>CM070506.1:17753835-18458124 GCA_036346375.1 Guadua angustifolia | reverse complement strand
CAAAGCAAAAAGACTTTCTTACTTCTTCCTCACCCCCCTAAGCTTATACTAGAGGTGTTGTGGGTGGAGAAGGTGGAATGTGGTAGAGTTTTCTCTTCTACTACATCGGATGCTCTCGCTTGTGTGTCTTTGCAGTGGAGAAGCCTCTCCTTTTTATAGCGAAACCCAAGAGTGACGAGGCCTTGAAGAATTATTGTCGTTCCTGTGTATTCCCTTCTATAGAGAATCAATAATTGGTGTTCCAGCCACTTCACTTCAATTATTGGTCTTCTGGCTACTTCGCTTCAATTATTGGTCTTTTAGCAGCCTCTTCATTCCTGTGCAATTCCATGCTTCACGGGAGAAAGCAGAGTGTAGGATTCCCCCTATAGAATAGCCTTTACCTTTATATCTTTGCATGATATTATATTCTTCTTCAGGACTAATCAGCCCTGTTTATCTTTGCCCATCATCAGCAATATCCTATCATCCTCTTCCGTAAGAGGGATTATCATCTTCTTCTTCAAATCTTTTTCTATACCCTTCTTTAACTCTTCCATAATCTCATTTTTTAGTTCTAATTTTAATTGATGTGCTATTGTGTCAAATTTTTCTTCTATCTTTCAATCTATATATATTCTCCATCTAATAGGTCGACGTCTTTCATCAAACATTCTTTATATGTTGGCTCCTTCTTGCACCTAAGCATGATGCACTGTTGATGCACTAGTTTGGTTCATTTGTTAGACCACTCTCTATATGCGTTCAATGAAGCAGTGCAACTGTTAGTTAGTTGACTTAAATTGTGCCCTTTCAACTTCTAATTGCAATACCATTTACCTGCTGTTCCTACACACTTGGTAGTTTGAAGTATTACATAACTAGGATGAGGGTTTAGTTTGTAAATATTCATTGCGTCCTTTAGAAGAGTATCCGGATGATGAAAGGGCGGGCACCCCATCATTCAACTAAAATGGTCCAAGGAAATCTGGTAGGAGAATGATCGGCTAGAGACGATTTTCCTCTTGATCACCCTCCCCAACCTGCCTCTGCGCATGTAGCGAGAAGCGCTCTTAGTAAATTATCAAGTCTTGTGGGTACTCCGATCTTGTATGGATTCCGACGACTCATCGTAAACTTATTCTGGCTAAAGTAATGGTTGAATTGCAGTTTTTCCGGACCTCGAATTGTGTTGCAATGAAAGCGGGATCACCGACTCTATGCCAAGTTCTCAAAGTGTTTTTATATAGAAATCACCGAAAGCCCGGCGTTCTTTATTTATAGAAGTAATAGTAGCCAAAAGTGGGATGATAACCTTTTTCGACACCAATCGGCTCTACCTTCCTTCTTTCCCTCCTCGGCCTCCCTCTGCCGGATCGAGATAGATGCCCATCATGCCCTTTCCTTTCCTTCACGGTAAGTACTTCCCATCCTCGTCCACAGAGCTTTGGTGTGGACGATTGCTCTTCAAAGAGTGAAAAAAGCATCAATATGACACTTGACCAATACATGAAAGCACAAAGCCCCACGATCATTTAGTGCTATAAATATGTATCGACCTCCCAAAAGAAGTTTCTTTTCTCGAGTTAAGACAAAAGAAACCGAAAGATTCTGAGAGGAAGAAAAAGCATATCGACCACGGGCTTCTTACCTATTCTCGTGTTTACTTCATCATAGCTTGAAAAGATGAGTCTGAAAGCGAGTCGTCTTCCGTTCACCCGGTTCTGATGAGTCTGATGAGGCGTCATCTGCAGAGGCCGATATGGCTGGTAATACACAACAATGAGAATGAGGCGTAAGAGAGAATGGAAAGAATGAGCCCCCCTAGTGAACATTATTCACCGCTTTCGTTACATGTCTTGAACTTCCTCATTGAAACTGAACCTATAGGTTTGTTTCATGTCTTCCTCTATACACCCTGCGAGGGCCGCCAAGGTTTGACCTTTCACATTATTTATTATAGGGAGGCCTTGTGGGATCTTTCAATTGGTGTCTGCTACTACAGAATTCAACAAAGAAGCCCATTGCAATTAAAAATACATCGGTGTACGAGCTTTTTCATTTCGAATAGAGCTTCCGTGAGATGAGAGCGAACTGAAATGAGATAAATCGAAGTTGAACAAGCGTATCACGTAGCCACAGATGATCTTGTCTCTGCCACATATCCTTTCTAGGAAGAAGGCGCCTCTTCTAACTCTGTCGGCTAGCGTGCTTGGGAGGGAGGCAAAGTCGTACCCGAAGAAAGTCTATTGAAGAAACTTGGGAAGTTTGCCGTTGGACACTAACGGGAAACGCAAAACAACTCTAGATACTTGAATGTGAAGACCAAAAATGCCGAACATGCATTCTTTTCTCGGTTGCGGTGTACTTGGAGTGAAAAGAGGAAAGAAGCCTACAATTCTCTTTCACTTGCCTCTCTTTCGGAGAAGAAGAAAGAGTTGAAAAAGAATAGGAACTCCGGTGCTTGGGAAGGGACAGAGATAATGGAAGGTCTCACACCTTGTGATGTTTTCTTAGTGGTCATAGGCAAAGGGTATGGTTTGAAGGTAGCTAGGCATCGGCTTTCATTGAAATACTTTCCTATTCGAGTGTTCGGGTCAGACTGAAACCGAGAGATATGATTTGAGAAGAGCATTTTCACCTCTCTCTTCTCATTCTTTCTTCTCCTTCTTTTCATCTTTGACCTGTGACATCTTCCGCTTTGGAAGGATAAGAGCAATCGGCCGATCTTCCGAGACGAGACCCTGAGTTAAAGGCATTCGCTAATTATGCCGTGGCTACAGAAAATAGTTATTAATATCAAAAGGTACCAAGCTCACGCACAGGCGCATAGGCAATCTTCTATATTTATATTGCACGAGCAAGCCACCTAATGTAATGAGAACAATGAATGTGCCTCTGAATTACCTTCAACAAAGAATTAGTTTAGCACAGAATTTCTAGCTAGGGTGAAAGAAACCCATGGCCAAACCTGAGATTTCCTTCCCAAGACTGATTTTTTCTTTATTTATAGATCGCCCCGTACGTAGCTCCTTGTTGGATTGACTTGTTCTTACTCTCAATCGCTTGAGTCGGTCTAAGAACAAACCACTAAATGGAGCTTGATTCTCCTTAGCTGCAGGTTGATAAAGACGAAAGTCCACACTTGATCTCTTAATAACTGCATTTTTTCCATCAAAGTCCGGATGGGGATGTTTTCTCTAGCATGCCCAGTGGCCGGGGATAGGAGAACTTTTTTTTTAAAGTCATGAGAAACTAAAAGGCACAGCTTGATACCTCAAAACTTTGAATAGAGCGAACAGCATTCTACATTCTCGACACTGCTAACAACAATAGGAGGTCTAATAGATAGCCCTAATCCGCTCTAGAAAACCACTTATAAAGCCTAACCTGATTATAAAAAGCTTTTTAGTGCCGTGTGCCTAGCGATCGGAGATCCTTAGCTATTTCTGACGGAGATCTTAGTTACTTCTAAATAATGGAAGAACTTCTTTCTATAACTGCAAATATTATGGAACTTCAAGCCAGAAAAGAATGAATTCCATCCTTTCAGTTGAGCTACTTCTAACCTCCACTTAACAGTAGAGCTACTTTTCGTTCCTCTCCTTGTTAGTCAGTCGAGTTATTTCATTCCAAGGACTGACACTGGAGCTATCTCAGGATTACCTTTTTATGAAATTAGATGCGGTTAAGAATAAGAGTAAGTTGCTCGGGGAGAGGCAGTGGTAAGTATTTGAACTACATTACATGGATGGCGGGAGAAAAAAAATGTGCAGGCGGGTCGCTTTCTCTCTCTTTCTTTGGTCCAAACAAGCAGCGGATTGAGCGCACTAGCTTGAAGCCGTTCTTGTTATGCTACACGCATCCGTTTTCTTGCTTGACTTCTGTCTTTCTCAAGATAAGAGTGAATCAAACCCTCTTTCTTCCACATAGGCGGGATAGGGCTTTGCTTTAGCATAGGGCTAAAAAGAAGCTCTATAAGCTGAAATATAGTACCCGTCAACCCCTTACTCTTCTTTACCATAGGTTGAAGCTATAGAAATAAAAGGCTACTTGCTAGCTTTGCGGTGGGACGCGTGGGCCAAGCTCTATAGGAAATCAAATAGCATAGGCATCGCAGCTCTTTGCATGTGCAATCTATGAAGCCCGAACCAAGGCAGGGGCTCAGATCTTCTCCTTCACTTGATTCGCAGCAGACTAAGAAGTTTCATTTCCAATTTCATATGCCTTTGGTCAAATCATATAAAGTAAATTCAACACCAATGTAAGTGGTCCCATTTGGCTAGTGACACTTTTGGCTCAGGCATCCTTCCCTGGGCTCGAGAACGTCTTCCCCCTTCTACCTTGGGGCTTTGAATCTTATGATCATGTCTACGCCTCTGGTCAACGCCCCCTCGAGACAAACATTCGAACAATGTTGTGATTTGGATTTTCATTTACAGAGGAAAAGAAAAGGGAGTGAATGGACTCCTTTCAATGACAGAGTCTTTGGAGCAAATTGGTTCAGGATTCTAAGGTTAGAAAAGAGTTACCACTCAAGGGAGGAACAGGATATGTGGAAGGCTATCCTGGTGGCTCAAGACTGACCAGTATACCTGGACCAGTCTATATTGAGCCATATTCGTCAATTCGTCAGGCAATGTGGCCTCACACAATGTATCAACCCTGGAACACAAGAGAACCCTTCTTATCGAAGAGAAATGCGTATTAAAGAGAGACTTGAATCGCAAACTGAATGATCGGGCATAGGTCGACTAGCAGATAGCCAAAGGGATTCCCGAGTCGAATGAGATATACCGATTGGAATCCTTAAGAAATGCTTACTGAGTGGAAAGCGCAAATTTAGACCACTTTCAGGCTGACAACAAAGGATGGATATTAGGAAGAAAATAGAATACCGGCTGGACCAATAAGGGACTTAGCCGGAATAAGACTCGAAGGCTAATTGAAACCATACCACAAGAAAAGCCCTTATTAGGATTGGAACCGATGACTTAAGCCCTTTTCAAATCAAAGCTTATCGACCTATTAAGCATATAGTTGTTAAGGATCTGTGAAAAGAAATTCCACTGGAAAAGGGGTGCTTCGGATCGGGAGTAACCACTAGTGAAAGGGCAAAGGGGGGAAGGACATAGGAAAGAGGGATGCCTACAAAAAATCAATTGATTCGTCAACACTTTTCACATAGGATGCCCCAGGAAAAAACAACGGCCGAGACTGATAGGCCTGGGCTTGCAGGTGCAGGCAGTTTCAAATTCAAGAACTTCGTACAGAGCATCTCGGAGGAATATAAACAATGTTCACGGAAAAAGAAGGGCGATTTTATCCATGTCTTACTGATGAAAAATAAGACCTTTGTGACCGTGACAGATGCTAGGGGGAATAAAAAGACTGGGGCCTCCGCTGGTTGTTTGGAGGAAAGAAAAGGGCGGTCTCGTCTTTCTCGATATGCTGCTGAAGCAACTGCGGAACATGTCGGGCGATCCGCCAGAAAGATGGGTTTAAAGTCAGTTGTCATGAAAGTGAAAGGATCTACTTATTTCAAGAAAAAGAAGAAAGTGATCTTGAGCTGGAGAGAAGGTTTTCGAGGTGAAAGAGTAAGAGATCGATCTCCTATTATGTATATCCACGATGTGACCCAACTTCCACATAATGGATGCCGACTCCCCAAAAAACGTCGTGTTCAAATAGTTCCAACCATTTTTTAATCTCCATTTTCACTTGACAAGAAAGAATTCCGGCAAAAATCTGACTCGGAAGGGAGGCTAGACTAATTGACTGAGCGAGACTCCATCCAACTATTCTGCATCCATCTAGCAAAGCCGCGTGAGTGAAGCACCCTCCACTTTGTAGTTAAGGCGAAGCTCCATTGGTTACGTGAGGATCCCGTTCTATTGAGCCTTCCCACTTATCCTCAAAACAACTCAGTCAGATTAGGACCTCAAGCTATCACCTCGACGTTTTGAGCTAACCTATGAGGTGACGTTTTTTCAGCTACGTCTGCTTACGCTCCAGTTGTCGGGGGGTTAGCTGACTTGCTGCTTTCTTTCTCTCCTTACCGCTCACGCTAGCCTATGTGCGTTTTGATGCTTGTTTAGGATTGGAGTAAGCAGCAATAATGATTTCTTTTAACCGGGCATGGCCTTACTTTCGCGTAACACAATCCAGCTTGTCACGCAGAAACTAAACAGCAAGGTTCATCTTCGACCTGCAACTGCAGCAAGAAAGAGGTGGAAAGCACTTCTTTTTTAGGTTATGAAGCCCGATGTGCTAGCGCTTGTGACCCAAGCCTGATGTGACTGACTAATAAGAAAGTGATAGGAGTCGTGCTCGGCTTTCTTTCTTTTTTTTGCCAAGGATCTTAAAAATGAAAAAACAAAAGCTTTACATCATCTTTACTTAATATAGACGGAACCGAGACCTTGACTTCTTCTTAATTTGCTTCGGTTGTCCTCTTCGCTAACCAGAGTATACCACTATTTCTAACCTTTTTCAGAGACAAACCCATAGGAGACAAGGAATGAATGGCAGCTATCGAACGAACTTTGAAGAAAAGAGCAAACCCTGCCTGGATGACTGGAACTAAGGGATCGACCACACGGCCTAACATGGCCCTTCCTTCCCGGAAAGAACAACCCGTACTTCCCCCTCCCCGAAGTGATAGCAGGGCTAGGCTCATCATAGGGCTTGTTCTATTGGCTTGACGAGGGAGTCTCACGAGTGCAGCAGGAAGCATCAAAGGAGGAAGCTGCTGAAGAACGACCATTTACTATTCGGATTGATGAAAATCGGATTCATGCCCTGAAGAGGATGCTCTATCTGCTCTCGAAGCAGTCGTCAGCCTAAGGTCAGGTTTGAAATCCTTAGGTTGAGCCTAGCCCTTTTTCGGAATAGAATGCGAAGAAAATGGACAAAAATCCCGCCGTGAAAGTGGCACAAACCAGGATATCCTATAGTTTGGAAAAAGGCATTAGCCAATCCCAGGAACGGAGCGTAGAAGGTATGAGTTCGACACTCGGTTAGCCCATAAGCTTTAAGGAGGAGAAGACTAGTTGGCGGGGCTAGTGCTAGTGGTGAAGGAAATCAAATGGAATAGAATGTAGAAGATAGCCACAGACAAAGGCTTTCGGCAAAGAAGGTTACGGCAGAATAAGCTGTGAGGTTTGGATTGGACAAAGCACAAAAATGCCTTTTTTTTACACTATATATAATACAAGGATCTGGTGAATACGCCCGGTTCATTGGCCAGGAATGAGAGCTGGTGCTCCACAGGGGATGTTTGAAGGACATATCTAACTAATATAGACTCCGCTGCTATTGAATCCCCGCCCCTTGAATCCAAGCCAAGTGGGAAAGAAGGAACTGTTTTCAGGAATTGAATCAATAGCAAGGGGTCAGATAGCCTTTAGCCTCTCTTCCCAAAACAAGCCAAGGACAAGATCAATCTATTGCCTCCCCTCCGGCCACGAGTAGATATTTTGTATTGAATAGTGTAAAACCCAATCCCAAGCAATAGTAAAGAAGAAAAACTCCGGACTAGGCAAAAAAGCAAGGGCAATAAAGCCTTCAATCGGCATCAAAACCGGGTAACTACTCTCCTCGGAAGATTCACTGGAAAAAGGCCCTTGAACTTTTCTGGCTTGTTATCCTCTATTGTCCCCTACCATCTAAGGTTCGTTCTCTGGTCTGCTCTGGTTTATCATCTGCTCCGATTACTAAACTACAAATATCTAAAGAATATATAATGGGGGTATGCAACAGTTGGAAGCTGTTGCATTACCTATAGGCCCCCCGGTGTTACCACCTACTTACCTATAGGGCTTGACGATCAGAGACGCCTAAAGTCTTATGGTCTCAGGCCTTAGAGAACAACGAGTGCTCTCCTACACCTCCTTTTCCAAGGGAAAGTGTAATATCAAAGGGTAAAGAGAAATCACATCTTTACACCCGACTAGTTAGGACTCTCCTAAAACTGGAGGCATCCAATTAAGTCCTCTCTGTCCAACATAGTCATAGACCTTCCAGAGCAAACCAAACTTCACCAATACTGGATCAGTCTGATTTACTTTCCATCCGGTTATAACTACGGGTGGATCGAGAGCTCGTGCAAGTAGCACAAGGGGATCAGTACCCATGTCCAAGTCCATATTCAACATCCAATACCATTTCAAGTATTGGAGCCACTTCTGCATCTGATTCCTATATAGCGAGTGTTCCATAAAACACTGCGTGTTGAAGTTGTGTCCTTCATCGCCTGAGGGGATCAAATCCTCAGGTAATGGGACCAAGCAACGTGGCCTCACCTTACGCCCTATTAGATTGAAGTTTCTATTTACTTGCGTCGGGTTCTTACTTCTTTCCTAATTCATTAATAGATGAAAGACGTCAGGCAGATACTACCCTTGCTATTGTTTCCAATTATTTCAATTGAATGAGAGTCTATAATTGCTATTAACTGATCAATTAGAGTACTGAACCGTGGAACCTTATTGATTCACTCCTCGCATACTTAACTACACGTTTTCTCTTTGCAACCAAGGGGAGCTACACCACGCTGCTCTCCTGCCACTGAGCTTGCTACCCCTTTGATTTCTACCAATGAACCTTCCCTAAAGACATGTATTTCTCCTTCCAATTCACCTTCATGTTCCCCAGCGGAGTATTCAACCAATCCATTCCTAGCACCATGTCATAGGCAACCAGTGGCAACAGCCTCAGTTTAGCTTCAAATTCCACTCCTTGCACCTTCCAGGTACCCCCTCCGATACACTGCTTTACTGATTATGTTCTGACCATTAGCAACCATAACCACTATGGGAAATGTTTGTACCAGCTTGGCTTTGATTTCTTAACCTAAAGTTTCCTTTCCCTCAGAAACCAGCAATTCCCAGATCTGAAATCCTATTTCCAGCTCCTCTAGTTTTCTTAAACCAGGACTGTTTCTTTTTCCTGCAGGGATATTACCGAAAAATGGGCTTCCGTTCAAAGCAGAAAGAAAGAGACTGGTCCTCCCTCTTTGCCTAGCGGTTAAGTAGATAGTAGGTCCCCTCCCTGGCCCCGCAACCAAGAGTCACTCGTCGAAAGCTGACCAGGAAGACAATAACTGCTATTTCAAGATAGCAGAAAGACAAGGCAATAGGAAAACAATCATACCGTGGATAAAAAGGGCTTTTCTATGTGTTATGCCCTACGTTACATTCACCTTATTTATCTTCATTCTCTTCCACAGCGAGCTAGTATGCCCAAAGCCGGCAGTGCGTAGAAGGTCACTGATCGAGCACTCTTGCGCCGACGAATCCGGTCTTAGATAGAATAGGCGAAGAAAGGACAACCTGCTAGTAAGAAGGTTTCTTTCTGACTTATGGAAAGCCTTACCTCTTTCTTGGACACGTTTTCGCTGCGCGCCTCTATGATAAACGAAATGGCAGACATGAACAAAGCATATAGTTGGTATGACGAGATATTCTTCTTTCCCGACGGAACTACCTTTCGGCTTCGCTAAAAACACCTGGGCTATGCTCGAGATCGAAACCTAACCCTCGCATCATTTCCCGACCGTCCGATCCGATCCATGCGGTTCCGTCGCGCTAAATCACCGAAATCCAGCTGTGGCGTGAGCCCGGCCGTGAGACCAACCTCGACTTCGCGCCTCTACCGCAACCCTAGGCTATAAAGCGATATCCGACTCCGTGCGTGTTCCCCACCGCGCCGCAACTTTTCCCTCTTCTCTTCCGTCGGAGACGCCGCCGTTGGCTCTAGCGACCTCGCCGAAGTTCGTTGCTGCGCCCGAAGGTTTCCACCGCCGTTTTCTTTCTCGTCGTTGAGCCTCCGCCGTGTTTTGTGGTACCATGTAACTCATCTTCGTGTCCTCTTTCTTTTGCCCCTAGTCCGGTGGTGCGGTGGTCGCAGTGTCTTTCTCGTCGCCGCTTCGTCTTCTCCAAGCCTTGCGGCGAGATAGCGCCGCCTCTGCCGTCGGTCTCCCTCCGTCACCCGTCGCCGTTGGATCGTCACTCAACGCCTGGATCTGAGCCACGTCGCGCCGGTAAATCTCTGAGCCAAGCCACGCCTTGTCAGCCTCCATGTGTTGTCCTTGTACACCACGTGTCGCCATGTGTAGTCCGCGTGTGCGCCACGTCGTCGCCAGCCACCTCATTGACCGCCACGTGATTGCCCTGTAGCGCCACATCACCGCCACCGTATGCCCTAGATCTACATGTCGCCACGTATTCGCCATGTGTGAGCCACATATTAGCCACGGTAGCGCCACATCAGCCCTAGCGCCACGCATGGATGCCACGTCAGCACTGCGTCGCCCATGGGTTGCCATGTCATCAGCGCCAAGTCACCGCCACGTTGTGCCATGTATGCGCTATGTCATCACCGCGCGCTGCGTGTCGACACGCCATCGCCACGTCATCGTGCCGCCGTCGCCGCCCGTGAACCCTCGGTGAACCCAAGTCTGCGTGGACCGAGTCTCGACTCGTGGTCCCCACCGGTCAGCCACAGCAATTATTCCGATTTAATCCCGAATTTCCGAATTATCAACCAATCGCATCGCGTACGTTATCACCTTTTGTTATTTTCCGATTTTCTCTCGAGGAACTTTGGAAGGCTCGTTCTCCTCCGTTCGAACTCCGATTTGAACGATTCAAATTTCTAAATTTATCTAAAATCAAGATCTATCTGTTGGTGTCATTTTTATGAATTTTTGGATTTTATTTATTTCTGTTTTATTTATTTCTTGCCTCGATTTGCGTGTTTCGCGTGTAGACGACGCATCGGTTGAGCAAGAGGAGCATCAGCGAGGTAGCAGCAGCGAGAGGTTGAAGGCAAGTCCCTTGACCATATTGAACCCAAGTTTATGAAATGCTATTTTATTTTTAAATTATTGCATGCTATTTAATTTACGTATCGTACTTTAATGACATTTTAAATGCCTAGATAAATGCCACATTGTTATACCCACATTGATATTCATCATGACAGCCATTGACACCCTAGGAAAATTAAGTGCTGTTAATGATAATCATTTTTGGTATTATGGGAACGGTAGAAAATGCTTAGCCATGCTTAATCACGTCGGTACCTTACCATTATGGAAATGATTTCATTCTTGATTCAAAATGAATTGTGGAAATTATGGCAATTGGTGTTGCCGGTATTAATTTGAAATTAAAAGTGAAAAAAATGATTTAGACCGGGGCGGAATTGGTTGAATGGCGGGTGCGGGATGCACAAAATTTTTGGAATGTGATTGTCGCCCTAGTCAATTAAGGACCGTCGTGTGGACACCATGGGCCATGCTATCTGATACAACCACATGTCTATATGGAGTGCGACTGGCTAAGTAATTTGCATGTATCGTTATTTGACTTCGCCGATGTGGGTACATGCGAGTTTGTCGGATGACACTTGCAAAGGCGCAAGGGGGGTGAGAGCGAAACCTCGTGAGTGAAGTCGGTGGCGGTATATGCATTGTAAAGGCCTTGTCATGATCTCCTTGCCGACACACCAAAGGAAGTGTGTTCTTGGCACGGCAAAGCGGGTTGATCATGTCGTGTGGGTAAAGTGTACGACTCTGCGAGTCTTAAAAACTACTTGAGTAGCCGTGCTTACGGACAAGGGCAAGCGTGGGCAGCTTTCACATAGTAGATTTTACGGTTTTGGTTTTAAAATGGAAATGATGGATTTGGTTTAAACATGAAAGCGTGGTTTGGGAAATCATGAGTGGCTAGAGCTCCGGATCTTAGTTTGGCGGCTAGAGCCAACGGTGGTTGGAACACGGAAAATTGTTATATTTCAAGTTTAATTATTCATGTTATTTACATTTTGTTAAATCTTGCTTTATGAAATTATTACTTGTATTTAAATTTAAATTTAAGCTTTTCATAAATAAACCATAATATGCCTTCCTTTGTTCAAGCCATGCATTTAGTTACTGCATTATATTTCCGAGACTTGCGAGTATGTTGCATACTCACCTCGCTTTTTTTTGCGGTGCTTATTCCATAAAGAGATGAGGAGATTGGATTCGACATCTGTGGTGAAGATCTTGAGAGGAGGAAGACCGGACTACTAGGGCGTACCCCGATCGGTTGCTGTGGGCACTTGATTGGCTCGTTTTTGTTCTACATTTCATTGCTACATTTTCACTTAAGCCGTAAGGCTCCATACTTATAATAATGTGATGATGTTTACACTCTTTTGCTTTATTATTGTTATTTACTTTTGATATGTACGTGTTATCATCATCATCTGTTGTGTGTGCTAATTGTTCTGGACTAGCACGGTGGAAACACTGAGGGGTTGGTTTGGTAAATCCGGGTCCCCCAGAGGTGGTATCGAGCCATATCATTGTAGAGTGCATAACCCTAGATTAGAATGGCGTTAGAATTTCAAAATTATTTTCTAAATCAAACCAACGAATTTGAATTTAGAAGTTAGTCTCCTCTCACCTTATTCTTAGGTTCTTACTTCTTCCCTTTTACGAAAATTATTTTGAAATTTAAATTTGATCTTATCTCAGGAAATATCCCTAAGTTTACGGTCTTAAGAATTCCAAATGAAGAAGATGGCGTTACGTGATTTTACTTCATGAAGAGACAACATCACCCAACAGAAAAGCGGAAGATTAGAATATATTAGGACCTACCATAAGATAAGCATCCTTACGTGTAGCAGATTATTCGCCCTAGTTATATAGAGCAATTTACATTGTCGTTATGTTTAGCTACTTGAAATTGGTGGTTATCACGAATATCGAGGACTGATTTATGTGTAAACTTAACCTCTTGGTTAAAGTTTCACAATAAGTTGTCCTTATGTGTGAATATGGAAAATTTAACCCATAGGATAACTAAGAAATTATAAAATAGTTTATCTCTTATCTCTATAAAACTTCTACAAAGTTATCTCCTCTTCATAGAACTTCTTACCAGTGTAACCATTATGGTCATCAACCTTTCTTAAAATAAAACCTCAATGAGATTAATGTCTGGTCTCCATTACTACTCTTAGCTTTGCTTGAGATCACACCATTCATATATAAACCAAGTTAAGATCTTACCACATTAGCAACACCAAACTAGCTTATGCTGCTTTAGACTAGTTAAAACTTAATGATCCAATAATAATTTCTAATCATGTTTTAAAACTTACCTCGCTGCTTTCTAGATTATATACCATAAAAATGAGCTAGAACCAGAAAAGTTGTGTACTTCGGAATGGAAAGCTTCGAATGGTTGTTTAAATGAAAACTGGAAGAATTGAAAGTCCTATTTTTCTAAAAGAAATATAAAGAGAGTTGCATCAGTTATACATATACTCTTTTCTAATCTATAGAATTTAGTCTCTTTATTTATGTACTCGTTTCCTTGTGTAGAATTTTTTTTTCACTCTTAAGTCATCCCTTTTAGAAGTATTTCTTTTCTTATTCTTTTGCGAAATGAAAACCACAAACAAATCTTTTGAAAAAAAAATTCTGGTAACAAGTCAGCAATATCATGACGTCTGTATCAGCAACTTCAAGAAGATGGGGATAGCGAAGCATCACAACCTCTTCGACTTCATAGAAGCCTTGGAAGACTAACACAACAAGTGGTGCAAAATTAAAAGAAACTTCGTTGCAGAATAGCCTACAATAAAAGCTAGCATTATCTGAGCTACATATTATTCTAGCGATATAGTAAACCTCTTATGCGAAAATATGTATGATTCGGCAAGTAGAAGAAAAACCATAGATACCCTTCCTACATACTAAGCAAAATGTATACATATTGTTTATGTGTTATTGAAATTTTGTTGTAAATCTTTTGTATTGTTTTGGGTTACTCTCGTGAATGTTAAACCACTAGGTTGAAATTTACGATGTGTTAACCCTACCTAATCGAAAAAATTTAATTAAGGAAATTTTTAAAGAAGTAAACGTTGCCTTATAACCCAAGCCAAAAACTACTTAATCCGCATAGAAACCTTTCCTAAAATAAGATTTTAAAGAACGAATTGTTGCGTGTAGGTGTAACCCAACGAATTCCATCTAAGTAGCCTTACTCTAAAAAATATTGTTGCAGGATGTCTGCGACACAATTCATTAATACATCTACTAAAGTAATGAGTAATAAAAAAAAAATTCTTAGCCTTTATAATTGACCTTCAGCCCTCCCCAAATAACTCTGGTTGAGATGCAACCTTTCATTCATCTCAAATATTTTAGCATACTCTATATCTCTCTTTAAATTAGCTTATTCTTACTAATGATTCTAGGTGTAAACTACTAACACTCCTCATCTAATTCGTGAAACCCCGCAAGACACTCCACTGCCAAGAAATGATAATCCTACCATAGTTCAACCAAATCCGTTGTATTTAGCTAGAGCACTTCCTTTTCAACATAGCAATCGTCATAACTCTCCACTCTCAATGTTCAAAAAAAATGTTAGAATCTGTAACCATGGTGTAAATGCTCACCGTAATTGAACAAATCACCAAATGCACACCTTTACATTCTAAAAACTACGCACAAGATATTTCTAATATTGGTGTAGCTTCTATCGAGAAGAAATGGTTTAAACTAGAAACCTACTTCTATATCTTATTTGATACCTGCACATTGTTCTTTGAAGTATTGTCAACCCAGTCAGTCCGAAGTTCGTGCTTGCACTCGCTATGGAGAAATAGGTCATGTTGTTGATGAGAATGCAATCAATTGCTCCGGCTGTGAAGGAAATCATTCTCCTAGAAAATATCCTGTGAGCAATATCGCTTGTTACCCTTGTGAATGTCAAGATTATTGTTCAGTTCAATGCCCTTTGATCTGATAGTCGCCAATACAATTTTGCTCAAGATTTGGTGATCAAAAGAGGAAGAAAACCAGCCACACAAGAAATATCACTTAAGGAATTATAGAAATAACACTTGATCCTAACTACCTTCACTAAGAAAGTAGTAAATGGTAATCTTCAATGGCATGTTCCTTGTCTGATAAAGAAAGTCATTAGACTAAAGAATGTTCTGAGAAACAACAAATTGAAATTCACAAGATAATATTAAGTATACCAATAACGAACATGGCATCATGAAAAAAAGCGTGAATACTTCAAGCATCACGAAAAGAACCAAATTCCTAAACGGTGTCCACAAGCTGAACAAATATCTCCTATAGTCATAGACATACCAAGAATTTCAGCAGTCAAGTTTATAACTCCAAGAATAGAAGAATTAAAATCTGAAGCAGTTCACCCGAAGAAGCAGATAAAGAAAAGGCGATCGAATGAAGATGCTTGTCCTAGAAGAATTTTGCTCAACTTTATCTTCAACCTCAATTGTCATCTATTCATCTTTCTAATAACACCAATGAATAATTATCTGGTACAAAAAAAACATATCGGAAAGTCAATATTGTTTGCCTTTGCTATGGAAAACATAAGTATTATGCCAACTGTTGCCTAAAGCAAGAAGCAAACCCCACCTCATTCTCAACCCCGACAAGCTACGCAACATTCTCTAAGGCAACCTCAAGAATTTGAAGACAAACACTTCCTTAGACATATATCAATCCAACTCAAAATGTTAATCCGATCATTCGTAGCATTCACCTGCAGCATGAATTCGCGAAAGAAGTTTATGGCCTGCCAGGCGTAGTGCTAGGTATGATACTTATGTATTGAACCTTACCAGGGTATAAGTTTAATTTTAAGATCAACTCTTTGATCCTAGTCACTTCGACCATCTATTTTATATCATTATCAAACAACCTTTACATTGTTCCAAATAAAATGGGTAATGTCACTTGTATCGACCGAGAAGAACTTGAATACCTCGCCAACACCTACCCAAGAAGAATTTTACTTCACCTCGACAAGGAAAACATCAATAATTTCCAAGCTATCTCAAAGACCTAGAAAACATCAAGTGTCTAGAACAACCCCACCTTGATATCAGGCTCTGAGCGTAAACATCTTTCTTATGTGATTGTACAGGCACTTGTTGTGGTATTGAGTACGTCCTTGTGTATTCAATTCCTGCAATCAATCTTTTGAGTCTATACATTTTAGTCCTTCATAGTTTTCAAAACCAAAGAAAATGAAAACCCTTTGTTTACCAAAGTGAGCAAACAAGTTAAATCACCATGAAACATCTTATAATCCTCTTATCTCAACCCAAAACTTGAATTATCTATACATGTTTTCCAATTTAAAGTCAACTCGAAATGACATTTATTCTCGTACATTTAAATCATTAATGTTGAATTATCTGAGATCAACCATTGTATTCAAATACCTTTCTTGATATTAAACATTCGGTTTTCCCAAATGAGAGTAATGACAATGCATCTTTTCTTTCACCTCAAATATTCTAATCATACCAAATACCACTATATAAATTAGATTATTAACAATGCTAGTTATTTAACCAAAAGAGACATGTAGAAAGTATTAGTATCTCTCATCCCTTACCTAAAATTAAAATAGAAGTCTTCTCTATTTCTCGCACATCAACTAGGAATCACAAGACGAAAGTCTAGTGGAGCAATCATCCGGAAGAGGAAGCCACCTGGGAGCGCGAGGAGGATCTTCGAGCGGACTACCCCAACCTTTTTCCCCAGTTAGTCCCAAATCTCGGGGTCGAGATTTCTTGTAAGGGGGGGAGGTTTGTAACATTCCAAATTTTTGAACCCTGTGTGCTCAAATTTCAAAATCCAAAGCCGTGGGAACTTGCTCGAATTAAGTACAGCTTAAACTGAATTTTCCAAAGCAACAAGAATTTAATTTGATTAAACTATACCTCAAATTAATTATTTCTTATTTTATTTGGGTTTCTTGTGCTTTATTTGATTTTTATGTATTTTTGGGAATTTTTCGAATTTTTACGCTATTTACTTGAATTATTTGAAGGTTATTGAATTCGATATTTACTTAATTGGAAATGTATTTAAATTCTAAAATCAATTCGGGCGAAATCTTTGTTCCTTTCTCCTCGGTACGTCCTTTGCTCACGTTAGCGCCGTTTTCTCGCCACAGCTAATTCGGATCGAAACCTAACCCTCGCATCATTTCCGTAGTCGATCCGATCCGGCGGTTCCGTCGCCACGTCACCCGAAATCATGGCCGCGTGGCAGCCCGCCGCGAGACCAACCTCGACTTCGCGCCTCTACACGCAACCCTAGGCTATAAAGCAGTATCCGACTCCGTGCGTGTTTCCCGCTTTCGTAGCCAACTTTTCCCTCTTCTCTTCCGTCGAGAGCCGCTTGCGTTAGCTCTAGCTGAAAGTGCATTTAGGCACTTATGTTATTTTGGTGATTAATGACAAAGCGCATATAATGACAATCTATATAATTGTGTAAATGCTTAACTAAGTGCTTAACAAGCGACAAACCTCTAATATGATTATATTGCTATGAGACTAACATGTTATTGCCTAGTTGAGTATCGAGTCTCATCTATTTAGAGGAAAATCAAGTAGGATGGTTAAGCAAAGAATAAGGTATGCAATTTCGTATCCATTCTTTATTTGTTATTGCATTCCTTTTATGCAAATGCATAATGAACTCCAAGTAGCATGTCGATTATATATATGCATGCACATTGGTTCATGTCATATTTATTTGTGCATATATATTCACTTGAATTCATTATGTGCTTTGATTTTAGTATACATGTATTGACTAGAGTTAAACTTCATATTAATATAGATTGACTTGGTGCATGCATGTTATAGTTGTATATCTTTTCATGCACTTCTCCTAGTGAAGTTTAACCTAGAGTTGGATCACATATTTACTCTTGTTCGAATATTAGTTGCACATGTACAATTAGTGTATATTCTTCATGTGCTTCATTTAAAGTAAAGCTGTGATCCTTTGCCACGATTTAATTGTTTAAGTCATATTGGCAATTATCTCTCTAGTGCATATAGATCAATTACATATTAATCATCATAATGCACTTAGAGAGAACATTTCTTATGTCAAGTGTTTCCATTCATGGCGTGCTTCTTTATATGAAACACTTGTGGTAATCAATTGCTCTTAAATATCAACTCATTCATATCTATTGAGCTTTTGGGACTAATGTCTTTTCATGAGTGGTTTGGAAAGAATTAGGTCCCATATGTGTATGATGACCAAGGTATCTTGGAGGATGATCGTTAAGCGAGGTCAACAAGGCAGCGATGTCACCAAGAGCCGAGGACTAAGTCAAGATCGACTTGGCGTGGAGATCGAAATCGGAGAGGATGATCAAGTCAAGGTTGATAGGACGAGAGTCTCATGAGGTGAATCGAGTCAAGTTGGACAAGGTGAAGAGGTCATCAATCATTTAGTGAAGGTCATCATGCACATTGCATCTATGGAAAAGACGGCATGCGGATTGAATGTAAGACTTAGATTTCTCGTTTTAATTTGAGTCTAAGGATTGCCGTACTATTAAGAGGGATGCAAACGTTGAATGACTTTTAGATGTGTCAAGTGCTCAAGTGATCCATCCTTGTGAAATTTAGAGAGAAAGTGGTGTTGGTGGTGCCGGAAAGTAAGAATTGTAGGTCTCCCTTGAATTATTTGTTAAATCTGAATTTATGCTTTGGGATTTGGGTAGTGAGACCTTATTAGTTGTGTAGCCCTTGTTCTTAGCTTTCAATAGAGTCCAAGTTCACTGAAATCGGTCCGGAGTCAAAAGTTATGCTCGTTTTGGTCGAGTTGCTCGATTACTGTCGGATAGTCCGATGTTGACATCGGAAAGTCCGATGTGGACTTAGAAAATTTTGTGAAACTTCTTTGAAAATGGGTTCTCTCTGGAAATATCGGATAGTCCGATGTTGATATCGAGATAGTCCGATGTTCCAATATCGGATAGTCCGATGTCCGATATCGGATAGTCCGATGTTCACTGGAAATCTGAAATTTACACATCGGATAGTCCGATGTTCCATATCGGAAAGTCCGATCTGTGCTTTTATTCTCAAAATTTGAATTTGAGTGGAGTCGATCTGGAGTTTACACACATCGGATAGTCCGATGTTCAACATCGAATAGTCCGATGTGCGTCGACAAGGGCATAACGGCTAGTTTCTTGGAGCCTCTATTTAAAGCCCTCTCCTCTCCATTTCAAAGGGGCCGTTACCAGATTGGTTTGAAGGGTTCTCCTCTTGTTCTTGAGCCCCTAAACACCCTCTACCCTTAGATCTAAGTGACCCCCTTTGTGAGAAGGGTAGGGAAGAGTTTGAGTGAGGTGTTAGATTGAGTGGATTTGAGTTGTTGAGCACTTGATTTCATCTCCAAGTTTGTTCTTCGTGAGCATTTGTTACTCTTGGAGGTTGAGGACTCCTAGACAGCTAGGAGGTCGCCTCACGACCACCGGTTCTTTGTGTGGTGTGCCGTAGGGAAGTTTGTGAAGGTTCGATTCGCCTCATTGAGAAGGGATCAAGAAGTGAAGCCGGCGAGTGCATTTGTGCAACAGGAGGACAAGGGTCGAAGAGACCCGGCTCAAGCGTGATCAAGCCTCAACCCGTGAGTGCAAGGTGCAACAAGGCGGCTAGCGGGTTGAAAGAGACCCCGTGTCTTGGTGGCCAAGACGCAAGCAAGTGCTAAGTGCAACACCGGAGGAAGTGGGTTGAGAGAGACCCGGCTTGAGTCTAACCGAGCCGCCTCACGGAGAGCGTAGGATCCCTCAAGGATCCGAACTCGGAATGAAAAATCATCGTCTCCAAGTTTGCTTCTTACTCTTGCTTTAGTATTTGTTTTGAATCTTGAAATTGCCGATCTACTTTTCTAGTGAGTTTTCCGCTAGGCCAACTAGCTTAATTTGGTATAAAGTAATTGTTATAGCTAGAGTACTACTCCTTTTATTGCTTAGCCTTGCCTAGCTCTAACTTGTGATAAATCTGATTGTTATCGCTCGATCGGATAATCGATTGTGCATATCGGATAGTCCGACATCAAGTCGGATAGTCCGATATCCAAAGTCGGATAGTCCGATCCCTCGCTACAAATTAGGTTTTAAATTTATAATTAGCCTATTCACCCCACATGGCGACATCCTCATCCTTTCAATTGGTATCGAGCAAGGTCTCTCATTTTATTAGACTTAACCGTCTAGAGAGTAAAGGATGTCGACTAGAGGATTAGAGGAATCACATTATCTACCTGTGCTAGATGGCTTAAATTGTGCTCATTGGAAATTAGCTATGATTTCTCATTTTAAATCCATGAGCCCCCAAATATGGTGGATGGTAGATGTAGGCTTTTCATCTCCATTGAATGAAGATAATCCAACTGAAGGGGAGATGAAATGCATACATCTCGACGCTCAAGCTTCTAATGTTTTATTCTATGTTGTGAGCGATGAAATTTTAGATAGAATATGCAATCTCTCGAGCGCTCATGAGATGTGGATAAAGCTTCAAGATCTATTTGAATCATCCACGTCTTCAAATGAGGAGTGCATTAAGGAAGAGACGTCGGGAGATGAAACCACAAGCTCCACCTCAAGCTCAAGTGAGGAAGAACCGACATCTCCATCAACCTCAACCTCTGCCTCAAGTGACGATGAAGATTCACTCACATCTCGAATTCGTTGCTTCATGGCGAAAGGTAAGAATGAGGTAATTAAGTGATGATGATGATGATGATGATGAGCTCTCTTGTGAAGAGTTTATGAATATGTTAAAGGAGCTAAATGAATGTCTTGGGAGGGAGAAAAAGAAATATAAAACTTTGAAGCTTGAACATGAATTACTTCAAAATGATTTTAATATGCTTCAAGAAAATCATGAATCCCTCCTTCTTAAAGAAATTCATAAGCCTAAGGTGGATATAGGAATCACATGTAATTTAGTTGATGAAATGCAATGCTTAAATGTCAACTCTAATACTTCATCAAATAAATGCATATCCACTTCTAATGATGATTTACCTTGTTGCTCTAATAAAATTTTTTCTAGTTCCTCTATGTCTCTAGATGCTAATCTTGTAGAGGAAAATAAAGAGCTCAAGGCGCAAGTCATTAAATTAGAAAATGACTTGAAGAAGTGCGTAAAAGGAAAAGCCATTCTCGATGAGATCTTGAGCAAGCCAAGGCGCCTCAAGATAGCGAGGACTCGGCTACAACTCGAGAGGAGAAGAGCAAGAAGAAGCACAATGCAAGAATAAAAGCGATTGTGTGCCGGATGCTACAAGAAGGGCCACTTAGCCTCAGTGTGCCCAAACAAAGTAGAGATCAAGCCACAACAATCAACAATGAGGCAAACCGACAAAGAGCAAGTCAAGAAAAGGAGGCGCTCAAAGGCATAACGTCGAATTTTGGCAGATTTTAAAATTTGGAGTTATTTGAATTTTTATGGATTAACCAACCTTTATTTGCATTTAAATTGCATTTAATGGAATTTATCTAATTTTTCAGGGATTTATTGGATTTAATTGGATTTTATTTATATCATTTTTCTTTGAGTAATTAAATACCAGAAAATGTAATTATCAAAAATTAAAACTAATATTTTATTTAGGCTCAAAATGCTCTGAAATATTTTCTAGAATTTTTTGGAATTTTTCGGATATGTTTGTTGCCCCAAATAATTACTTTGAATTCTTGGAATTATTTTTATTGCTAAAATCGGAATTTTCGCTAGCTCTGATGTTGGACCGGCCTAACACTGTGCTCATGCCCGAAACTC
The DNA here is from genome assembly GCA_036346375.1 of Guadua angustifolia. Classification (NCBI taxonomy): domain Eukaryota; kingdom Viridiplantae; phylum Streptophyta; class Magnoliopsida; order Poales; family Poaceae; genus Guadua; species Guadua angustifolia. Next base: position 18,436,482 of record CM070506.1, on the reverse strand, counting down.
CCTAAGCGCATGCCGATCCTCACCGTCGGATCTGATCGAGGCGGTTATGCTTCTTGTCTTGAATTACTGTGCAGGTGAGATCAATCAGCGCAAATCGGATCTTGATCGAGCAGTCGGCGTGTTTGGTCGGTCTCGGGGCGAAACTTTTCTTGCACCGCCGCTTCGCCGTTAGCCTCGGTGGATTTTGTCGAGAGATTGTGTCGTTATCCAAGGCATGTCCGAAGCGAGTAGAGTATATCACCGTGCTCGGCCTCCACCCGCTCATTTCGCCTCAACTCTCGTGCGCTCTCGCCCTCCGTAGCCCTCTCGGGAGCTTCGCCGTAGTAGCTACTCACCCCGCGGTTTTCTTCGTGTTTAAATCGTCGTCGCGCTCTCGCTTGCCGTCAAGACCCTCCCCAAGTCCACCGACAGCGAGGCGCACCGTGTGGTTACTTCTTCTAGCCGGAGGCGCCGGAACGCCGCCGCCGTTGCATCTTCTTCAAGTCCGCGACCAGCTCCACCACTTTTCTCGGCGCCTCGCGAGCTACCGGTGACCGTCGGATCTCCATCAGACGGCGAGTAACGCGCACGTTTCTTTCCGTAGCGATTAACGTTTAAATAGTTTGGCTAGATCGGTCCGTTGGATCTTCATCGGCGACACTTTCGTTGAGCGCGTGAGGCTTAGGAATAGTAGGCGCTTTCGGTATAGCGATAGCCGTCGGATTCCCATCGGCGGTTGACGTTGCGCCCCACGTATTCCCGTAGGGTTGAGTTGAGTTTGCTCAGATAGATCTCCGTAGTTGGATTTCTATCCGGCCGAGTCTGGTTCGTCCACGTAGGCCTTGTAGCGTGCATCGCTTTCATTAACGGACGACCGTTGGATCTAAATCAACGGCGGGATTCATCGTCGCGTGGCGAGACGTTTCTCGCCCGGCGTGTCGATCATTGAGTGGTCTAAGCGCATTCACCGGGCCCACATGTCGATGGGTGAGTCACCATGGTGTCTTGACGTCGACATGGCGTCATCCGGCCCCTGTCGATGGCGAGGGTGACGTGGAGGCCCCGGTGCCGACACGTGTCGCCGAAGATTTAATCCGGATTTTCAGTATAAAAATAAAGGGATAATTCGGTTATTATTTAATTGAATTTTAGTAAACTTGAAAATGCTATAACTTTTGCATCTTAACTCGGATTTGGGTGATTCAGTGCCCAAAAATTTGTAAAAATGTGAACTATTTATTGGTGATTTTATTTAATTTTAGTAAATTGTTTGCTGTCTATATTATATATTTATTGTGTGTTTGCTTGTCAAGAGTAGACTCAGAAGTCAGGGTTTAAATCGAGGAGAATTTGAAGACCCGTCGCAGAACCTCGACCAGAACCAACTCCTCTTCGAAGGCAAGTCATGCTTTGACCATGTTGCCCCTAGATTTTAAAAGTATATTTTGATTTCCATATTGCATGCTATGTTAAGTACAACCACTATTGATTAAATTGGGAAATGGTAGTTAAAAGCCAAACTTGTTATGCCACTTTGATTATAAATGTTTATATGCCCTGAAACCTTGTCCACCCTAAGATGCTTAAATATGTTGGATGCTAATATGATGCCAACACGGGAGGCTAGACCGTGATTAGGCCTTGCTTTGCTTGTATGCGTAGAATGACTTTCAAATATCAAATGAATATTGACTAAACAATTATGGAACGCATTTTGGAAAATGCGATGATGTCATGAATTGGAACTGGGATAGTGACCTGTGTGGTGCTATTCATGAACTGATGTGGAAAATGGCATGTGTTGCTTAAGTATAAAGTGGGGTGGGAAAATGATTTGAACCGGGGCAAGTGGCAAGAAGGCTTCGTGCGGGTGGGCAATGTGGCAATGGGATGTATGAAAAGAATGTGAAGGCTGTGTGCCGAGATGTATAAAATGGTTGTCTTGCCGGGACAATTAAGGACTTAACCTTGCGAGCCTTTGAGCTGAGTTCCGTGTACAACCACTTATGCGGAATGGGGCGGACCTAGTTAAGTAGGTTTCTAATATCTTTCCTCGATACCTCGGGTGTGATTACACCAAAAATGTAACAAATGCGGGGGCGTGCTGTCTTTGCTGACTTGGTACCCATCTAACGGTATGTGCTGTTCTAAACTTTGGCTCTGTGTGAGGGAAGTGTTAGGAAGGCAATCTTGGAGAGGATCATGGCTAAGTGTTAGTCTCTGAAAGACTTTGTTACAATCAATCGCTTTGTGTGGTGAGCAGTTGTATCCTGTGGGTAAAGTGTCTGACCTCTGCAGTGTGTGTGTGAATCTATTGAATAGCCGTGTCATGATCTTGGACATTGCTTTCGGTGATTCTGATCAAGGGTTAGATTTCCAAAATGAAAATGTGGAATGGGTGGCTGTGTGCCAAAAAGCTGTGTGAATGAAATTAGGGCTGCGTGCCAGAACTCTTGAGAAAGAATTGAAAAATTAATTATTAATAATACTGATTTTACTGCTTTTAATCTAATAGGATTACCCGATTAAAAGAAATCTTGCTTTATGCAAAATAACCAATTAAGCCTTTCCTTTGGAATAAGCCATGCATATAGTAATAGATCTGCATTTGTGCATGACTTGTTGAGTATGTTGTATACTCACCTTGCATCGACAAAAACCTCGAGAAGATGAAGCCGTACCGGCTTGGGAGGAGGAGTTCATTGAAGGCGGGGAGGACTAAGGGTTGGGCGCTTTTCGATGCTGTGGTTAAGAAGGGTTCCGCTATCGTATTTTGCTTCCATTGAATGAACTTGATCTTGATGATATTTATCGCTACTTGTGTGAAGTATTGTAAGGTGGCCATAAGGCCATGTAACTCGTTACTATTAATGCTTGAAGTACTTATTATTTATTTCCGCTGTGTATGATTGTGGTACTTCAACCTGTTTATCCTGTGTGTACTAGCGTGATCCTGGACTAGTACGGAATACACAGAGTGTCCGAATCCGTGGGAATTCGGGGCACGACAAAAGCACACTTGCTACAATTGTCGGGAAAAGGGGCACATCGGTAAGGATTGTCCCAAAGGTATCATTCCTAAGCCTATTATTGTCAATGATCATTATTTGCTTAGGAAAGACAAAGATGGTAATGTGTTTACCAAATTTAACAATTCTTCTAAGTCTACGCAAAATAATGACAATCAATTGCTTAGGAGATATAAATCTAGAAATGTATTTGCTCATAATGCTAGATTTTCTAAGACTATGAAAAATCATGTTGATCATGTGCTTAGGAAAAATAAAAATAGCAAAACATTTGCTAGAAATGCTAGATCTTACAAGCCAATGCATAACACTAATTATCATACGCTTGGAAAGGATCAAACTAGAAATAGATTTGCAAAATATGCTTGTCCTCCTAAGCATTATTATCAAAGTGCCAATCAATTACCTAGGAGGAATAATTATCGCAAACCTATTCCTAGTCATGTTAGTCTTGTCAAAAATGTTAACATTAGGGCTATTTGGGTTCCTAAATCTATTGTGACTAACAATGTTGGACCCAACAAAGATTGGGTACCAAAAACCGCCTAAAAGATTTTTAGGTAATGTGAGATGGATTGGACGTTTGGCTTCTTCAAAAGGGAGGAGGACTTAATTATTTGCAAAATGGAGCCAAGCATGAGTATGATCACTTCAATCTTGAGCCAATGCCATCTCGAGTAACAAGTATTTAAATTGATTCTTATAGATTGTAGCCTTGTGTAGGTTATATTGCATTATTCATGAAAATCAATTTAGATTGCTTGTTCATTTGCTTGCTCATGCTTATTAGTTGTTTTGATTGCAATCTTGAGCAAGTTAAATAGTGGCACATTAAGGGGGAGTGCTAAGTCATATTCATGTGTATCGCATCCCTACGTGTGCCCATATTTATGTAAGTGCATATATGTTTTCAAAATCAAGCCCTTTTAGCCAAAAGTCAAAATTCTTGTATACTATTAGTATTCTTGTGAAAAACTAATTGCAAAATATCTACAAATGCTTCTGAAATGTTTTTCAAAGGTTTTGGCTTTACAAAAACTATTTTGAAAAGAAAACAAGTTTTAACTCCAAAAGATAGTTACTAGTATCTTGTCTTGGATTTAAACTTATAATTTTCATAAAATTAACAGTAAAATGTTTTTGAAAGAAATTCTAAAACGAAAATCCTAGAGTTGGTCACTCTTAACAATTCTCGTGTTCAAAAGATTTCCAAAAGACCAACCTAGCAAAGTTATTTGATTTTAAAACTCGCCGAAAAACTATACTTGACCCATAATGGTCATATTCTAGCACTTTGTGAGTTTCACCATTTGGATCAATTCTTGTGTAGAATTTTGGTTCAAAAAGGTATTCTAAACTCATACACAAAATTCAAATCTTTATATCTTACCCATTGCTTCTTTTTGAATTTGTGCGTTGATTGAATTTGACTTTGTGGTTTCTTTTGGTTCTTTAAAGAAACCCTCTTTGGACAAGAGTTAAAAAAAATGTGTTTAAAAGGCCTAAATTTGTGAAAAGCCTTGCAAAAGTATTTTATTATGTATTTCAAAAATTTTTGCAAGCTTCCAAAAAGAGAAATCCTATTTTGGAAATTAATTTAGCCAAAATATTTGTGTTTAACTCAAATATATCTACAAGTAGTATTTTGGCATTCAAATTGGATTTCATTGTATTCATTAGAAATTCATGGCTTCAAAATGAATTCCAAATTATTCAAGCCATGAGAATTCAAATTATGGATGAAATCAAATTTGAAATTGCACTTTGAGGTCTTTATGAAGTTTGTTTTCCTTTTCATGCCTCAAAGAGCATTTTGCCAAATTCGTGCTAATAGAAAAATCGTTGAAAACAAAAGTTGTTCCAAAACCTTCAAAATGGTCTAAAGTTGGTTTCCTAAAAATTTCAAATCATTTGGAACTTATTTGAAGTGTTTTCAATTGGTATCAACTCAATTTTAAAATTGGTATCTTCCTGATTTCTGGAATTTTCATCGTATCGGAACATCCGATATCTGGAGTTTTCAACGTATCGGAATATCCGACCTCAAGTCGAAACTTCCGATTGGCCTGTTTTTTTTAATTGGATTGTATTTCAATCTTGGTATCAGTCTAGTATTCAATTAAATTGAGAAGTGATACTCACTTGATCTTTGAAAAGACAAAACTTGTGCAATTCAAATGCAAACAACTCCATGATTCATTTGTTGAATATCTTAGGAGTTCATTTATTGCAAGTTTTGGGCATAATTGCTTCAAGTGGTATCATCTTGTTAAAGTACTCGATACTCTTTACGAACCTTTGTGATTCAGATTTTAAAATTCAAAAGAAAATCCAAGTTGTCTTGATCTATCTTAGATTTTCTTGATCTATCTTAAGTTGTCCATCTCTTTGATACCTAGAAATGTTTATTGCTCTGATACTCATCGATTTTATCGATTATTCCTTCAAGTGATATCAATTCTTAGTGATTTGATTATAAGTAGTATCAATTGAGCATTTATTCATTTCTTATGTTTACAAATCGGTATCATTGAGTTTCTCCTTTTTTGACAATTGGTATCATTGAACTCGATTATTTTCTACAAGTGGTATTTTCAATTGCCTCCTTGTAGCATAAATTCGATACCCAAAATTCTTGATTAAGAATTTCCTCCCAAGTTAATATTGTAAGTTCAATCTCCTAAGAATGCTCTATGTGAGATTCTTTATACATTGAAACACATAAAGAGGAAATTTCCTAGTTGAGCATTGCTTTTCAAGCAAAATTTGAAAATGCTCATTTATGTTGTTTTTCAAGCAAAGCCATTGAGATATACTTTAAAGTGGTATCTAATTTATCAAATGGTATTTGTTTTGGGTTCCTCGTTTAACCCTCTTTAGGCAAAATTTGTGGATTTTTCAAAAGAATCATGATGCGAGCTTTGTAAAGCCTAATAAAATGAGGAGTGAGTTATTTGATTTTGTTTCAAATAACTCGTGTGATACCCTTCTTTCGCCTTTTTGTGCATCTCTTCCATGTGGTTCTTCAAAAAGCCAAAAGGGGAAAATGTTGTTTTACAAGTGGTATTCTAAAACTCCAAATATGGTCTGTTTTCATGGTTTCACTCTTTTGGGCCATATAAAGAAAAAGTTTATGGAATTCTCGAATCTTATTAGAAATTCTCGTGTAAGCTTAAGAGTGAACTCGAATGTGTTTTATCCATGTTCTCTCTTTAAAGTGGATTTCAAGAGTTAAATTTGGATGAGTTTCAAATGTTTTTATTGTAAATTGGTATAATGAAATATTCAATTGGTATCTTGAATTTTTCAAATTGCATAAAAATAGTATTATCATGTTTATCATCTATATCATGCATATTGTACTTAGACATTATCAAACTAACTTGGGTCAAATCAAAAGATATTTGTTCCGGAAATTGTGCTCTTGTCTATTGATGTTCAAGGTATTGGAAAAGGGTCATCTTGACGGTGGGATGAAGGAAATGGAGAGGAGCTCCATTGTCCGAGGATCTAAGACGAGGCGCGGTGATCATGACCAATACGAACATGCAATGGACAAGAACCGACAAAGGGACGTATTTCTTTTTGACCATATTCAATAATGTCTTTGCACACCATTATGCTCAATTGTCTCATTTTAAATGGTGTTTTATTTTTCAATTGGTATCATTAATTGGTATTTTTCAAGAGGTATCCTCTAATCCTAAATTGTTTTGAAATATCATCTAACTTGCATTTGGGATTGTCAAGCATTAAAAGGTACATATGGTGACACATTACACAGAGGTATGCCCTTGATAATATTGCAAAATTCTTGATCATGGAAGTGCATTTTACTTATACAATCTTAATTCATGATCTTGTATACATCTTGTGATCATATAAGCGATTCTTTCTTGTGTAATCTTCTCTATATGATCTTGATTTTTAGAATTGAATTTGTTCATAAGCATGTGCTTAAATTATATAAATTTGCTACATGATCTTGATGTTTAAAGAATAAATCTTCTCCATGTGAAATCATATTCATGTGTCATGTTTAAGCATCACTTACATCATGTGAATCATGACTACATTTAAATCGATATCATTAGAAACATCTATTACCTAAATCTTTGATATAATTGGTATCATAACTTGCCTAGATTTAGGGGGAGCTTAGTATCATTGCCCTATTCCTAGCTCCTTATTTTTATTTTATTCTCCCTAATCTTTTTATTGAGTGTGCAATCAAGGGGGAGAACATATTTTATTGAATAAACAGTAAGGATCTCTTAAGCACCTTTTTGGGATTAATGACAAAAGGGGGAGAATTTATGGATTTATCAATTGTTCCCTACTCGATTGTCAAAAAGGGATAATTTGTAAGTATGATCTCTTCTTATTGTTTATTCATGTTTTGTTTTAATGCTCAATATCTTAATATTGTCATTTGGTGCAATTGATAATAGGTTTGTCATAAATCACCAAAAAGGGGGAGATTGAAAGTGCATTTAGGCACTTATGTTATTTTGGTGATTAATGACAAACGCATATAATAACAATCTATATAATTGTGTAAATGCTTAACTAAGTGCTTAACAAACGACAAACCTCTAATATGATTATATTGCTATGAGACTAACATGTTATTGCCTAGTTGAGTATCAGTCTCATCTATTTAGAGGAAAATCAAGTAGGATGGTTAAGCAAAGAATAAGGTATGCAATTTCGGTATCCATTCTTTATTTGTTATTGCATTCCTTTTATGCAAATGCATAATGAACTCCAAGTAGCATGTCGATTATATATATGCATGCACATTGGTTCATGTCATATTTATTTGTGCATATATATTCACTTGAATTCATTATGTGCTTTGATTTTAGTATACATGTATTGACTAGAGTTAAACTTCATATTAATATAGATTGACTTGGTGCATGCATGTTATAGTTGTATATCTTTTCATGCACTTCTCCTAGTGAAGTTTAACCTAGAGTTGGATCACATATTTACTCTTGTTCCGAATATTAGTTGCACATGTACAATTCGTGTATATTCTTCATGTGCTTCATTTAAAGTAAAGACTGTGATCCTTTGCCACGATTTAATTGTTTCGTCATATTGGCAATTATCTCTCTAGTGCATATAGATCAATTACATATTAATCATCATAATGCACTTAGAAGAGAACATTTCTTATGTCAAGTGTTTCCATTCATGGCGTGTTTCTTTATATGAAACACTTGTGGTAATCAATTGCTCTTAAATATCAACTCATTCATATCTATTGAGCTTTTGGGACTAATGTCTTTTCATGAGTGGTTTGGAAAGAATTAGGTCCCATATGTGTATGATGACCAAGGTATCTTGGAGGATGATCGTTAAGCCGAGGTCAACAAGACGACGATGTCACCAAGAGCTGAGGACTAAGTCAAGATCGACTTGGCGTGGAGATCGTCGGAGAGGATGATCAAGTCAAGGTTGATAGGACGAGAGTCTCATGAGGTGAATCGAGTCAAGTTGGACAAGGTGAAGAGGTCATCAATCATTTAGTGAAGGTCATCATGCACATTGCATCTATGGAAAAGACGGCATCTTGGATTGAATGTAAGACTTAGATTTCTCGTTTTAATTTGAGTCTAAGGATTGCCGTACTATTAAGAGGGATGCAAACGTTGAATGACTTTTAGATGTGTCAAGTGCTCAAGTGATCCATCCTTGTGAAATTTAGAGAGAAAGTGGTGTTGGTGGTGCCGGAAAGTAAGAATTGTAGGTCTCCCTTGAATTATTTGTTAAATCTGAATTTATGCTTTGGGATTTGGGTAGTGAGACCTTATTAGTTGTGTAGCCCTTGTTCTTAGCTTTCAATAGAGTCCAAGTTCACTGAAATCGGAGTCCGGAGTCAAAAGTTATGCTCGTTTTGGTCGAGCTGCTCAGTGCACATCGGATAGTCCGATGTTGACATCGGAAAGTCCGATGTGGACTTAGAAAATTTTGTGAAACTTCTTTGAAAATGGGTTCTCTCTGGAAATATCGGATAGTCCGATGTTGATATCAGATAGTCCGATGTTCCAATATCGGATAGTCCGATGTCTGATATCGGATAGTCCGATGTTCACTTGGAAATCTGAAATTACACACATCGGATAGTCCGATGTTCCATATCGAAAGTCCGATCTGTGCTTTTATTCTCAAAATTTGAATTTCGAGTGGAGTCGATCTGGAGTTTACACACATCGGATAGTCCGATGTTCAACATCGAATAGTCCGATGTGCGTCGACAAGGGCATAACGGCTAGTTTCTTGGAGCCTCTATTTAAAGCCCTCTCTCCATTTCAAAGGGGCCGTTACCAGTTGGTTTGAAGGGTTCTCCTCTTGTTCTTGAGCCCCCTAAACACCCCTCTACCCTTAGATCTAAGTGACCCCCTTTGTGAGAAGGGTAGGGAAGAGTTTGAGGAGTGAGGTGTTAGATTGAGTGGATTTGAGTTGTTGAGCACTTGATTTCATCTCCAAGTTTGTTCTTCGTGAGCATTTGTTACTCTTGGAGGTTGAGGACTCCTAGACAGCTAGGAGGTCGCTCACAGGCCACCGGTTCTTTGTGTGGTGTGCCGAGGAAGTTTGTGAAGGTTCGATTCCGCCGCATGGGAAGGGATCAAGAAGTGGCCGTGAGTGCATTTGTGCAACACCGGAGGACAAGGGTCGAGACCCGGCTCAAGCGTGATCAAGCCTCAGCCGTGCGAGTGCAAGGTGCAACACCCAGGCGGCTAGCGGGTTGAAAGAGACCCCGTGTCTTGGTGGCCAAGGCCCGGCAAGTGCTAAGTGCAACACCGGAGGAAGTGGGTTGAGAGAGACCGGCTTGAGTCTAACCGAGCCGCCTCAGCGGAGCGTAGGATCCCTCAAGGATCCGAACTTGGTGAAAAATCATCGTCTCCAAGTTTGCTTCTTACTCTTGCTTTAGTATTTGTTTTTGAATCTTGAAATTGCCGATCTACTTTTCTAGTGAGTTTTCCGCTAGGCCAACTAGCTTAATTTGGTATAGAAGTAATTGTTATAGCTAGAGTACTACTCCTTTTATTGCTTAGCCTTGCCTAGCTCTAACTTGTGATAAATCTGATTGTTATCGCTCTGATCGGATAATCCGATTGTGCATATCGGATAGTCCGACATCAAGTCGGATAGTCCGATATCCAAAGTCGGATAGTCCGATCCCTCCGCTGCAAATTAGGTTTTAAATTTATAATTCGCCTATTCACCCCCCCCTCTAGGCGACATCCCCTGTCCTTTCACTAGCGACCTCGCCGAAGTTCGTTGCTGCGCCCGAAGGTTTCCACCGCCGTTTTCTTTCTCGTCGGTGAGCCTCCGCCGTGTTTTGTGGTACCATGTAACTCATCTTCGTGTCCTCTTTCTTTTGCCCCTAATCCGGTGGTGCGTGCGTGCGTGTGCGCCTCGTCGCCACTTCGTCTTCTCCAAGCGGCGCGAGTAGCGCCGCCTCTCGCCGTCGGTCTCCCTCCGTCACCCGTCGCCGTTGGATCGTCACTCAGCGCTGGATCCCGAGCCACGTCGCGGTAAATCTCGAGCCAAGCCACGCCTTGTCGGCCTCCATGTGTTGTCCTTGTACACCACGTGTCGCCATGTGTAGTCGGCGTGTGCGCCGCGTAAATGCGCCAACCACCTCATTGACCGCCACGTGATTGCCTGTGGCGCCACATCACCGCCACCGTAGGCCCTAGATTTACATGTCGCCACGTATTCGCCATGTATGAGCCACATGTTAGCCACGGAAGCGCCACATCAGCCCTAGTGCCACGCATGGATGCCACGTCGACCTGCGTCGCCATGGGTTGCCATGTCATCGGCGCCAAGTCACCGCCACGTTGTGCCATGTATGCGCTATGTCATCACCGCGACGCACTGCGTGTCGACCCACGCCATCGCCCGCCATCGTGCCGCCGTCGCCGTGAACCCTCGGTGAACCAAGTCTGCCGTGGACCGAGTCTCTGACTCGTGGTCCCCACCGGTCAGCCACAGCAATTATTCCGATTTAATCCCGAATTTCCGAATTATCAACCAATCGCATCGCGACACGTGTCACCTTTTGTTATTTTCCCGATTTTCTCTCCCGAGGAACTTTGGAAGGCTCGTTCTCCTCCGTTCGAACTCCGATTTGAACGATTCAAATTTCTAAATTTATCTAAAATCAAGATCTATCTGTTGGTGTCATTTTTATGAATTTTTGGATTTTATTTATTTCTGTTTTATTTATTTCTTGCCTCGATTTGCGTGTTTCGCGTGTAGACGACGCATCGGTTGAGCAAGAGGAGCATCCAGCGGAGGTAGCAGCAGCGAGAGAGGTTGAAGGCAAGTCCCCTTGACCATATTGAACCCAAGTTTATGAAATGCTATTTTATTTTTAAATTATTGCATGCTATTTAATTTACGTATCGTACTTTAATGACATTTTAAATGCCTAGATAAATGCCACATTGTTATACCCACATTGATATTCATCATGACAGCCATTGACACCCTAGGAAAATTAAGTGCTGTTAATGATAATCATTTTTGGTATTATGGGAACGGTAGAAAATGCTTAGCCATGCTTAATCACGTCGGTACCTTACCATTATGGAAATGATTTCATTCTTGATTCAAAATGAATTGTGGAAATTATGGCAATTGGTGTTGCCGGTATTAATTTGAAATTAAAAGTGAAAAAAATGATTTAGACCGGGGCGGAATTGGTTGAATGGCGGGTCGGGATGCACAAAATTTTGGAATGTGATTGTCGCCTAGTCAATTAAGGACCGTCGTGTGGACACCATGGGCCATGCTATCTGATACAACCACATGTCTATATGGGTGCGACTGGCTAAGTAATTTGCATGTATCGTTATTTGACTTCGCCCGATTAAAACATGCGAGTTTGTCGAGATGACACTTGCAAAGGCGCAAGGGGGAAATTGTGAGCGAAACCTCGGTGAAGTCGGTAGCGGTATGTGCATTGTAAAGGCCTTGTCATGATCTCCTTGCCGACACACCAAAGGAAGTGTGTTCTTGGCACAGCAAAGCGGGTTGATCATGTCGTGTGGGTAAAGTGTACCAGCTCTGCGAGTCTTAAAAACTACTTGAGTAGCCGTGCTTACGGACAAGGGCAAGCGTGGGCAGCTTTCACATAGTAGATTTTACGGTTTTGGTTTTAAAATGGAAATGATGGATTTGGTTTAAACATGAAAGCGTGGTTTGGGAAATCATGAGTGGCTAGAGCTCCGGATCTTAGTTTGGCGGCTAGAGCCAACGGTAGTTGGAACACGGAAAATTGTTATATTTCAAGTTTAATTATTCATGTTATTTACATTTTGTTAAATCTTTGCTTTATGAAATTATTACTTGTATTTAAATTTAAATTTAAACTTCATAAATAAACCATAATATGCCTTCCTTTGTTCAAGCCATGCATTTAGTTACTGCATTATATTTCGAGACTTGCGGTATGTTGCATACTCACCCTCGCTTTTTATTCTTGGTGCTTATTCCATAAAGCGATGAGGAGATTGGATTCGACATCGTGGTGAAGATCTTGGAGAGGAGGAAGACCGGACTACTAGGGGCGTGCCCGGTCGGTTGCTGTGGGCTGTGATTGGCTCGTTTTGTTCTACATTTCATTGCTACATTTTCACTTAAGCCGTAAGGCTCCATACTTGTAATAATGTGATGATGTTTACACTCTTTTGCTTTATTATTGTTATTTACTTTTGATATGTCGTGTTATCATCCTTTGTCATTTGTGTGTGCTAAATTGTTCTGGACTAGCACGGTGGAAACTGAGGGTTGGATTTGGTAAATCCGGGGTCCCCAGAAGGTGGTATCGAGCCATATCATTGTAAGGTGCAACCCTAATTAGAATGGCGTTAGAATTTCAAAATTATTTTCTAAATCAAACCAACGAATTTGAATTTAGAAGTTAGTCTCCTCTCACCTTATTCTTAGGTTCTTACTTCTTCCTTTTCTGAAAATTATTTTGAAATTTAAATTTGATCTTATCTCAGGAAATATCCTAAGTTTACGGTCTTACGCAGAATTCCAAATGAAGAAGATGGCGTTAAGTGATTTTACTTCATGAAGAGACAACATCACCCAACGAAAAAGGCGGAAGATTAGAATATATTAGGACCTACCATAAGATAAGCATCCTTACGTGTAGCATTATTCCGCCCTAGTTATATAGAGCAATTTACGTTGTCGTTATGTTTAAGCTACTTGAAATTGGTCGTTATCACGAATATCGGGATGATTTATGTGTAAACTTAACCTCTTGGTTAAAGTTTCACAATAAGTTGTCCTTATGTGTGAATATGGAAAATTTAACCCATAGGATAACTAAGAAATTATAAAATAGTTTATCTCTTATCTCTATAAAACTTCTACAAAGTTATCTCCTCTTCATAGAACTTCTTACCGTGTAACCATTATGGTCATCAACCTTTCTTAAAATAAAACCTCAATGAGATTAGTGTCTGAGTCTCCATTACTACTCTTAGCTTTGCTTGAGATCACACCATTCATATATAAACCAAGTTAAGATCTTACCACATTAGCAACACCAAACTAGCTTATGCTGCTTTAGACTAGTTAAAACTTAATGATCCAATAATAATTTCTAATCATGTTTTAAAACTTACCTCGCTGCTTTCTAGATTATATACCATAAAAATGAGCTAGAACCAGAAAAGTTCTGTACTTCGGAATGGAAAGCTTCGAATGGTTGTTTAAATGAAAACTGGAAGAATTGAAAGTCCTATTTTCTAAAAGAAATATAAAGAGAGTTGCATCAGTTATACATATACTCTTTTCTAATCTATAGAATTTAGTCTCTTTATTTATGTACTCGTTTCCTTGTGTAGAATTTTTTTTTCACTCTTAAGTCATCCCTTTTAGAAGTATTTCTTTTCTTATTCTTTTTGCGAAATGAAAACCACAAACAAATCTTTTGAAAAGAATTCGGTAACAAGTCGGCAATATCATGGCGCTCAGATCAAACTTCAAGAAGATGGGGATAGCGAAGCATCACAACCTCTTCGACTTCATAGAAGCCTTGGAAGACTAACACAACAAGTGGTGCAAAAATTAAAAGAAACTCGTTGCGAATAGCCTACAATAAAAGCTAGCATTATCGCGAGCTACATATTATTCTAGCGATATAGTAAACCTCTTATGCAGAAATATGTATGATTCGGCAAGTAGAAGAAAAACCATAGATACCCTTCCTACATACTAAGCAAAATGTATACATATTGTTTATGTGTTATTGAAATTTTGTTGTAAATCTTTTGTATTGTTTTCGGGTTACTCTCGTGAATGTTAAACCACTAGGTTGAAATTTACGATGTGTTAACCCTACCTAATCAGAAAAATTTAATTAAGGAAATTTTTAAAGAACGAAACGTTGCCTTATAACCCAAGCCAAAAACTACTTAATCCGCATAGAAACCTTTCCTAAAATAAGATTTTAAAGGACGAATTGTTGCCGTGTAGGGTGTAACCCAACAGAATTCCATCTAAGTAGCCTTACTCTAAAAAAATATTGTTGCAGGATGTCTGCGACACAATTCATTAATACATCTACTAAAGTAATGAGTAATAAAAAAAAATTCTTAGCCTTTATAATTGACCTTCAGCCCTCCCCAAATAACTCTGGTTGAGATGCAACCTTTCATTCATCTCAAATATTTTAGCATACTCTATATCTCTCTTTAAATTAGCTTATTCTTACTAATGATTCTAGGTGTAAACTACTAACACTCCTCATCTAATTAGTGAAACCCATAAGACACTCCTTTGCCAAGAAATGATAATCCTACCATAGTTCAACCAAATCCGTTGTATTTAGCTAGAGCACTTCCTTTTCAACATAGCAATCGTCATAACTCTCCACTCTCTCAATGTTCAAAAAAAATGTTAGAATCTGTAACCATGGTGTAAATGCTCACCGTAATTGAACAAATCACCAAATGCACACCTTTACATTCTAAAACTACGCACAAGATATTTCTAATATTGGTGTAGCTTCTATCGAAAAGGAAATGGTTTAAACTAGAAACCTACTTCTATATCTTATTTGATACGCACATTGTTCTTTGAAGTATTGTCAACCCGGTCGATCCAAGTTCGTGCTTGCACTCGCTATGGAGAAATAGGTCATGTTGTTGATGAGAATGCAATCAATTGCTCATACCGTGAAGGAAATCATTCTCCTAGAAAATATCCCGTGAGCAATATAAGCATTACCCTTGTGAATGTCAAGATTATTGTTCAGTTCAATGCCCTTTGATCGATAGTCGCCAATACAATTTTGCTCAAGATTTGGTGATCAAAGAGGAAGAAAACCAGCCACACAAGAAATATCACTTAAGGAATTATAGAAATAACACTTGATCCTAACTACCTTCACTAAGAAAGTAGTAAATGGTAATCTTCAATGGCATGTTCCTTGTGCGATAAAGAAAGTCATTAGACTAAAGAATGTTACGAGAAACAACAAATTGAAATTCACAAGATAATATTAAGTATACCAATAACTGAACATGGCATCATGAAAAAAAGCGTGAATACTTCAACATCACGAAAAGAACCAAATTCCTAAGCGGTGTCCACAAGCTGAACAAATATCTCCTATAGTCATAGACATACCAAAATTTCAGCGATCAAGTTTATAACTCCAAGAATAGAAGAATTAAAATCTGCAAGTTCACAAGAAGCGAGATAAAGAAAAGCGTCGAATGAAGATGCTTGTCCTAGAAGAATTCTGCTCAACTTTATCTTCAACCTCAATTGTCATCTATTCATCTTTCTAATAACACCAATGAATAATTATCTGGTACAAAAAAAAACATATCGGAAAGTCAATATTGTTTGCCTTTGCTATGGAAAACATAAGTATTATGCCAACTGTTGCCTAAAGCAAGAAGCAAACCCCACCTCATTCTCAACCCCGACAAGCTACGCAACATTCTCTAAGGCAACCTCAAGAATTTGAAGACAAACACTTCCTTAGACATATATCAATCCAACTCAAAATGTTAATCCGATCATTCGTAGCATTCACCTGCAGCATGAATTCGCGAAAGAAGTTTATGGCCTGCCAGGCGTAGTGCTAGGTATGATACTTATGTATTGAACCTTACCAGGGTATAAGTTTAATTTTAAGATCAACTCTTTGATCCTAGTCACTTCCTGATCATCTATTTTATATCATTATCAAACAACCTTTACATTGTTCCAAATAAAATGGGTAATGTCACTTGTATCGACCGAGAAGAACTTGAATACCTCGCCAACACCTACCCAAGAAGAATTTTACTTCACCTCGACAAGGAAAACATCAATAATTTCCAAGCTATCTCAAAGACCTAGAAAACATCAAGTGTCTAGAACAACCCCTGCCTTGATATCAGGCTCTGAACGTAAACATCTTTCTTATGTGATTGTACCCGGCACTTGTTGTGGTATTGAGTACGTCCCTTGTGTATTCAATTCCTGCAATCAATCTTTTGAGTCTATACATTTTAGTCCTTCATAGTTTTCAAAACCAAAGAAAATGAAAACCCTTTGTTTACCAAAGTGAGCAAACAAGTTAAATCACCATGAAACATCTTATAATCCTCTTATCTCAACCCAAAACTTGAATTATCTATACATGTTTTCCAATTTAAAGTCAACTCGAAATGACATTTATTCTCAGCACATTTCGTCAGCTAATGTTGAATTATACAGATCAACCATTGTATTCAAATACCTTTCTTGATATTAAACATTCGGTTTTTCCCAAATGAGAGTAATGACAATGCATCTTTTCTTTCACCTCAAATATTCTAATCATACCAAATACCACTATATAAATTAGATTATTAACAATGCTAGTTATTTAACCAAAAGAGACATGTAGAAAGTATTAGTATCTCTCATCTGCTTACCTAAAATTAAAATAGAAGTCTTCTCTATTTCTCGCACATCAACTAGGAATCACAAGACGAAAGTCTAGTGGAGCAATCATCCGGAAGAGGAAGCCACCTGGGAGCGCGAGGAGGATCTTCGAGCGGACTACCCCAACCTTTTTCCCCAGTTAGTCCCAAATCTCGAGGTCGAGATTTCTTGTAAGGGGGGGAGGTTTGTAACATTCCAAATTTTTGAACCCTGTGTGCTCAAATTTCAAAATCCAAAGCCGTGGGAACTTGCTCGAATTAAGTACAGCTTAAACTGAATTTTCCAAAGCAACAAGAATTTAATTTGATTAAACTATACCTCAAATTAATTATTTCTTATTTTATTTGGGTTTCTTGTGCTTTATTTGATTTTTATGTATTTTTGGGAATTTTTCTGAATTTTTCTGCTATTTACTTGAATTATTTGAAGGTTATTCGAATTCCTGATATTTACTTAATTCGGAAATGTATTTAAATTCTAAAATCAATTCTGGGCCAAAATCACTGTTCCTTTCTCCTCGGCCCGTCACTGCTCACGTTGGCCCGGCCCGTTTTCTCGCACAGCTAATTCCAGATCGAAACCCTAACCCTACCGCATCATTTCTCGACCGTCCGATCCCGATCCAGCGGTTCCCGTCGCGCCACGTCACCCCGAAATCCGCGCTGCCGCCCGTAGCCCAGCCGCCAGACCAACCTCGACTTCCGCGCCTCTACACGCAACCCTAGGCTATAAAACAGTATCCCGACTCCCGTGCCGTGTTCCCCACCTCGCGCCGCAACTTTTCCCTCTTCTCTTCCCGTCGGAGACGCCGCCGTTGGCTCTAGCTGAAAGTGCATTTAGGCACTTATGTTATTTTGGTGATTAATGACAAACGCATATAATGACAATCTATATAATTGTGTAAATGCTTAACTAAGTGCTTAACAAACGACAAACCTCTAATATGATTATATTGCTATGAGACTAACATGTTATTGCCTAGTTGAGTATCAGTCTCATCTATTTAGAGGAAAATCAAGTAGGATGGTTAAGCAAAGAATAAGGTATGCAATTTCGGTATCCATTCTTTATTTGTTATTGCATTCCTTTTATGCAAATGCATAATGAACTCCAAGTAGCATGTCGATTATATATATGCATGCACATTGGTTCATGTCATATTTATTTGTGCATATATATTCACTTGAATTCATTATGTGCTTTGATTTTAGTATACATGTATTGACTAGAGTTAAACTTCATATTAATATAGATTGACTTGGTGCATGCATGTTATAGTTGTATATCTTTTCATGCACTTCTCCTAGTGAAGTTTAACCTAGAGTTGGATCACATATTTACTCTTGTTCGAATATTAGTTGCACATGTACAATTAGTGTATATTCTTCATGTGCTTCATTTAAAGTAAAGACTGTGATCCTTTGCCATGATTTAATTGTTTCATCATATTGGCAATTATCTCTCTAGTGCATATAGATCAATTACATATTAATCATCATAATGCACTTAGAAGAGAACATTTCTTATGTCAAGTGTTTCCATTCATGGCGTGCTTCTTTATATGAAACACTTGTGGTAATCAATTGCTCTTAAATATCAACTCATTCATATCTATTGAGCTTTTGGGACTAATGTCTTTTCATGAGTGGTTTGGAAAGAATTAGGTCCCATATGTGTATGATGACCAAGGTATCTTGGAGGATGATCGTTAAGCCGAGGTCAACAAGGCGGCGATGTCACCAAGAGTGAGGACTAAGTCAAGATCGACTTGGTGTGGAGATCGTGGAGAGGATGATCAAGTCAAGGTTGATAGGGCGAGAGTCTCATGAGGTGAATCGAGTCAAGTTGGACAAGGTGAAGAGGTCATCAATCATTTGGTGAAGGTCATCATGCACATTGCATCTATGGAAAAGGCGGCATCGGATTGAATGTAAGACTTAGATTTCTCGTTTTAATTTGAGTCTAAGGATTGCCGTACTATTAAGAGGATCACGACGTTGAATGACTTTTAGATGTGTCAAGTGCTCAAGTGATCCATCCTTGTGAAATTTAGAGAAAGTGGTGTTGGTGGTGCGGAAAGTAAGAATTGTAGGTCTCCTTGAATTATTTGTTAAATCTGAATTTATGCTTTGGGATTTGGGTAGTGAGACCTTCTTAGTTGTGTAGCCCTTGTTCTTAGCTTTCAATAGAGTCCAAGTTCACTGAAATCGGTCCGAGTCAAAAGTTATGCTCGTTTTGGTCGAGTTGCTTTCGATTACATCGGATAGTCCGATGTTGACATCGAAAGTCCGATGTGGACTTAGAAAATTTTGTGAAACTTCTTTGAAAATGGGTTCTCTCTGGAAATATTGGATAGTCCGATGTTGATATCGAGATAGTCCGATGTTCCAATATCGGATAGTCCGATGTCACGATATCGGATAGTCCGATGTTCACATAAATCTGAAATTTACACATCGGATAGTCCGATGTTCCATATCGGAAAAGTCCGATCTGTGCTTTTTATTCTCAAAAATTTGAATTTCGAGTGGAGTCGATCTGGAGTTTTACACACATCGGATAGTCCGATGTTCAACATCAGATAGTCCGATGTGCGTCTGACAAGGGCATAACGGCTAGTTTCTTGGAGCCTCTATTTAAAGCCCTCTCCTCTCCATTTCAAAAGGGGGCCGTTACCCAGTTGGTTTGAAGGGTTCTCCTCTTGTTCTTGAGCCCCCTAAACACCCCTCTACCCTTAGATCTAAGTGATCCCCTTTGTGAGAAGGGTAGGGAAGAGTTTGAGGTGAGGTGTTAGATTGAGTGGATTTGAGTTGTTGAGCACTTGATTTCATCTCCAAGTTTGTTCTTCGTGAGCATTTGTTACTCTTGGAGGTTGAGGACTCCTAGACAGCTAGGAGGTCGCCCACAGACCACCGGTTCTTTGTGTGGTGTCCGTAGGAAGTTTGTGAAGGTTCGATTCCGCCTCAAGAGAAGGGATCAAGAAGTGGCTTGGCGAGTGCATTTGTGCAACACCGGAGGACAAGGGTCGAAGGAGACCCGGCTCAAGCGTGATCAAGCCTCAGCCGGCGAGTGCAAGGTGCAACACCAGGCGGCTAAGCGGGTTGAAAGAGACCCCGTGTCTTGGTGGCCAGACGCCCGTGGCAAGTGCTAAGTGCAACACAGGAGGAAGTGGGTTGAGAGAGACCCGGCTTGAGTCTAACCGAGCCGCCTCAGCAGGCGAGGATCCTCAAGGATCCGAACTTGGGTGAAAAATCATCGTCTCCAAGTTTGCTTCTTACTCTTGCTTTAGTATTTGTTTTGAATCTTGAAATTGCCCGATCTACTTTTCTAGTGAGTTTTCCGCTAGGCCAACTAGCTTAATTTGGTATAAGTAATTGTTATAGCTAGAGTACTACTCCTTTTATTGCTTAGCCTTGCCTAGCTCTAACTTGTGATAAATCTGATTGTTATCGCTCGATCGGATAATCCGATTGTGCATATCGGATAGTCCGACATCAAGTCGGATAGTCCGATATCCAAAGTCGGATAGTCCGATCCTCACATTACAAATTAGGTTTTAAATTTATAATTAGCCTATTCACCCCCAGTAGGCGACATCCACATCCTTTCAATTGGTATCGAGCAAGGTCTCTCATTTTATTAGACTTAACCGTCTAGAGAGTAAAGGATGTCGACTAGTGGATTAGAGGAATCACATTATCTACCTGTGCTAGATGGCTTAAATTGTGCTCATTGGAAATTAGCTATGATTTCTCATTTTAAATCCATGAGCCCCCAAATATGGTGGATGGTAGATGTAGGCTTTTCATCTCCATTGAATGAAGATAATCCAAGCTGAAGGGAGATGAAATGCATACATCTCGGCGCTCAAGCTTCTAATGTTTTATTCTATGTTGTGAGCGATGAAATTTTAGATAGAATATGCAATCTCGGCGCTCATGAGATGTGGATAAAGCTTCAAGATCTATTTGAATCATCCGTCTTCAAATGAGGAGTGCATTAAGGAAGAGGCGTCGGGAGATGAAACCACAAGCTCCACCTCAAGCTCAAGTGAGGAAGAACCGACATCTCCATCAACCTCAACCTCTGCCTCAAGTGACGATGAAGATTCACTCACATCTCGAATTCGTTGCTTCATGGCGAAAGGTAAGAATGAGGTAATTAAGTGATGATGATGATGATGATGAGCTCTCTTGTGAAGAGTTTATGAATATGTTAAAGGAGCTAAATGAATGTCTTGGGAGGGAGAAAAAGAAATATAAAACTTTGAAGCTTGAACATGAATTACTTCAAAATGATTTTAATATGCTTCAAGAAAATCATGAATCCCTCCTTCTTAAAGAAATTCATAAGCCTAAGGTGGATATAGGAATCACATGTAATTTAGTTGATGAAATGCAATGCTTAAATGTCAACTCTAATACTTCATCAAATAAATGCATATCCACTTCTAATGATGATTTACCTTGTTGCTCTAATAAAATTTTTCTAGTTCCTCTATGTCTCTAGATGCTAATCTTGTAGAGGAAAATAAAGAGCTCAAAGCGCAAGTCATTAAATTAGAAAATGACTTGAAGAAATGCGTAAAAGGAAAAGCCATTCTCGATGAGATCTTGAGCAAGCCAAGGCGCCTCAAGATAGCGAGACTTCGCTACAACTCGAGAGGAGAAGAGCAAGAAGAAGCACAATGCAAGAATGAAGGCGATTGTGTGCTTGGATGCAACAAGAAGGGCCACTTAGCCTCCGTGTGCCCTAACAAAGTGGAGATCAAGCCACAACAATCAACAATGAGGCAAACCGACAAAGAGCAAGTCAAGAAAAGGAGGCGCTCAAAGCACACTTGCTACAATTGTCGGGAAAAGGGCACATCGGTAAGGATTGTCCCAAAGGTATCATTCCTAAGCCTATTATTGTCAATGATCATTATTTGCTTAGGAAAGACAAAGATGGTAATGTGTTTACCAAATTTAACAATTCTTCTAAGTCTACGCAAAATAATGACAATCAATTGCTTAGGAGATATAAATCTAGAAATGTATTTGCTCATAATGCTAGATTTTCTAAGACTATGAAAAATCATGTTGATCATGTGCTTAGGAAAAATAAAAATAGCAAAACATTTGCTAGAAATGCTAGATCTTACAAGCCAATGCATAACACTAATTATCATACGCTTGGAAAGGATCAAACTAGAAATAGATTTGCAAAATATGCTTGTCCTCCTAAGCATTATTATCAAAGTGCCAATCAATTACCTAGGAGGAATAATTATCGCAAACCTATTCCTAGTCATGTTAGTCTTGTCAAAAATGTTAACATTAGGGCTATTTGGGTTCCTAAATCTATTGTGACTAACAATGTTGGACCCAACAAAGATTGGAGTACCAAAACCGCCTAAAAGATTTTTAGGTAATGTGAGATGGATTGGACGTTTGGCTTCTTCAAAGGGAGGAGGACTTAATTATTTGCAAAATGGAGCCAAGCATGAGTATGATCACTTCAATCTTGAGCCAATGCCATCTCGAGTAACAAGTATTTAAATTGATTCTTATAGATTGTAGCCTTGTGTAGGTTATATTGCATTATTCATGAAAATCAATTTAGATTGCTTGTTCATTTGCTTGCTCATGCTTATTAGTTGTTTTGATTGCAATCTTGAGCAAGTTAAATAGTGGCACATTAAGGGGGAGTGCTAAGTCATATTCATGTGTATCGCATCCCTACGTGTGCCCATATTTATGTAAGTGCATATATGTTTTCAAAATCAAGCCCTTTTAGCCAAAAGTCAAAATTCTTGTATACTATTAGTATTCTTGTGAAAAACTAATTGCAAAATATCTACAAATGCTTCTGAAATGTTTTTCAAAGGTTTTGGCTTTACAAAAACTATTTTGAAAAGAAAACAAGTTTTAACTCCAAAAGATAGTTACTAGTATCTTGTCTTGGATTTAAACTTATAATTTTCATAAAATTAACAGTAAAATGTTTTTGAAAGAAATTCTAAAACGAAAATCCTAGAGTTGGTCACTCTTAACAATTCTCGTGTTCAAAAGATTTCCAAAAGACCAACCTAGCAAAGTTATTTGATTTTAAAACTCGTGAAAAACTATACTTGACCCATAATGGTCATATTCTAGCACTTTGTGAGTTTCACCATTTGGATCAATTCTTGTGTAGAATTTTGGTTCAAAAAGGTATTCTAAACTCATACACAAAATTCAAATCTTTATATCTTACCCATTGCTTCTTTTTGAATTTGTGCGTTGATTGAATTTGACTTTGTGGTTTCTTTTGGTTCTTTAAAGAAACCCTCTTTGGACAAGAGTTAAAAAAAATGTGTTTAAAAGGCCTAAATTTGTGAAAAGCCTTGCAAAAGTATTTTATTATGTATTTCAAAAATTTTTGCAAACTTCAAAAGAAATCCTATTTTGGAAATTAATTTAGCCAAAATATTTGTGTTTAACTCAAATATATCTACAAGTAGTATTTTGGCATTCAAATTGGATTTCATTGTATTCATTAGAAATTCATGGCTTCAAAATGAATTCCAAATTATTCAAGCCATGAGAATTCAAATTATGGATGAAATCAAATTTGAAATTGCACTTTGAGGTCTTTATGAAGTTTGTTTTCCTTTTCATGCCTCAAAGAGCATTTTGCCAAATTCGTGCTAATAGAAAAATCGTTGAAAACAAAAGTTGTTCCAAAACCTTCAAAATGGTCTAAAGTTGGTTTCCTAAAAATTTCAAATCATTTGGAACTTATTTGAAGTGTTTTCAATTGGTATCAACTCAATTTTAAAATTGGTATCTTCCTGATTTCTGGAATTTTCATCGTATCGGAACATCCGATAATCATATCGGAATATCCGATATCTGGAGTTTTCAACGTATCGGAATATCCGACCTCAAGTCGAAACTTCCGATTGGCCTGTTTTTTTTAATTGGATTGTATTTCAATCTTGGTATCAGTCTAGTATTCAATTAAATTGAGAAGTGATACTCACTTGATCTTTGAAAAGACAAAACTTGTGCAATTCAAATGCAAACAACTCCATGATTCATTTGTTGAATATCTTAGGGAGTTCATTTATTGCAAGTTTTGGGCACTTAATTGCTTCCAAGTGGTATCATCTTGTTAAAGTACTCTGATACTCTTTCTGAACCTTTGTGATTCAGATTTTAAAATTCAAAAGAAAATCCAAGTTGTCTTGATCTATCTTAGATTTTCTTGATCTATCTTAAGTTGTCCATCTCTTTGATACCTAGAAATGTTTATTGCTCTGATACTCATCGATTTTATCGATTATTCCTTCAAGTGATATCAATTCTTAGTGATTTGATTATAAGTAGTATCAATTGAGCATTTATTCATTTCTTATGTTTACAAATCGGTATCATTGAGTTTCTCCTTTTTTGACAATTGGTATCATTGAACTCGATTATTTTCTACAAGTGGTATTTTCAATTGCCTCCTTGTAGCATAAATTCGATACCCAAAATTCTTGATTAAGAATTTCCTCCCAAGTTAATATTGTAAGTTCAATCTCCTAAGAATGCTCTATGTGAGATTCTTTATACATTGAAACACATAAAGAGGAAATTTCCTAGTTGAGCATTGCTTTTCAAGCAAAATTTGAAAATGCTCATTTATGTTGTTTTTCAAGCAAAGCCATTGAGATATACTTTAAAGTGGTATCTAATTTATCAAATGGTATTTGTTTTGGGTTCCTCGTTTAACCCTCTTTAGGCAAAATTTGTGGATTTTTCAAAAGAATCATGATCGAGCTTTGTAAAGCCTAATAAAATGAGGAGTGAGTTATTTGATTTTGTTTCAAATAACTCGTGTGATACCCTTCTTTAGCCTTTTTGTGCATCTCTTCCATGTGGTTCTTCAAAAAGCCAAAAAGGGAAAATGTTGTTTTACAAGTGGTATTCTAAAACTCCAAATATGGTCTGTTTTCATGGTTTCACTCTTTTGGGCCATATAAAGAAAAAGTTTGCGAATTCTCGAATCTTATTAGAAATTCTCGTGTAAGCTTAAGAGTGAACTTCGAATGTGTTTTATCCATGTTCTCTCTTTAAAGTGGATTTCAAGAGTTAAATTTGGATGAGTTTCAAATGTTTTTATTGTAAATTGGTATAATGAAATATTCAATTGGTATCTTGAATTTTTCAAATTGCATAAAAATAGTATTATCATGTTTATCATCTATATCATGCATATTGTACTTAGACATTATCAAACTAACTTGGGTCAAATCAAAAGATATTTGTTCCGGAAATTGTGCTCTTGTCTATTGATGTTCAAGGTATTGGAAAAGGGTCATCTTCGACGGTGGGATGAAGGAAATGGAGAGGAGCTCCATTGTCCGAGGGATCTAAGACGAGTAGCGGTGATCATGACCAATCTGAACATGCAATGGACAAGAACAAACAAAGGGCGTATTTCTTTTGACCATATTCAATAATGTCTTTGCACACCATTATGCTCAATTGTCTCATTTTAAATGGTGTTTTATTTTTCAATTGGTATCATTAATTGGTATTTTTCAAGAGGTATCCTCTAATCCTAAATTGTTTTGAAATATCATCTAACTTGCATTTGGGATTGTCAAGCATTAAAAGGTACATATGGTGACACATTACACAGAGGTATGCCCTTGATAATATTGCA
The DNA here is from genome assembly GCA_036346375.1 of Guadua angustifolia. Classification (NCBI taxonomy): domain Eukaryota; kingdom Viridiplantae; phylum Streptophyta; class Magnoliopsida; order Poales; family Poaceae; genus Guadua; species Guadua angustifolia. Next base: position 18,410,833 of record CM070506.1, on the reverse strand, counting down.
AAATTCTTGATCATGGAAGTGCATTTTACTTATACAATCTTAATTCATGATCTTGTATACATCTTGTGATCATATAAGCGATTCTTTCTTGTGTAATCTTCTCTATATGATCTTGATTTTTAGAATTGAATTTGTTCATAAGCATGTGCTTAAATTATATAAATTTGCTACATGATCTTGATGTTTAAAGAATAAATCTTCTCCATGTGAAATCATATTCATGTGTCATGTTTAAGCATCACTTACATCATGTGAATCATGACTACATTTAAATCGATATCATTAGAAACATCTATTACCTAAATCTTGGATATAATTGGTATCATAACTTGCCTAGATTTAGGGGGAGCTTAGTATCATTGCCCTATTCCTAGCTCCTTATTTTTATTTTATTCTCCTAATCTTTTTATTGAGTGTGCAATCAAGGGAGAACAGATTTTATTGAATAAGCGATAAGGATCTCTTAAGCACCTTTTGGGATTAATGACAAAGGGGAGAATTTATGGATTTATCAATTGTTCCCTACTCGATTGTCAAAAGGATAATTTGTAAGTATGATCTCTTCTTATTGTTTATTCATGTTTTGTTTTAATGCTCAATATCTTAATATTGTCATTTGGTGCAATTGATAATAGGTTTGTCATAAATCACCAAAAAGGGGGAGATTGAAAGTGCATTTAGGCACTTATGTTATTTTGGTGATTAATGACAAACGCATATAATGACAATCTATATAATTGTGTAAATGCTTAACTAAGTGCTTAACAAACGACAAACCTCTAATATGATTATATTGCTATGAGACTAACATGTTATTGCCTAGTTGAGTATCAGTCTCATCTATTTAGAGGAAAATCAAGTAGGATGGTTAAGCAAAGAATAAGGTTTGCAATTTCGGTATCCATTCTTTATTTGTTATTGCATTCCTTTCATGCAAATGCATAATGAACTCCAAGTAGCATGTCGATTATATATATGCATGCACATTGGTTCATGTCATATTTATTTGTGCATATATATTCACTTGAATTCATTATGTGCTTTGATTTTAGTATACATGTATTGACTAGAGTTAAACTTCATATTAATATAGATTGACTTGGTGCATGCATGTTATAGTTGTATATCTTTTCATGCACTTCTCCTAGTGAAGTTTAACCTAGAGTTGGATCACATATTTACTCTTGTTCCGAATATTAGTTGCACATGTACAATTCGTGTATATTCTTCATGTGCTTCATTTAAAGTAAAGACTGTGATCCTTTGCCATGATTTAATTGTTTCGTCATATTGGCAATTATCTCTCTAGTGCATATAGATCAATTACATATTAATCATCATAATGCACTTAGAAGAGAACATTTCTTATGTCAAGTGTTTCCATTCATGGCGTGCTTCTTTATATGAAACACTTGTGGTAATCAATTGCTCTTAAATATCAACTCATTCATATCTATTGAGCTTTTGGGACTAATGTCTTTTCATGAGTGGTTTGGAAAGAATTAGGTCCCATATGTGTATGATGACCAAGGTATCTTGGAGGATGATCGTTAAGCGAGGTCAACAAGGCAGCGATGTCACCAAGAGTCGAGGACTAAGTCAAGATCGACTTGGCGTGGAGATCGTCGGAGAGGATGATCAAGTCAAGGTTGATAGGACGAGAGTCTCATGAGGTGAATCGAGTCAAGTTGGACAAGGTGAAGAGGTCATCAATCATTTGGTGAAGGTCATCATGCACATTGCATCCATGGAAAAGATGGCATCTTGGATTGAATGTAAGACTTAGATTTCTCGTTTTAATTTGAGTCTAAGGATTGCCGTACTATTAAGAGGGATCTGACGTTGAATGACTTTTAGATGTGTCAAGTGCTCAAGTGATCCATCCTTGTGAAATTTAGAGAAAGTGGTGTTGGTGGTGCGGAAAGTAAGAATTGTAGGTCTCCCTTGAATTATTTGTTAAATCTGAATTTATGCTTTGGGATTTGGGTAGTGAGACCTTGTTAGTTGTGTAGCCCTTGTTCTTAGCTTTCAATGGAGTCCAAGTTCACTGAAATCGAGTCCGAGTCAAAAATTATGCTCGTTTTGGTCGAGTTTGCTCGATTCTGTCGGATAGTCCGATGTTGACATCGGAAAGTCCGATGTGGACTTAGAAAATTTTGTGAAACTTCTTTGAAAATGGGTTCTCTCTGGAAATATCGGATAGTCCGATGTTGATATCAGATAGTCCGATGTTCCAATATCGGATAGTCCGATGTCTGATATCGGATAGTCCGATGTTCACTTGGAAATCTGGAAATTTACACACATCGGATAGTCCGATGTTCCATATCGGAAAGTCCGATCTGTGCTTTTTATTCTCAAAATTTTGAATTTCGAGTGGAGTCGATCTGGAGTTTTACACACATCGGATAGTCCGATGTTCAACATCAGATAGTCCGATGTGCGTCTGACAAGGGCATAACGGCTAGTTTCTTGGAGCCTCTATTTAAAGCCCTCTCCTCTCCATTTCAAAAGGGGGCCGTTACCCAGTTGGTTTGAAGGGTTCTCCTCTTGTTCTTGAGCCCCCTAAACACCCCTCTACCCTTAGATCTAAGTGATCCCCTTTGTGAGAAGGGTAGGGAAGAGTTTGAGGAGTGAGGTGTTAGATTGAGTGGATTTGAGTTGTTGAGCACTTGATTTCATCTCCAAGTTTGTTCTTCGTGAGCATTTGTTACTCTTGGAGGTTGAGGACTCCTAGAGCAGCTAGGAGGTCGCCTCACAGACCACCGGTTCTTTGTGTGGTGTCCGTAGGAAGTTTGTGAAGGTTCGATTCCGCCTCAAGAGAAGGGATCAAGAAGTGAAGCCGTGAGTGCATTTGTGCAACACCGGAGGACAAGGGTCGAAGGAGACCCGGCTCAAGCGTGATCAAGCCTCAACCGTGAGTGCAAGGTGCAACACAGGCGGCTAGCGGGTTGAAAGAGACCCCGTGTCTTGGTGGCCAGGGACGCCGGCAAGTGCTAAGTGCAACACCGGAGGAAGTGGGTTGAGAGAGACCCGGCTTGAGTCTACCGAGCCGCCTCAGCGGAGCGTGGGATCCCCTCAAGGATCCGAACCGGTGAAAAATCATCGTCTCCAAGTTTGCTTCTTACTCTTGCTTTAGTATTTGTTTTTGAATCTTGAAATTGCCCGATCTACTTTTCTAGTGAGTTTTCCGCTAGGCCAACTAGCTTAATTTGGTATAGAAGTAATTGTTATAGCTAGAGTACTACTCCTTTTATTGCTTAGCCTTGCCTAGCTCTAACTTGTGATAAATCTGATTGTTATCGCTCTGATCGGATAATCCGATTGTGCATATCGGATAGTCCGACATCAAGTCGGATAGTCCGATATCCAAAGTCGGATAGTCCGATCCCTCCGCTGCAAATTAGGTTTTAAATTTATAATTCGCCTATTCACCCCCCCCCTCTAGGCGACATCCCCTGTCCTTTCACTAGCGACCTCTTGAAGTTCGTTCTTTGCGCTTAGAAGGTTTCCACCGCCTTTTTCTTTCTCGTCGGTGAGCCTCCGCCGTGTTTTGTGGTACCATGTAACTCATCTTCGTGTCCTCTTTCTTTTGCCCCTAGTCCGGTGGTGCGCCGTGCCGTGTGCGCCTCGTCGCCACTTCGTCTTCTCCAAGCCCGGCAGGGTAGCGCCGCCTCTCGCCGTCGGTCTCCCTCCGTCACCCGTCGCCGTTGGATCGTCACTCAACGCCTGGATCTGAGCCACGTCGCGCCGGTAAATCTCTGAGCCAAGCCACGCCTTGTCAGCCTCCATGTGTTGTCCTTGTACACCACGTGTCGCCATGTGTAGTCCGCGTGTGCATGCGTCGTCGCCAGCCACCTCATTGACCGCCACGTGATTGCCCTGTAGCGCCACATCACCGCCACCGTATGCCCTAGATCTACATGTCGCCACGTATTCGCCATGTGTGAGCCACATATTAGCCACGGTAGCGCCACATCAGCCCTAGCGCCACGCATGGATGCCACGTCAGCACTGCGTCGCCCATGGGTTGCCATGTCATCAGCGCCAAGTCACCGCCACGTTGTGCCATGTATGCGCTATGTCATCACCGCACGCACACGTGTCAGCCACGCCATCGCCACGTCATCGTGCACCGGCCGTCGCCCGTGAACCCTCGGTGAACCGAGTCTGCCGTGGACCGAGTCTCTGACTCGTGGTCCCCACCGGTCAGCCACAGCAATTATTCCGATTTAATCCCGAATTTCCGAATTATCAACCAATCGCATCGCGACACGTGTCACCTTTTGTTATTTTCCCGATTTTCTCTCCCGAGGAACTTTGGAAGGCTCGTTCTCCTCCGTTCGAACTCCGATTTGAACGATTCAAATTTCTAAATTTATCTAAAATCAAGATCTATCTGTTGGTGTCATTTTTATGAATTTTTGGATTTTATTTATTTCTGTTTTATTTATTTCTTGCCTCGATTTGCGTGTTTAGCGTGTAGGCAACCTTGTCGGTTGAGCAAGAGGAGCATCAGCGGAGGTAGCAGCAGAGAGAGGTTGAAGGCAAGTCCCTTGACCATATTGAACCCAAGTTTATGAAATGCTATTTTATTTTTAAATTATTGCATGCTATTTAATTTCGTGTCGTACTTTAATGACATTTTAAATGCCTAGATAAATGCCACATTGTTATACCCACATTGATATTCATCATGACAGCCATTGACACCCTAGGAAAATTAAGTGCTGTTAATGATAATCATTTTAGTATTATGGGAGCGGTGAAAATGCTTAGCCATGCTTAATCACGTCGATTACCTTACCATTATGGAAATGATTTCATTCTTGATTCAAAATGAATTGTGGAAATTATGGCAATTGGTGTTGCGGTATTAATTTGAAATTAAAAGTGAAAAAATGATTTAGACGAGGCGGAATTGGTTGAATGGCGGGTGCGGGATGCACAAAATTTTGGAATGTGATTGTCGCCCTAGTCAATTAAGGACCGATCGTGTGGACACCATGGGCCATGCTATCTGATACAACCACATGTCTATATGGGTGCGACTGGCTAAGTAATTTGCATGTATCGTTATTTGACTTCGCCCGGTGAAACATGCGAGTTTGTCGAGATGACACTTGCAAAGCGCAAAGTGTGAGAGCGAAACCTCGGCCGGTGAAGTCGGTAGCGGTATGTGCATTATAAAGGCCTTGTCATGATCTCCTTGCCGACACACCAAAGGAAGTGTGTTCTTGGCACGGCAAAGCGGGTTGATCATGTCGTGTGGGTAAAGTGTACCACTCTGCAGAGTCTTAAAAACTACTTGAGTAGCCGTGCTTACGGACAAGAACAGCGTGGGCAGCTTTCACATAGTAGATTTTCGGTTTTGGTTTTAAAATGGAAATGATGGATTTGGTTTAAACATGAAAACGTGGTTTGGGAAATCCATGAGTGGCTAGAGCTCCGGATCTTAGTTTGGCGGCTAGAGCCAACCGGTAGTTGGAACACGGAAAATTGTTATATTTCAAGTTTAATTATTCATGTTATTTACATTTTGTTAAATCTTTGCTTTATGAAATTATTACTTGTATTTAAATTTAAATTTCGCTTACGCAAATAAACCATAATATGCCTTCCTTTGTTCAAGCCATGCATTTAGTTACTGCATTATATTTCGAGACTTGCGGTATGTTGCATACTCACCTCGCTTTTTTATTAATTTGCTTATTCCATAAAGAGATGAGGAGATTGGATTCGACATCTGTGGTGAAGATCTTGGAGGAGGAAGACCGGACTACTAGGAGCGTACCCCGGTCGGTTGCTGTGGGCACATCGATTGGCTCGTTTTTGTTCTACATTTCATTGCTACATTTTCACTTAAGCCGTAAGGCTCCATACTTGTAATAATGTGATGATGTTTACACTCTTTTGCTTTATTATTGTTATTTACTTTTGATATATCGTGTTATCATCCTTTGTCTGTTGTGTGTGCTAGCTGTTCTGGACTAGCACGGTGGAAACACTGAGAGGGTTGGATTTGTAAATCCGGGGTCCCCACAGAGGTGGTATCGAGCCATATCATTGTGAGTCGCAACCCTAGTTAGAATGGCCGTTAGAATTTCAAAATTATTTTCTAAATCAAACCAACGAATTTGAATTTAGAAGTTAGTCTCCTCTCACCTTATTCTTAGGTTCTTACTTCTTCCCTTTTCTGAAAATTATTTTTGAAATTTAAATTTGATCTTATCTCCGGAAATATCCTAAGTTTACGGTCTTACGCAAGAATTCCAAATGAAGAAGATGACGTTAAGTGATTTTACTTCATGAAGAGACAACATCACCCAAGTAAAAGCGGAAGATTAGAATATATTAGGACCTACCATAAGATAAGCATCCTTACGTGTAGCAGATTATTCCGCCCTAGTTATATAGAGCAATTTACGTTGTCGTTATGTTTCGCTACTTGAAATTGGTCGTTATCCTGAATATCAGGACTGATTTATGTGTAAACTTAACCTCTTGGTTAAAGTTTCACAATAAGTTGTCCTTATGTGTGAATATGGAAAATTTAACCCATAGGATAACTAAGAAATTATAAAATAGTTTATCTCTTATCTCTATAAAACTTCTACAAAGTTATCTCCTCTTCATAGAACTTCTTACCAGTGTAACCATTATGGTCATCAACCTTTCTTAAAATAAAACCTCAATGAGATTAGTAATACAGTCTCCATTACTACTCTTAGCTTTGCTTGAGATCACACCATTCATATATAAACCAAGTTAAGATCTTACCACATTAGCAACACCAAACTAGCTTATGCTGCTTTAGACTAGTTAAAACTTAATGATCCAATAATAATTTCTAATCATGTTTTAAAACTTACCTCGCTGCTTTCTAGATTATATACCATAAAAATGAGCTAGAACCAGAAAAGTTCTGTACTTCGGAATGGAAAGCTTCGAATGGTTGTTTAAATGAAAACTGGAAGAATTGAAAGTCCTATTTTTCTAAAAGAAATATAAAGAGAGTTGCATCAGTTATACATATACTCTTTTCTAATCTATAGAATTTAGTCTCTTTATTTATGTACTCGTTTCCTTGTGTAGAATTTTTTTTTCACTCTTAAGTCATCCCTTTTAGAAGTATTTCTTTTCTTATTCTTTTTGCGAAATGAAAACCACAAACAAATCTTTTGAAAAGAATTCTGGTAACAAGTCAGCAATATCATGACGTCTGTATCAGCAACTTCAAGAAGATGGGGATAGCGAAGCATCACAACCTCTTCGACTTCATAGAAGCCTTGGAAGACTAACACAACAAGTGGTGCAAAAATTAAAAGAAACTCGTTGCCGAATAGCCTACAATAAAAGCTAGCATTATGCGAGCTACATATTATTCTAGCGATATAGTAAACCTCTTATGCAGAAATATGTATGATTCGGCAAGTAGAAGAAAAACCATAGATACCCTTCCTACATACTAAGCAAAATGTATACATATTGTTTATGTGTTATTGAAATTTTGTTGTAAATCTTTTGTATTGTTTTCGGGTTACTCTCGTGAATGTTAAACCACTAGGTTGAAATTTACGATGTGTTAACCCTACCTAATCGAAAAAATTTAATTAAGGAAATTTTAAAAGAACTAAACGTTGCCTTATAACCCAAGCCAAAAACTACTTAATCCGCATAGAAACCTTTCCTAAAATAAGATTTTAAAGGGCCAATTGTTGCCGTGTAGGTGTAACCCAAAATTCCATCTAAGTAGCCTTACTCTAAAAAATATTGTTGCGGGATATGCGACACAATTCATTAATACATCTACTAAAGTAATGAGTAATAAAAAAAATTCTTAGCCTTTATAATTGACCTTGAGCCCTCCCCAAATAACTCTGGTTGAGATGCAACCTTTCATTCATCTCAAATATTTTAGCATACTCTATATCTCTCTTTAAATTAGCTTATTCTTACTAATGATTCTAGGTGTAAACTACTAACACTCCTCATCTAATTCGTGAAACCCCGCAAGACACTCCACTGCCAAGAAATGATAATCCTACCATAGTTCAACCAAATCCGTTGTATTTAGCTAGAGCACTTCCTTTTCAACATAGCAATCGTCATAACTCTCCACTCTCTCAATGTTCAAAAAAAAATGTTAGAATCTGTAACCATGGTGTAAATGCTCACCGTAATTGAACAAATCACCAAATGCACACCTTTCTGTTCTAAAAACTCGCACAAGATATTTCTAATATTGGTGTAGCTTCTATCAGAAAAGGAAATGGTTTAAACTAGAAACCTACTTCTATATCTTATTTGATACCTGCACATTGTTCTTTGAAGTATTGTCAACTTGATCGGTCGAAGTTCGTGCTTGCACTCGCTATGGAGAAATAGGTCATGTTGTTGATGAGAGTGCAATCAATTGCTCCGGCTGTGAAGGAAATCATTCTCCTAGAAAATATCCTGTGAGCAATATCGCTTGTTACCCTTGTGAATGTCAAGATTATTGTTCAGTTCAATGCCCTTTGATCTGATAGTCGCCAATACAATTTTGCTCAAGATTTGGTGATCAAAAGAGGAAGAAAACCAGCCACACAAGAAATATCACTTAAGGAATTATAGAAATAACACTTGATCCTAACTACCTTCACTAAGAAAGTAGTAAATGGTAATCTTCAATGGCATGTTCCTTGTCTGATAAAGAAAGTCATTAGACTAAAGAATGTTCTGAGAAACAACAAATTGAAATTCACAAGATAATATTAAGTATACCAATAATGAACATGGCATCATGAAAAAAAGCGTGAATACTTCAAGCATCACGAAAAGAACCAAATTCTAAGCGGTGTCCACAAGCTGAACAAATATCTCCTATAGTCATAGACATACCAAGAATTTCAGCAGTCAAGTTTATAACTCCAAGAATAGAAGAATTAAAATCTGAAGCAGTTCACCCGAAGAAGCAGATAAAGAAAAGGCGATCGAACGAAGATGCTTGTCCTAGAAGAATTCTGCTCAACTTTATCTTCAACCTCAATTGTCATCTATTCATCTTTCTAATAACACCAATGAATAATTATCTGGTACAAAAAAAACATATCGGAAAGTCAATATTGTTTGCCTTTGCTATGGAAAACATAAGTATTATGCCAACTGTTGCCTAAAGCAAGAAGCAAACCCCACCTCATTCTCAACCCCGACAAGCTACGCAACATTCTCTAAGGCAACCTCAAGAATTTGAAGACAAACACTTCCTTAGACATATATCAATCCAACTCAAAATGTTAATCCGATCATTCGTAGCATTCACCTGCAGCATGAATTCGCGAAAGAAGTTTATGGCCTGCCAGGCGTAGTGCTAGGTATGATACTTATGTATTGAACCTTACCAGGGTATAAGTTTAATTTTAAGATCAACTCTTTGATCCTAGTCACTTCCTGACCATCTATTTTATATCATTATCAAACAACCTTTCTGTTGTTCCAAATAAAATGGGTAATGTCACTTGTATCGACCGAGAAGAACTTGAATACCTCGCCAACACCTACCCAAGAAGAATTTTACTTCACCTCGACAAGGAAAACATCAATAATTTCCAAGCTATCTCAAAGACCTAGAAAACATCAAGTGTCTAGAACAACCCCTGCCTTGATATCAGGCTCTGAACGTAAACATCTTTCTTATGTGATTGTACCCGGCACTTGTTGTGGTATTGAGTCGTCCTTGTGTATTCAATTCCTGCAATCAATCTTTTGAGTCTATACATTTTAGTCCTTCATAGTTTTCAAAACCAAAGAAAATGAAAACCCTTTGTTTACCAAAGTGAGCAAACAAGTTAAATCACCATGAAACATCTTATAATCCTCTTATCTCAACCCAAAACTTGAATTATCTATACATGTTTTCCAATTTAAAGTCAACTCGAAATGACATTTATTCTCGGCACATTTAAATCAGACTAATGTTGAATTATCTGAGATCAACCATTGTATTCAAATACCTTTCTTGATATTAAACATTCGGTTTTTCCCAAATGAGAGTAATGACAATGCATCTTTTCTTTCACCTCAAATATTCTAATCATACCAAATACCACTATATAAATTAGATTATTAACAATGCTAGTTATTTAACCAAAAGAGACATGTAGAAAGTATTAGTATCTCTCATACCTTACCTAAAATTAAAATAGAAGTCTTCTCTATTTCTCGCACATCAACTAGGAATCACAAGGCGAAAGTCTAGTGGAGCAATCATCAGGAAGAGGAAGCCACAGGGAGCGAGGAGGATCTTCGACGGACTACCCCAACCTTTTTCCCTGTTAGTCCCAAATCTCGGGTCGAGATTTCTTGTAAGGGAGGTTTGTAACATTCAAATTTTTGAACCTGTGTGCTCAAATTTCAAAATCCAAAGCCGTGGGAACTTGCTCGAATTAAGTCTGACTTAAAATGAATTTTCCAAAGCAACAAGAATTTAATTTGATTAAACTATACCTCAAATTAATTATTTCTTATTTTATTTGGGTTTCTTGTGCTTTATTTGATTTTTATGTATTTTTGGGAATTTTTCGAATTTTTCGCTATTTACTTGAATTATTTGAAGGTTATTCAATTCACGATATTTACTTAATTCGAAATGTATTTAAATTCTAAAATCAATTCTGGGCGAAATCATCGTTCCTTTCTCCTCGGCCGTCCTTTGCTCACGTTAGCTGCCCGTTTTCTCGCACAGCTAATTCCAGATCGAAACCCTAACCCTACCGCATCATTTCCCGACCGTCCGATCCCGATCCAGCGGTTCCCGTCGCGCCACGTCACCCGAAATCCATGCTTGTACCGTAGCCGACCGCTAGACCAACCTCGACTTCAGCGCCTCTACCGCAACCCTAGGCTATAAACAAGATATCCGACTCGTGCGTGTTCCCCACCTCGCCGCAACTTTTCCTCTTCTCTTCCGTCGGAGACGCTGCATTAGCTCTAGGTGAAAGCGCATTTAGGCACTTATGTTATTTTGGTGATTAATGACAAGCGCATATAATGACAATCTATATAATTGTGTAAATGCTTAACTAAGTGCTTAACAAACGACAAACCTCTAATATGATTATATTGCTATGAGACTAACATGTTATTGCCTAGTTGAGTATCAGTCTCATCTATTTAGAGGAAAATCAAGTAGGATGGTTAAGCAAAGAATAAGGTATGCAATTTCGGTATCCATTCTTTATTTGTTATTGCATTCCTTTCATGCAAATGCATAATGAACTCCAAGTAGCATGTCGATTATATATATGCATGCACATTGGTTCATGTCATATTTATTTGTGCATATATATTCACTTGAATTCATTATGTGCTTTGATTTTAGTATACATGTATTGACTAGAGTTAAACTTCATATTAATATAGATTGACTTGGTGCATGCATGTTATAGTTGTATATCTTTTCATGCACTTCTCCTAGTGAAGTTTAACCTAGAGTTGGATCACATATTTACTCTTGTTCCGAATATTAGTTGCACATGTACAATTCGTGTATATTCTTCATGTGCTTCATTTAAAGTAAAGACTGTGATCCTTTGCCATGATTTAATTGTTTCGTCATATTGGCAATTATCTCTCTAGTGCATATAGATCAATTACATATTAATCATCATAATGCACTTAGAAGAGAACATTTCTTATGTCAAGTGTTTCCATTCATGGCGTGCTTCTTTATATGAAACACTTGTGGTAATCAATTGCTCTTAAATATCAACTCATTCATATCTATTGAGCTTTTGGGACTAATGTCTTTTCATGAGTGGATTGGAAAGAATTAGGTCCCATATGTGTATGATGACCAAGGTATCTTGGAGGATGATCGTTAAGCCGAGGTCAACAAGGCGCGATGTCACCAAGAGTCGAGGACTAAGTCAAGATCGACTTGGCGTGGAGATCGTCGGAGAGGATGATCAAGTCAAGGTTGATAGGACGAGAGTCTCATGAGGTGAATCGAGTCAAGTTGGACAAGGTGAAGAGGTCATCAATCATTTGGTGAAGGTCATCATGCACATTGCATCTATGGAAAAGGCGGCATCTTGGATTGAATGTAAGACTTAGATTTCGTTTTAATTTGAGTCTAAGGATTGCCGTACTATTAAGAGGGATCTGAACGTTGAATGACTTTTAGATGTGTCAAGTGCTCAAGTGATCCATCCTTGTGAAATTTAGAGAAAGTGGTGTTGGTGGTCTTGGAAAGTAAGAATTGTAGGTCTCCTTGAATTATTTGTTAAATCTGAATTTATGCTTTGGGATTTGGGTAGTGAGACCTTATTAGTTGTGTAGCCCTTGTTCTTAGCTTTCAATAGAGTCCAAGTTCACTGAAATCGGAGATTGGATTCGACATCTGTGGTGAAGATCTTGGAGAGGAGGAAGACCCGGACTACTAGGGGCGTGCAGATCGGTTGCTGTGGAGCTGCTTGATTGGCTCGTTTTTGTTCTACATTTCATTTGCTACATTTTCACTTAAGCCGTAAGGCTCCATACTTATAATAATGTGATGATGTTTACACTCTTTTGCTTTATTATTGTTATTTACTTTTGATATGTACGTGTTATCATCCTTTGTTTGTTGTGTGTGCTGCTAGTTGTTCTGGACTATGCACGGTTGGAAACCTGAGGGGTTCGGATTGGTAAATCAGGGGTCCCTCAAAGTCTCAACACTGGCCCGGAGGAGAACACTAATCTACGCATAAATAAAATCTCTGTTTATTTTTGATTCAACTGACCGAGACTAGCAAATCAATCCTTTTGAAGCACTCAGCTTTCAGACAAGTCTTCAGACTGCCATGTTTTAGCTTACTTACCTTTGCCTGCCAACGCTAGAAAAGCTAGCTTCCTTGTTTGTGGTACCAGGAATGTGTCATCTTGATCAAGGAGTCTGGAACTCCATGCTGGGGATGTAGGAAATGCTATTCGTGCCGGTGAATCGACGAAACTATGTCCTTTGCAGCTTTTTGTGCAATGTCATATGTCGTAAAAAAAAATGTTGGTGCATACGGCCTTTCTTCATTGCTTTTTCAAAAGCATGAATTACTACTATTTATTGACTTTATGAAAAGAAAGTAAATTGACACTTTATGTCTCTCTTTCGAAATTGAAACTTGAAAATAGTAGGAAACGGAAAGCAAGAACGAAGTAGGCGAGGAAAGGCATACATAGGTCAGAAAAGTATGCATGGTCGTCACGGGTAAGGATTCTCATTCCAGCATTCTTGGGTCTAGTTTTGTTTGGACTTGGGCTTAGATGTAGTGGGTTCTTGGGCCACTGCTTTACCTTTATCAACCTTAGAAGGAGCATTAGTCTTTGACACATCAATCAACCCGGCGTAGGAGCATGGGATTTGGACACATCAGCACCAAACCAGTTGTTGAAGTCGAGTATGAGCTTCTATCCAATCGAAAGAAGAAGCAAAGGCTTTTCGCCTTATCTTTGCATTTAAGTTCTCGAAAGGAGAATCGGAGGCTTTACACCTATCTTTTCTACTTGCTTTTCGTTTTCTAAAAACAAGAGATCTAGGAAATGAAAGGAATTCATTATCGATAAGCTGTGTGGGTAGAACAGCACAACGATAGAAACATGAGGAAAATCGTCTTCATCAATTGATATTTAGAAATTTTTCAGATTTTCTAGGCTTTCAACAGGGAAGATAAGATATTGTTACTGGGCTAGGATGTTCATTTGGGAAGGATCTCGGATGAAGCTCCAGAGTTCTTGACCAGTGGAGTCAAGTGGAGAAGGCGTTACTTGATAGGAAAGCAGATTTTTTTTGCGGGAATTGTTGTTGTTTCAGCGCGGTAACGAAGGATGTCTTTCTACCTGCACTTGACCCCGGAAAGTTGTGGTGTTTTCTATCTTAGAGGATGAACCACGCCTTTATGCAATGGCGATGCCGAAGAACATAAGCGGTTGTTTAAAGCAGTGGCGGCGCATCCGCCTCTATCCATCACCAGAGTCTTTCTAGGTTTGTTCAATATCATTTATATGTCATATGTCAAGGGCTAGATATACGGTAGCCGATTATATACTCCGCGTAGGGCGAAGTTTGTCCCAGTTGGTAGTTATATATAGGTATAGCTGGAGCCCTAGACAGTCTAGCCATATACCATATCATGGGTTGTGGGCTACTCTGAAAGGAGTGGTGACCCAGCGCGATAGGTTGCTTTTACTATTACAAGACTGGCTTCCTGGTCAAGTCAGCCTCCTTGAGTTTGTCTTACGGACGGAGTGGGCTTTTCCCCAGGGGGTCTAGTTTTAAGGCAAGTAGGCCTATTGAGATGCACATAACTACCTTTTTCATCTTATCACCCCGCCTAGCGACTTTGCAAGCATTACAGGCTAGGCACCTAACAGCGGTTATTCCTCCAACAGGTTATTCTGGGTTACGCTAAACCTTCAAGCCTTCTACCAGCAGATGAATACTTAATCTATCCCCTCTGCGCACGGAAAGGGAAAGCTACTCTTCAAGAGTATATGCCGAAAATCCTATGTTTGGAGTGACCATGAACACACTGCTTGAGACCCTTCTTTCGTGATACAGTTGTGATTCCGCTTTCATGTTTTGGATTGAGCTTTGTCACTCTTTCTATGCCTTTTTCTTTTTCTTGGAGGACCTTCCCACAACACACACGCGGCGCTAAGGTTCCCGTGGCAACTGAACTAGGATTCGAAGCCAGGATGAGCGGATCTACCGCTCCAGGTCCTTTCCTATTCTTATACTAATATATGTAAGTTCCTTGCGTGGAGTTCAGTGAAGTATGCCAGCTCTAGCTTTTCATTCGAAAAGAGAAAATCTTACTTCGTTGGAGATAGGAATTCCCATTCTGCGAATGCAGACTTGCCCCGTAAAACCTATGCGTCTTTGTCGCAAGCCCATGGACCTAAAATCTTGTGAGGACCCGAATTCACCAATTCGAATCCGCTGTGTTTTGTCACATTAGTCCCAGGATCAATCGCTAGTGCACACAGCTTAACATCGGTAAGCATCATATCAACGCAATAATAAGAATAATAAGACTTTATTTATTGAATATAACTAGTGTACGATCTTATGATCACTTAAAATATTCAGCCTCACAAGGCAATAGTAAGACCAATGAGACAAATGCAGCGGAAAGACAGTAGAAGACGTAGATGTCCCATCAGCACACCACAGGCGTCTGACAAGGATTGGCCTAGTGACACGCGTCCACCTGAAAGTCCTCCTCCAATAATGAAGAAGATTCCTCCACTGTTGTTAGTTGTTAAGCAAGGGTGAGTACACCAACACGTACTCAACAAGTTGTGCACAGAATGCAATGCTATCATAGCTATATGCAGGCTTATTCCAAAGGAAAGGCTAAGGGTTCATTTGCATTAAAGCAGCATTTAAGAACACATACAATACATAGATTGAAAGACAGTAAAACAAATAATAGCAAGTAAATAGATTTGATGATTCTCAAATAAATCCAAGTTTTCCATCCTAGACCAAGTTTCATTATCCACATGGCATCCTGCCATCCCATCCAGTTGTTCATTTTAATTAACTACCCTTGATTGTAATCGAGCATTGCTCAATACAGTGAAACACGGCTATCCGAATAGTTTGTACACTCTCAGAGGTTATGCACTTTACCCACATGATACAACCATGCACCACACGGTGAACGATTATAACAAAGCCTTTACAATGCATCCTCTTAACCCGATGCTACCCGCTAAGGTTTCAACATCAAGGGTTACACCACCACAACAGGCCCCCTCTTGCGCCATGTGAGCCACCCCCAAACATGGATGGTTACCACCACGGGTCTCACGCCACCACGATAGCACTCAAGTTAAGCATTTGTAAATTAGTCACTAGGCTGCCCATATGAGACATGTGGTTGCATGATAGACTCAGGTTAAAGGCTCGCAAGGTGAAGTCCTTAGGATTGATTAAATCATGACATACACATACCCTCAGCTCCTCTGAGCCCACCACGCACACTTGCCCTTCCACTTGCTTCAATCTTAAAATGATTAAACCCCGGTTGGTTACCAAGCACCACGTGCTACTCACAAATCAACATCGTTGTGTGACCTCCCCGCCACAACAACTCAATCTCTTTGTGTGACCACACATGACACACAAGTTATCATCATTGTTCCATATTCCATTAGTCAAAATTTATACTCAATATTTCATATACATGTGATGACGTGGCATGGCTAAGCATTTCTATTCCGGTCTAACCATCCATGTTGATTTCAGTATTAACCAACTATAATGAACCAACCTAAGGTGACAAGTGGATTATGGCATACAAATAGCAAGGTAGGGTGTAATTCAAAGGGTACATTAACTAATCTCAAATTTAAGTTGAAATCATTTGTACACATAAAATATCATGCAATAGAGTAAATCAAAATAGCAGTTTTTGCAAACATGGGTGCAACATGATCAAAACACAACTTGCCTTGCTTAAGCTCCTGATATTGCTCCGAAGATTGCTCTTGAGTTGTTAATTCCTTCTCCGAAACCTCGCTCAATTCAACGTCTACGCGAATCGAGAAGAAATAGCAAATAAACACCAAAACCAAAGATCAAATGAACTCAAAAATTCAAATAAAAGCCACCTTTAGAAAGATCTCAATTTTACAAATTTTTAGGAATTTGAATCACCTCAATCGGAGTTCGTATGCAAAAGTTACAGCACTTTGAAGTTTTAAAATCATGAAAAAATCCCTAAAATCATAAAATCCGAATTAATCAAATTATTTTTATAAAGGAAAATACGAATTTCCCGCCCCGGCTGTACGGACGAAACGTGGCTAAATCCGGACCGTTTAAACTCAATCCAACGCTTCCTGTTTAATCACCGACGTGGCCGATTGCTAACCATCTGATCTACATCCGACGGCCTATGTTTACCCGTGCAATTTACTGTGCTCATAAATGACGTGGCTCATTTGTGACCCTATGATCTAAATCTAACGGTGAGACTTACCCGTGCGATCCGCTATTCACCAAGCAACATGGACGATTCCTGGCGCTTCGATGAAGATCTAACGGTTGGAGATGCTCGGGTTCGGCGATGGTAGGGCAGCGGCTTGATTTCGCCGGAGACGAAGACAACGACCAATGCCCCGGCGTTGCGGCTGTTCCCGGTGACGAAGAGGCAGCAGCTCCGACGCGTCTTGACACGCTGAGCTCGAATCCGACTCCCACTTGGTAGAAGAATCTCCTGGCGACGAGGAAACTCGGCGAAACTCCTCGGCGGAACTTTGCGAACTCCGGCGAGCTCCCGCAACGGCTTTGGTGCTCCTTCGACGGCGGCGCAACAGGGAAAATGTGCGGCGAGGTGTGGAGATCATCGGGTGGGGTTTCCCGGCCTTAAATACCCCGCATGGCTCAAAACATGGAAAAGTGGCGGTATCCAACTTCGGGAGGCAATGGCGGCGCAGAATTCGACTCGGACACGATGAGTCCCGACCGCACGATCTTCATCCGACGGCTGGGATAAAAAATCAATCCGAATCGGTACCGATTGATAACGATCGTTCGATCTTGATCTAACGGCATGTAGCATTAGGGTTTATCACTTATGCGCGTTTGCTGAAGTCCGTTGGATCTAAATCCAACGGCGCGCGGTACTCCTTCGGAAATCAACGGCGGTCCGCACAGTGATGGGCCAGGCCCAATACTATTCACGCGATTTCCCGAAATTTCCTATTTAAATTAATCCAAAAAATTCATTTGATTTATTTAAAGCAATAAAAATACTCTAAAAATTCCAAGAAAAATCTCAAAAATACATTGAGACATTATGGACCTAAATAAAATATTTTTGGTAAAACTTTATTTTAAACTTTTCTTTTTATAATTATTTCTTAACAAAAGGCAATATATAATATTTCAAAATAATTCAATTAAATCTTAGAAAATCCAATTAAATCCAGAAAATTCACAAAAATCATAAATTGCATTAAAATAATATTAAATAATTAAAAACTCAGAAATTAGGATGTTACAAATCTGCTCCCGGGTGCGACGTTGAAGGAAAAGATAGCGGACCTCTTTTTGTGTCTTTGTCCCCATATACCCTTTCCAGAATGGTGACATGGCACCTCTATTGGATCTCTTAGGATATTTCGAATAAATGAGCGATTTCCCTTATTTCCGTTTTAACTAACTAGTACAATCTTCACAAGCTAGTGTACAATCTTAATAAACTAGTACAATCCTAGTAGTACAATCCTAGTACAATCTTACTCGTACAATCTTTACTAACTAGTACAATCCAGGCGGTGCATTTATCAGGGATTCTATACTTTAGATGAGATAAGAGCTTTATCTATTTTTGAATTCCTCCCTTTGGTCGGATACTTTTATTTACAAATTAGGGAAAACGCCAGAGACCTAAAGTGTGTTATAGCTCGTTTTTCTTTAGTGATCAGAAAGGATTTCAACTCAAGGTCCAATCATACAGGGCCTAGCTTGAAGGTGCCTTAACGGACACACCACAAGGGGGGGTTTCTCTTTACAGACACGCGCTAGAACGCTACCTAAAAACCTGGGATTAAGTTTGCCAAGACAAGTCCACTTCTGGCGATAGTAGATCGATATGACTCCTTACAGCAATGGTCAGTAGACCAGGTACCTTAAGGACTATTTTAATTAGTTGATTGATTTCTTGATATAATCATAACCTGTAAAAAGCATCAACTCAAATTAGTGTATTATGGTGATCGAGATCACCCGCTGGGAATCAGGGTTACCTACTTTTCCGAGAACCTATACTCGATACGAAGATGGATTTTTAATCCAATGATTCGAGGAATGTTTTTGGGCTAGCCCCTTTTCTATCTCTGTATAAAGTCAGTCAGTCCCAGTGTTGGGCAGAGCCCATTGTCAAAAGATCGTTTTGCTAGGATGCTTGCTTGAATCTAGCTACTTCCAAAAAAAGGAATTTTGAACTCTATACGGTATGGCTACAAACCGAATGAAGAAGTCGGAAGCAGTTCATCGCCTGTGGGAGCTTGCTGATAGTAAGGAAGCCATAATCTTTCTATCGGATTGCCTATTTGTCTATCTGTCTGGTGAAGAGAAAATGTAAGATACTCTCAATAGGGCAAGCACCCAATACCTCGTAGAGTCCAAAGCTTCAGCTCAAAGAGTTCAGGAAGACCAACCATCCACACTTGATTAGCTACTAAAATATTAACCTTTTTTTTGAACCAGAAGATCCTTTTCATAAAAAACCGTATTAGCTACTAAAATATTAACCTTTTTTTTGAACCAGAAGATCCTTTTCATAAAAAACCGTGGAAAGAACCTATACGTAATTATTAATTTTTGGAGGGACCAAAACGCAAAAAAAAAATTGAGCCGAGCCGGCTCCCGCGCGATCGGCTCGGCTCAAACTCATGACTGCGCGGGAATCCTCCCGGAAATAGAAGATGTATGTTGATTTGGATATAGTAGCTCGTGTAGGAAGTTGGTTGGCAATGGAGGTGATGGCCGGTTCTGGGCAAGAAAGTGGAATTCACTTCATCTGATGCTTGCTTGAGGTGGAGAGAGCTCTAGAGAGTGTGAGGGATGTGCCAGGGACAAGGTGGCCGATTTTTATAGCAATGGAAGGCGGTGGACTGTTAGAAATGAGATCCATGTGATCTATTTATCTTTAATACCAAAGCTATAAAGAATAGTACCATATTACTAGTTGAGAGAGGAGAATACCAACTTAAAAGGGAGAGCTCCCACCACGTCTTGTAATGAGGCATATGGAGGGTGAGGAGCACAGCTAAAGTCACACGCATGCACGCGCACGTATTTCGTGAATTATCGCATATTTTTCCGCGTGACTTGTGTTGGGCTCTGTTGTTGATCTGTGTTGCGTTTAAATTCTTTTTAATCTTCGGTTGCTCTTCAATACCATGGTCATTAACTAAGCATTCAAACAGTGTTATGGCATCAGTTTCAATTGAAACAGCCTGTTTGAGTGAATATTTGATGACAGCAGTTACTAGCGTTTAATGGTGCTGTGATAATCAATTTATTGACCGTTACTGGTGTGAGACTATAAAATCTAGAGACGTCGAGACAGAAATAAGTTTTTTAACCGGTGCTCGTGTTCATCCACTGTAATCTATGTTGCGTCTTCATGCTGCGCTCGTTCTTCACTGACCTTCCTCTCGGCGTGCACCGCGAGGCAAGGAGAGCGGATCTCGAACCGTTGCGCTGCGAGAACTGTGACAGGCGGCAATAAGGTTTAGGCGGCAAGCTATCGCGACCGCTCGAGTTCTTCTTCCTGCTTCTGGACGTTGGACGCGATCCACGACGTCGACTACTTCCTTTGTGGACTACTTACTCTGCGGCCGGTCGCTACTGCGCTGCTTCTTTTTGTCTTCAAGCCCATCGTAAGAATTCTCTCATTTTTCCTCTGTGGATCTACTTTTCAGAAATATATGGTGTTTTTTGTCTAGCCTATTGTGCTTGATTATTTTGGAATTATGTTTCATATTCAAATCTGAAATTAAAATAATACCTAGATTTACAACAGTGAAGTCTCTGGAAAAAATGGCGTGCTGGCTGTGCTTGCGTCTTGTTCATTGGAAGAAGAAAAACACTAACTGGTTTGGTCGGGCCCACATGTAGGTCTCAGCGAATAGAAATGTTTCTGCAGAGTGTCACAGAGTTCTGGATGACACATGGTCTCACGCTAATCGTAGCTATCAAACCGACCCAATATTTAAATTCTAAAATTGAAATTTTCAGATTTATTTACTTATATTTTTGAATTTTAAAGGCTATAATGTAATTTTTAATTTTTGATCTTTTTATCAGAGGTGGATAATGATCTGATGTAGGCATGGTAAAAATCTCAGCTCAAGATAAGATATAGAGATTTCCGCGAAATTCTGATAAGATCAGATATCCAATCCCATGATTATCACATCTTTTTCTTTTATTTTAATTGTTTAGATTATCTCAAATGTCATGATTAGGGTTCTGGAGGATTCTAATATTTTAACATTACTTTTGTAGGTATTTTGTTGATATTTTACTTTTACCATTTTACCATTTCAATGTACATGACTTTTCTTTTAATACAAAAACAAATAACTTTAGAAAAATTAGGAAATAAATATTCAAATTAAAAATCACAATTCAAATTTTATTTTTATAGTTAGTTTATTTTTATTTATGTTTTAAATCAAAATCTTGATTTCAATTGAAATTTTGAATAATTCCATTTTAAAATTTCCATTTTTACTGTTTTTGAATTTTTAGGATGTTATAGACATTCGGTTTTCACCGTATGTCGTCTCGTGGTTATTTCCGTGCTTCCGTGTGTGGGATTTGTATTTTCTGCACTCCCATACGTAAGATTTAGCCGAGGACCATATTTGCAAAAAAATTGTACAAAGACTAGTTCGGAAAAATAATTTTTTTGCAAGAGTGAAAATCGAATGTCATGAGCGAATTACCTAATCTGACGTGCCACCATGATAAATACTACACCTTTACTTAGCTGATCCAAAATTAAAAAATCACGATAAGTATCATGGTATAATAGCAATGCAACGCCATAGTACCGCAACAATTTTTTTTTTTTTTGAATTTTGGAATGCTGCTGAGTGAAGACACGGCATTGTCGCGCTTCCGGTGAGCTACAAATCTAAATTCCATGCTCCCCAAGCACGACATTTGCGGGTTAGAGGATCCAATTTGTAAAAAATAAAAAATAACTAGTCCAATGCCCGTGCGTTGCTATGAAAAATAAAATTAATAACGGAACATAAAAGTCAAACAATAAAAGAAAATTGTGCTACAAGATCAAACATCTATTTCTCCCGATTACGGAGGAGCGGGGATGCACCGGGGAAGACATCTGGACTCGCAGATGGAGTGGCTATCGTGTTTGTAGAGAAGTCGAGAGGTGAGCATATCGTGAGGAACGGAGCGAAAAACGACTTAGGTTTTTTTCCGTCGGTCGGTTCGGTTTTTTTTGTCAATGGTTTTTTTCACAGTTTAGCCGTGGGTTGGTGGTGGAGAACAAATGTATCACCACCAATTCTTAATTAGAAGGAGTAGAGAAACGTGCGAGAGCTAGTTCAAAAAAACAACTGGGTTACATCTAGGGATGAAAACGGATAGTAATTCGGATATCAATTTTTTTGTCTTTGTTCTTCAATGGGAAACAAATAGGATATAGAATTTTCTATCCGAATTCATATTCTTGTTTGTGGTGTTGAGCTTATTCAAATTCATAAAAAATGAACCTCAAATTCATTATATATTTATTTAAATGATAGAAACAAAATTCGGATATCAATCGGATACGGATTCGGATATTTTTTCACCTTTTTATTTATGGGAAGCAAATAATGCGTAATTTTTTTTATCTAATTTTATAATCTTATTTTTTATAATGAGCTTGCTAAAGTGTTAAAAAATGAAAACCAAAATCGTTATATATCTATTTAAAAAATGTCGAATTTGTTCAGAAATTCGGATATCCGTTTTCATCCCTAGTTACATCGATGAAGAGTTCTGCATCATACGCCTCACGGAGACTAACTGGGCAGCTAGTTGGGTGTGGGCTTCCTCATTCTCTTTCTTAGCGAGGCTGCAGAGCTAAATTGGGCCGGACGTCCATCGGCGTTACATCCTTCGCGCGGCCGGCGGACGCGCCGATCGATCCCAAATTGGCCCAGCACAACTCACTCACGCGACCACCGATCGATCCATCCCCGGCTCCCCCGCGCCGCCCTGCTCCCTCGCCGGCTCCGCCGCGCGCGGCACCTCATTGCTTGGCCTTGGGCTTCTAGCCCGCTTCCTCGGCCCCAGGTCGGGGACGGCGGGTTTTCGTCAGATCGACCTCCCTGGCCATAATCGAGTGAGTGTTCGTAACCTAATAGAACATCTTAGTTCCAATCGCTGGTAGATGTTAAAGGAAGGAAGGAATTTTGGTCCCTTGATTCACTTGTTCGTCACATCCCCTGTCAATGCCATGGTTGTCTGTTTCTCGCGCTTATGCAAAATGTAAGCTTGTAGGCGTGCTGCGATGGCGTTCGTGGGGCGGAGGGGAGGTACATTTGCTCGGAGTTGTGCGGCTCAGTTATGAGTCAGAGAGGCTGTACTCTTCGAGGGTGGACTGGATTGGAAGCAAATGTGGCCAGTTGTTATCCAATCAAGCGCATCAAGGTCTAGAGAGATTGTTACGGGAGGCGTCTCAAGTCTCAACGTTGCTCAAAGCTGTTCATGTACACTCATGCAGGTAAGGCCTTGAAAACTTTTCCGAAACCACCTTTTCCAAGCATGTTTTAATCCGATAAATCGTTTGTTGCAGTGAGAATGTCTTAGAAGTCGACAGATGGAAGTTCTAGATTTTCATTCCAAAATTCGTTGGAAGCATTCCAGTGTATGTTTGTTCTGATATTTTTTTTGCTTCGCGTTTGCCTGACAGGAATAACATCATATCAATATTGCTTCTTAAGAATACCACGTGAACATTGCGTTCTGAAAAGTGAGGTCTTGTTCTACCTCTTGACTCGCATATCCAGACGAGGCATATGCATGTGAGTATCAGCAGACTGGGTGAAAAGGTAATTTGTGACAAACTTTGATGAAATGGATGCCAAATGACAGGGTTCCGGAGAAGCAGAATCTGAGAACTGGACAGCTTTTACATGGATGGTGGAGGAGAACACAGCTGGTAGTACTGAGCAGGCCAGGAATAAGACAGATAAGAGTTCACTATTATCTTTCTATATTCTAGTCTAAGTTCTATAATCAGTTGATTACCATTCACTAGTATCGTTCCTTAGAACTGGCACTGTAAAAGCAGAGCACAAATGCACAATAGAGCATCAATTGTTCTAGCCACCTTCGTAAACTGAACGCCAATAGGCACTTACTTCATGACACTGTATGCTTCAGCTCAAGGTAGAAAAAAAAACTATACGACGTTTTGGCCTTTTGGGGGCGACTCAAAACCGGCCGTGGGGGAAGAAAACTGGCCGGCACTCACGTTCCAAGGAAGCTGTCGTACCAAAGTCGTAAGCAGGTCAACGTGCTTACAGCAGATCTCCGTGCGTATTACTCCCTCCAATCATAAATATATATCGTTTTTAACCTCAATGAAATTATAGTATTATAAAAGCATTTTTCAAGATAAATCTATACATATTATTTCCATGTATCTAATCTAAATACTAATATCAACAGTCATGGATTCACAAGTTTGACTACATGTATCCCAAAACATAGTGCATTTATGACTGAAGTGAGTGCCATTTCAACTATCTATTAGCTATACCATGTTAACAAAATCCTACGTATAGGAGAAATGATATGAGAAAAGAGAATTTGTTGTCTTTTATGCAAGAGATAATATGATCACACAAATCAGTGCAAATAGTAATAGGATAAAATAATATAAAATAGCTAGAGGAATGATTTTAGAGACGAACTACTGTAGATGTTGTCTCTAGGTGAGTTGAAATCTTTAGAGGCAATATTAAGAGATGGACTATTATACATGTTCTTAGGCGCCTATTGAGGAAGCAGGTGCGTGTAGGAGATCAGATGGCGCACATCTTTTACAAATTCATCCATATCACGAAGAAGCACAACATGTCTGTTTGTCTCACCTCTCAAGTCTCAACTATCAAGGAAAAACGTTCAGCATCTACCACGGGAGAGAGAGACGACCAAGATACAAGCCAATAAACCAAAATTGCTTTATCTGAAGGATTTCCTAAGGAGCTATGACCAAGGTTAACAAAATCGACATGAAGAAAATCGCTCGAAATTTGAAAATTAGAAATATCAAGCCGAAAATCGGTCAAAAATCATCAAATTTTTACCGATTTTCGACTGGTTTACCTTGCATAAAATTTTCAGAATTTTTTATTTTTTGGATTTGACCTGATTGCCGAGCGATTTTAGAAGCCGGGCCGCACCGATATGGTCGATAATCGCGATTTTCATCAATTTTGCTAACCCTGGCTACGACAAGGTCAGGTAGCCTTCTTGAATTGGCATTGGAGGCATTGACTTGAAGAAGAAAAGCGCAAGAACACAAGCACCAAAAGGAATAAATCCTCTACAATGTAGTATATAATACTTTTTTACTGGAGTACAGCAAAGGGGACAGCCTAAGGTTAATAGTGTACCAAATATTTACAGGAAGAAAAGAGGAATTTAACCCAGCCATTACTAATGCTAGACCTAGTATATAATCTCAGTTCCTAGTGTATTATGCAATTGCACAACTACTGAATATAAGCTGAATCTAGCGTCCTGCCATCGCCGTCAGACTAGCGTTGTTAACAGAGTTCTCAGAGTTCTCCCTTGCTTCTTGGGTTCCACATTTCCTTTCTACGAAATATACAGGTTGATTTGATATAGGGAGCGGCATGGTTCATTGTCTAGCATAGACACTACTACTGACATGAGTGGTCTGGCATTCGGGCTGTCCTGAACACACACGAGTCCAATGTGGACGCACTGCAAGACTTCATTGAGTGAATAGCTCTCCAAAACCAACATGTCGACGAAATCCCTTGCTTTTCCATCTTTCCATAAGGATACAAGTTCCTAATTATATTGGCTATATTATATTCGAGCTGTTGAAATTTGAAGCGTTTGGTAGCACTTACATAAGCTATAAGGTTTGGAAAATCCATTACAAGATAATGAGGTGAGCTGATCTCTAGTCCACTTACAATCTCCAGCAGCAAAACACCAAAGCTATAGGTGTCAGATTTGATTGAAAAAATGCCCTCTGTCGCATATTCAGGTAACCGCTGTTTGAATCATTTCACAGAAGCAAGTAGGCATAGTTTGAGTAACTTCAATCATATAAATAATATTTTAAGCATATAAAGTCCAACGCAGGAGTTACTCACTATGTCCCAACAACATGTCCAGTATTTGCTTGTTGTGGGTTGTCACCAAAGATCCAGACCATGCCAAAATCTGATATTTTGGGTGTCTTCTCTGCATCCAACAAAATGTTGCCTGCTTTGAGATCTCTATGAATTATTGTCATTCTCGAGTCTTGGTGGAGGTAAAGGAGTCCTCTAGCTATCCCTTTGATTATGTTAAACCGTGTTGGCCACTCAAGTATAAGCTTTTTTGAATCATCTGCCAAGAACAGTATGTCGTGGGCCTCAACGGTCCCGATCATGTCTATTATCGCAAGAGGAAGAAAGGGCCGGCCGATCCAGGCGCTGCTCAGAAGGATGTGGCTCCAGTCAGTTATAGCCGAAGGGTGGTTAGCAGTTAGGATTCTACCTTTTCAGTTGGCGTTTTAGTTCTATCCATTGAGTTGTTTTGATTTATCCGCAAGTTAGTACCATCTGTAAGTGCTTAGGTTGCATCTTTGCTTCTCTATTTGTATGCGGGAAAAAGAATGAAAAGGCAGTCAGTTGTGGCTCCGACAGCCTTCTCCCTCGCTTGCTGCTACGGCGTCGATGTCCACTACCTCCGGGCATGCCGGCCTTAGGCCTGGCACTTGCCTTTTCAATCAAACCTACAACACAGTACGTCAAACCATGTTCCTTTGGTCGACGCAAGATTCGTTATAAATGTGTGATTAGAACATACCAAATATGAAGTAGTCTAAGCTTTCCTTGGGTAAGTATTCATAAATAAGAAGCCTCTCATCTCCACGAATGCAATAACCAAGATGTCTAACTATAAGTGGTTGCATCAGTCAACTTAAACTGGACAAAATTTCATATGGCTTTCCACCAGTGTAATTTTCAATGTGAAATTTACATTACCTTGTATATTCTGCCGAAGCCTCCTTTTCCAAGCACGTTGGAGTCACAAAAATCGTTCGTAGCATCGACAAGCGTGGGAGGCGCTTTCGCGGTGAGAAGGAGGCTAGATTTGCAATTTTATGAAGAGGAGAGTTAAACTTGCAAAACAAGAGGGAGAAGACCAGAAAAATGATGTTTCCTAGCTGGGCAACAGCAACTTGGTTGTGGGTTTCGTTGTTGTCTATCACAATTTGGGCTGGGCATTACATCCTTGGGCGGAAGCTACCACGCTCGCACGGCCGACGGGCACGCCAATCGATCCCAAATTGGCTCCCCTCGCCAACCCGATCGGACTCGCGTCCACGCCGGCCGCGCACCCAGCAACGCCTCCTCCCTCCCCCGCGCGCCGCACCTCACTGCTTGGTCTTGGGCAGCTCGCCCACATCCTCGGCGGGGTCATGGGCCATACTCGAGTGAGTGTTCCTAACCTAATTGAGCATCTTAGTTCCAATCGCTGGTAGATGTTAAAGGAAGGAAGGAATTTTGGTCCCTTGATTCACTTGTTCGTCACATCCCCCGTCAATGCCATGGTTGTCTGTTTCTTGCGCTTATGCAAAATGTAAGCTTGTAGGCGTGCTGCGATGGCGTTCGTGGGGCGGAGGGGAGCTACATTTGCTCGGAGTTGTGCGGCTCAGTTATGAGTCAGAGAGGCTGTACTCTTCGAGGATTCAGAACCGGGCAAAGGATTATCCAATCAAGCGCATCAAGGTCTTGAGAGATTGTTACTGGAGGCGTCTCAAGTCTCAAGGCACACTCATGAAGGTAAGGCCAAGAAACACAATATTCTTATTTACTTGTCTTAATTTTAGAAATTAAAATCAGTCTCTTGCTTTGCTAAAACAAAAGTCCTTCCACCTTGGCGGCCGAGCGTGAGATATCAGACGGCACGAATTTACCACACACACAGACCGAACACCAATGGTGGATTGGTGACAACACAAAGGGATGCTCTTCCACCTTCAATAAGCCCAACCTAGAGAGCGGAGAGTTCCTGCCTGGGTTGGGCTCCCAAACAAGGTCTTACAATTTGTGAATGAACACAGACCTTGTATGGAACACATTCTTTCGTATATCTATAGATCCCAGTTGCTAGTGAATTATACAATTACACAATTACTGAGATTTTCATACACTATAATAGCTTATGCTAAATGTTTAGCGGCCATGTAGCGTAGACAGACTCGCATTATTAACAGAGTTTTCCAAGTCTTCTCTTGCTCCTTCGGATTCGTAATTCCTCCGTGCAAAATACACAGGCTGTTTCGGCATTGGACGCGGCACGGCTTCATTGTCCAGCATGGACACGACTAGTGACATGAGTGGCCTAGCATTCGGGCTGTCCTGAACACACAAGAGTGCAATATGGATGCATTGCAGGACTTCACTTGGTGAATAACTCTCCAAAGCTAATGTGTCCACGAAATCCCTTGCTTTTCCATCTTTCCATAAGTTCCAAGCCTGAAACATGACAATAAAATTCCTATTTATGTTTGCTATATTCTGTTCGAGTTTTCCAAATTTGAAGCATTTGGTAGCACTTACGTAAGCTATAAGGTTTGTATATTCCATTATAAGATGATGAGGCGAGCTGATCTTTAATCCGCTTACAATCTCCAATAGCAAAATACCATAGCTATATGTGTCTGACTTGACCGAAAAAATGCCTTCCATCGCATATTCAGGTGACATGTAACCGCTATTTGAATCATTTCACAGCAAACAGCGTAGTTTGAATTATTTCAAGCGCATAAATTATATGTTCAGAAGTGCTAGTGCAAGGGATACTTACTATGTCCCAACAACTCGTTTAGTACTTGCTTGTTGCTCGTTGCCTCCAAAGATTCTTGCCATTCCAAAATCGATATTTTCGGGTTCATCTCGCATCCAAAGAAGATGTTGCTTGCTTTGAGATCTCTATGAATTATTGTCATTCTAGAATCTTGGTGGAGATATAGAAGTCCTCTAGCTACTCCTTTAATTATGCTGAATCGTGTTGGCCAATCAAGCATAGACTTCCTTGCATCATCTGCCAAGAACAGGATGGATAGGAGTGAACCACATAGTGTGCCAATCAACTATGTTTCTTAGGCCAATTCAGATATTTTTTAGAGTATGTGATTAAAGCATACCAAAAAGGAATTTATCTAAGCTTTTGTTGGGTAGGTATTCGTAAATAAGCAACTTCTCATCCTCATGAATACAAAGAACCGAGAAGTCTAACTAGGTTCTTGTGCTGCAATTTGGCAATAAGAACTACTTCATTTCTAAAGTGCTCTATCCCTTGCTCGAACCCTTGCTAAGCCTTTTAACAAACAACTTCCTTGCCATCTTCTAATGTTCCTCGTGATTTTATATTGAATTAATCGGGAGGAAATATGATGGATTTTCCATGTTGTAATTGACAAGGAAGAATTTTATACGACCTTATAAACTTTGCCAAAACCTCCTTTTCCAAGCATGTTGGTGTCGCAGAAACTGTTTGTTGCAGCAGCAATGTCTTTGAAGCTAATACACAGAAATTCTAGATTTTGATCCCAAAGTTCATGAAAAGTGTTCAGGGTTTCCTTGTTTCGTCGTATGCCTAACAGAAATAACAGTAATGCCAACACTCAGACATTATTATATGAACAACTGCATATTACATGTAGGTGTTCTCTCATGTTCTACCTCTTGACTTGCGTATACTGACAAGAAATATGCATGTGAGCATGAGTAGGCATGCTATAATCGGGAGTACAATCTTTACCACATCGCTCTTCTTCTTGTTGTTCACTGCAGAAATATGTCCCGTGAAGAAAGTGAGTGAATAGAATTTAGTGCATCAAGCATAGCCTGCGAGAGCATGGATTTACCCTTTTAAAGTTTTTATTTTGAGGAGTGTGTCAATCTAAAGCATCCCGAGCATTACGTACAGTTGGGCTTAGGGTAAATTGGAGTAGTCAGTCGTCTAGTAGTTTTTCAACAAAAGTATTTGGCTAGCTAACGTTCAAGTGACACTAGAGCAGGTAGCTATTTTTTGGGGAAGAAATGGTAAAATTGATGAGCTTGTTCGAATAAATCTATCTATTTTATAATGAAAGCTGACGACATGTGATTTACAACTGCTGAGAAAAAAGAAATATGTCAGAAATTCTCACAAACTGCTGAGCAAAAATGCTAGAAATTCTCACAAAAAATAAGAGCATCCAAACCTTACTTTGGTGGAGTCAAATTTTAATGGCATGTATTTTATAGTTTGCTTAGAGATATACGAATTTGAAAGGCACTTAATTTTGTAGACCCTAATTTTAAAGGCTTAGATTTGATAGTTGGCATAAAGATATGTTGATTTGAAAAAAAGTAGTACGTAGCACTAACTAGAATTCAATCCTCTTTTACATTGGGGAGATATCCCAAAATAAATTCCGCTAACTAAATACGAAATCAGGAATTTGTTTATCTAAAACAAGTATTTTGCTACCGAAATAAAATTTTGAATCCACAAAGAAAAAATTATACATTGTACTATACCATATTACACCGTGCGATAGTGCGAGCCAATCAGCCAGTTAATTACAATGACGGTATGTCTCAGGTATAAAAGTTGTGTTTAGTTTGCCGTGCAATTTTAAATTAAGGGAATTGCTAAATGGCACTCAAGTGTTTTTGGTTTGTGAGCACTCAACTTTTTTTCTATTATATATTATTTTGTGATCCACGCTTTTGTTTGTTATGTTCCTTATTATTTGTTTTGTTCCTCTTTTTGTTTACAAATTGTCATATTATTTTTTACGTAATTTAATTTGTGTAAGACTAGTATATAATTGATGTAAAAAAAGGACAAGAAGAAAAGTATAATGTTCTTTTTTTACAAGTTATCACATCATTTTTTTAATTTAATTTGTGTAAAATTAGTATATAATTATGTAAAAAGGACATGCAGAAAACAATAACATTCATCATTTAATACCTAAAAACTTGAGTACTCCTTGATAAAATAGTACTTAAATGGGAGAAGAGGAGACAAATTGATTTCATTCATTAGATCTAGATCTAAAGGCTCAAAATTTGTGTGCTATTTAGCCAGAAAATGCTCAGATTTTTTCTAGACACCCCATTAAATTAAATGTTTGATTTCATTACGAGCAGTGACACGGTCACATATTATGGGCACTATTGTGGTTGTAGAAAAACAAAGTTGGCATGGAACGGAACATACCGGGAAGACCGGCGAGCCGAAGGTACAGGTTCTGGCCAAAGCCGCCAGCCTTCTCTGTGTCGACAAGCTCATCTGTCCAAACCAAGCACCTTGATGGGTCACCCGTCGACGTCTTCGTGAGGCTGTTCATGTTGGCATACGCGTATGCCATGCACGAGCAGTTGCGGTTACACTCAGCAGCGCACTCCTCAAAGCTTCTGTTCTTGATATACAAGAACTTGTCGGGCACCAACATCCCTGGCATTGTCAAGAAATGCTCCTTGCCGCCGCATTTCAGTGCCTCTTTTCGCAGGCATCCTTTGGAAAGGTTAAGATTAAAGCCGTCATTCGGCTTGAACCCATCAAGGCACTTGCACTCTTGGATTGTCTCTGTGATGTCGCAGTAGCCGAACGGTCCACACGAGCCATAGCGTTGACAGCCATTGCTGGGGAACTCAAACAAATCCAGCCACGACGAGGATTGGTTATTCCATGTCCGGAGCTTCAAGTTGCCCATGAAGTCCAGCTTCCAGTGCATTCTTTGTGAGCCCTCAGCTGCGTTGTACGTTGCGGTGATCTCCTCCCCATCGTCGACGACCTGCCCCCAGATGAATTTGGTGAGGGTGGAGGCCGTCTCATCCATCCATACCGCGCTGCGCCAGTATGGATTTGCATTGTGCCAGATGATGATTTGGAGGCCCGAGCTGGGGTCAGCACCGAGGGAGAAGTTGCCGGTGGACGGGTCTTGAGAACCCTTCCATGCAACGATACGCGGTGCTACATGGGTCTTGTAGTTCACCCATATCTTGAAACCCGGAGGATAGTGTCAGTCGGGTAATCGTTGCTCTGCCATACCTTAGTGCCGTTCAGCGACTGGAGGACAAAGTTCCCTGTGTTGAGCAGAACACTGCGACAGCTCCATCACCTCCAGTGGTGATGTTGTTCTTCGTTGTCCAAAGGATACGGCCTTTGGAGTCTGACAAGACAAGGTTAGAGCTGTTGGTCACAATCAGCTTCCCGGACGAATTGCTTGGGATTGGGTTGTCGCGGTTAGCAACCCACACGTATGTTCGCTCAGAGATGTTGTGGTACCATATGCCGACATAGGAGTTTGCACTTGAGTGTGTCGGGGAGAAGAAGCCAAGAGTAAAGATACCACCGTTCGAGATGAGCTTGTCACCGGGGTAGAGTGGCTTTGCAGGTGTTAGGCGGTCATCGGATTTGCATGAACAAATCAAGAGCAGGAGGATGAAAATGGGGAGGGAGGTCATATTCTTTTGCGTGAACACTGAACTACATTGCAGTACTATATATATCACGGAGGGAATTAATAGTGTAGCCAGTGTGTGATGGTACTATATTGCAGTCCTATATTACAGAGGGAATAAATAGTGCAGCACTTTTTGCATGAACACTGAACTACATCGCAGGTGTTAGGCGGTCTTCTTGACAGTTGGACGGAGGAGAGTAAATAGTGTAGCCTGACCTTTCCAACAGCGTAAGATATAACTCCGGATTCAGAGGATTTGAATGACGCACCATCGGTAGTTTTGTGTCACCGTTGTGATAGACCCAATTTAAGGGCATCTACATCATCTCCTATCAACATTAGAGAACTCCTCTTAACAGTAAACATGTGGACGATGATAGTTGACTTTATAAATCAATAAAAACTAGCCTACACTTCATGTGCCAATATCATCTCTTGCAAAGAGGGGGCGTGCATTGTCTATTGAGTTCTCTCTCGTTTGTTAAGGCATAATTCGATGCGCCAAAGATAAGAAACAGGTGACGCCAAAATTCGATGCGCCAAAGATTAAAAAAATCAGGTGACGTCACGCTGTTGGAGACGCCCCACTGCTTGTTTAGACACAATTTTCAGTGCATTAGATACAGTCGGCTTGTTTAGGCACAATTTTCAGTGCATTAAATCCAGTCAGCACAGCAGCAAGTAACAAAAGGTCCCCCTACCGACGCTGCTCAAAGTTGTTGCTGTGCATTCATGCAAGTAGGGGCAAGAATTGTGGAATTATTATTTTCTTGTCTTAATTTTAGAAAAATACTAAACTCAAGTCTTCTTGTTTTGCTAAAACAAAAGGTCCCCCTACCTAGGCACGTGACGTGAGATATCAGACGGCACGAATTTACCACGCGACAACACAACGGAGGATCAATGACCAGTACGAAGGGAAGTCCTTCCACCTTCTTTTCGAAGTTTCGAAGTGGTCGCAGAGAACTGCATGCTAAACCAAGCTCCCAGCCATGGTTCATGGTTATTAGCCCCTATAGGTTACTTCCTCTCTATTTCATGTTGAGGAAGAAGCCACTCTGGGTCGTATCTATCATTCATCTAAGCTTATCCAACGTATCATTCTACATGGTAAAACCATCTACTCATCACGTCACATGAGTAATATCACTATGTGAAATTGGGTCTAGGTGTTATTTGAAGTGGATTGCAAAGTTCGAGGGGTCAAATGTTTGGTTTCATAGTCTAGGGTGCCGATGAACTTTCGAGCAAAGTTTAGAATGTTATGTAGACTTTTCTGAAAAAAAAAAGATGACTAAGCAATCTCAGAAGAAAAACCCCTTAAGAATCCGGTACAGCCTCTTAAAAAAAAAGAAGCGGGTACAGAGAGGTGCTGCGTCAAAAAAGATCGGATATACTTCTTTTGTGTACGTGAGCAACTGAATATAAAAGGCAAACATGAGGGAAAAAAAACTTAAGAGTGGTGCTTCTATGTTTTTTTTTTTAAATTACATAAATATTAAAACATGAATGAACAGTAGATGATGATTACTTACATCTTTGCTTGCTTTAAGATCTGTTCAATTTGTATTGAGAGGAAAAACTTAAAAACACCTTTTTTTTTTCTTTGCTTGAAGCGAGACATTTTCGACATAAATCTCAATTCCTAACTTATCGTTCACAGCTTTTACCGATACAGACACTAAACCCCGCAGAGATTACAACCACCTATGCTGAAAGCCACAGTCCACAAATCATAAATCAAAAGGTTTACGACCACCTTCACCGAAATTCATATACGGTGAAAGTTGGCGTTCTAACGTCCCTCTAGTGTTGTGATACTCAAGGTATTCACAGAACCTCCGATGTTTTCTCTTGTTTCTTCAGTTTCATAATTCCTCAGTGCAAAAAAATGCAGGTTCCTTTGGTGCTGGAAGCAAGGCACTTTCATTCTCTAACATAAACACAACCGATGACATGAGTGGCCTAGCATCCGGATGGTCTTGAACACACAGGAGTCCTACATGAATACACCGTAAAACTTCTTGAATTGGACAGCTCTCAACAACTGCTGAGTCCACCAACTTCCATGCATTTCCTTCTTTCCATAATGTCCATGCCTGAGCCAATACAATCAAGTTCCCATCAAGTTGGCATGTTTTGTTTGAGCTGTTGAAATTTTAAGCATTCCACGATACTTACATAAGCTATAAGGCTGGAGAAGCTCATTATGAGTTGAGGAGAGCTGATCTTCAAGCCGCTTACGATTTCCAAGAGAAGAACTCCAAAGCTATAGGTGTCCGATTTGACGGAAAAGGCACCTCCCATCGCATACTCAGGGGACATGTAACCACTATTTAAACCAGTTCAATAGCAAGGAATGCACAATTTCAATTAAATTAACAACGAAAATTTCAGTGTTAAGCATTGACTAGTACATGAGTTACTTACTATGTTCCAACAACCCGGGTAGTTTTTGCTTGCTGCTGGCTTCCACCAAAGATCCTTGCCATCCCAAAATCCGATATTTTGGGACTCATTTCTGCGTCCAACAAGATGTTGCTAGCTTTCAGGTCCCTGTGGATTATTCTTAATCTTGAATCTTGGTGGAGATAAAGAAGCCCCCGTGCTACCCCATTAATTATTTTGAACCGTGTCTGCCAATCCAGCACCGGTATTCTTGCGGCGTCTTTGAATATCAATATGAAACGAAGAGTATTGTTAATCATCCACCATGAATAAAATTTTGATTGGTGATAAGAAGTCAGGGCATACCAAAAAGAAAGGCATCCAAACTTTTATTAGGCAAGTATTCATAGATCAGTAATTTCTCATCTTCGTGAATGCAGTAACCAAGAAGTTTAACTAGGTTTCTGTGCTGCAATTTGGCCATTAGAACTACTTCATTTTTGAACTCCTCTATACCTTGTCCAGAACCCTTAATAAGCCTTTTTATAGCAACTTCCCTGCCACCTTCCAATATTCCCTACATGATTGCTTCATTCAGAACTTAGAAACGACGAAAGCCATAATTTTTCCACTACTACCATTATTTTTTTAAAAAAAATGTGTTCTCCTGTAATAGTCAAGTTGAATTCTGTTACCTTGTAAACTTTGCCGAAACCACCCCTTCCAAGAAGGTTTGAGTCGGAGAAATTATCTGTTCCTGCAAGAATGTCTTCAAAGATAACAAACGGCAATTCTGCATTTTCACCTCCGAGATCAGTGGAAGCGCTCAAGTATCCTAGCATCAGTCTCTTCTGGATTTCCTTCTTTTGCTGTTTTCCTGCTGGTAGGAAGCTTCATACGTTGTCCGTGCGTAGACTGCAAGAATGAGAAAGAGCACTCCGAACGATGGATGGTTATGAGGCATGTGATCACGAGAGGTTTCATGGCAAACTATATCTGCTGGACCCACCATGGCGAAATAGAGGCGATTCGACAGGAAGACGATGAAGAAGACGAAGAAGAGGAAGATAGAGTCAACAGTATGCCGGACACCACTCAATACGGGTCCGTGGAAGATACAGTCGACGGGTTTGGCGATGATGAGCTAGATCGATGCTCCGTGACGAGAGGAGAGTTCACAGAGGAAAGACAATACAAGAAGTTTCAGAGCATGGTAGAGGACCACGAATCGCTTTGTACCCAAACTGTAGACAGGGCCACAAAAAGCTGCGCAGACTACACTAGAACTCATGCAATGGAAGGCCACAAACGGTGTGTCGACAAGGCATTCAATGGTTTGTTATCACTCAGAAAGAAGTTGCTTCCGAAGGTAACACTCTGCTCGAATCGACGATGAAGCGGCGAGTCCTCTACCCTTAGGATTGCAAGTACGGAAGATACACGCATGTCCTAACGATTGTATCTCAGATCGCAATGAGTATGCCGATTTGGAGGTTTGTCCAGCAGCGAAGAATCCCCAGTATAAGGTGCAAAGCGTGATCGATCCGTGAATTAGATGGGAATCGACGAAGAAGAGAACTCCAGCCAAAGTATTGTGGTATTTCCGTGATCCCCTGTTGAAGCGCCTGCTTGTTGAACGAAGGTCATGCCAAGATGATGCGCTGGCATGAAGAAGAGCGTAAGGAAGACGGGATGCTTAGACACCCAGCAGATGGCTCGATGGAGGAAAGTCGATCGGGCTTACCCGAACTTTGCAAATGAGGTCGAAACATAAGGTTTGGGTTGAGCACCGATGGGATGAATCCTTTCGGTCGCTTGAGCAAGATCCATAGCACTGGCCCGTGATGCTTTGCATCTATAACATTCCTCCATGGTGCGTGCATGAAGCGGAAGTACATCATGATGCCATTGTTGATCGAAGGCCCAAAGCAACCTCGAAACAACATCGATGTTCACCGAAACCATTGGTTGAAGACCTTGTGAAGTTGTGGGAGGATGGTGTACGGTTTGGGATGAGTACAAAAGAGAGTATTTCAACCCACGTGCATTGTTGTTTGTAATAATCAACGATTGGCTCGCTTCTGTGAACTTGTCCGCCAAATCACAAAGGGTTTAAAGCTCGCACCCAAAGGCATAGATGAAACGGACTGCATGTACCGAAAAACTCTTTAAGTGTGTGTACATGGGCCACTCGCAGTTTCTTCCTGGCAGCTATGCTTTGAGGTGGAAAGGCAAGAATTTAATCTGGGAACAAAATTGTGTTAAGCCTCAAAGATCGTAATGGGCGACTTGTGTTTGCTATGGTAAAGGATCTGAAAGTAGTATTTGGGAAGGGTCTTGGAAGCATACCTGTGCCGAACGAGGATGGTCATGCACCCACGTGGAAGAAGAAATTAATATTTTGAGACCTGTCGTATTGGGAAGTTTTGGAGGTTCGTCACTCGCTTGACTTCATGCACATCACGAAGAATGTTTGCTTGAACCTGCTAGGCTACATAGATATGTATGGCAAAATTGAAAGATACACCGCAAGCTCGGGAAGGACCTTGAAGACATGGAGGTGAGGAGTGACCTACATCCAAAAACAAAGAAGGGACAAAACAACTTTTTCGACATCCTGCGAGCTACACTCCAAGCAAAGAAGAGAAAAAAGCATGATTGAGTGTTTGAACAGTGTGAAGGTCCTTCGGATACTCCTCAAATGTAAAGAGACTCGTAAACACGAAAGATAACAAACTCCAATGCCTAAAATCCCATGATCGCCTTTGTGTTGATGACACAGATTGTTCGTGTAGTCGCCGAGGTATACCGCCCAAGTGGGTGCGGGGACAATCACAAAGCTATGTTCCTTCCTCAACACCATTTCGCAGAAAGTTATCGAACCAAACTAAACCGCCTAAGTTGGAGGCGATGTGGTACAAAGTTTGGTTAGCCTCGAGATGATCTTTCCTCCTGCATTCTTTGATATCATGGTTCATCTCACCGTTCACCTTGTCAAGGAGATAGGTATCCTCGGACTAGTGTATCTGCACAACATGTTCCCTTTCGAGAGGTACATGAGTGTCCTCAAGAAGTACGTCTGTAACCGTTCGCGTCCGGAAGGCTGCATTGCCGAGGGCTACGTGACGGAGGAGGTGATAGAGTTTTGTGTTGATTACATGAATGATCTAAATCCTATCGGCGTCCCCATATCACGACACGAGGGAGGCTAAGACGAACCTTCTCCAGCGGTGCCGGCACTTAATATCGCTCGATGGGCTCGCGAACGGCCAATAACGCAACGCCATACGCCGCCGTGGCGAGCCCATCGGCGACATTAGGTGCCGGCCGTTGAGAAGGTCCTGTCTAGATTTTGATCAGCACCTGCAAGTTCCAAAAGCATAGCTGCCAGGAGAGCATATGATACACTGGGTGAAGAATGCCACGAGGTGACGTGCTTGGTTGACAAGGAACTGATCGCTCTGCTTTCTTTTGGTGTAATAGACTATTAACATTCTTGTCGTGGATTTATAACCTTATTTCATTTTTTGAAAATCATATTAGTGTGGAATAAGAATGATTCATTATTTTTTTATTAAGTATATGTGAAATGTATAAGTATATGTGTCGGTGTTTCGAGAACCGGCAAGTAAATTTGTAGGTCTAGAGGGGCCACGCGCTCCCGTTCCCTGAATGGTTAGACCAAAAGAGAGGGGGTCCAAGGTTTATCTTGGTTCGGCAGTAACGCCCCTACTCCGATTCATGAGGTGGTTGGATGTTATTGATTCTGGTGAGTCCGTCGTGTTACAAGCGAGGGCTAAGCTCGGGCTTAGAGCTCTCTGTGTACAGGGGTTGCCGGGAATGGCTGCGAGCGTGATCTGGATGTGTTACGTTCGATCGCCCACCCCCCGCTCCGAAGGGTCTTGCCTCCCCTTATATAGCCTGGGAAGGCAGGTTACACGGAGGTTACACAAGGGCGTGTAAAGGAAAAAATGGATGGGGCTCCCTACGCCTAGGAGTCCGGTCTTTTGCCTCGGTGTCTGGTCGCTGGACTTGTTCTCTGACGGGTGGTTGCACGTCTCGTATTGAGTTGGTGGAGACGCAGGGTGACGGCTCGGTTCATTCCTCCGGGAAACGGCGCTGCTCCTCTGCACAAGTCAGTCGTGGCGTCGGGTCAAAAGGCCACCGAGAACAGCCTCGGGAAGGTGCGTGGCGCCCAGTCTTGGCTCGGTCGTGACGGGCTGCTGCGTCAGCTAGGTAGGTGACTCGCATAGAGGCTGGTTTCTGATGATTTGACGCTCGCTCAGGTGAAGACGATCCGAGCTTGTTCGTGGTCGCCGATCGGCCCGACCCATTAGTCGGGCCAGCCTCGGGTCGCCGCTGTTCGTAGTTCGTGGCGCCGGGTCCTGAGAGCGCTTTGGTCGGACCGCTTCGGGTTGGCTTGGTCGGGAACCGAATGCCGTCGCGTGGGCTGGTCGGTCGGCCTTCCAGCTGCTGTGAGTACTGCTCGGAGGGCGTCCGACTTATTGCGCCGTCGGGCCCCCTTTCGGGGCTTGATTGGTCGGAAGTCGTGGGCCTCGAGCAAGGCTTTTGTTTGAGCTTAGGTCGCAGCGTACCATATGCTTTTCCGGGCCTGGGGATACCGTGCGTCCTCGGTATTCGCCGATAGCCCTCGAGCCCCCGGGCGTGTCGGAGAGCCGGTTGGGGGTTTACCCCACTCGACGGATCCTTGCCAGGCACGATGCCTCGATGCGGCCGGATTTCTACGTCCTGGGACCGATCGACCGGTTTCGGCGATTTCTGATGCCCGGCCGGTCAGGTTTGGTCCGTTTTGTTCGTGTGGCGAAGCGATCCGGTGGATGAGTTTCGAGCCCCGCGGGTCGAGAGCCGGTCGGGGTTCTACTTCGGGCGGAGGCAGCCTACGGTGGACCCGAGGTCCCGTTAAAGTCGCCTAAGTACCGCAAGTGCATCACCGGTCGGAGGTGGCCTCCTCCTGTCTTGTGTCCGACCAAACGGGTTGGTCGCTAACGCCTGCGGTGCGCGAAGCGATCCGGTGGATGGAGCCCCGAGCCCCAAGCGGCCTGGAGAGCCGGCCGGGTTTACCTCGTGTGGAGGCGTCCATTTTGCGCCGTGATCCCGACGCACTCGCAAGGCGGCGCTTGCGCCGTAAATAGATAAAGGCGCCCGCCCCATGCTTTCGTTGAGCGAGGGCGGTGGCGGTGGTTTCCTGAATATGCCCCCGCCCGCAGTGTGGGACTGGAGGGTGAGCTAGCCGCGCTTGCCATGCGCGTTGGCTTGAACACCGTGCTCGGCGAGCCGATAGCGGGTTTGTCCGAGTGGCCCCGGCGGCTTCCCAAAGGAGAACTGCTTCGAAGGACGTTATCCTGCTATGCGGGCCCGACCCCTCGGGGCGACCCATGAGAACCTTTCTTTACTCGATCCCGTTTTGGACCCCTGTCGTCCGCCGACCCGGAGCGCGAAGAGTTGCCACCCGGCCGACGGGTTCCGTGGAGAGCGCGCAGCATGGTCTCGAACACGATTAAAGGTGATTGGGTCGTCACGACCCAACTAGAGAGACTACCGAGCTCACCTTATCCTCGTCCCTCGCTCGATTTTTCGCTCGGGGTGGCGTGTGCACCCACTTGGTGGCGGGGCGTTCGGAGCCCACAACACTTGGTCGAGCCCCGAGCATAAGTCGGTGAGCCTTTCCGTGGCTTCCGGGACCGTAGCGGTTTTGGCGTATTTTTCTTCTGTTGCAAGGCGGCTCTTCAAGTTTGGGAACGGGGCTCGAGGAGCCGTACGCCACTCTGCCCGATGCGAGGCCTTCTCGCCTGGCTGCAGCCCTGTCAGGAATTAACGCAGGGGTGATCAAGAATCGAGGCGGCGTACCGTTGAACCGTCGCGACGGTCGGGGGAGCGAAGCGCACGCCGTTTCTCTTCGCGACATCGCCTGTTCGGTTGACGCCTGTCCGGCCGATGGGCGTAGCGCTTCTTATAAAAAAGGGGGAACCGCTGGTCGAATTCCTTCGTGCTGTCCTGCTCTTCGCTGCGAAAGAAAGAGAGACGAGGGTGGTCGCGAGGGAAGCCAAAAAACCTAGGAGAGGGATTCCTCGCCTCAGCCCCCTTCTTCGTTCGTCGGTCCTGCTCTTTCGGAGATGTCGTGGCCGGAGTGCTCCGTTCTCGATGCTCGTGTGCTTGGCCTGTCGAAGAAACGGTTCCTTCCCCCGCGCGACGTGTCTCGGTGGAGGGTGCCGACGGGAGCCGCGGCTCCGGAGCCCGGCGACGGCGAGATCGTCGTGTCCGCGTCCTTCTTCGAGCGCGGGTTCGGCCTCCCCCTCCACTCATTTGTTCGTGGGCTTCTTCACTTCTACAAGGTGGAGGCTCACCATCTCAATCCCCACGGCGTGCTGCACATTGCGATCTTCATCACGCTGTGCGAGGCCTTTCTGGGGATCGAGCCCCATTGGGCCCTCTGGAGGTACTTCTTCCATATGCGGCCGCTGAAGGGAAAGCCGGCGGCGGGCGCGCTGTTGGCGCCGATCGGCGGCGCCGCTTATCCAGCCTTCGGGTCTAACCAAGGCGCCGAGTACATTGACATGAAGCTGCCCACATCGAATCGAGGATGGCACACGAATGGTTCTATATTCTGAACGCAGGGACAAAGGTTCCGCCTTCACCGGAGACGACGAGGCGATGCCCGAATGGAACCGCCGGCAGACGCAAAGGAGAAGAGGAAGATGGAGGTGATCC
This sequence comes from Guadua angustifolia, assembly GCA_036346375.1. NCBI lineage: Eukaryota > Viridiplantae > Streptophyta > Magnoliopsida > Poales > Poaceae > Guadua > Guadua angustifolia. The sequence continues at coordinate 18,369,434 of CM070506.1, read as the reverse complement.
TGAGCAGCTTTATGGTCTCGAAGAGGCGAGGCTCGACGGTGACGCCGCTATCCGCGTGCGCTTATGGCGCAGACGCTGCAACCCTCATGGATGTGCCTCACCCGATGTTCGAGTATGTGGGAGCATCTGACCCCATGAGGATGGAGCGTTCGGACCTCCCCTCGTCGGAGGTAGAGGCTCGGGTGGCAACCGTCCTAATCATGAAGGCCACGGTGGCGGTAGGCGGTGCTCCCGAGCCCTTTTCGGCGGAAAACCCCCCAGATTTGGTAATTGGGTGGCTCCCCTACTTTTCCCTGCGTCCCTTGTCTTGATTCCCACGCTTTGACCGAATAGAGTTCGTACACCCTTCAGTGGCCTACTTGAGCATCCTCCCTGCATGGTCACGGGAGAAGGAGATGAGGGCGAGGCCCGCAAAAGGCCGAAGTCAGCAGGAGTCCGCTTCTTGAAGAGCGAGGAGGAAAGGAGGAAGGAGAAGAGGAAGGAACGCCTGGCGGCGACAAGACGGCGAGGAGGCGTGAAGTCGATCGCCCTTCTTCGGGCGCGGGTCGTCTTCCAAAGGACGGCAGAGATCCCATTGATCCGTACGAAGCGTACGATTTCGGGCTGTCGTCGAGCGACGATCTGCTGGAGGACGTCGATACGGAAGTCACCGCGCGGCGCGCTTCAAGCAAGAGCACCTCCGCGGAGGCGCCCGGAAGGAGGAGAGACGGCCTTCGCCAGAAGACCGGCGAAGAGAGCGCTGGTTACCGGCACTCCGCCGACGCAAGTTAGTTTTGTTTTTTGTCATACGTGCTGTTTCGCCGAGCTGCTTCGATCGCCCGTGTTCTTTAGGGACTTTTGCGGGGAGAGCTCGACGGAGGTGGCGGAATCGCCATCGGGACCGGCGCCGCCACTCCCCGCCGACGAAGTTAAGGATACGCCATCCGGCCGAGCCAATGGCGTGGCGTGGCGCTGGTCGCGTTCGCAGCTGCCGCCGTAATGCTAGCCAGCGTTGGTTGTGCCGAATCGCCGTGAGTCGGACGCCACGGCCCGGCGCATCACAGCCAGCTTCACCGCCAGATCGGGGACGATGACGCGGAGTAAACCTGCGCCACGCCGCTGAAATGCCGCGGCCCCGCATCGAAGCTTTGCCGCCATCGCCACCGAGGGGCGCTAAGAGAGGAGTCGCAGCGACACGGCTGCCGATTCGCCGCGGTGGTGGCAGAGGTCCTACTGGTTAAGAAGTCGCCGGGACGACCGTGAGGGAAACCCTTCACCGCCACCGTCCATTTAGTCCGGCGGACAATGTACCCGTCCATGCGAGGCATCATTTACGTTGAATGATGAGGCAGAGGTTGGGGAGTGGGAATCCCTGCAGGAGGGTTCCCAACGAGCCAAGACTGAGGTGGAGAAGATCCGGGCGAGCCTGGGCCAGCTCCTCGAGTCCTCCGCAGCAGCCGATGCCGCCAATGAGGGGTTGACTCGGCCGCTGCAGAAGTTATGCTCAAAGCTTTTCGATTTTTCAATTTTGTTGGATCTTGTAGTGATGTGTCGGCTGGTTGCGCCACCGCTGGAGCGCCAGAGGGTAAGTCCGGTTCCTCCGTCGCCGCACGACGGCCGAGGGCTGCCATGGAGAAGGATCGCGACCAACTGGCTCCGAGCCGCATGAGGCTCGGAAGCCGAGGCGCGCGAGCGGCCGACGGAGAGGAGGCCCCGGTCGATGAATGAGATGGCCGACACCTTGAGGAGGAGCCGTCGGGCCGGGCCCTCGAGGGCGAGGGTGTCGGAGCTGGAGTCCTCCCTGGCGAGGCCGACGCCAAGGTTATCGCCAAAGCGAAGCGGAGCGTGGCGTAAAAACTCGAGGAGGAGACTCTGCCAAGCTCATCGCCATGATCAATCGCCGGCGTAAGACGTTGTTATTCGGGCCGACGGAAAGTGGGCTGCCGAAGCGCTTTTTGACTTCGCTTCAATTCTTCGAGTTGCGGAAGAATCTCTGCGAAGTTGCGAGGCGCGCCGATTGGTGGAGGAGCGTGACGCGCTGGTCACGGGCGAGGCGGTGGGCTCACGGCGCGAGAAGAGGCGAGAGCGATCAATAAACTGGTCGCCGAAGTTGGCGACCTTTGGGAAGGTAGGCCGCCGCTCGCGAACCGATTGTTCGGGTCGCAGCGGGCACAAGTTTGCTTGCGACCGAGTTGGCTCGTGTGACGGAGCACGTCGAGAAGTCGGTGAAGATGAGTGCCGCCCTTGGGGCCACTTCTGAACTTGTTAATGCCATGTCCTTCTACAATGGTATTAACCTCGACAACGCTAGCTGCCGATCGCCAGGAACCGGACCGACGAGGAGGTCCATCGCCGCCCAAGCCGAGCCCCATGCCCGAATGATCGCTGACGGATATCGCCGCAGAGCGCCCTCCACGGTGATTACGAATGATGTCGACATTTTCATTATTTTGTCAAATGTAAAGAACTTTGATGTAACAAATCGGGCTCTCCTTTATGTTAACGGATCGGTTCGCTTTTGTGCTCATTTATGATTTTGAGCTGCTCTTCGCTTGGAGACCATAGCCGGGAACCACTGGGTCCTTCCGGTGTAGGCGTGTTCGATTTCAAGGAAGCGCTAAGGAGGTGCTAACGAACCCTGTGGTCGAAAGGCGCCTATTCACGCTTTTATGCAAGGGGAGGGTTCCGACCGACTTGTGGTTTCAGGCCAGAGTGGGTAGCCCCTATCGCAAAGCGCTACTGAAACCGTGAGTCGCTTAGGGCGAGGTCGAGTGCTTGGGCCTGACGGATTACCCGCTAGGGAAGCCAAGTGGCTGGGCCGGCCACCTACCGTAAATGTGAATGATATCGGAAGCAAAAGCGCCCATTCACGCTTTTAAACAGAGAGGGACGCTCCCGATCGACTTGTGGCTCGCCTCAGACGGGTATCCTTTACCGCAAGCGCCACTGAAACCGTGACGCCGGGCGAGGTTGTAGTGCTTGGGTGACGGGTTACCCGCTAGGGAAGCCGAAAGTGGTTTGGCCGGACCAGGCCAATTCGTAAATGTGGAATGACATTCCTCGAGCCCCGAAGCGATGCGCGCATCAGGCGTGGTCGGCGACGTATTGCGGGTCCTTCGAGATAATCAGAAGGAGTCCGAGAGTCGAGACTTATCTTTGGGCCGGCCGTCGAACGCCCGGTGGCTACCGTGCGGATTCCGGTTGTCCGTGATAATCGACCTCGCGCTACAAGATCGGCGGTCGACAGCCAAGACGGGTGGCGCCCCGCGTTTCAGAACGCTTCACCGCATTTAATGCGGAGTGGGATTTTATCGCCGCGGCCGGCCAAGACGGACGGTGGGCATGTCGGGGAGCTCGCGAGCGCCTGATGCGATGGCGGTTTTTGGTCATGAATCCGCCTTATAAACACGGGTGCCGGGTAGTGGTAACCCATACCGAGCCTTTGACGCTCATGCTTCTTGCCTCCTTCGTCTTCCGCGCGCTCGAAGGGTTTCTTTGCGAGCATCATGGCAAGCGGTGGCGGCGCATTTACGTAAGGTCGGGAAGCGAGTGGCGAGGCGACCGGGGTTCGCTTCCAAGAAACCTCCTGACGGAGGGGCTCCTCCTGGGCGACGGCGAGGGGTGGGCTCGACCTCGCCCTCGCCGAGGTTCTTCATCCGAGCCCGCCGCGCGGGAGGTCCTTTCTAGTTGCCTTGGTGAGATGCGGATTTGCCGAGTTAACGCCCGCTGATCTTTGCTTCGCAGTTCGACCGCCGCCCATGCACCGGCTAAGCGCCATCGGGTAGCTCGCACCCCTGTGCAATGGGAAGTGGCTCGCCGAGGGACCGGTGGCGAGCATGGTGGACGCTACTGTGCGGTCGCACGCCGACCGTGTCCCAGTGGGGTCCTCTCGCCTCTTAGGGCGCAGACGGGTTAAGGGCGGGGTGCAGTCAGCCGAAGACGAGGCGGCACAAAGCCAGCGCGCAGGCCGAGGTCACGAGCGCGAGATAGCCCGCGCGCGTGAGGATTTCGACTCCACGCGCGGGGTTCTTCGTCCATGTTCGCCTCGCCATTTAGAGCATGGGCAGGAGCCTGAGGCCACTTGGGGTGGAGCTGAACGAACCGGTTCAGCCCACCGTGGCGCAAGATGCCTCAAGTTACCCGAGCTGCCGAGGCGTTGAGGGCCTACCCTGTGTTTCTCCCGAACGCTCGCCGCGAGGGGCGGAGGGTCGCCGCTCGACGGTGGAGTACGGTGCAAGGTTGCGCCAACGGCAGACTCTTTCGACCCGGCTGCCATCGTCGCCCATATCCAAGGCGCGAGCCGACCAGCGCGGCTGTGGCACGGAGGCGGCGAGATTTGGTGGCGGGCTGGTTGCACTGGAGGTCTCTTGACGATGAGGTCGGGCGAAGCGAGACTCGCAGGACGACGAGGACGACGCTTTTTTCGGACCAGATCCTTAGGGTCTTGGTGGCGCGCCTCGAACTCGCTGGTAAAGCGAGGCATCTCTCGACGCCAGGCCACTTGTCGCCTCGCCCGACCATTGCTTTGCAGATTTTTGCACTCTTCTTCGCTTCAGAACGGTTTATGTTGGACGCTTGATGTTTATGAGCCACGCTTTGATGGGACATCATGCATCTTTGGAAGTGTGTAATATTTTAATCCCGTGTTTCACTGGCGCCGCTTGTTTGTTGATTGCTCGTGCAAGGTCGCTGGTTCGCAGTGGAGGCGCCACTTGGGTGAGGACTTAGCCGCGAAAACGTTTTTGTTGATCGCTCAGAGGCCGCCTGCATAGTCCGCTTGCTCATGCGGACCATCGCTTTAGCGGTCCGCGTCAAGAAAAACTACCGGAGTTTTTACGAGACGAGGCCGAGCAACCGAGTCGGGGGAGGATCTTTGGCTGCTCCGAGCGCCACGCTATGCAGAAAACACGAGACTAGAAGCCCCCTCAGGCGGGTCCGCCGCCGGGCTCGGCAGCTAATAGGAACGCTGAAAGAGAATTAGTTTTAGGGAAAAATTGCCTCGAGCTTCGATGTTCAAGCGCTTGATACAACGCTACATCGGGCGCTTTTAGTCGACAGGTACCGGCCAATTACCTCCACAACGTTGAAGGGCCTTCCCACGGAGGAGAAAGCTTGTGCTCGCCAACGTTGATCGAACTTGGCGCAGACCAAGTCACCCACGTTGAAGGCTCGGCCATGACTCGGCGACTCGTAGCGCCGCAACGCTTGTTAATATTTGGTCGACCGAGGATCGGCAACGTCATGTGCCTCGCCGAGCCGGTCGACGGCGCCTTGTCGCGAATCGAGCCCCGAGCCCGGTCAAGGTTTGCAGCCTTGGAGCGCCAGATTCGTGTCTGCTGGCAGATGTACCGCGCCAACACCGTGAAGAACGGCGGAACCCTTGGCCGACCGGTCTGAGTGGTCCGGAGGCTCCAAAGGACGGAGGGCAGCTCGGCTGCCCATCGTCTTGCTGACTTCTTCAATCGGTCAAAGATTCGCGGCTTGAGCCCCTGTAGGATCATGCCGTTTGCCCTCTCGCCCAGCCGTTGGTCTGGCGTGGGCCACTGATGCCCGCCGACGCGACGTTGAAGTCGCCGCATTCGAGGAATTCCTTCCCAGAACCGCGTGTCGTTGTCGGTGATGATGGAGTTCGACCCCAAATCGGTAGACGATGTCGCGGAAGAAGTTGACGCTTATGCCGACGTGATAGTGGCGATCGGCTTTCTATCCACTTAGTGAACTTATCCACCGCGACAAAGAGGTGTGAAGCCCCGGCGCTTTTCTCGAAGGTCCGAGTAGATCGAGTCCCTAGACCGCGAATAGCCATGTGATGGGGATCGCCTCGAGGGCTTGGGCCGGAAGTGTGTTTGCGGGCAAAAATTGGCACTCCTTCGCGGTGTGCGTAACAATTTGTTTTGCTGTCCGCCACTGCGGGTCACCAAGAGAAACCTTGACGGAAGGCTTTACCCACGAGGGACCGTGGCGCCAAGGTGATGACCGCACACCCCGCCCGGATGTCGAAAGAAACAATTCTCACCTTGGTCGGTCAGAAGCACTTCGAGGACCCCGAGGACTCCTCTTGTAAAGGTTTTCACGACCAGACAAAGATTTCGCCGCCGAAGCGAGGCGCCGCCTTGGCCGGGTTCTGGGAGGGTCCCGTCCGCTGCTCGACGAGGGCTTCTCCACCGATTCGCCGGAGCACATCCCGACTTGAGTCGGATGGCGCCGTCTGTTGATCGGCGTGGCTTCTGGCCGAGCAGGCGGCTCGTCGCCGCTGCCACCGGATCCAATGGATGGACGACAGCGAAGGTCGTGGATTTAAGGTCCCTGCCGAACGGGTCCCTTTGGCGAAGCGTAGGTTGGCGAGGTAGTCGGCCGCCAGCATTATTGCGCGGTGAGCTGTGGTGGAGCTCGAACCCTGAACTTTCTTCGCTTATGCGCACTTCCCTTAGCAGATGCCGCCATGCGGATCTCGGGGCCCGAGGCCTTCATGACCGGGTCGACCACCGCCTTGAATCGCCATATACGTAAAAGCAGCCAGACGCCGAGGTCGGCGGCGATCCGGAGACCGCTGATGAGGGCTCAGACCGGGCGACGTTATTCAGAAGGCCGAAGAGCAATCGACGGCATATTGGAGTTTGTTGTCGAAAGTGGGGAAATGATAACGATTCCGCACTCGCCCGCTTCTGGTGTATGATTCGTCAAAGTACATCGCCCAATACTCGTGGTCTTCAAGCACCGGGGCGCCGGGCCTTGGCCCATTCAAAGAACGGTCAAGAAGGGCTTACGACTTGATCGCCGCCCTAGGGATGAATGAAATGTCGGGTCAAGTGAGCTCAAGTGCCCACTTGGCTATCCTTCCCGAGGCGTCATGGCAGTGATGATCTCGCTTAGCGGCGAAGATGTTACCACGGACACGGGTGTCGGGTCAAGTAGTGGATCGGCTTCTTCGCGATTAGCACCGCAGAGAGTAACTTCTGAACTTGTGAATAGCGGGCTTTGGACTCCGAGAGTACTTCGCTGATGAAGTAGACCGGTCGCTGCACCTTGAGGGCACGGCCTTCTTCCGCCCGCTCGACGATGAGCGCCGCACTCACGACCTGGGTCGTGGCGGCAACGTAGAGGAGTAGGGGTTCGTGATGCGCCGGGCGCCGTTAGGACCGGAGGTAATGTTAGGAAAGCCTTTAGTCGATCGAGGGCTTCTCGCCTAACCGGCGTGGTTTGATTGTTCGAGCAATTATAGAGCTTAAGATCTCCAAGGCCGCCGAGGCGAGACACGAACGGCTCAAAGTCCGCGAGGCACCCCGTCGACTTTTTGACGCCTTTAGATCGGCAATGGGGCCCATCTTCATGATTGCCGAGATCTTTACCGGTTAGCTTCGGCGTCGCCGCCGGATATCATAAAGCCGTAGAAGCTTCTTGGGAACCCCAAAGAAGCACTTTTTCGGTTGAGCTTTGCGCGAAACCATCGAGGTTCGCAGTTGTTTTTCGAGGTCGGCGACGCAGGTCGCCGCCTTTCCTGCTTTTGACGATTTATGTCATCTACGCGACACCTCGACAGTTACGGCTGATTTGGTCATCAAAACAAGTGTACATACACCGCTGGTAACGTAGCAATCCGGCGCTGCATCTAAAGCGGCATTGTTACGTGAACAAAACGAAGCCGGAACGGGTGATGAAAGAGGTCGCGAGCTGGTCGGACTCTTTCATCGATCTCGTGATAGCCTCGAGTAGGCGCCCAGAAAGAGAGCGATTCACACCCAGCCGTGGAGTCGACGACTGGTCGATCCGGGCAAAGGAAAATGGTCTTTGGGACACGCCTTGTTCAAAGTCTGTAATCAACACACATCCTCCATTGCCCGACTTTTTTCACAAGGACGGGGTTGGCAAGCCACTCGTGGTGGCGACTTTTATGAACCCCGCCCAAAAGTTTGGCTACTTCTTTCTTCTATGAGCTCAAGCTGCTTTTCATTTAAACCACAAGAAGAGGCATGGGCTACCTTTGCGCCAGTCGGATATTGAGGGTGTGCTCGGCGACCTCCCTTGGGATGCTCTATGATGTCGGAGGTCTTCCATGCGAAGACATCCCGATTCGCCCGGAGGAAGTCGACGAGCTGCTTCCTATTTATGGGAGGGCGGACCTCACCCGCACGGTCTTGGCGGGTCCCTCTGGTCAACCGCGACCTCTTCGTGGTCTTCGGCGACTCAAGGATCCGGCCCGACTTGCCGGAGGCAGGACGGACCGAGGCCTCCTTCGTAGAGTTGTCGAGCTCTGGCGGACGCGATGACCGCCTGGCTACCCAGAATCGCTGCGCCGTTAGCTGAAGGCAAGTTGAAGATGAGGCCACTGTAATGATGCCCTCGTGGGCCCCGAATCTTCAAATTGTGTAGTGTAGTTGGGGATCGCCATGAACTTAGCGAACACGGCCTCCCCAGATGGCGGTAGGATCCCGCGAACCCCACAACCTCAAAGATGAGGTTTTCAGTCACGGGAAGTTCTCCCCCCCTGAAAGGTGACGGCAGTCGACCGCCTGAGAGGGTAGGCTTGTTGCCCGAATGACGCCATGGAAAGGCGCCTTGCTTGGTCGAGGGTCGAGCGGGAATCCTCAGTATGCTGAACGCCTCAACGCACATGATGTTGAGACCGCGCCTCCGGCCCATGAGGACCTTTGTGAGGCGCCGACCCCACGATGGGGTCGACGACGAAGTGTACCTTCGGTGCGGATGGTCGGGTGGTTCCGCCGATCGAAGGTGATCGGGACTCACCACCGGAGGTACTTTGGGACCGCGGGTCACTGTGGTGCACCTCGCGTAGGCAAGCTTTTGCCTCCGCTTTGTCGGGCCAGAGTTTCCTGGCCCGCCGAAGATCATGAGGCATCCGTCGGACCGAACCCATCGCTCGCTTTTCTCCCCGACTCCGCACTGTGTCGCGCTTTTTCTTTACCCCGCGTCAGCGGGGTTTCGGAGAAAGCACTCAGACTTTGCGTACCCAGATTTGTGCTTGACGGGTACTCGTGATGCGACACTGCTTCCATCAACTTTTCGGCGGGTCGGTGCCCGCCGCCGCCGTTGTCGTATGCGGTCGGCGGCGGCCATCGGTGGTCCTCGCGGCTCGCTTCCTTCCGCTCTTCGCTTGTTCGGAGCGACGGAGGGGCGGCAGTGCTCGCCCTGCTCGCTGGCCTTCCCTTTGTCGAAGATGGCCCTTACTCCTCGCTCGAGGCGTGGTTGGTGGCGATGTCGGCGTTTCTTTGGTAGTCTTGGGTTTGACGAACCCACCTAGGACCAAGATACAGTCAGAATGAACGCCCACGACGCCTGCGCCGCCGATGTCGGGAGTTCATTATCATCATGGGAGAACGCCGATATAGTCCCGAGCTTTGGCCGCCGCTTGCTTTTTAGGTCTCAGAGTTCCTGTGGCGCCAGGTGTTCTCGAAATTCTCGACGGCGCTTTTTAGGTCGGCCCGCTTCTAATGGTCCCGACAGGTGTATCGAGCCAGTTCGAGCCGAGTCCGCTGTGTAAATGGGGAGGTACCGAATGATGAAAAGGTCATTAGAAGCTCCGCCGCCGCAGCGAAGTAGTCCAGATCTTCGAGCCAAACACCGGGTTCGCGGTTCTGCGTATCCGGCTATGTTCATGGGTGCTTGAACAAGCGGGAAATCCGCGCGGCGGATCTCCCGCGAAAATGCCTGAGGTCCCGGGCCTTCCGGGCTCGGACTACGGTCGTGACGCCGACCGCTGTCCGCGACCTGGGAACGGGCCCCAGCGCCGGCCGACCTCTTGCGCGCGTCGAGGGTGTCACGGTAATCGTGGTGCTGCCCGAGACGCTGACGCGCCGGAGTGTAGGAGGCCTGGGCCGCCCAATCTGGAAGGTTTTTGCCGCCGCGAAGTTTGGCTTTGGTGGTCTGAATGGGACCTCGAGTGATGAGCGCCAGGCTAGTACATATTGTAATGCTGGCGGTTTCATCAGCCCCTGAGGTGCCGGTAGGTAGCCCCGCCTCGTGCTCGTTTCGGTTGGGGACGCCGCGAGCAAAGATTGGCACCGGCAAAAGTTTTGGCTAGGAAGGGGAAGCACGGGCAACGCACCGTTCTTCCGCCATTGAAACAGAGCCAGATACCGGCAAGGCGCACATACGCCGCTACCGGGGGCGCGAGTTGGCTTGGCCCCGTGAAGTCAACCCTTGCCTTGCTGCTCGCCGCCGCAACCCGTGTCCCGCTGTTGGAGAAGCTCGCCGTGATGAACGAAGGAGACCTAAGTCGTCGTGGCCGACGCCTACCGGCTCGCGCTTGACGGTGGCGGGCTTTGGCTCGGGAAGTAGCGCCGATCGGGTTGGCTACGCCGCCACGCTTGCATTCGCAGGAGTAAGGCACCTCCGGCGGTTGCTCACGGCCGGAGCCGAGTCGCTGCCGAGGAGCTTCCAAGATTTCATGGAAGGAGGTTGGCGCGTAGCCGCCATTGCCACTTAAACGCGATCGCTGGGAGGCGTGGGCGCCGCGACGGGTATGCGCGCGACTCGCTGAAGTGGCGGTGCCGCGTTAGCCAGAAGCGCCGCCGAAGACGACGCAGGTCCTCGAGTCGGCGGTTGTCAAGGGCGCAGCGACGGGTCCAGCGCCCGACGAGGGCCTGGCTACGAGGAGCGGCGGAGCGGGCTTGAGCTCTCTCGCCAGAGTGACGACGGTCGGCGAACCGGCAGATTCGCTCCGGGCGCGAAGCGCTTGGTCGCCGGTGAAGGAAGCCATCGTGGAGACAAAATGGGAATCCGGAGATGCCGATGACGCGCACGAGGCCCCTACCGTGCGCGAACTATCGGTGTTTCAAGAACCGCAAGTAAATTTGTAGGTTCAGAGGGGCCACGCCGCCTCTGCTCCTCTAATGGTTAGACCAAAAGAGAGGGGGTCCAAGGTTTATATCGTTCCGCGTAACATCCCTACTCCAGCCATGAGGTGGCTCGGATGTTATTGATTCTCGTGAGTCCGTCTTGCATAAGCGAGGGCCGAGCTCGGCTCGAGCTCTCTCGTGGCTACAGGGTTGCCGGAATGGCAGCGAGCGTGATCTCGATGTGCTACGCTCGACGCCCACCCCCGCTCCGAAGGGTCTTGCCTCCCTTATATAGCCTCGGGAAGGCAGTGTTACACCTGAGGTTACACAAGGGCGTAGAAGGAAAAATGGATGGGGCTCCCACGCCTAGGAGTCCGGCTTTTGCCTCGTGTCTCGGTCACTGGACTTGTTCTTCGACGGTGGTTGCATCGCCTCGTATTGAGTTGGTGGAGACGCAGGTGACGGCTCGCTCATTCTCCGAAACGGCGACCGCTTCTCTGCAAGAACGCCGTGCTCGACGCTCGCAAAAGGCCGTTCTTCGGAATCGCCTTCGAAGGTGCGTGGCGCCATTTTGGCTCGGTCGGGACGGGCCGCCTTTGTGTCAGCCTAGGTAGGTGACTCGCATAGAGGCCGGTTTCGATGATTTGACGCTCGCTTCGGTGAAGACGATCCGAGCTTGTTCGGTCGCCGATCGGCTCGACCCATTGGTCGCTAGCCCCTGGTCGCCGTTGCCGAGGTTCGTGGGGCGCCGGTCCCAGTAGCGCTTGGTCGGACCGCTCGGGTTGGCTTGGTCGGAACCGAATTGCCGCCGCGGCCGGGTTTGGCCGCCTTCCAACCGCCGTGAGTATCGCCGAGGGCGTCCGACTTATTGGCGCCGGCCGGCCCCTTCGGCTGGATTGGTCGGAAGCCGTGGGCCTCTAAGCAAGGCTTTTGTTTGGAGCTTGGCTGCAAGTGCTCCATATGCCTTTTCCTGGTCACTGGGGATACTCGTGTTCTCGGGTATTCGCCAATATGTGAATTGTCAATTGTATATGTTTCATGAAATGTGTAAGTCTATGTGAAATGTATAAGTATATGTGAAATGTATAAGTATATGTGAATTGTCAATTGTATATGTATCATGTGAAATGTAAGTCTATGTGAAATGTATAAGTATATGTGAATTGTCAATTGTATATGTATCATGTGAAATGTGTAAGTATATGTGAAATGTATAAGTATCATGTGAAATGTAAGTATATGTGAAATATAGTAACACAATGTCAATGTATTGTTTACTCGAACCATGTCAAGTAACCCAAGGAATGTGATCTCATCAGTGCACAAACCCGTTCTCGCCGATCTTAAACTATGCTTTCAAACTCGAATTGTTCTCAACAATCTTGTCTTCATATATAATCTAAGCCTCAAGATTTGTTTCTACTCTAGATGGCGACACCAAGACGCAGACCCGGCCAAGTTGAGGCGGAAAATCTGATGTTCGAGACCATTACGATGGGTTGCACCTTAGCCAATGAGGCCGCTAACACCGATGCGGAAAATCACGATGGTGCAGCCGACGCTTGCCGATGAGGCCGTAACACTAGTACCGAGGTATACTCTACCCATTATAAAATCACCGTAAACATGTTAATTATTCTAAAATCATTCATATATATTATATGTGTTTGTGTATCCACCGACCTCATCGCCACCCAACCGAATGAACCGAGGACCTAACAAAAAGCCTTCGACAAAGTACGTGATAATCAAGTCGGCAACGACGGAGTCTGCTAGCCCCGAATCAAGAATTGGCCCTTTCAACAACGCTATGGGCTACCACATGAGGGATCACGCCCCAATCAAGATCCGTAAATGGGTCAAGTCCCCGTAGCTACCAAGGAACCGCCCGAATGATATGAAGGAAAATTTCACTTTTCCGTATGGGTATGAACAGAAGGCCAAGGGATGGGCTTTGAAGAAGATGACAACTTCCTTTCAAGAGGGAAGTCGCCCTCACCCGCAAGTACATCGACAAAGGAGAAAGGCCGACTTCAATAAATTTCTAAGCCGGCCGATCATTGGGATGCTTTCAAGGAGTACAAGCTATCGGATGCGTGATGTGCCGCGAGAGAGAAAAACAGGTGAATGCACGAAGAAGAAATACCACCACCATCTCGGATTGGTGGTTACATCAAGGTCGCAAAGAAATGGGACAAGCGGAAGATGAACTTCTAGCAGAATGTTATACCTGAACCGAGATTGGGAGCCCCGCATGCTAATTGGTTATTGGCTCATGGGGCAAACTTGCCGATGACGGTAGCTTGGTGATGGCACCGATACCCAAGAGGTTGGTGAAAGGATTGTAGAAGCCATCGAGCAAACTCCTGGCCAGATCCTTGGTGACGGATAGGGAGAATGACGAGCTAACATATGCCCTTCAAAACCCCGAGCACCGGACGGACACGAGGTTTCGGAAGGTGCTATGGAGGCACGGCTTTGCCAAAGACTCAAGCACTTACAGAGCTCCGGATGTAGCAAGAGGAGAGATCAGGTAGAGTGAGCCGATTGGAGGAAGAGCTTAGCTACGAAGGTTTCCATCGATGTCCCGGTCACGCAAAAGTGTCCGGCAATGAGCCGCTTCAGGAGCACTACGCTCGACCAATGTTCAGCGGCGCCGAATCCATGATCATCCGATCACAAGAAAGAGCAATTGCGCATTCCGCTGGGGTCTCTCAGAATAGATTTAATCCGCCGCCTCATTATCCCGTGGACAAGATCAAGGTTCGCCGCCAAGGCGAAGCTACACATTGATATGCGTAACCTCTCCTTCAAGGTGGCTTACGGCATGGCTTATCCGTGGAGGCGGGCCAGACGCTCCATCGCGAACCAAATACCCTCCTGATACTCAAGGTCACGGAAGAGGTGGTGGGGGCTTCAAGATCTCATTCTCGATATTCCTGGGGCGACGGCGACTCAAGCTTGGGCAGCCCTCCATGACACATTCATCCTCCGCGAAAAGGTACATTATATTTCCAGATGGTGTGGAGGTTATATCTCCAAAGAAGAGAGGCCCCGCAGCTTGAGCTACCGCAGAGCAAGCACGCCTCCACATCAACAACCCACGACCTCCTCTGCCGCTCAAGACGCAATGCTTCCCCGGTGGTCTGAAGCCACGCCTCCACCTCCCGCTCCACAAAGAAGCCCGACTCCGCCACCGCCACCGCCCGAAAGTAAGAAGCACCCAACATCTCCAAATACCACGCCCAAAGATCTCCCCGAGGAAGAAGCTTGATGTCGGCGAGGATCCAAGACTAGCACCTCCTCCCACGAAGTCGGCATCCCAGCCAGAGAATGTCAAAGCAACCGCCAGAGAGGCCACATGATCTCGATCAGGAGGAGTTAGCCGCATCCGTGAAGACGGATGTGGGACAGGTAACTTGCGCCAAAGAAGCAGAGCCCAAGGTTAAAATAGATAAAAATCAGGAAGCACTTTTCAATATGCGGAACGGCGCCCATACCGTGATGAGCGACTACAAAAGGACAATAAGAAAGGCTACAGCAGCAAAATACACGGGCTCCTTCTACGGAAAGAAGAAGAAAGTGGAAGATCAGCAGAGTGCCGAGGAGTTGAGGAAAATGGCATTCTTGAAGGAGGCGGACTCAAATCAATAGACGAGGATCTTCGTGGCACCAACCGATGGAAGTATGAGTTGGGCAAACCGCTAATTGATCCAAATGATATAAAAGATCTCCCAACCAAGATGCGCCAAATGCATGAATGGTACATGGAAAGGGCATCTAAAGGAGAGCAAATGTTCCTCCTCCGCTTCAAGATGAGTATTTCTTTTCAAGGAACAACACAAAACTATGGTCGAATTGATGACTTGTACCATGTGTACCAAGGAGACGAGGTCAACGTGTCTTTCATGTCCCGCTAGTGTCTCAGAAGTGTCGATCTACTAAGTTTACCGCTTGCTTCCTCTCGCACCACAAAATTGAAAATTTAATTAACTTAGTTATCCCTTCTTATGTAAAATGGAGATACAACGATGTACAAGATCGGGCAACAGAACGCTGGCTTCATCGACCCAGAGATTGTCAAATAAAAAGTCCGGTCATATGACAAGCAAAAACCGCTAGTTGAGGCATACCTTTTGCATGCAATGTTGAAACAAAGACTACAAACCGCATATTCCGCCCTTCAACTTCAAGTACGTGTTCTCACAAACCTCTCGGTTCTTGTATTTCTTAAGCCATTGATAGTACGAGTAGCTACTTACGCATATGTTGCAATATACTAATAGGTTTCACCGATCCTTCTAGTCATCGAGCTTGACAACAAGCAGGATTATAGTTCATGACTCAAGAAGGAATCCAATTCAAAAATACCAATGGTTCATTGACGCCCTTAACAGACATTTGCAAAGTTCAAGAAGAAGCAAAAGGAGAATTCTAAAGAATTTGAAGTCATAGTAAGCACTGTGCACGCATTACAAAAACTATTATTAATATACATGCGCCTATATCGCTTCTTCATCCGATATTCTCAAATTTCTCCCCGTGAAGGTTAAACGCCGACGAATCGAAACAACTTATGTGGCTACTACGTGTTCCACTATATTCAAAGTTTTATCCATGGCGGCGAGCCGAACATTATGCCGAGGTTCAGATATGCATGTCAATTTGTTAGCTACAACTTATATTTTAATTAATTGCATGTGATCGGATATTTATATACTTCCCACTTAATTAATTGTCACCCAACATCGATGAGCACGTTAACGTGCTTCGCCTCACCGGTGCGCAGACTCCAAGAACAACTCATCGGCTTCCTTGTCAACGAGGTTGTATCTCCAAATGGCGTAGTTCCACGAAGGTTTCCTGCGCTGAACACCGCTGAATGATGACTCTACATCCACATCGACCAAGGACAAAAAGAGTGACGATGCAAGAAATGAGTTCGATAATCATTTTTTTTCATCATTCAAACTTGTAAACGCCGGTTATGTGTATGTACTTGCCCATTTTTACACTATTAAGTCTCGTTTTTTGTGTATCGAGCTAGCTTGTGAACATGTGTATGAGTATGCATATGTAATATATATTTAATTGCATAAAAAACTCCTCCACTCATATTTAATTTTATGGTTAAAAACGATATACAAAAACACCAGAAGAACATATTCTATAATACATAAAATCGAAAACTCTTCCACAAGCTTGGTGACTCCAACCGCTTCGAGGTTGCTCCACAAGCGTTGGTAAGACTAACCGCTTCGATATCCTTTCTACAAGCGGTTTGTAACACTAACCACTTGTGGAGTCCCCACGTGCGGCTTCATCGCCCTCCCGAACACCTTCCCAACCGCTTCGTGCCACAAAGACAGCAGTTGAGTAACCGCTTGTTATACCCAACGGTATCACACGCGGTTGCTTAGAAGCGGTTATAAAACCGCTTCTAAAGGGGGTTACGAGCTGCTTGTGGTAGCCAGTTCTGTAGTAGTGCTAGTACATGAGTTACTTACTATGTTCCAACAACCCGGGTAGTTTTTGCTTGCTGCTGGCTTCCACCAAAGATCCTTTCCATCCCAAAATCCGATATTTTGGGACTCATTTCTGCGTCCAACAAGATGTTGCTTGCTTTGAGATCCCTGTGGATTATTCTTAATCTTTGTGAGATCATGTGATGAAAAATTGGTTGAATGGTGAAATTGGCATTGTAAAGTGACTTTGGTTATAGCATGTGTGGTGCTTGTGCATGTGCTATGTTGAGATGATTTTTATGCCGGTGATAGCATAATGGTTTTGCTTGATGCAATGCACTCATGTGAGTGGTTGCATGGATTAATCTTGAGTCAAGTCGGACTTGTGCTCGGACCGTTGTTTGTTTATTCGCAGTGTGTGTTGCTCGAGGGCTTAACGTGGTCGATGACGGACCGAACTAGGTTCATGGAGGAACCGAGGTTCGACTAGGTTCGTGAAGGAATCGAGGTCCCGTGGTCGAGGATGTCATGCGCGGACGCTCGGCTAGAGAACGGTGCACACGAAGACCGGTTAGTCACGTGAGAGTGCGCAGCGGCCGACGCCGCGGCATGTGTGATTTTAGATTGTATGCATATATTGGGCCATGTGTTATTGGGCCAAGTGGATATGCATACATGTGTTAGAGTTTTGAGTTGTATAAAAACCCTGGAAAACCTAATTAATAAAGTTAGTGTTTTTTTTGCGGCGGCTGAAGATCGGCCGTTTTCGATGCAAGCGCGTGTTTTTTTTGTTCCTGCGGCCATTGCACTCGGTGACTAGAAAATTAGCGTTGGGATTGCTTTGATCTTGGCTGTGCATGAGTTTTGCACGAGTGCTGGCGGCTGATCGTTGATTGCGAGACGATTTTCTTGCGGCTCGGCAGAGAAAGGAAAAAGCAAGAATCCGAGACGTCCGAGCGCAGCGTAACTTCGGTGCTACAGTATTCGCGAAGCTACAGTGTTTGGCGCTACAGCATCGCACGGCTACAGTGATTCGGTGCTACAGTGCGCGGACAAGAATTGCTACGGTGATTTCGTTTTGATTTGCTTCATTTTCTTTTAGTAGATTGAATCATTGTATCTCTTGATTCAACAAGTTTAATTTTGATTTGATCCATCTAGAACCTTCTTAGGGCATTAATTTAGTGTTCCTCAAAGTTTTGTTGGTTAATCTTTTATAGATTGTGATTAATCACGAAATTAGGGTTTGCTTGATTTTCGTCATATTCTGTCACAGCAAGCTTGCAGGATTTATAACTTTTGATCCGTAGATCCGATCGACCTGATTCTTTTTTTGTTAGATGCGTATTGGAATCTAGTTTCTTCTGTTCAAATTTCAGGTCAATCCGATAGCTAGATCTCCGGGAATTCACAATTTACCGAACGCATATACTCTGTTTTGTTGAATACGAAGCAATTATTTGAGTCCGAATTAGGGTGAATTTTTAGTAGATCAAAATTTGATTTAGCTTCACAGAATCATTCACCCCCCCTGATTGCTAGTTTAGTATATTTCGATCCTACAATCTTGAATCTTGGTGGAGATAAAGAAGCCCCCGTGCTACCCCATTAATTATTTTGAACCGTGTCTGCCAATCCAGCACTGATATTCTTGTGGCGTCTTTGAAGATCAATATGAAACGAAGAGTATTGTTAATCATCCACCATGAATATACTTTTGATTGGTGATAAGAAGTCAGGGCATACCAAAAAGGAAGGCATCCAAACTTTTATTAGGCAAGTATTCATAGATCAGTAATTTCTCATCTTCGTGAATGCAGTAACCAAGTAGTTTAACTAGGTTTCTGTGCTGCAATTTGGCCATTAGAACTACTTCATTTTTGAACTCCTCTATACCTTGTCCAGAACCCTTAATAAGCCTTTTTATAGCAACTTCCCTGCCACCTTCCAATATTCCCTACATGATTGCATCATTCAGAACTTAGAAACGACGAAAGCCATAATTTTTCCACTACTACCATTATTTTTTTTATAAAAATGTGATCTCCTGTAATAGTCAAGTTGAAATTCTGTTACCTTGTAAACTTTGCCAAAACCACCCCTTCCAAGAAGGTTGGAGTCGGAGAAATTATCTGTTCCTGCATGAATGTCTTCAAAGATAACAAACGGCAATTCTGCATTTTCACCTCCGAGATCAGTGGAAGCGCTCAAGTATCCTAGCATCAGTCTCTTCTGGATTTCCTTCTTTTGCTGTTTTTCTGCTAGTAGGAAACTCAACACGATACTTTTTTCTTAATATTTATGCAATATTACTGCATTTTTTTTAAAGAAACAATGTCTCTTGTTCTTCTACCTTTGTATTTCCGTATCCAGACAAGAGGTATGCATGTGAGTAGCACCAGGCATGCTATAATCGGGAGTAATATCTTTACTAATTTGCTCTTCTCCTGAACTGCAAAAATGTATCACATTCTCATCAGAATTTACTACATCAAGTATTGCATGCGTACAATATCATCAACAAACTGTGAAAATAAGTACCTAGTAAGAGTAACCCCTCCAGCATTACTGCTGAGCTTGTGGTAAATTGAGGTTGAATTATGCTTGTACATATTCTGATTTACTGAACCCCGGCTTAGGGTGGTCGGGCCAGATGTAAAAAGAAAGCCGAAGTGATTGACTATTGTCAACTAACTTAATTGTTTGATAGGTGTTTCTATGCTTTTTTTTTTTAAAAAAAAAAGCTGCACAAATATTATGATATGAATAAAGCGTAGATAGTAATTTCCTCGTGGGAGAGTGGCTTGCCCTGTGTTAGCTGGTCATCGGATTTGCAGAAAGAACTCAACAATAGGAAGATGACAACAGGAAGGTAGGCCATTTCCATTAGGCCTTATTCGTTTGCCAACGAAGAGTGAAGAAACTTTCGTTTGGATGTAGGCACCATCGTTCTTTACAGCAGTTGGACTACGCGTGTGTTAGCTTGGATGTAGGCACACTAATTAATGAACTAAGGTGCATCGTTCTTTACAACAGTTGGACCGCAGGAGTGGACGAATTATTGGGAATTTCTGGCCATCCAATCAAAATGTGTCTCTCACCACTTTTGAATGGTAGAAATGCAGGGCAACAAAGTCTTGATTCAGACGAACGGAGCAAAGAGTAGACAGCGAGGACCTTGACCAAAAGCACGAGAGGAGGAGACGTCTTAAATGCTACTTCAAACTCTCACAAGATCGGATTGGACTTGTTGACTCGGGAGAGACATGGCGAGGGTGAGACCTCAGTATCGCACGGTACGCGACTACGCGAAGAGTTTCAAAATCAAAAATTTAGAAAAAATAAAAAAAACCTGAAAATTGACCGTTTTCGGTTGGCGGACCAGTTAAAATTTTTTGGCATTCGATTTTTTGAATGATTTTCA
The DNA here is from genome assembly GCA_036346375.1 of Guadua angustifolia. Classification (NCBI taxonomy): domain Eukaryota; kingdom Viridiplantae; phylum Streptophyta; class Magnoliopsida; order Poales; family Poaceae; genus Guadua; species Guadua angustifolia. The sequence continues at coordinate 18,349,770 of CM070506.1, read as the reverse complement.
TTGAATCGAGCGGTTTTTCACTGATTTTTGGCGGTTTACGTCGTATAAATTTTTCTGAATTTTTTGAATGGGCCGATTTATAGAGCAGTTTTAGAAGCCAAGTTGTGTCATACAGACAAAAATTAAACGATTTTTGACCATTTTTGGAACCTTAGTCGTGGCTAGGACGCCTTGGAACGCTTTCGGGGATCTCATGGCCGCAAGGGAAGCCAGCGGATCGGAATGTAGACTGCTCTCTGGCAGGAGCGTTCAAGTATGCGTGGGAACCGAGAAGATGATCTGAATTTTAGACTGCTGGGCTTAATATCCCATCGATACACGCACATTCTCTAGCCTTAGGCTGGACGCAAAAAACGCATCCGTTAGCATCTGGTTATAAGATTTGTGTCCGTTGCTTCTGGGTTGTAGCAGGCCATAAGCGGGTTAGTCTGGCTGGCAGGTGGGTTCCACCTGTTGGATGCAACGGGATAGGGCACGTGGTCCCTTAAAAAAAATTGACATATGGGGTTGGATTTTGCGTTATGCTAATACACAATAGTTGCAGATTTACTGATTTATATAAATAAAATTTCACAATAATCCTAAAAAGTCATTACAATTCTCACATTAATCGAAAGAAAAAGAGAATGGTTGCTACCAGTTATTTTGGTGGGGCTAGATTATAATGGTGTAGAATAATCATATATAGATATTAGAGTTATATAATAAATACAATTGCATTTCAATTATAGTAAAGGGAATTACATATCAAAGACAATTGCATCATAATTTTTAGCCGCAGTGTACTGCATTGTAAGTATGCTAGTTCTATTAACACCAAAGTGATTGGTTATTACATAATGGCAATAACCAAGTAGCCAAAATGAAATTAGAAGAAATGTTATATTGTTAAGTTCACACGAATTAGTAATGACGAATACTTATACCAGGGGTACCTCACAGCAAAGTATACATCTATTTCAAGATCGCCTTTCCTCTCACTATACGGCATGACAAAGAAGGTCGGTAATGATTGTAAGGACCCGAATTTACCAATTCGAATCCACTATGTTTTGCCGCATTAGTCCCAGGATCAATCGCTAGTGCACACAGCTTAACATCGGTAAGCATCATATCACACACAACGATAAGAATAATAAGACTTTATTTATTGAATATAACTAGTGTATGATCTTACGATCACTTACAATTATTCATCCACATGGGCTAGACTGAAAGTAAACTTGAACAAATGCAGCGAAAATGTAGCAAAAGACGTAGATGTCCCATCAGCACACCACAGGCGACTGACAAGGATTGGCCTAGTGACTCGCGTCCACCTGAAAATCCTCCTCCGATAACGGCGATGATTCCTCCACTGTTGTTGGTTGTTAAGTATGGGTGAGTACACCAACACGTACTCAACAAGTTGGGCACAAAATGCAATTCTATCATAGCTATATGCAGGCTTATTCCAAAGGAAAGGCCAATGGTTCATTTGCACTAAAGCAAAGAAGCTAAGAACACATACATTATATAGATTGAAAAGACAAGAAAACAAATAATAACATGTAAATAGATCCCATGACTCTCAAGTAAACCCAAGTTTTTCCATCCTAAATCAAGTTCCATTATCCACATGGCATCCTCGCCATCCCAAACAATTGTCCATTTTAATTAACTACCCTTGATCAGAATTCCCGAGCTTTGCTCAATACCGTGAGCACGGCTATCCTAATAGTTTGTACACTCGCAGAGGTTATGCACTTTACCCACATGATACAACCATACACCACACAAAGCGATCGATTATAACAAAGCCTTTACAATGCATCCTCTTAACCCAAGGCTACCCACCGAGGTTTCAACATCAAGGGTTACACCACCACAATAGGGCCCCCTCTTGCGCCATGCGAAGTTCGCACACCCTGTGACTCACACCACCACGATAGCACCTGCTAAGATTTGCAAATTAGTCACTAGGCTGCCCCATAATGCATATGTGGTTGCACGATTGACTCAGTCAAAACTCGCAAGGTTAAGTCCTTAGTGTTGATTAAAGCAAGTCTTACACATACCCTCAGCTCCACTGAGACCACCCTGGCACACTTGCCCCTTCCACTTGCTTCAATCGTAAAATGATTACCACCCGGTTGATTACCAAGCACCACGTGCTATTCACAAATCAATATCATTGTGTGACCTCCCCGCCACAACAACTCAATCTCTTTGTGTGACCACACATGACACACAAATTAACATCATTGTTCCATATTCCATTAGTCAAGATTAATAATCAATATTCCATGAACATGTGATGACGTGGCATGGCTATGCAATTCTATTCCGTTCTAACCATCCCATGTTGATTTTATATTTAACCAACTATAGTAAACCAACCTAAGGTGACAAGTGGATCATGGCATACAAATAACAAGGTAGGGTGTAATTCAGAGGGTACATTTAACTAATCCCAAAGTTAAGTTAAAATCATTTGTACACATAAAATATCATGCAATAAAGTAAATCAAAATTAGCAATTTTGCAAACATGGGTGCAACATGATCAAAGCACAACTTGCCTTGCTTAAGCTCCTGGTCTTGGTCTGAATATAATTCTTGAGTTTCCAATTCTCCTCCCAAGACTCGCACAATTCAACGCCTCACGCTAATCGAGAAGAAATAGCAAATAAACACCAAAACCAAAGAACAAATGAACTCAAAAATTCAAATACAAATCACCATTGATAGATCTCAATTTTAAAATTTTAGAATTTGAATCACCTCAATCGAGTTCAGATGCAAAAGTTATAGCATTTGAAGTTTAAATAAATTCTGAAATTAGAAATTCTGAATTTCCCGAATTATTTTTATAAAGAAAATACGAATTTTTCCCGCCCCGACTGTATGGACGACACGTGGCATCATCTCTGACCATTGATACCAATCTAACGGCTCTCGTTAAATTATGACAGACTACCAGAGCTATCCGATAAAGATCGGACGACCACGCTACCCGAGCACTTTATCGCGGCATTTAAATGACGCGCGCAAATCCAACCGGCCCATCTAAGATCCTACGGCTAACGTTTTTCCGAAACGCTTACCTCTCCCGAAATGACGTGGGCGATCCTGGAGCGTTCGATGACGATCCGACGGGCGACGTAACTTGCGAACGACGATGGAGCGACGGCGGCGCAGAGCTACCGGAGATGAAGACGACGACCTCGCGCGGCGCCTGCTTCCCGGGACGAAGAGTTGGCGGAACAGTCGCCGAACAAAGTGTGTAACGCGGCGAACTCGACACGCATCGCGGGCGCTGGCGAAGAGGCTCGCGACGACGCGAACACGCGAAAGCTTCCTAAGACTGGCCACCGCGGTACACTTCCTCGGCGATTTCGACGACGACGCAATAAGATAAAGTGCGAGGCTCAAGGTGAGTCTCGAAACATGCCCACTTTTAAATACCCCGAGGTGGCGCGTAAACAAGGAAAGAAAGGCGCGGCGGTGTTCAACCGGAGATTCGCGCATGAGACGAAGTTCGACTCGGACACGAAGACGATCACCCGGCGATCTTCATCCAACGGCCCGATAGAACGAAGTCTCCGAATCGGTATCGATTGATGAAGATCGCTCGATCAAATCTAACGGCCATGACGCTTAGGGTTTTCATTAAATGATGTGGATCGCATTCTGGCCGTTGATGGCCATCCGACGGCACGCATTCTCCCGATTCAACAAATGATCCACATAGTAATGGGTCGCGGGCTCGTTACTGTTCATGGGAATTTCCGAATTTTTCCATTTAAAATAATTTGAGAAAATAAATTGATTTATTTAGGTAGTAAAATACTCTAAAATTCCTAGAAAAATCTCAAAAATACCTTTGAGACATTCTCGACTTAAATAAAATATTTTTGACAAAACTTTATTTTAAACTTTTCTTTTTAAAATTATTTCTTGTCCAAAAGGCAAAATGTTTAAATTCAAAATAATTCAAATAATTCTCAAAAAATCCAAATAAATCCAGAAAATTCACAAAAATCATAAATAGCACTAAAATAATATTAAATAATTAAAATGTCAAAATTTTGGGATGTTACAAACCTCCCCCCTTAACTAATCTCGAATTCCTAGATTTTAGGGCTAACTAGAGAATAGGTTTGGGAATTCTTCCTTCAGATCTTATTCACTCTCCCAAAGTTGCTTCATTTTCTCGAGTGGTTACTCCAATCGAACTCTACAAAAGCGTAGTGGACTTATTTCGTCCCAAGGCCCATTACATCCAAAATCTTAGTCTTCCGCTTTTTGTAAGTCAAATCCTCCTCAGAGCTCGATAGCTTCTAACCGCTTGTTCTCGGGTACTCTAAGACATTTAAGTCATGACACATGGAACACATCATGGACTCGCTAATGACGTGGGTAATTCCAATCGACACGCAACCTCTCCTCTGCGACTCAAGATCTTAAATGGTCCTACATATCTAGGTGAGAGCTTTCCTTTGACATTGACCCTTTTTACACCTTTCAAGGGAGTGACTTTGAGATACACAAAATCATTAGGCTCGAAACTCAATTCACGCACGCACGATTATCAAGATAACTCTTCTCGCTTTGATTGGGTCGTTTTAGTCTTTTCTAATCATGGCAACTTGCTCATCACCTTCTAAGCAATTCAAGCCCAATATTCGAACGCCTCCCCGCTTTCATTCCAATTCAACGGGGTACGACATGCACGACCATATAAGGCTTCAAATGGTGACATTTGCAAACTAGCCTGATAACTGTTGTTGTAGCTAAACTCTGCGTACGACAAACTTTTATCCCAAGATGTACTGTAAGATATCGCACAAGCCCTCAGCATATCCTCTAAAATCTAGTTAACTCTTTCTGTCTGACCATCTGTCTGTGGATGATAAGCAATTCTAAAATTCAGACGAGTTCCCATTGCTTTGTGCAATTTATCCCAAAATCTTGAGGTAAATTGGGTACCTCGATCCGATATGATCCCTTAGGCACACCATGTAAACATACAATCCTAGACATGTATAACTCTGCTAATCGATCTCCTGAATAGGTTGTTTTCACGGGGATAAAGTGAGCAATTTTGGTCAACCGATCAATGATGACCCATATTGAATCATAACCCCTCTGAGTTTTGGGTAATCCTGTGATAAAATCCATACCAATCTCCTCCCATTTCCATTCTGGAATTTTTAATGGTCGAAAAGTCCTCGCAGTGCTTTTGATGCATCGCTTTACCCTCCGCACACATCACACAATGCAACATGCTCTGCAACTTCACGTTTCATACTCGGCCACTAGAATCTCTTTTTAAGATCCTGATACATCTTGGCACTTTCAGGATGAATAGAGTACTTAGAATCGTGTGCTTCTTCTAGAATCAATTGCTTAAGTTCCTTCTCATTTGGCACACAAATCCGACCTTTAAACCATAGGGTTCCTTGCTCATCTATCGAGAAATCTTCGGCTAAACCCTCTTCCTTCTTAGCCTTGATCTTGCTGATCTTCTCGTCTTTACTTTGCTTTTTTCTGATTTGATCCTCTAGGGTTGGTTTTACTTCAAAGGCAGCTAAAAATTCTTGCGGCACAATTTCTAATCTCAACTTCTGAAATTCCTCACATAACTCCGGTTGATCGCTGGCTATTAACGAATTTACACTGTGGGTTTTACGACTCAAAGCATCACTACCACATTAGCTTTTACCGGATGATAATGGATTCCACATTATAATCCTTAGTTAGTTCTAGCCATCTCCTTTGTCTCATATTAAGGTCCGATCGCCAAATATGTACTTCAAGCTCTTATGGTCCGTGATATATCTCACACCTATTTTCGGCGAGATAATGACGCCATATTGAAGCATGCACTACTAAGCCTAACTCCGTGATCATGCGCCGGATAATTCCTTCGTGTGGTCTTAATCGCCGACGCAGAGGCTACAACCTTGCCATTCTCAGATAAAACGCAACCAAGTCCTCGCTTTGATGCATCACAATAAATGTCAAAGCTTATATCGCACATCTCGCAATACTAACACCGTGCAGTATGTTAATCGCTTTTTAATTCTTCAAAACTCTTTTCGCACTCAAGGCCCATGCAAACTTTTTTCTTTCTTTAACAATTGTGTAAGGGTCTCGCAATCGCCGAGAATCCTTTTATGAACCGATGGTAATATCCCGCCATTCCCATAAAACTACGGATATGAGTAATCGCTTTCATGCTGCTCCCAATTCATTACAAATTTCCACTTTACTTGGGTCCACAACGACTCCTCTAGCGGTTATCACATGGCCAAGGAATTCCACCTCTCCTTCCAAAAGTCGTGACTTCATCAATTTAGCATACAATCGCCGTTCTCGCAATCTCTCCAAAACCAATCTTAGATGTTCTCAAGGTTTCTTAGAGTACACAAGGATATCGCCTATAAAGACAACCACAAATTTATCCAAATACTTCATGAATACTTTATTCATCATGTTCATAACTCAAGCTAGGTCAATAGCTGGTGCGCACAGATCACAGCAGTCTACACCATAACTTAAGCAATAACTTAAAGGTTTAACGTCAGAGCACTGCTCGACATATCCTTTTATTACAAAAGTCGGACCCGTAGGTCATATAGCGATGGAGACATTAACTGGTAACTAAACTTTAGACTAAGCAAAAACTGAGAAAACACGCGATCCTGGGCGTCTGGCTATTCCTCCTCTTCATCACCTTCACCGCAGATATCGAATGGAGGATTGCAGGCTCTTGGGTAGCTATCTCCGTCCTCCTGATTTTGGTTAGCGAAGAGGGAGTCGTCCTCTTGCTAATCAGCGGCGGTGTCGACATTGGGTATTTCCAGCACAACTTCCACGGCGTCCTGGACTTCATCCGTCGTGATGTGATTGATCCTTCCACGCGCTGTCGCTCGTGGCGACGCCCCGATCGCGACCTGTACTGACATTTCGTCATCGCTTTAGCCGGGTAGTTCCTAAGTTAAAGTGAACTGGAGTAACATTTCTTCTTCGACACTTGTTGGCTAAATGTCCCGTTCAAGGTAAGAGAAACATTTTTGACAAATGCTCGCCGACTTTCACCGGGTGCATTACTCGGTGCCGGGTTTGAAAATTTTGATTAGTGGGGCGAGATGATGGTGTTGATGTCTTACCTAGCAACCGTGGCTCAATCCTAGCGAATCGCCGGGTGACATCCTTAACTCAATCGAGTAGGTCGTCCCGCTGACTAGCCATTCTACGCCATTTATCCTCACCCACCTTTACGCTTATCCTCAAGGATTAAAGCCTTATTAACTAACTCCTAAAATCGAAGTTGTGGGTGATTAATCCCACCGCAATCCGAATTTAGACCTTTCAAGAAACGAGACCTGTTTAGCCTTATCCGCGGGCCACATCCTCCGGTGCATAACGTACAACCGAGTAAACTTATTCGTATTCGCCACCGACGGCCTCCTTGCTTCAAAGCCCTAACTCCTCCTTCTTAAGGTCCATCATTCTTCTTCAGTACATGATATCGATTTAAAGGCAAAGAGAACTCTTCCCAAGTAATCTCCTGTGGTGCTTCATGTGCTGCGCAATAGTTCTCCCACCATTCCACGGCAGTTCCTTCTAGTTGATGCGAAGCATACAACACCTTCTCATTGCCCTCACATCGCGCGGATATGCGCTTCTCAATGGTTCTCAACCAATCATCGGCCTCCAAAGGGTTAGCATTGCCCAAGAATGTTGGGATGTGTTCTCATGAAGTCTCGACAAAGCCTTAGAATGAGAACGTGACCCATTATTGCCTTGTTGCCCTTGGTTGTGGCCTGCAGTCTTGATTGGTCATATTCTCGATTTGTCGATCATTGTTTGCATTAGCTGGGTTTGCGCGCTAAGAAAGCTCCTAGGTTCTCGTGATGTTCACGTGGTGCCGGCTGGTGACGCTTCCTCATTGAAATCGGCTATTCCGCGAATGCCACTTTCGACGCCCATTGTTACCACGGGTGTCACCATCTGCTGAGTTCTTTTGGTTAGGTAAGGTAGAAATAGCATAGATAAGATGCAAGAATCTCTAATGCAGGGGAAATAGGTTAAACCCAACTTTATATCTTGTATTAATTATACTTGGTATGGTTGCTTACAAAAGCCCAAAAGCTTTGCAACACATACTGCACACTCAACAAGCATTAAAATCCAAACTAAACACTCATCCTTAACGTCTATTACATTTGGGTAAGACTATTCTATTTGACGCGACTCAATACTTGAGTCCCAACTTGCTAAGGCTCACACTCCTCGAGCCATCCTCCACGGAACTTCCGTGGATATATACAGCGGATGTGTCGGCGCTGGTACAAATCGATCCTAACGCTTCGCTTGGTTGCTCCTCGACTGATTTCATCCTCTTCGATTTTGCCTCTTCCGACGATATCGATGAAGCGCCTTCCTCTTTGTAAAGCCTCCCGAGCTCCATGATCCTCTCCTCGTAGTTACTCTGGTTCTCAGTGCGCTTCCTTCTCCGCAACTCGAGCGCTCAGAGACCATCCTTAATTTTTTGTCGGGTGTCATGGGCATGAGCCTTCGAGCAACCGCAAATGGTGCTAAGTGCATCAGAGTAGCATCCTTCTTCCTGTAGACGATGAACGCCAAGCATCTCTTGACCATGGGGTGGAGTCTAAACACCGTGTCATCCAGCTGCGGGTAGTAGTCATAGCAGATCCTCCGTAGAGCAAGTCGCGATGCCTCCTGGATACTGGTCTCCCAAGTGGCTCTTCTCACCGGGATGCTGATAGGTTGGCTTGATTTCTCCCCGGCTCTGGCGTAGATTAGAAGCTTGCACACCATTCCTCGTGTGGTTCCGTTGACGATCCAACTTCGGCCTTGATATGTTGGTTTGGCGAAACCTCCCAAAACTTGGAGCACTCTCTAGAGCTCTGTCGCGTAGCCACCCTCGAACTCTACGTATGACTGTGTCCTCCTCATCTATTTAAAAGGGAAATAGATAAGTCTTCAACTTCAAACGGCCACTCCGAAAAATTTGAGGTAGAATTCAGCAAAGGTAAGGAACAGAGAATGAGATAAGTCAAGAGTGCTATCCTAATCCACTTTAGGTCTTTCCTTTAGAAAATAGTTTTGGACATTCTACCAACTAGGGCCAAGTCCTAGAGTCAATATGCTCTGATACCACCTCTGTAAGGACCTGAATTCACCAATTCAATCAATCGTGGTTTTGCCGCACTAGTCTCGGGATCAATCGCTAGTGCACACAATTTAACATCGGTAAGCATCATATCATACACAACGATAAGAATAATAAGACTTTATTTATTGAATATAACTAGTGTATGATCTTACGATCACTTATAATTATTCAGCCACATGGGCTAGATCGAAAGTAAACTTGAACAAATACAATGGAAATGTAGCAAAGACGAGATGTCCCATCAAGACACCACAAAGCGATCGACAAGGATTGGCCTAGTGACTCAAGGCCCACCAAAATTCCTCCGATAACGGCGATGATTCCTCCAATCGTTGTTGGTTGTTAAGTAAGGGTGAGTACACCAACACGTACTCAACAAGTTGTGCACAAAATGCAATTCTATCATAGCTATATGCAGGCTTATTCCAAAGGAAAGGCCAATGGTTCATTTGCACTAAAGCAGCAGTTAAGAACACATACATTACATAGATTGAAAAGACAATAAAACAAATAATAACAGGTAAATAGATCCCATGACTCTCAAGTAAACCCAAGTTTTTCCATCCTAAATCAAGTTTCATTATCCACATGGCATCCTGCCATCCCAAACAATTGTCTATTTTAATTAACTACCCCTTGATTGTAATTCCCGAGCTTTCTCAATAATGCTGAGCACGGCTATCCTAATAGTTTGTACACTCAGAGAGGTTATGCACTTTACCCACATGATACAACCATACACCACACAAAGTAATGATTATAACAAAGCCTTTATAATGCATCCTCTTAACCCAAAGGTTACCGCCGAGGTTTCAACATCAAGGGTTACACCACCACAACAGGCCACCCTCTTGCACCATGCGAAGTTTCTCCGCACACCCGACTCACACCACCACGATAGCACTCAAGCTAAGCATTTGCAAATTAGTCAACTAGGTCAGCCATAATGTATATGTGGTTGCATGATTGACTCAGTCAAAGACTCGCAAGGTTAAGTCCTTAGTGTTGATTAAAGCAAGTCTACACATACCTCAGCTCCACCGAGACCACCCCGCACACTTGCCCTTCCACTTGCTTCAATAGTAAAATGATTACCACCCTGTTGATTACTAAGCACCACGCATATTCACAAATCAATATTATTGTGTGACCTCCCCGCCACAACAACTCAATCTCTTTGTGTGACCACACATGACACACAAATTAACATCATTGTTCCATATTCCATTAGTCAAGATTAATAATCAATATTCCATGAACATGTGATGACGTGGCATGGCTATGCAATTCTATTCCGTTCTAACCATCCCATGTTGATTTTATATTTAACCAATTATAGTAAACCAACCTAAGGTGACAAGTGGATCATGGCATACAAATAACAAGGTAGGGTGTAATTCAGAGGGTACATTTAACTAATCCCAAAGTTAAGTTAAAATCATTTGTACACACAAAATATCATGCAATAAAGTAAATCAAAATTAGCAATTTTGCAAACAAGGGTGCAACATTATCAAAGCACAACTTGCCTTGCTTAAGCTCCTGGTCTTGGTCTAAATATAATTCTTGAGTTGCCAATTCCTCCTCCGAAGTCTCGCACAATTCAACGTCTACGCGAATCGAGAAGAAATAGCAAATAAACACCAAAACCAAAGAACAAATGAACTAAAAAATTCAAATAAAAATCACCATTGGATATATCTCAATTTTATAAATTTTTAGGAATTTGAATCACCTCAATCGGAGTTCATATGCAAAAGTTATAGCATTTGGAAGTTTAAATAAATTCTGAAATTAGAAATTCTGAATTTTCCGAATTATTTTTATAAAGAAAATACGATTTTTTCCCGCCCCGACTGTACGGACGACATGTGGCATCATCTGGACCATTGGATACCAATCTAACAGCTCCTGTTAAATTGCGACGTGGCACTACCGTAGCCATCCGATCTAGATCGGACGACCACGCTTACTCGAGCACTTTACTGTGCATTTAAATGACGCGGCGCAAATCCAACCATCCATCTAAGATCCTACGGCTAACGTTTTACTGAAACGCTTACCTCTCCCAAAATGACGTGGGCGATCCTGGAGCGCTCGATGACGATCCGACGGCGACGCTTTCTTGAATCCACGATGGAGCGATTGCGGCGAGAGCTACCGGAGATGAAGACGACGACCTCGCAGTCGGGCCCATTGGTTCCCTAGCGACGAAGAGTTGGCGGGCAATAGTAAGTGCGGCAACGCTAACTCGATCCCGACTGCGGCGCCGCGAAGAGGCTCTTGCCGACGGTGGAACACGGCGAAAGCTTCCCGCACTGCCGAGATGCTGCCATGACCTCGGCGATTCCCATGACGACGCAACAAATAAGATGTGCGGCGGCTCATGGTGAGTCTCGGGAACATGCCTCAAACTTTTAAATACCCCGAGGTGGCGCTGTAAACAAGGAAAGAAAGGCGGCGGCGATGTTCAAATCTGAGACTACATGAGATGAGTTCGACTTCGACATCTAAGATGATCACCGTGCCATCTTCATCCAACTACCGATAGAACGGTTCCTAATCCAGTATCGATTGATGAAGATCGCTCGATCGAAATCTAACTACCATGACGCTTATGGTTTTCATTAAATGACGGATCGCATTTGGCCGTTGATGGCCATCCGACGCACGCACTTCTCCCGATTCAACAAATGATCCACACAAAGAATGGGTCATGCTCCTTTGCTCACGGAAATTTCTGAATTTTTCCATTTAAAATAATTCGAGTAAATAAATTGATTTATTTAGGTAGTAAAAATACTCTAAAAATTCCTAGAAAAATCTCAAAAATACCTTGGGACATTCTGGACTTAAATAAAATATTTTTGACAAAACTTTATTTTAAACTTTTCTTTTTAAAATTAATTCTTGTCCAAAAGGCAAAATGTTTAAATTCAAAATAATTGAAATAATTCTCAGAAAATCCAAATAAATCCAGAAAATTCACAAAAATCATAAATGGCACTAAAATAATATTAAATAATTAAAATGTCAAAATTTTGGGATGTTACAAACCTCCCCCCTTAACGGAATCTCGACCCCGAGATTTTAGGGCTAACTAGAGAATAGGTTTGGGAATTCTTCCTTCAGATCTTCTTCACGCTCCTAGGTTGCTTCATTTTCTGAGTGGTTACTCCACTGAACTCTAGAAAAGCGAGTGGACTTATTTCTGGTCCTGCGCTCCATTACATCCAAAATCTTAGTCTGGCCGCTTCTTTGTAAGTCAAATCCTCAGAGTTCGATAGCTTCTAATCGGCGCTTGTTCTCATTGGCATTCGAGACATTTCTTAAGTCATACACATGGAACACATCATGGACTCCTGCTAATGACTGTGGCAATTCCAACTGATACGCAACCTCTACTCTGCGGCTCAAGATCTTAAATGGTCCTACATATCAAGGTGCGAGCTTTCCTTTGACATTGACCCTTTTTACACCTTTCAAGGGAGTGACTTTGACATACACAAAATCATTAGGCTCGAAACTCAATTCACGATGACGATTATCAGCATAACTCTTCTACCTTGACTGGGCTGTTCTTAGTCTTTCTCTGATCATGGCAACTTGCTCATCAGCCTCTCTAAGCAACTCAGGCCCAAATACCGAATGCTCCCCTGTTTCATTCCAATTCAACGGGGTACGACATGCACGACCATATAAGGCTTCAAATGGTAACATTTGCAAACTAGCCTGATAACTGTTGTTGTAGCTAAACTCGCAGACAAAGCAAACTTTTATCCCAAGATGTACCGAAGATATCGCACAAGCCCTCAAAGATATCCTTCTAAAAATCTAGTTAACTCTTCTCGTCTCGACCATCTCGTCTGCGGGATGATAAGCAAGATCAAATTCGACAAGTTCCCATTGCTTCGCGGAAATTTATCCCAAAATCTTGAGGTAAATTGGGTACCTCGATCCGATACGATTTTCTTAGGCACACCATGTAAACATACAATCCTAGACATGTATAACTCTGCTAATCGATCTCCTGAATAGGTTTTTTCACGGGGATAAAGTGAGCAACTTTGGTCAACCGATCAATGATGACCCATATTGAATCATAACCCCTCTGAGTTTTGGGTAATCCTGTGATAAAATCCAGACCAATCTCCTCCCATTTCCATTCTGGAATTTTTAATAGCTGCAAAAGTCCTGCAGGCTTTTGATGCATCGCCTTTACCCTCTGCCACACATCACACAATGCAACATGCTCGCAACTTCACGCTTCATACTCGCCACCAGTATCCCTTTAAGATCCCGATACATCTTGGCACTTCTGTGATGAATAGAGTACTTAGAATCGCAGTGCTTTTCTAGAATCAATTGCTTAAGTTCCTTCTCATTTGGCACACAACCAATCTTTTAAACCATAGGGTTCCTTGCTCATCTACCGAGAAATCTTTGGCTAAACCCTCTTCCTTCTAGCCTTGATCTTGCCGATCTTCTCGCTTTTACTTTGCTTTTTGGTCGATTTGATCCTCTAGGGTTGGTTTTACTTCCAAGGCAACTAAAAATCCCTTGTGCACAACTTAATCTCAACTTCAAATTCCTCACATAACTCCGCTGATCGCCGGTTATTAACGAATTTACATCGTGGGGTTTTATAACTCAAAGCATCGCCTACCACATCTCCGCCAATACCAAGACTGCTCGTGACTGTCAAGGCCGCTTCAATTCTAAGAACTGCCGCGATGGTCGGCGAGGAGCGCCACTACCGCACAAGAGGCAAGATGTACTCCGCCACATCGACGGCGATTCTTCGCCTCGCGAAAGCAGTAACGCCAAGACAAGGCGGGCAGTCGCCAGTATGGCCGCCCGGAGGGCCGGCGATCGCAACGCAAAGACGCCCAACGGCCTCCGCAGCCACCCTGCCGCCCCTCAAGTCTTCAGCCATGCTCTCAAGGCCCGGCCGAAGCGTGGTTCATGAGGTTGTCGACGTTGTTCACGCCCTCATGCATTCGCCAGCCTGCCTCAGCCGCCTTCTACCAAACCGGCTGTGTGCTGCCAGCTCTCGTGGCGCCTTGAAGAGCTTTTCCCGGCTCTCGGCACAAGGCCAAGGCCGCGTCAAGGCGCTCGTTTGATGAGCTCCTCCGTGATTTGGACTCGAGCCCGCTGCCACGACACCTCCGCCTCCTGGGCGGCGGTGGCTGGGGCTTGGAGGCGCAGGGAAGCCTCCATCCGCTACCATGGACGCGTCTGCCCTGCCGCCGAGGGACCACCCGGCGGTCGGGGAGCGCCGAGGTAGCTCGGCAAGGCCCCGCCTCCTCCACCAAGGAGGTCATCGGGGGCGCAACCGGTGGCTGACCCGAACCTGAGCCAGATGCGCTGGGAGAATGAAGGAAAAGCTCAGCGTCAGCAAAAAGAAATCGAGGCCACCCCGACACCAAGCAAAGGAACTCACCCCGGGAGAGGGTTCCTGATGCGGAAGACCATTGAGGGTAGAATGATCCCGCACTCGTCCGCTCTCTTCGTGTCGGCACTCACTGCCCTGCCGCCGCCTCGCTTGCTGGCCTCCTATTATCGCCGCCGCCGCCATTTGGCGTTTGAATGCGAAGAACCTCTCCCTCTTGCACTGCAGAAGAGTGCGGAGAGGCTGAGAGGCGTGGGCAAATGGTTAGACGTGGTCGCTCTCACGACCCCCCTGCCTTATTTATAGGAGCGGGGCGGAGCGATCCAAGCGGGCGCCACGTCGAGCCAAGCGCCGCAGGCGCATTAACTCCCTGCCCTGCGGACGAGATGTGCCCTTTCCACCCCTGCCACTGCGCATTAAAATCCCTCGACGCATTGAAATGTGATGGGACGATAGGGGGCGGAAGGACATCGCTCCGGGCCATGAGCGGCGCGACTTGCTGCCCGGCCGAACGACCCCACCGACATAACAAAGGGGTTCGGCGGGCCACGGCGCTCTGGTGGCAGAGGTCTACGCTCGCCGCCGCCAAGACAGGTCGGGCGAGGGCCCAGCACCATGACGTCTCCAACACTTGGAACTAAAAGTTAAGGCGACTCTATCCCTAAAACTTTTCCTTGTTCCCGCACGAACCTCCTATCCTCCGAAAGTTTTGTTACTGCATGCATCGCAGTCGTCCCCACGCGACCGCCGGGGCTATGGGTTCACATTCTTTACACTGTGCCAGTGAGTCGACACCTATTCGGGCCTCTCTAGCAGAACCCTTCGATCTAAGTGCTACGGCCATACGCCCCAGTCAGTTATGGTTATGGGCGAAGTGTCACAGGAAGGAAGTGCCCGTGTGGTGCGATCCGTAGTTGGTCGGGAACACTCCTTTCCCATGCCAGTGCAGGTGAACGATTCCGTGCTTAAGTTCTTACACTCGCATGGGTTGGTGACCCGACCAGCTATTCGGTTCCCCCTAGCGGTAACCCTCTCGACCCAAGTGCTACGGCCTATGCCCCAGCGGCTATGGTTGCGAAGTAGTGCCTTACGGAAGAAGGAAGTGCCAATGCGGTGCGATCCAATAATTGGTCGGGAATACTCCTTCCCCATGTCGAGCATGAACGAACATTTAGTCCCTAAGTTTCTGCTCCCTTTGTGCTTTCTTCAAAGGCGATAACATACCGACTTACGCTTAAAAAAACCCCCGCGGTTTCTAATGCCATGGTCGCGAGGTGTTCACCACAGTAAGAAAGTGCAAATGGCAAGAGCCGAACTTACGGACTGGCCCGACCGCCAGAGCATGAAAACGAACTTCAATTCGTTACAAGACAAAAGTACTTTACACCACAAAGAGCAAAACCCCTAATCTTTTTTCCTCTATTGCCGGTGGAGGGTGCTCTGTGGCGATATCCGGCCGGCGATTGCTCGGGCATGCGGGTCGACTTCGTCCTCGAACCCGACGACTTCCTCCTCCGTCCGGTCCGCGGCAACACCGCTGCTAACGGCGTCGAGGTCGATACCATCGTAGTAGGAGACAACATTGACGAGTGCCGAAAGGGCTCCGAGGACAATCCCTTCGCGCACCGAGCCTTCGGCGGTTCCCAAGACGGGGCTAGATCGGAGGCTACCGAGGTCGATCCCCGATGGCGGTCCCGGAGCACCGTTGGCCAGACCTCCCGACCGACCTCCGAAGGGTCCCTACCGGCTGGCTCGCCTGGACAGCTCCTCCACCGCCAGCCAGGCTCTCCATGGTGTCGCAGAGGTTTCTCCGCACTCTGCAGATCGGCAATGTCAAAAGCATGCCCGACAATCCGCGATCAAGGAACCCGAGCTAAGGTTGTCACATTACCATGAGGCCTCAGACACCGGAGATCCTCTCGGTTTGAAGTCCGCTCGTCGACGCTCGCCCTCACGTGAGTCCAGCCCCCGAGCTTGGTCACACACCTGGAGGCAGGTCACCTCCAATCACGCACTTTCATCACAGACGGCAGCCGTCTCTGGCGCCGATGGTCGGCCGCCAGAGGACTTCAAGCTTCAAGTGCTCCTCGCCTTCTTCGCCGCACACGCATTTCGCCTCTCCCGAAGGCCGTAGCCTGGAGCGCAAGCTGCCGCCCACCTTCCTACGCCGCCCTCTCCGGCCATGCAGGATCCGGAGGAACCCCGACTTCTCCCCCGATCAAGCCTTCAGTTGCTGCAGAGCTGGCACTTATTAAGCCCGCCGACTCATAAAGCGTAGTCAAGGTTGAAGCTAGGTTTCGCTGGCTTACCATGCCGAGCGGCAGTTTACCTCGTAATATGTCATTGCTCATCGGCGGTCATATGAGCCGACCTCCTGATCTGCTCACCCAACCTCGACTGGCGCGCTTGTCAGGTATACCACGTTTTGCTCCTATTGCTGCTGGCTAAATTAACTCCGGCTGTTAACTGGTCGCGTCTTGCCGATTCAATTAAGGGCGCTAGGACTTTATCGCATTTCAGCTCCCCGGACCTCTTGCAAGAGAGTCCTGGCCTTGCCGCGGCACTTGACGCTCACTATGCATGGCACCTCGATGTTCGGTTTTTACCAAGAAGAAGCTCTGTTGTTTGCCGACGCCGGTCGGCATCGGGTCAGGATGAACCGACTCATTTTCGGACGGCCACGCCTACCGGTGAGACGACGCTCTCAATCATTTCACTCGTGATAAACTCCCCGACGACATTAAATGCCTACAGGACGCCAGGCACCGCCCGGCAGACGCCGACCTCAACTCCGGCCCGAGCTGAATCGATCGGGCCGAGACATGTATGAAAAGCCCACCGGGTCGCACATACCTCGAGGTGGTGAGAAATCTCACCGCTTTCGCCAAGGCCTAGTATCGGCGCCATGGTTCTAAAGCCCTAATCCACCAAGTGGATCTAGGGTCGCCTCAACACAAATCGAAAGCAAGGGGCGAGGACGAGGCGAGCCTCAGCGGCCTCTAGTTGAGCTGGCGACGACTCAATCGCTTTTAACTCGCTGTTCGAGACCATATTCACACTCTCTGCATGAGCTCTCAAAGGGTAGCAGCCAACAAGGCCCTGGGTCATGGATGGTCTGGTCCGACATGGGCTCGAGTAAAGAAAGGTTTTTATGGGTCGCCTTTCACGCCGTCGAACACCCGACGCAGGGATCATCCGCCGGAGGTTGCGTGATCTCCAGTGGCCCACTCGATAACCTGCTTTGTAGCTCTCGAGCACGAGCAAACAAACCTACACTTTGGTAAACACGCTTGCTCACCCCTCTAGGTCCCACACCGCGACGGGCGTATCGCATGGATCGCAGATACGGCACTACCTTCCGCCAGATAGCCTCACTAGACGAGGACTCTCGACGGACACCCTCCGCCTAGTTTCGCGTAAACCAAACCTCCGCAATGCGCTCTAGCTACGACGTGAAACCAAAGACTGGACACTTAAACCTCACCCATATGCTTGTCGCCCACGCCGACAAAGACTCGCTTTAGCTCCGGCGTTAAACCATTTTACTAACACGTCCAACCACGACGTGAAAACGAAAGCACTGGAACCGTAACCTCGTTGAGGCATTCGACATCCCCGCCGACTCACGGGCCAAGGCTCTACCACGACGTAAAATGAGCACTCAGAACCTAACCTTGTTGAGGTATTCCAGCATCTCACGACCACGTCGCTGCGGTAGGCCAAGCGACGTGAAAATGAGCACTGGAACCGAACTCGTTGAGGCATTCAACATCCCCATCGACCACGGCCGCTGGCCCAAATACAACGAAACGAGCACTGGGAACCGGAACTCGTTGAGGCATTCGACATCCTCGCCGATCGCTGCCGCTGCCCAGCCTACGATTTAAAATAAGCACTGGGAACCGAACTCGTTGAGGCATTCGGCATCCTCGCTTACCACGGCCGCCTAGTCAGCGACATAAAACGAAAGTTCTGAACCGAATATCGTTGGAGGCATTCGGCATCCTCACGCCACCAACGCATCAAGGTTTAGCTACGATCGAAAATGAGCACCGGGGACCGGAACTCGCGAGGCATTCGGGAACTCCGCCGACTACCGCCACGCCAGCTACCACGACGTAGAAATCTAGCACTCGGGGACCGGAACTCGTTGAGGCATTCGCACTCGCCGATTAAGGCCACGCCTAGCTAAGACGAAACAAGCGCTCCGATTAAAGTAACCTCCCACCAACTCTCCAACAAATAAGTTAGACTCCACCGGTGGCCACAAGACCCGATCGAGACCGTTTAACTGTTGGTTTGGACTTCCACCCACTCGGCGCAGAAAGGCCGGAGGTGGTATTACCAAAGTCTCCTGGCCTCTACACAAATGGGATTATCCCTAAATATTGGCCGAACACCAGATGATCCGCTTGAGCCCAAATTTAGCCCTCGAGGGCTCCACGGCGACCCACGGCTCGCTCAGCACGCTTAGGGGCGGTCCGCCGCTGCTGGTCTGACGTCAGAGCCTGACTCACACCACGCGGCGCACGATCGGCCTCACCTCGGCTCTGCCTGGATCCCGAGCTAGCTTCGACCGACGACCTTCGCGCACGCCAACGGCCGCAAGAAGTCGGGTCACTTGCCCCTGCGGACGATGGCCATGGTTGGGGCAGTGTGGCTCCTTCCCAAGGTGACCAGAGGCCGCCAAGTCAAGCCCGGTCCCTCATCCCATCAGCACAGGAGAGACGCGCCCGGCCCCAAGGCGGTATCAGTAGCACAACCAGGAGCAACGCCAAGATCTCGAGTAGAGGACAGAGGGCAAGTAAAGACTCTTCCCAACGGAGCACTCGTCTGCTGTGTCTACCAACCCAAAGATGGGACAAACAGAACTTGTCACTCATCAAGACCAAGACCGTGACTCCCATGAGCATACCCCTACCTTTTTTTTTTCTCCAAATGAAATGTAGCCTCGCACTCCTACCTATATAAAGGGAGGCAGGCTCCCCAGGAAGGGGACGGCTCATTCGTAACTAGCATTCTCTATTCGATTCAGTTCGAGCCTTGACTTGAGCAAACACACCCGAAAGCACTCATTCACTGGGACGAGTGGCGGGCATGTCCTTAGCCCTCGCTAGTAATCCCTTGTAGTCCACTCACATCCCGAGCAATAACACTATTACAGTAATCCCGCTACCACAAGCGGCTCAGAACCCCTTTAGAAGCGGTTTATAATCGCTTATAATCAAGGCAGATACCTGCTTGTATCACAAGCGTTGCTCGAACCGCTTTGTGCCGCGAGCAGCGTGCTGGAAAGGTGTCTGTGAACGCCAAAGGAGCCGCCATTTGGGATTTCACAAGCGATTCGTGTTACAAACCGCCAGGAGAAGGATATCCTGCTGTTAGTCTTACCAACCACTTGTGAGAGCAAGACTCGAGCGGTTGGAGTCACCAACCGCCAGGAGAGAGTTTTCGATTATATGTATTATAGAATATGTTCTTACGGTGTTTTTTAATTGTATATCGTTTACCATAAAATTAAATATGAGTGGAGGAGTTTTTTTGCAATTAAATATATATTACATATGCATACTCATACACATGTTCACCAGCTTAGCTCACTACAAAAAAAACGAACTTAATAGTGTAAAAATAGACAAGTACATACATGCAAACCGACGCTATAAGTTTGAATGATTAAAAAATGATTATCGAACTCATTTCTTGTATGCGCCACTCTTTAAGTCCTTGGTCGACGTGGATGTCGTCATCAGCTCAGCGGTGTTCAACGCCGAAACCTTACGGAACTCGCCATTTGGAGATACAATCTGCCGACAATGAAGCCGATGAGTTGTTCTGGAGTGCATGCACTAAGGAGGCGAGAGCACGTTAACGTGTTTCATCGATGTTGGGTGATAATTAATTGCTTGAAGTATATAAATATCCGATCGCATACAATTAATTAAAATGTAAGTTGAAGCAATAAATTGACATGCATATATTGAACCTCGGCATATATGTTCCAAATTTCATCGCCATGGATAAACTTTTGAATATAGTGGAACACGAGTAGCCACATAAGTTGTTTCCACCATCCGGCGCTTGACCTTCACGGGGAGAAATTTCTAATATCGATGAAGAACCGATATGGCGATATATATTAATAATAGTTTTTTGTAGTACGCACTGAAAGTGCTTATTATGACTTCAATTCTTTCTTGAATTCTCCTTTTTGTTTTTTCTTGAACTTTGCAAATGTCCTGTTATGACGCCAACGAACCATTGGTATTTTTGGACCGGATTCCTTCTTGAGTCATGAACTATAATCCCGCCATTGTCAAGCTCGATGACTAGAAGGATCCAAAGGAAACCTATTCAGATATTGCAACATATGCGTAAGTAGCTAGTCGTACTATCAATGGCTTAAGAAATACAAGAACAAAGAGGTTTGTGAGAACACGATTTGAAGTTGAAGGGTAGAAGTATGTACGGTTTGTAGTGTCAAGTTTCAACATTGCATGCAAAATGTATGCCTCAACTATGCGGTTTTTGCTTGTCGATGACCGACTTTCTCGCTGACAATCTCTGGGTCGATGAAGCCAACGCCTGCTTGCCCAGCCTTCTACATCATTGTATCTCCATTCTACATAAGAAGGATAACTAAGTTAATTAAATTTTCAATTTTGTGGTGCGAGAGGAAGCAAATGGTAAACTTAGTAGATCGACACTTACATGATACCAAAGCAGACATGAAAGACACGTTGACGACGTCTCCTTGGTACACATGGTACAAGTCCTCGAATTTCAGCCATATTTCCATGTTGTTCCCGCGGAAGAAATGCTCATCTTGGAAAATGAGGAGGAACATTTGCTGTCCTTGAGATGCCCTTTTCATGTACCATTCATGCATTTGACGCATCTTGGTTGGGAGATCTTATATATCTTTTGGATCAATTAGCAGTTTGCCCAACTCATACTTCCATCTGGTTGGTGCCAATGGAAGATCTTGGTCTATTGATTGGAGTCCCGCCTCCTTCAGGAATGGCATTTTCCTCAACTGTTCAGCGCTCTGCTCATCTTCCACTTTCTTCTTCTTTCCGCCAACAGAGCCTCAGGTATTTTTCATCAGTATCCTTTCTTATTGTCCTTTGTTGTAGTGGCCATCACAAAGTGTTGCGCCGTTCGCATGACCGAAAGTGCCTCACGCTTTTTTATCTATTTTAACCTTGGGCTCGCTTTGGTGCAAGCCGCCGCCACATCCGGCCTTTACGATGCAAAGCTTAGCTCCTCCGCAATGATCATATGGCCTCTTTGCGGCGCCTTTGATATTCTCTCGTCGCCGGATGCCAACTTCGTGGGAGGAGGTGCCAATGCGATCCCTCCTCTCGACATCGAGCTTCTTCCTCGGGAGATGCCGGAGGCGTGTGACTGGAGATGTTGGGTGCTTCTTACTTTCAGCAAAGCAAGGTGGCGGAGTCGGGCTTTTTGTGAGCGGAGGTGGAGGAGGCGTGGCTCGGACCACCGGGAAGCATTGCGCAAAGCGACGCTGGAGGAGTCATGGGTTGTCGATGTGGAGGAGGCGTGCTTGTCTCCAAGACTGCTCAAATCATGGGCCTCTCTTGCTAGAGATATAACCTCCACACCATCTGAAAATATGATGTACTTTTTGCGCCGGAGGATGAATGTGCCATGGAGGGCTGGCCCAAGCTTGGTCACGCTCGTCACCCCTAGCAATCTCGAGCATGAGATCTTCAAGCCCCCACCACCTCTTCCACCGTGACCTTCGAGTATCCGGAGGGTATCCGTTGCGGAACGTCCGCCCGCCCACCGGATAAGCCATGCCGTAAGCCACCTTGTAGGAGAGGTTACGATATCAATGTAGTAGCTTCGTGACCGGTGGCGCGAACCTTGATGTCACGTCCACGGATGACGAGGCTCAAGGGTCGCTCACATAGGGCCATGGTGGATGCAAGAACAACTCTTTTGCGATCTGACCGATCACGGATTCCGCGCCATGAACATTGGTCGAACGTAGTGCCCTGAAGTCTTGGCTTATTGCTTCGACACTTTTATGCGGACCAGACATCGATGGAAGCCTTCAGAGTTTCTAAGCTCTTCCTCCAATCGCCCACTCTACTCGGGATCCTCCTTCTGCTTCGTCTCCGCCTCAGTAATGCTTGAGTCTTTGGCAAAGCCATGCTTTCCATGGCACCTTCCTCAAACCTCGCGTTCCGCCCCGTGCTCGTGGTTTTGAAGGGCATATGTTAGCTCGCCATTCTCCCACGTCCGCCACCAAGGATCTCGACCGAGTTCGCCGATGGCTTGTACAATCCTTTTACCAACTTCTTAGGATCGCTTCTGCCATCACCAAGCTACCGTCATCGCTAAGTTTGCCCTCGTGAGCCAAGAACCAATTCTTGCAGCGGGGCTTCTAATTCTCGCTTTGAGTACAACATCCCGCCGCCGAAGTTCCTCTTCCCGCTTGTCCCATTTCTTTGCAAACTTTGATGTAACCACCGTCCCGAGATGGTGGTGGTATTTCTTCCGGCATTCACCCGTTTTTTCTCTCGCGGCCGCCCTACATCCGGCAATGCTTGTATTCCTCGAAGCATCCCAATGATCGCCAGCAGGAAATTGATTGAAGTCCTGCCTTTCTCCTTTGTCGATGTATTTGCGGGTGAGGACAACTTCCATCGCTAAAAGGAAGTTGCCATCTTCTTCAAAGCCCATCCTTGGCCTTCGTTCATACCCTTCCTCGAAAAGTAAAATTTTCTTCATATCATTCCGCAGCGGCCTTGGTAGTCGCAGGGGACTTCGCCCATTTCGATGCCGATTGGGACGTGATCCTCACATGGTAGCCGCAAGCGTTGTTGAAAGGCCAATTCTTTGATTCTGGGCTAGCAGACTTCGTCGTTGTCGATTTTGTTATCACATACTTTGTCGAAGGCTTCTTGTTAGGTCCTCGGCTAATTCCGGACTGGGTGGTCGATGAGGTTGAATCGGGATACACAAACACATATAATATGAATGATTTTAGAATAATTAACATGTTTACTGGTGATTTTATAATGGGTAAGAGTATACCTTGGTGCAAGTGTTAACGGCCTCATCGACAGCGTAAGCAAGCACCATCGTGATTTTCCGTGATCGGTGTTAACGGCCTTATTGGCTAAGATGCTACCCAAACGAATGGTCTCGAACATCGATTTTCAAGATGATCATATTCCGTCACCACGCCTTGGTGTCGCCATCCGAGTAGAGCAAATCTCGAGGCTTAGATTATATATAAAGACAAGATTGTCGAGAACAATTCGAGTTTGAAAGCATAGTTTAAGATCGCCAAATTTTAACTCGTGGTTGCAGCAAATTTCCACGGTTGTGGTGTGAATGTTACCTTTAGTAGGGTTATTGTTGTCCAGATGTACTTATGTGTAAATCTAAGACTTGGTTTAGCATTGTTATATATGTATATTGTAGCTATGAACAAAGTATTATGAAAAGGAATTACCCAAGTCAAACCGCTTCTTATAAAAAATCAATCTAGAGTATATTTTTTGTCCCTCTAACTCTTGCCTTGGTTTAATTTAGGTCCTCAAGTGAAAACGGACTAAAACGAGATTCCAAACAAAGCCGAGGCATGCTTTTATTTTTTTTAATAGTTGTATAAATATTAAAATATGAATGAAAGATATATATATATATAGTGATTATTTACCTCTTCGCTTTATTTCAATATTTATACAATTTATATTGAAAGGAAAATCACTAAATCAGTGCTCCCATCGTAGTAATAATCACTCATATGAAACAAGTACAACCAAACGATAATCAAGAATGATAGACAATGACAACAACTAAAAGCGATAACTTCAATGTGGCATTCACCGAAGTCACGACACACCATAGACACAATGACGCTACAGCTCACGACACGCAAGTCACTAATTCATTAATAAGTCATCAGAATATGAGGATTCAATTTCTGTTTTTTTTAATAAGGAAGATTCAATTATACAATAAACCGAATAGTGCAATACATATTCAATGTTGACTTTTGTTATGTACATATAATAGGTAGACCAAGTTCTACAAAAAAAAACATTTTCATGTCACCCCCCAACCAAGCTTTTGCAAATAACATCTTATTGGAAATGGAATATTGACAAAGCAAGCGACATAGTACTAGAACAAAATAAGAGAAAATACCCATTCACGCTCATATTAATTTAATTAAAGCAACTGACATAGTACTTTTGGAGATAAATAACATGTCCTGTGGAAGGGGTAAGTTTCTAATATGCAGAAATCACAGCTCATATGTTCTCAAATTTATCACATCAAACATGGTGAAGTTTGGATCAATACCATTATCATGGAGTTGTAGAATACCTAAAAGCTTAAATTACAAGTATAGCGATGTACGATCGCCAAAAGAAAATATCTCACATGTGTTACATTTTGCTTTAACATCCCAGACTATGCTCAATGGTAGTTTACATGTACTACACCAAGCGCACTTCCTCATCCCTCATTCTTCCCCTCCTCACACTTCTTCCTTGGCGCCAAAATTCTTCTTCCTCACTCCTCCTTCTTCCTCACCTCCTTCTCTTGCCGCAAACACGGCGCCTAGAGCTAGCCGGACCGCTCCTCGTGCATTTCGTCAAAACACGGTGGGCGGTGTGATTAGAGAGGGAGGAGGAGGGCGTCTTAGGCTATACTCTCGATCATCCGGGTGGAATGGTAGGCAAGGCGCGAGCGATGGCGGAGAGGTCCTCGGCGAGGTGGCGCCAAGGCTGGGTTCCACGAAGTGGCGGCTTGAGACTTGGAAAATTTGGGGTGTGAGACGGGTTTAGGACTTAGAAAATTTGGGGTGTGAGGAAGAGGGGGCGTATCAACTTATATAGGAACCCACTTCTACAAAGCGGTTTGGTGCATAACAACCACTTGTAGAAGTGTTTCACTAGCGGTTGGTATTATCAACCGCTTGTAAGAGGACTTTCACAAGCTTTATTGATATTACTAACAGCTTGAGAACTTATCAGATGGCGAGGAGAGGGAAAGGCCCTATGCAAGCGGTTAGTATTATCAACCGCTTAGAGTAGGCGCTACAAGCGGCCAATACCAACCGCTTGTAAAAGTGCTTGGCGGATAATATTCAAAACAATACGGTGCTCCATATGCGTTCGATAAGATCTCTTCTCCCCTCAAGAAGGCAGGGCGTTTAAAGTCTTGATTCATCCACGGTTGTTCAACCCGCTCGCGCTTTTTGCTATTCTTTTTTCTTTATGCAAAATTTTTGCTGCTGTTAGCGTTAAGAACCGCTTGTGCAAAGTACTTTCTACAAGCTGCTAGTAATACAAAGCGTGTAGAAAAACACTTCTACAAGCGGCTGATAATACGAACTGCTAGAGGGAAGTTCCTACTAGCGGTTTATATTCACTTAACCGCTTGTAAAAATAAGTAGAACTTTAAAATAAAATTAATAACGAGACATAAAGGTCAAACAATAAAGAAAATTGTGCGAGCACGCACGACCTAGGAAAACACCTGGACTCATGCAGATAAATTGGTATCGCTGGTTAGTGGAGAAGTCGAGAGGTAAGCATATCGTGAGGGAAGCGAAAAACGGCTTATATTTTTTTCTATCGGTCGGTTTGGTTTTTTTTCACGGTTTAGTCGTGGGTTAGTGGTGAAGAATGAACGTATCACCACCAACCTCTAATTAGAAATAGTAGAGATATATATATAACTTCGTCAAGATCGATCATTTCATGAGTCATGCGGGCCCTGCCCCACAAGGCTCCTGCTGAATTGTAGACTACTGGGCTTAATAGTCTATCGATTCACATGCTCATTCTCTCGGCTTAGCTGGACGCCCAACATATGGCAAAAATTATAGTCAAGTATTAGCCCTGATCAAGCTTGGCTTAGGCAAGACTTGAGATTTGTGTGTGGTTTCAAATATCGAATTTTTTATTTTTGAGCGATATTTTATTTTTGAAAATGACAAAATTTGGTAGAAACCAAGGAAGTTCAAAGTAAAAATTTTTGAACTCGGTGGTGAAACAATGAAAATCGACTAATTTAACCGATTTTTTGACCAGTCTAGTTCAATTTTCGATTTTCGAGGGATTTTATTTGACTTTCAGCAAACTTAAGGAAAAGTAGAAAAAATTGTAATAAAGGAAAATATTTCATAAACTTTAAATAAATCCCAATTGATCTATAAAACACCTCAGAGAAATTTCAATAATTTTTGAATTCATTTAGTACTACGGAAAATAAAAAACAATCATAGTTATCCGTTGTTTGCCGATAGCTCTGCATTTTATCTTGCAAGGCCTTTACTATTGGCTTGGACTCCATCGCCGTAAAACCTCGCTTGTCCGATCGAGTGTGCTCGGCCTCATGTTGATCAGAATAAGCCTTATATTTTATTATTGCAGATGAAATCGCAATCGTCTAGGGCTTTTTTCCAAAATTACCCACCAAATTCCATCATATATAAACTCAAGAATCCCCATCTCCTCATTTCTCCTCGTCTTCTCACTCTCCCCTGTGCGACATGCCTTCTCCCTCCGCCGCTCCGGTCTCTGCTGTCCATGACCTCCTCCCTCCTCCATCGTCCCCAACCTCCTTCCTCCACAGAATTCGGATCTAGCGACCACGAGTTGAGTGGCCGGACCTGAGCTTGGAGCGGCGGGGAGGCTATAGGGCTCTCGGGCGTGGCGTGAGTGGAGCCAACCTGATCCGGCCGTAGTGCGTGGGTGGCGATTGGATCTCGGGCGTGGCCTTGAGTTTGATGCTGCGAACCCGAGGGTGGAATGGCGGGAGGTGGGTGGAGGCGAATGGATCTGGCGCGGTAAGAGGCGATCGAATCCACCTCATCGAGGCCCTCATTATATTTTTTTATTTAGTTTGATAAGAGTTCATAATTGTTTTTTAGTCTGATAAGAGTTCAGAATTGCCATGTAGTAAGTGTTTCGAGTTGATAAATAATTATGCTCAAAATAAAGTTTGATCTCAAGATTAATCTATGTTTTCCAATATGACATTCGGTGAAAAAGGTATAAAATATTTGTATTAGATAAATCAGTATATAAGAAAAGTCCTTACAACCTTAAAGGGTATTTCAAACTTTCCATTAATAAAATACGTACACCCAACCCATCAAAAAGCCAGGATGTTAAACATGTCTTGGTTTAAAAGCAGACGACTTAAAACTCGTTAAGCCAAAAAGCTATATTAAGCTAAAAGCCAAAAAGCCTAAGTTGAAACAAACAGGGCCTTAGTCCCTTTGCTTCTGTTGCTTAGCCTCTCTCATCTCTTGAGTCCTTAGCCTTTGGATTCATTTGCGTAGTGACCGGCTAAGACCAGGTGGACACCACCTCGGCTTAGGTTCGATCGGCTTTCATATCTTTCCAGCCAGATCGATTTGAATCGAGGAGCTTGACCACTCTTCTGCTTGCACTTAGGCTTAGTTCAATACTGAAATCCTTTTATGGACCGATTGCTTATGACTTTCCTCAAAACTATCTCGTATCGGCTTATATATTCTATTATTAGCCGATTGTCCTAGCCATTCTCGACGTGGGTAATGCTCTATTGGGCATGTGCATGGAGATGGCAAAGCTGTTCCTCTCTCCCAATAGAACTATTAGAACGGCCATTATCTGTGAGCCCTCTCCAAGTTATCGGGCCAATAGAGATTATCTGGCCGACGTGCAGGATAACGTGGCCTATTATTTCCCCTTTCATATTTTTCAAGTAACGGGAGAACGTTGGCTTGGGCTTGCTAATCGGTTGGTGTGGGGGTGATAATTTCTATGCCTTATACCACTTGCCGATTTGCAAGTCACCTTTAGGTTTGACCGTCCTTTAGTTTTTCCCTTTCCGATCAATCTCTATTTACAGTGAACCGACTGTAATCTTCAGGATCTCCTTGCCGCTAGAATTCGACTGTATGTCAACACATCGGGGATCCCTTGACTATGTGTTCTGCATCGGTTCTTTCCCTTTTCTTGAGTATTGAATCATGTTTGATCGGAAAAGAATTAGCGTCAACTTGCATCATCGGCTCCTCCACGAACTTAAGCCGACCATCTTCCATAGTCGATTGTATCTGCTATCAAAAAATATTGCAATCATTAATATTATGAGAAAAGGAATAATGCCACTTGCAATACCTTCGTTTCTTGATTTCTTCGGCTGATGGTATAATATGCCCCTCTAGCAACCGTATAATCTTTTTCTTGCAGGAGTAAATCAAAAATACGGTCACACTTTGAGACATCAAAAGCATACTTTATTTCTAACTTATTTTTAGTCGGATTAAGCCAAGAATAGACCAAAGACTTTTTAGATCCCTTAACCCATTCGGCTATGTTTATCTTCAGATGATTCACTTGAACAATATTCGACTAAGTTAACCTTAGCTTTGTATTTATCCTTATTATTATTAACATTGAACTTGTCTTTAAACCCTCTATTATCGGTAAATCAGCTTTCTTGAACTGACACCCTATAGAGCAGATGACTTAGATCGGTGAACTCTTGCCCACTGATTTTTCCCTCAATTGGAGAATCAACCCCTGGAAGGCCAAATCGGCAGCTGGTTATCGGGTAAAGTGACATTAAAACACCGATTTCTCACCTCCCTAACTCTTTTGATATAATCTATTACCGATTCCCCAAACTTCTGGCAAACAACGTTCAAGTCTGAAATTCTAAGTTCCAGACAGTTAGAGAAAAAGTATTCATAAAATCGGCTTTCTAAATCTGTCCAAAAATGAACCAAATTTGGGGTAAACTGGTAAACCAGGTAAAAGTAGCCCCCTGATAAAGACAATAGGAACAACCTAATTTTTAGTCCATCGGATTGAGCAGCCTCACCACATTGCGTAATGAAACATCTGATATGTTCCAATGTAGTTACAAAGTCATCCATAGAGAACTTGACAAAATTAGGAACTTTAAATTATTGGGATCGGTATTTGGTCAATGTAATCAAGATACGATTTTCGATAGTCAGTAACCTTACCCTTTGGGTGTATGCGGAATTAGTCTCACAATATGGTATTTATTTGATCGACCTAATTTATTGGGTTGGCCGATGCAACGTTGGGAACTTGCCAATTACGGTTGTAATTAGCATTTTGCCGCCCGAGTGTAAGGCAATTACAGTTGTATTTGGCATTCTACAGCCCGAGCGTAAGCTCGGTTTGGTAAGTTAGATGAGCCGAGAGAATTGATGAGATTCATGATCTATGTTATTTCTTCTAACTGTCGACTCTTGTACCAGAACGAAGGATTCCAAGTACGTTACAATTTTGTAAGGAGTCGTATTCCTATGCAAAATCGGCTCATGATACAATTGGTATTTAAGGGGCCAACCGACTATGAAGCCGATTGTGGAAAAGCATAGAATGGAGCCGATGTTGACAAGTTGGTCGGTACATCCAACTTAGCTACATCGATGTACACTTGATAATGCGCAACTCCACTAACACGAGGATCTTTCGGTACAACGACAGTGGGCTAGGTTGACATCATAATAGGAGATGAAGCTATAATCGATGGTTTACGGTTGGCTATAAGACTTTAAGAACTTTGAGCTACCGAATAAACAGGGATAATTCGGCAAGGCCTGCATCGGGTCGAGAAGACTTCCAGCAGATACTAATTTTTGAGCAATTGTCTTAACACTATTAGCTATCATTGGCTTGAGATTGATGATTAGAGCGATGATTGGTTAATCAATGCATGGTGCACAGATTGATTGATCATAGCAGACAACTCGACTTGTGCGGGCATGTATTGACTTACTGGACTGTTAGTATCCCCTGGGTCACTGAGAGTGTTAAACATCGGCAATGTAGCTTTCAGAGTGATGCTGCATCAGGTTTTCTGATAGCAGCTCAGCGTCATCTCTTCCAGCATAGCTTCCCGATCCTCAATCTCTTTGTGTTGATCTATTGTCAAATTGTCCAGTGTATGGATGATTATGGCCTCAGTGTTATGATCAGATGACGGAATTGACTTGCCCGACGAAGACATCCTGTTCCATTGGGCGTGCCAAAGGTGTGTTGGTGCAAAAATGTGATGAGAGATTAATCGGCCTCAACATATGTAACAAACACGAGTTCAATGGTTTAAGTCGTGCCAACCGATTTGATCTTGCAATCGGTATGGTAAATGGAATATATGCTCAAAGCCGATCTATCACACACAATAAATCAACAAAGATCTAAACAGCTAAAAAGCTGATTAAATCAAAGGTTAAAGATAAATCTAATCAATCGATCAGTGCTAAATAGATGAAGGATAAAGGTAGACTTTCTCGAAAAAGGCGATGCGCAACAAGTTCGAAGAAAATCAAACCTGGCGTAATCGAAGATGACCAACAATTGGCGATACGCAACTTTATTGATTAAGATCGGATTACAAAAAAGATTCTAAATTACAGCTACTCCTAATTGATAGAAAAGTAAACAAAAGTAGTTTGAGTTGTTTGATTGGATTGTGTTGTTACCTTCGCACGCCCTAACCATCTTTTATAGCAGACTAGCCGATCATATCTACCTCCGACACGTTGTTTACCATGATCACGTATCGGCCTGAAGTTGGACAATACTCTCCTTGTTTAGACCAATATCGGTTACAACTCTATCTCTTTTCTTTATCCGATATCGGCTATAATACCATCTTTAACCTTTATTTCCTAACCGATAACTACCAAAATGCTCTTAATCCTTAGCCTGGCGATTTTAGCCATACCTTACCAAATTTTGGTGCAAACATGGACATAAAGAAGGAAGAACCACCCACCCGGTGGACATGCGGAGGTGGAGATGCTCGAAGAAGAGGACCTACACCACAGAACCACACCTGCAGGCCGCAGCGGCATTCGCTCGTTCTGTGCCCATGGTTTAAAATCTCACCAAAATTCCATGAGATCTCGGTTTCCAAACATGGATGATTTTTGAAATGCCAGTCGGAGTAAAAAAATGCAAAATTTTTTAAATTGGTACAGTAATCTCAGAAATCTTGGCGAGATTTCACAATCTAATTGAGATCTCATATTTTTTTTATCTATTTTTGACTTTTTTGATTGGATTTGGTCCAATAACCCTTAAGAAAGTAATCTCCTATGAAAATTTGTTAAAAAACCAAATTTTTGAGACATTTTAAAAACTTTAGAAATACTTTCTAATTTTTATAAAATTTTAAATTCTTTATAATAATGTGAAAATTTTAAAGGTACCATCTGATGAGGCTAAGGCGTCCCTTGACGGTCGGCGGCCCCGAGGCTCGGGAGGCCCGACCATGACTTTGGGCGTATCGCGAGGCGCTCGACCTAGAGCGTGAATGGCCGCCGAACGCGGCCGCTACGACCACCAGCTCGGGTCGGATCTCGTTTGTCTGGAGTCCTTGGATTCGAGGCGTCGTCTCCTTGGCGGTTACCAAGGCGTGGGATGCGTGGGGAGTGAAGCGGTGCCACGCGACAAGTCCGGGGACGGTTACCGCTAGCCCTCAATGCGCGGAAGACCATTGCAGGAATACCTCCGTCTGCTTCTGACGAGGGAGGATATAAAACTAAGGTGCACAGCACGAGGACAAGACATCGAGCTTCGGGCGCTAGACTGCGCCATTGTTGAGCTTGAGTTGTAACACCTCTGTACTCGAGTAACAAAGTCCATCGCCGCCAAGGCAAGCCCGGAGGTAAACTATTACCTTCCGCAGGCTCGAACAAGTATAAACCCTCGTCACGTTCGTTATCGCCCTAGCTCCGACCTTGACGCGTCGCGTTCTTTCGCCGTTGAGCTAAGCTCTGCTCGGTCCCAAGTCTCACTAACCCCGTTTTCATTTTCTGCGGTTGGCGATCCGTCGTCGGCGATTGCGCTTGACTTGTGGGGCTCGATAGCCCGGTCATTAGCAGAAAAGCACCAAGATCTTAGGAGCATAGCGCGCTTCATTGTGAACATTCCCGGCGTGTGTTGGCGCGGACTCCGACTCCGCGTCCTGTTTCGCCCTCGCCACGCCACGCGCGCACGTTTGATGGCAGACGAGACGCATAAGCGCGAGCGGCCCGCGGGACGGCGAGACCCGCGAACCGAGCTTCGCCGGCGGATGGTATGCATATCGCCATCAACAAGCCATAACGCCCCGCCGGCAGGAGGACCGAGAGAAGGCTTGGCACATCTTACAGGCATCGGGCTTCCTCCCGAGAGCACCTCCTCGCCTTCTCCCGGATCATGGTTGATCCGATAGAGGCGAGTCGAACTCTTTAGCGAGCCACGGCGAAAAACTCGTCGAGGCGTGGGCGAGTCGTACCTCCGCTGACACGAAGTCGAATCACTCGAGGACCCACTCTGAGAAGTGATGACAACTCATCTCGTCGTCGCCCGGTACCGTCGATCACCTCCGCGCAGGGGGCGCCCTCCCGCCAACAGCGATCTCGGGATGTGGCTTTGACGCCGCCACGCCACCGTCCTGTAGGCACCAACCCGGGCAGGGTCGGGCGTGAACCGAGCTACGAGCTCATGACGGCTAGCGATGAATCGAGGGTCTCTCCCAGATATTCCAGCGCGCGAAGTCGAGATCGCTGCGCTACCTCGGTGACTTCGGTAATGTAGCGTCATGGTCGTTCTCATCAAGGTTGGAGTCGCAAGGCAGCCTCGACTCACGAGTCAGGCGGCAAGGACCCTCGTCGGTGATGACCACCCGAGCGTCTTTGTCGGCCTATGGCTGCATGGCGTACTCCGACAACCTTCGTCGCGTGCGCTGGTCGGCTCGATTCAAGCCGGTGTGGATAGAGCGTTTCGACGGGACCAAGAACCCCGACGAGTTCCTATCTATCTACTCGACGCCGCCATCGGCGGCGAGGCGATGAGCTCGTGATGGCAAATTACCTCTCGGCCGTCTTCCGGGCGGTGCTGCGCGGACTGGCTTTTCAACGAGCTTTGGTTCGCCGAAGTAAATGGCGCCAAATCGAGCACCCTCCGCTCCAACTTCGAGTTGCTATGAGTGGCGAGGAGGAAAGACACTGGACCGCGTCATCACAGGCAAACGAGCAGCCAGCGACTTTGTGCGGTGGTTTATCCGTACAAGGAACCTGATCTCGAGCATCTCCGACGAAGCCGTTATAAAAGCTTTCAAGTTCGGCGTCCTGGCCGGCGCCTTACTAAGACCTAGAATCACCCTCGAGGCTCGGCGTCAACAAGCTTTTCGCGTATGGCGGGCGGTATGTGGATCTGGACGGCAGCATCCTTCAGAAGCGATTATGACCAGGAGAAGCTTGGTCTCGAACCCCATAGAGTTGGCCCATCTAACTCCAAGCGCCGACCATGGCGCCACCAAGCGAGCCTTATTGCGAGGCTTGCGGCCATGGCATGTATCCCACGGTGATCGTTTTGGCGAGATGGCCAGCCGAGGTCCTTGAGTCCGGGATCGAGCTCGGGAAGGGTCCCGAGCCTCGTCAAGGCGGCCTCAACCTCGTCAAGCGCAAAGCCGGCCAAAGCAGGGAGGGCGTGGCTGCCAGGCCGGCTGGACGATGCCCCGACGCCGAGGGCAGGCGCCTGAGCCTCGATGAATCGAAATTCTGCCTATTTCATAGGGTAGGCTACGCCTAACTTCTGAACATGCGGTCTTGGCAAAACAAGCTAAAGCCTTCTCGATGGTGGAAATGCTTGTCTTCTGCCGAAAGAAGCATCATAGGATAGGGTGAGCAAAGGCGAACCAGCGACCTCGACTTGGAGTTCGGCGAAGCGGCGCCCGCGTCGATGTTATCTTTAGCGGTTCATCAGCTTACCAGTCCCGGCGCGATCTCAAGGCCACCTCTCGGGCCATCTACCAGGTCACCGCCGGGAAGCCCATCGAGCAGCCTTGCAAGTGGGCTGGGGCCACCATCACCTTCTCTCCGGGGGACGCACTCCAAGGTATGGCCCGAGATCTGAAGACCGCCTTGGTTGTGACCCCGACCATCAGGAACACCCCGGTCGGTCGTGTCATGGTCGATGGCGGTAGTTCCCTTAACTTTTCTACAGTGGGCGCGCAATAGGATGCAAATTCGGTCGAAGGTCAAGAATTGTCGCTATCCTTCTTCCCGGGATCGTCACTCGGAGCTTCGTCCATCCTTTTGGGGAGGTGGTCTTGCCCGTCACCTTCGGCGACTCGATCAACTTCCGCACCAGTGATCACTTTCAAGGTGGTCGAGGGACCTCCGTACTACGCGCCATCCTTGGCGGTCACGCTTGAGTCAAGTTCATGGCGGCCAACCACTATGGCCATCGGTGTATAAAAGCCGCTGGTCCAAATGGCGTCATAACCATGCGGGGAGTGACCTCTGGCGGCGCCTGCGGATGCGAGACTAAGGCCTTGGCCCTTGCGTATCTGCTGCCTAGCGAGGCCAGGCGTGAGTGAAGCGCTTCGTCGGAGGCGGCGATCCGGCCAGTGAGGCGACAAAAGGCTGCCGCTCGAGGAAGCGACCGGAAAAATGCATCCATGTTTGGTAATTTGGTGAGTTCCAAATAGGAACTCGAGCTCGTCACTTTCCTCCGCGCCAACAAGGGCATATTCGGCAGGAGCCATTGAGACATGCTGGCGTCGAGGAAGTGATCGGCACAAATTGCGAGGTGAGACCCGAGCTCTCGACACATCGCCCGGAAGCTGCGTCGTTTCTCCCGAAAGTCCACGGTCATCAAGGAGAATCTCGACAAGCTCTTGAAGGCGATTTCATTCGTGAGATCGACTCTCGGTGGTGGCCAGCCCGGTCATTGTCGAAGAAGCGCGAAAGTGAAGAATGTCGTGGACCACACGAGCTGAACTCGGCTTGCGAAGGACCTTCCGCTCCTGCGCGATCGACCGGATCGTCGACTCCACGCGAATGCCAAGATCTTGAGCTTCTTGGATGCCTATTCGAGGTATCACGAGATCAAGCTGGCGGTTGGCAGCGACGGTGAGCAAGGCGTCGTTCATCACCCAGTTCGGCACCCTCGCTACATGACTATATGCGTTTGAGTGCTGCGCAATCACGGGGAACGTTCAGCGTCGATGACCAAGGCGTTCGACCCTCGGATCGATGCAACCTTGGTCTCGTGGGCGACATCATCGTCAAAAGCCCCTCCGGCGACCGTTCGAGACCTCGAAGATGAAGGAGAAACGCAGCTAGCTACGCTGGCGAAAATAAAATTTTCTCGCATTCAACGGGATACATGCGGTAGTGGATCATGGATCATTACCCTTAGACACGTTAGCGGCGGAAGAAGAGTGGGTGAAACATCGCGTACTCCAAAGTCTGTAGTAGATGCGGAGTTGATCGTCCTCTTCTCGTGATCGCGCCGCTAACAACTTTAGAGAAGTAGACATTCGCCAATGTTGCGCGAGCGGTCTGTAGCGCCCTCGATATCCTGCGTCGAGTAGGATCACCGTAATTGGTGTGCTAGCACCCGCGTCTGACTAGGGTTTAGAAGGCGGTGGGATCGCGGACGGCTAGGGTTTGTGGTGGGGAGAGCCTCTCATTTGCACACCTCCACGCCCCTTTATATAGAGTGCACTTAACGGGCCTTCTCACGATAGAAGCCCACTAGGACTCACACTAATGGATCTTCTCGGTAGAAATCCATTAAAACGCCGGAGAGATCCAAATCGTGTAAACCCACTAATGGATCCAATCCGCCAGACATGATCCAACCCGTTAAGTGTGTGACCCGTTAGGTTCATGCATAGCGGCCATAATACTGAAATCTTTTTTCGAGACCATCGGACTTGATGGTTCCTAGCAGGACATGTTGTCCCCGAATACTGCAGTGATCGTATCATTGAACCTTGATATACTCATATACCAATCCTTTTGCCCACGCGATACCGGTCAAGCTCAAGGCAAGATCGTGCCATCCTTGTGATAGCTCGACCCATTCACTCGTCAATGTAATGGATATAATTACGTGATTAACACTTTAATCCTTTGGCATAAGCCATGCACTTTTTCATATCCATCCACATCGAGGGGCGGAGATATCTCTCCCGTTATCAGGAGGGCAAATTCCATCTTGATCTCTTATATCTCACGTCATGTTTCATGGCATACTCGTAAGCTACCTTTTATAACTCCCCTGCTCTGAAGAAGCATTTGATAGCCCAAAGTATACAATTACACATGCTGAGAATCAATAAGAATCTCGGGTCAAATGATCGATATAGGTATACCACTCGAGACTACACTCGATGGCACTTCAAAGATAACAATCTCATCGTTGTCTCCGGGCCGGGTCTATCAACCCCATGTTCTCTAACATGTGCCCACATTATTGATTTGATATCTCCATATCTATGGTATGTGAAACATTACCATCAATCAATACATGTCTTTGGTCAGATCACTATTGTCTCACATAATGATATGTGACCGAGGGGATCGTTTAGAATAATATCATATAACCAATGTGTTTCACAATTAAGTATACTCAATAAACAAAGGGTGACATTTATTCATGGGCGATAAGTACATGAACATAGGCGTATGATACAATCATCTCACATGATCGCCTCTAGGGCATATCACTATGAGAAAAACCTTCAACAACACTGAGCAGGCACAAGATCAAGCTCAATCTGAGAAGTGCGTGTTGGCGCCCTATCGGGAAGGTGCTCGACTACATATGATCGGGGGCTCGGGGTTGGCCCGAACGAAGATCGAGCGATCGAAGATGGCGCCCCGAGCCTCGGTCAGCAGGTCTGAGCCTCACGGCCGCAGCCGCCCTGCTAAGATTCATCTTGAGGCTCTACGGCGTGGGCTTCCGTTCTTGAGAACTCTGCACAAGCAAGGGAGCTTCGAGTGGACCTCGGAGGCCCGTGGTCTTCGGCAAGCTGAAGGTATACTGTCAACCCCACTTTGCTTACGACCCGCAACCGTGCGAGAGGTTGCTTTGCTCTGCGGCCACCACCAGTTTGTCGATCTGTTGTCTGGGTGGTGGCGGGGATCCAGCAACACCGATCTATTATGTCGTAAGTCTTGCGTACCAAGGAAGCGCTACCAGCAGTACAAAAGCTGCCTTTGTCGCGCTCTCCTCGTAACCAGCAGCTTAACCGACATTATTTCAGTGCACTCCGTGGTTGTCGAGCAATTTTCCACTCGGGGACATCTTGCGGAACCAGTGGCGGGTGCATCGCCAAAGTGGGCTATGGGTGGCGGCATTCGATGTCAGTGTCGTAGCTTCGAGCGCCATCAAATCGCAAGTGCTTGCCGACCGTGGTCGGCAGCAGGCGTCGCCAACCTCGCCCGAGCTCGAGAGGTCGAGGAGGAAAATATGGACCATGTTCTTGACGGCTCGAGGTCCTTCAAGTGCTCTTCGAGGCTGGAATCATTATTCTCACCCCACATGGCGGCACTTTGGTCGTGGTCCGCTTTTGGGTTTCGACAACCAACAATGTGGTGGAGTATGAAGCTCTCTTAGCGAACTGCGGGCTTGCAAAGCATTAGGCGTCTCGTCGGTTGAGTCGTCAAAGGCGACTCCCGGCTAAATCGTCAATCGGTACAACAAAAATTACCGGTGCTCGGAAGACTTCGATGTCAAAGTACCTAGCCGAGGTGCTCAAGATGGAGAAATGGTTCCAGACCTAGAGCTCAAGCACATACCGGGAAGGACAACTCGGTCGACTTCCTCTCCAAGCTCGGCTCTTCGGCAGCGGGATCCGCCCGATGTCATCACAGAGCGTTGGCGGCTCCCTCAATCTCCGACCAAGAGGTCTTGTTACGCCGTGGTGGAAGGTATCCCTCTCTGGCTGGAGTCCATTTATAATTTCCTTGCAAGGGCGACCTACCGCCCGACCTGCGAGAAGGCGAGGATCAAGCAGGCGAGTTTATACCGCGGCTCGTCGAGGGCGCTCTGGCGGAATGTTTCGGCGTTACGGCGTTGCATCTCTACGGAGGAGGTAGAATACTGATTAAATGACATCCATTAAGACCTCTGTGGAGCACATTCTTCTAGAGAGACTATGGTGCGGCAAGGCATTCCGTATGGGGTATTATTGGCCTTGGTAACCAGGATACTGTGATATTGTCCGCTTTGTCGGCGGCCGGTTTCATGCGGAACTTCGCATCAACACCGCATCTGGCAGCCGGACTATCCGCTTACGGCCCTTCTCGACATGGGGGCTGGACATCCTCGGCCCTTTTCCTCAGGCGGTCGGGGGCAAGAAGTTCCTGTTCGTTGCTGTTGACACCTTTACCAAGTGGATTGAAGCTGGCGGTCTCGACCATCCACTGCCGGCGGCCGTCCGTTTCTTCCTTATGCGTGGTCACCAGTCACGAGGTCCCATGCAAAATTATCAGCGACAATGGTACTCGGCTTACGGTGAGTTATTCGAGGAGTTTTGCGAGGACCTCGGCATCAAGGTATGCTTTGCTTGATGGCTCACCCTCGAAGCAGCGGAGGCGCGAATCATGCCGGACAAATCGTCGTCGAGGCAAGAAGCGAGTTGCAGATGAGCTCGAGCGCTATGGCAAGACTGGGTGGAAGAACTTCCAATCGTCTTATGGTCTATTCGTACCACAATCGGTAGAGACCACGGGGTCCTCCCTTCCGGCTCGTGTGTTGCAATCTTGGCCGTCACTGCCTCCTGAGGTTCTGTTGGAGCTCTGCAGTCAGCAGTTGACCGGAGTTGACTTTGAGCACGAGCGGTCTCTCGACCTTACCCTCGCGAGAAGAAGTAAGATGCGTGCCTTGCTTTCGATCAGCACTACACCGCAAGCTCTTGCCAGACATGTGTCTCGTGCGTGCACGACCTAGGAAGCTCCTTGTTGGGGACCTAGCCAGGAGGCGGAGTTCGGGGCTCGTCCAACACCAACAAGCTATCCCTGATGGGAGGGCCCTATAGAGTCGTTTCAGCGGATCGCATGGGGCTTCTGGCTAGCGATGCCCGATGGTAGAAGCTCTCTGGCTCGTGGAACATAGATCAACCGGAAGTTTTATGTGTAATTTCTATACCTTACTTTTCAATAAAGCTATTCTTTTATTCTCGATCTTTACTTCTTTCCTTTGTTGACCATCTTGTTGTAATTATTGTCGGAACTTTTTTGAAACGACTTTCGTGCCTTTGCCTTTCGCCCTTAGTGCGGCGTCGCGAGCTTACCGTTCACCCCTAGTGGTCGAGCTAAGCGTAAGTCGAATCTTTCGCAAATTGGCTCCCCCTGTGCAGGGCTCGAGCCAAAAAGCCTCGCTGATTTTGACCATTGAGCGATCTTGATGCGTGGTCGTGATTGAATGTTAAATGCAGGTGAGACCATCTCTTTGTCGAGCTCGCTTTTTGTCACATTCTTTCCTGCACCTTTCCTCAACTCTCTGAGGTCGTGGCCGTTTGCCCTCGTCTACATCTTGTGCCCAAGGCGGCGTTGCTCGACCTTGGACCCTTGAAATTTGGATGAGGATATCCTATCGGCGCACGACCTAAAGGGCATGACTAGAGGCGAAGGCGAACTCAAAATATCCTCGGCTATGAATCTAAATCAAGACAAGATCTCTTTGTTCTCCAAAAGGAATCTAGCTCTGTTAGAACATCTTGTTTTAAGTGTTTTTTACAGGTCGACCGGCGAGTTCATCTACAGATCGGCCATCTCGCGGGTGAGCATCTCCTGCTCGAGCTCGGCTACCATGGCTTTCAAGGTCGATAGCTCGCTCTGGTATTGGAGAGGCTTCCTTGAGGCATCCTGACTTAGCGCCGTTCATCTTTGAGTTGGGCCAAAGGCGCTCTTCGCGCTTCTTTGTGCGCCCAAGATTTCTCTTCAAGCTCAAGATTTTGGCCTCGAGCTCGGGGGCGCCTTGCCGTGGAGGGCGCCCGCTCAACCGGCCTTCTCCCATGCCGACCTTAGCCCGCTCGGTCTCGGCGCCTCGGCCCAGCGTCAAGCTTCTCCTCGAGCCCTAGGATCTTAGCCTTAAGCTCGAGGCGCCCTCGGCAAGAAGGCACACTCCGTGGTGGCCTTCTCCAACGCTTCGACCTTGGACCGCTCGGCCTCGGCGCCAGCGACGGCAGCGCTCTTGCTCCACCGGCCTTGTGGCGAACTCGCTCGGAAGCCGGCGGCTGCTTTCGAGCTTCGTCGCGTGGGCCACCTCCTGCGCCCTCATCGCTGGCGGTCGTCGAAACTCTTTGGTCTTACGCTTTCGACCTCGATGGTCACGATGAACTTGGGCGCTTCGGCTTCCAGGCGCCTCCACCCGTCTATAGAGGCCCCTCGATGCGGCGGCGTGCTCTGAAGCCTTTCGGCCCTTGGAGATGTTGCCAATCACCTTCATGACAGGAAGAGTGGCGCAAAGTGAGAGTAGAAACAAGGGAACTTCAACTGACATGCAGCAAGGTGCGCGTTGGGATCCTTACCTCACGAAGACGGGTCTCAAGGCTTGCGCGGGTGAATTCTTCGCGCTCGTCAATGCGGTCACGGGAGATCTCCTCCTCGTCGACCTGCGCTTCTAGGCTGGAGTCGACCGCGACCACCCCTGGCGTGCTTGGGCCAAGTCCTCGATCTCTGCCCGTGCGACACGGTGTCCGTCGCCTCCCGCAGCGAGTTCAACTGCTGGCGGGGAGGGAGGCGCAGCGGCGTTGGTCCCCGACCTCCGTGGTGGAGCTTCGCTGCGCCTCCGAGCATCGGGGGGC
The DNA here is from genome assembly GCA_036346375.1 of Guadua angustifolia. Lineage (NCBI taxonomy): Eukaryota > Viridiplantae > Streptophyta > Magnoliopsida > Poales > Poaceae > Guadua > Guadua angustifolia. The sequence goes on along the minus strand of CM070506.1, from coordinate 18,308,564 downwards.
GATAGCGGGATCCGCCGTGCGATCTCCATGGCCTTCGACCTCCGTGGCCTAGGGTGCTTGACCCACGGCGCCCGATCTTCGGCGGCGATTAGGCGGTCTGCGGCACCTTTGCGGTGTAGCCATCTTGGCCGGTTGGTGAGTCACGACCTCGGCGCGGGCGACCACAGTTGGGAGAGCACGGGGCGTCGCCCGCGATTGACGGCCGTGGTGCTCTCGGGTGCCTACCCGCGTCGACCTCGGGAGGATCGGTGATGGCTGGTCGTGAGGCCTCGCCCGGTGTCGTAGTCCTCGGCGATCGTCGGTTTGGATCTCCTCGGATGGTCGTCGTGCCCTTGGTCAAACCATGGCCGGGGCCTTCTCGGGGGCCCAAAGGAAGTCCTGCTCGCTTGGCTCGGCGGTGAGCCAACACCAAGGTCCTCCTCCTCGGACTCGGACTAGCCTAGAAACAGCGACCATCGTCAAAATGGGCAAGTCTCGGCGTGGGCGCTCAAGGTCTGCGATTAAACGGATGCTAAGCCGAAAAACATGAAGAGGGCCAGCGAACCGAAAAGCCAAGAACTTACATGGGTAAATCGGCCTCGCCTTGGCAAGTCGGCGTGGGTCTTGTTGCCCGGCCAGCTGCGAGGGCACTTCACTTCGTGGTCCAGCGGCACAGGACCTCGGGCTCATGGTTGGAGTCCACGTCATCATGGCGGGGGGCCTAGGGGCGGGTTTGGGCACCTGGGCGGCAGGGTCGAGGTCCTAGTAGTGGCCGCTCTGCTCTTGCTGAAAAGGAGAATATATCGGGCATCAAGGGGCCGAGCAAAGGACCGGGGCTCGGCCATGAGAATCCTTACTGTGTACCAGTCGCCCCACTCGGCGTGAGGTTTCTTCGCCTCTGGCGGTCTGCTCGATCGAGGGAGGCCTCTTCTTCCCCTTCTTGCCCTTGTCCCCCCGGACAATGGAGCATTCTCTGGTTGTCTCGGTCGGTTCTTAGCGATCCTGCGAGCATGCGAGGTTCAAGAAGGGCCTCGTGGACACTTTCGAATTGAGTACTTGGTGGGGTGGCCTACCTCGGCTTTGCGGTGCAAACACGTTCTCGGCACGGGCTCGTCGAGGGTGTAGTCGTTCGCAGCCTTCCTGAACATTTCGTTCATTAGAGGCGGCGATCCGAGTTCTTTATTGCTGAAAAGACCAAATCATCAAGAGGAACCGGGAGCAAAGCCTGCGAATCTTGAGGCAATCGACTTACGGATCGCCCCTTCCAGTCGGTCGTCGCGACCTTGGATCTTGTAGAAGGGGTGCTCCTCCTCATGAGGAACACGATTCTCAAGAAGTCGTTGGCGATGGCCTGCCCGGTGAGGCCTCGCGTGGCGCAGATATTGATGGTCGTGATGGCCTCTTGATCATCTTCCAAGTCGCCCGACTCTAGGGTCTCCTTCCCGCTAAGGGGGGTACCCTCGAACTCCGGTAGCGCCGCCCTCGCCTTGGTAGAACCATCGCTCGGACCACGGGCCAAGGGAGTCGTGGTAAGCGCGTTTGGGAAGGACCACGAATTCCGTCCGCTGCGGAAGTAGAGGCATCCGACCACGAGGTCCTTCGGTCTTGAAGCGAAAAGCGGAGGAGCAGCGAGGGTGGGAAGGATTCAAGGAACCCCTCGCACAGGTGAGAGAAGATGGAAAGCAGAAGAATGGAGTTGGGTACAAGATTGATCAACTCAATCTCGCATACTGTGAGAACATCTGCGAGAAACTCACTCTCCGGCGTCCGCAGGCCGAAAAGCATGTACTGCTCCATGCTGACAAGCTCGTCGTCCCGAGGCTGCGGCTCGGTCTCCCCGTCCATTAGTCGCCATGACCATGGGTCCATGACCCCAAGCTCTCAAGCTCTTTCATCCTCGTCACCGTCGAGAGCTTTTCGAGCTTAGCCATGGCGGATTAAGAGGAGTTTTGGTCGGGAGGAAGAAGGAGAGTTCAAGCAAGGGTCAAAAGACTACGAAGAAGCGGAGGATTGAATGGCGCGATTGCAAGCTTTATAAGATCGAGGTGCTACAGGCCAGCGGACTAAGGGCATCTCGGGCGTCTTCGGTCGGTGATCTCGGCAGAGCAATTTAAGGCTATCTGGTGGATCGAGAGTTGCGGACGGTTCAGCTGTCGGTCGTCTGCGGGGTTTGAGAGATCAAGCGCCCGGATGTCGGTTAAATCACGGCACGGTGTTATGTTTCCGTCGACCTCGACCTCAAGCACGAGGGTTACGAAATCAACCTCGTCTATGGAGGCTCAAAAGTCGGCCCGTGTTCCAGCCGACCTTGAGCCTCGGGGCTGGGCAGCGAGGTTGGGCGTCCTTGCCGGTCAGCGCGCGGTCGGCGGGCCCCGAGCTCGAGGCCCGACCACGCGACTGGCGTATGCGAGGGCACTCGACCTAGAGCGCGAATGACCTGGGCGCGGCTTCACCGACCTTGAGCTCGGATCGGATCTCGTTCGTCTTGGAGTCCTTGGATTCGGAACGTCGTCTCCTGGCGGTTACCAAGGCGTGGGATCGTGGGGAGTGAAGCGGGTGCGACAAATGCAGGGACGGTTACTTGACCCTCAATGCGCATGAAGACCATTACAGGAATACCTCCGTCTAATTCTGAGCGGGGAGGATATAAAACTAAGGGTGCCTGCTTTGAGGACAAGACATCGAGCTCGGCGCTAGACACTACCATTGTTGAGCTTGAGTTGTAACACACCTCTACTTTGCGAGAGTAACAAAGTCCATCGCCGCAAAAGGCAAGCTGAATAGACTATTACCTTCACGGGGCTCGAACCAGTATAAACCCTAAATGTCACGCTCGTTGTCGCCTAACCGACCTTGACACGTCCACGTTCTTTCCTTCGTTGAGCTAAGCTCTGCTTTCAGTCCCAAGTCTCACTAACCCCGTTTTCATTTTTGCGGTTGGCGATCCCGATTGTCGACACATCCTAAGAAATTTATTATCTTACATAAAAATTTTCAAAATAATTTAACTTTATTTGTTATCTTTAAGAAATCAAAAACAGAATGAACATAATTGGGATAGTAAGTTTGTCTGAATTTTATAAATTTTCTTGAGTGTGATCATGATCTAAAATTTTTGTGAGAGCTTAAGAATTGCCTCAGTACCATTATATAAAATTTAATTTTTTTTAACTTTTTTGTTTACTCAATAAAATTTATGTATGCATTGAACTTCATTTGTTACATTTCAAAATAAAAAAATATAAATGGTGCAATTGCATTTTAAGAATTTTATAAATTCACTGGAGTATGATCATGATTTAAAATTTTTATGAGATGTTAAGCATTTCCTTAGAACTCTTCTACAAAATTTTCAAAATTTTAAACATTTTTAATTATTAAAGCAAATCTATGTACTATTAGATTTAGAGTTTTATCGAGGACATAGCACAATTAGAATTTTTGTAACTTCTTTAAGCTTCATCATCATATAAAAATTTTATAGAAACATTAATGATACATCAAGACCATCACAAATTTTCAAAATTTTCTAACGTTTGTACCATTTTTCATTTAGTTAAAGTTTGCTAGTGTGGCTTTTATCATAATAGTAGCACTATCTGAATTTTTAAAAATTCATGAAACTTGGTCATCATCTAAAAATTTTACGAGAATATTAGTGATACATCATAACGATGTATAAAACATTTCAAAATTTTGTAACGTGGTTTGTTTCATTTTTGTTCGGTTCAAACTTACTAGTCAGCGTTTTATCAGAACAGTAGCAATTTTTTAATTTTTAAAAATTCCTCAGATTTGATAATCATATGAAATTTTTGTGGGAACATAAATGATGTGTCAGAAACCTTCAAATAAAACTTTAAAATTTTTGTACGTTGTTTGAGCTATTTTTCACTCGGTGCAATTTGACCGAGATCTCGGCAAATCTCACCGAGATCTCGGTAAAACCCGTCAAGTTCTCATTTTTTTTGGTAGAAAAAAATCCAGATTTAAATTTTTATTTTTGTATTTTGTCTAGAATTTATCTAAAATTCCGAGATCTTGATGAGATTTGGCTCTTCGGCCTGCTCCAAGTTGTCAAGCGAAAACAGATTTCAAACCCTGTCAGTCCCGCGAGGGCAACAGCCTGATCCAAAACTCACCGCACTGACGCAGCCCACTAATCAACTAAGAGCATGTACAATGGTCACTACTACAGAACCGGCTACTAGTAGCGGTTCGTAACCCTTTAGAAGCGGTTTATAACGCTTCTAAGCAATCAGCGTGTGATACCGTCCGGGTATCACAAGCGATTCTTTCAACCACTGTCTTTGTGGCACGAAGCGGTTGGGAAGGTGTTCGGGAGGGCCAATGGAGCCGCCCGTGGAGAACTCCTGGCGGTTCGTTTACAAACCGCTTGTGGAGAAGGATATCCAAAAGCGGTTCGTCTTACAAACCGCTTGTGGAGAAGGATATCGAGCGGTTAGTCTTACCAACCGTTTGTGGAAGCAAGACTCTACAAGCGGTTGGAGTCACCAACCTCTTGTGGAGAGTTTTTCGATTATATGTATTTTAGAATATGTTCTTCTGAGTGTTTTTGTATATCGTTTTTGACCATAAAATTAAATATGAGGGAGGAGTTTTTTGCGCAATTAAATATATATTGCATATGCATACTCATACACATGTTCACGAGCTAGCTAGCTCACTACATTTAAAAAACGAACTTAATAGTGTAAAAATGGACAAGTACATAGACGCAACCAACGTTTACAATTTTGAATGATGAAAAAAATGATTATCGAACTCATTGCTTGCATCGTCACTCTTTTTGTCCTTGGTCGGCGTGGATGTAAATCGGCCAGTTCATCGGTGTTCAACTCTAGAAAGCTTACGTGGAACTCGCCATTTTGAGATACAACCTAAATCGACAATGAAGCCGATGAGTTGTTCTTGGAGTGCGCACCGGTGTGAGGGAACACGTTAACGTGCTCATCGATGTTGGGTGACAATTAATTAAGCGGGAAGTATATAAATATCCGATCACATGCAATTAATTAAAATGTAAGTTGTAGCTAACAAATTGACATGCATATACTGAACCTCGGCATAATGTTCAGCTAAATCGCCATGGATAAAACTTTGAATATAGTGGAACACGTAGTAGCCACATAAGTTGTTTCGGTAGTCGGCGTTTAACCTTCACGGGAGAAATTTCAGAATATCAGATGAAGAACTGATATGGCGCATGTATATTAATAATAGTTTTTGTAGTGCGTACCTGAGTGCTTACTATGACTTCGAATTCTTTCTCGAATTCTCCTTTTTGCTTCTTCTTAAACTTTGCAAATGTCTTGTTAAGGATGTTAATGAACCATTGGTATTTTTGGGTGGATTCCTTCTTGAGTCATAAACTGTAATCCTGCTGTTGTCAAGCTCGATGACTAGAAGGATCCAGTGAAACCTATTCGTATATTGCAACATATGCGTAAGTAGCTAGTCGTACTATCAATGGCTTAAGAAATACAAGAACAAGAGGTTTGTGAGAACACGTACTTGAAGTTGAAGGGCAGAAGTATGTACGGTTTGTAGTGCTGTTTCAACAGTGCATGCAAAAGGTATGCCTCAACGTTCGATTTTTGCATGTCGTATGACCAGACTTTCTCGTTGACAATCTCTGGGTCGATGAAGCCAACGTTCTGTTTGCCCAGTCTTGTACATCGTTGTATCTCCATTCTACATAAGAAGGGATAACTAAGTTAATTAGATTTTCAATTTTGTGGTGCGAGAGGAAGCAAAGCGGTAAACTTAGTAGATCGACACTACGGACACCGGCGAGGACATGAAAGACACGTTGACCTCGTCTCCTTGGTACACATGGTACAAGTCATCGAATTCGACCATAGTTACATGTTGTTCCCGGAAGAAATACTCATCTTGGAAACGGAGGAGGAACATTTGCTCTCCTTTAGATGCCCTTTCCATGTACCATTCATGCATTTGGCGCATCAGGTGCTGATCAAAATCTAGACGGGGACCTTCTCAGCGGCGGCACCTAATGTCGATGGGCTCGCCATTTTACGGCGGCGGCGTAGTGTTGCGTTGTCGGCCGTTCGAGCCCATCAACGACATCAGTGCCGACAGTTGGAAGAAAATCTGTCTGATTGACCGACACACTGCATGTTCACTTTATGGCTGCCCGAGAGAGCATACGATACACTCCGTGGAGAAGACCAAGAGGTGACGTGCTTGGTTGACAAGGAACTGATCGCTCTGCTTTCTTTTGGTGTAATAGACTATTAACATTCTAGTCGTGGATTTATAACCTTACTTCATTTTTTTAAAATCATGTTAGTGTGGAATAAGAATGATTCGTTATTTTTTTATTCAGCAAATTTTACTGAGTCCTTATCTTCATCTGACCAGCCTCAATCTGGAATAAAGGATAGATTGTGATTACGTCCCAGGGCATAAATGTTTTCACTGATTCTACTTCACATCTCACTTTGAAAATGACTATTTTTCTCTTTGAAATAAACTGAATCAAAAGGCGATAAGTAGTAAAATGAAGAGCATATATTTTAAAACAACATGAAAGAAGAACTTGCGAGAAGGGCTTTAAGAACAGAAATTTCCATTGCAATTCTTCATATCAGCACAAAGAGTCTTGGAGAATTGTAATAAAATAGCATGTGGAACCAAGCAAATCATTACAACGTGCACATTAGACAACAACAACAACATAGTCATCTATATTTATGAAACATGTCCAAAACTTAAAATGAATGATGACCACTGGCAACGGTTGATTGATGAGCTCAAAGAAGGGTGTGAGAATCCATTAAACATGGCTGATTGGATTATGGAGGAACTCTTGAAAAGTGAATTACAACAATGGTTATTAGTGAAGCTCCAAGGATGTGATGGAGCACTGTTCTCTCGTCCAAGCATGAGCAAGGTATTATACACTTAATCTCGCACTAGGCTATGAGTGGGCACGTCAGATTCTCGATCTTTGGTGTTGGTATAAATTACCGAGATTTAAATGGATGGACTGCACTTCATTGAAATTGCTTATTTTGGGAGGTAAATTTATGTTGTATTGCTCATGACTTCAATCCCATTTTGACTAGAGAATGTTCTCCATGACAATCCTTTTGTTGGTGAAAAAAAGCCATTTCCTTTTCCAAAATTGAAATGTTAGTGTATGGTATTTGGGTACTCTCTACACCACTAACTTGGTAACAAATAGCCAATTGTAGGACACGGATCAGAAATAAAGTAGAAATGGTCATCTTGCATTAAATAGAAAATCTAAATTTTACTTTATAAGATATTTTGGACTGGTAATGGATTAGTTGTGCACCGAGAAAACAAGCTATTAGCATAGTTCTTGTGAAATGGTAGCATAATTTTTACATTTTTTCTTCTCTTTTTGTGCTTCAAATGTTAGCACACATTGCAATTGATTGGCATGGAACTAGCAAGCAACCTTGTAGAAACATTACGCATGGAACTAGCAAGCAACCTTGTAGAAACATTCTCGAGAAGCCCATTTTTTATTGCGAGGAAAAGATGGTTTGCAATTCTTCTTCTTTGGTGCATCGGCTCAGCCGTGTCCGATCCTTGCACAAGACATTTCGCCCTAGCCCTTCTTCCTCACTCCCTCCTTCTTCCTCACTCTCTCCTTCTTCTTGCTCCTGCACCTAGCGCCCAGCCTAGGGACCGCTCCTCGACATTTCACGAACACCTTGCGGGCGGTGGGATTAGAGAGGAGGAGGAGGCGTCTTGCAACTTCTACCTCGGTCCTCCGGTGGAATGGCGGGCGGCGCCGCGCGTGGCAGAGGAGGCAATGGCGAGGTGGCGGATCTGGCGAGGTGGCGTCGGCGGGCTCTCGGCGGAGGGCGGCTTGAGACGAAAATTTGGGGTGTGAGAAGCCTTGGGGACTTAGGAAATTTGGGGTGTGAGGAAGAGCGGGAGTATGGACTTTATATAGGGCACCCACTTTACAAGCGGTTAATAATAACAACCGCTTGTAGAAGTGCTCTACAAGCGGTTGGTATTATCAACCCTTGTAAGAGGATTTCAAGCGGTTAATATTACTAACCGCTTGTAGAACGCATGGATGGGCGGGGTGGGAAAGGCCCTATGCAAGCGGTTGGTATTACGAATCGCTTAGAGCACCCTTCTACAAGCGGTTCAATATCTGAACCGCTGGTAAAAGTCTTGATCAGCGTAATATTAAAAACAATACGGTGCCCATATCGTTCGATAAGATCTCTTCCTCCCCTAGCTAGCGCGTGGCGTTTGAGTGTCTTGAGCTCGTCCACCGGTTGAACCCGCTTCGCCCCGTGCCATTCTTTTTTTTTCTTGTGCGGCATTTTCTCACGAGTTCTCTCTCGCTTTTGACCACGAGGCTTGACTTTCCTAACCAAAGAATGACTACAAGCGAGCATAAATAGGGTTGTTAGTAAGAACGCTTGTAGAAGTACCTCTGCGGTTGGGTACTAACCGCTTGTATAGACCGCCGACAAGCGGTTCGTAATACCAACCGCTAGTAGATGGTTTTCTACAAGCTGTTCTACTAACCGCTTGTAGAAGTGGGTAGAGCTTTAAATTCTCTAAGTCCCCGCATGCACTCTCCCACACCTTCAAATTTTCTACGTCCCGAGCGCCTCCTCTCTGTCGCGCTCCCTCCTGCTCTCTGTTTTCATGCCCACAAGGTGTTCGGTGAAATGCCCACAAGGAGTTTTGTTGATATGTTCATGTTGGAGTAATGAAAAAATATTGTTGATGGTAATTTGTTTCACTCTTTGAAGCTATTAATTCATGTCGACGGCTTCATCAAATGGCGAGACGAAGAGACAACTAGAGGCATTGCGGATGAAGCTATCGTGTCCTCGATGCGGAGATCCTGTAAATGTGTTCACCTCCCATACATCCAAGAATCCATCCGAGTGTTCATGAAGTGTTGAATATGTCGGTAAGTTTTGAAGTTATTCATTTGTTCATATTCCTTGACTTTCACCTACATTCCATTCTTTCTGTTTGAAGGGCACAGCATGTCCGTATTGGCAGATGGCAGTGGGTAATGATAAAGCCAGCCATAGTCTTGAAAATCTTGCAATGCAAATTGCTGCATTACAAGAAGATTTGCTGCCAAGGGAGAGTTCACGAATCAAGCGACTAGTGTCTATAACGGGGAGAGATGCACATCCATTGCCGATGACAACAAGAGTATTAAAAAGCTAGAAGAAAGGATGGAAAGAGTAGAGGACATGCTAAAGAAATTAGTTAATATAGCTATCATTGTAATGTTGCTCCTTTTAGTTAATATAGCTATCATTGTAATGTTGTAAATTTCACACTGCTTTTGAGGTTTTTGTATGGGAATTTATGAGCTAACTATGCTAAGCTGAATTTCTCTTTGTATGGTAAAATTTATGCAGTCCTTCCATAGAGTGGATATAAATTTTCAAGCTTTGTTCTCATTTTAAAATTTGTACAAATGGTTTTCAGGCTTTGTTTTCATTTTAAATTTTGTATAAATAATTATGTACAAGCAATGTTAAACATCAACATATCAACATGATCATATGGAATAATTTGTATACAAGTAGTACATCTTAAGTCTTCGTCTTTACAATTGTTCCTTCGTTATGATCGTGGCGTATGTAAGGAGCATCGACATCATCATCACGCAGGGCGTTTATGTCGACATCAAGCTGTAAAAGGAGGAGCTCGTCGAATCGACCATACTCTTCCTCGTCGGTGGCGTTCTCAACTCCTACAATCCTTCGTTTGCCTTGGAGAACCACATGTCGCTTTGGCATTACCTTTTGCTTGTCCTTCGCTTTTAGGTTTGCTTGACATGTCCATTACATAGAAGACACGGATCACATCGTTCGCGAGAACAAGCGGTTCGCGCCTATAGCCGATTTCGTGAGATCCACGGTTGTCATGCCGTATTTGTCGACCTTCACACCGTTTGGAGTCACTTGACCCATTGGCACTTAAATAGAGGACCTTCAGAGGTCCATAGTCGAGCTCCCATATTTCTTCTATGAAACCATAATATGTGTCCAACTTTGCATTGTTGTCTTGGCGTCTATCACGGACACATTTGTTACAGTTGGTGCTCCTGTTATCACGGGATCCGTGTAGAATGTGTAACCATTGATCTCATACCCCTTGAATGTCACGATTTCTTGTGATGGTCCCGAGCCAAAGCGTTGCAATAGTTCATCGTTTGACCCTTCCTCAAGGATGTACTTACAGAGCTATTTGCCGAAAGAATCCATGTGCTTCAGTGTTATCCAACTCTCTGTCTTCCCTGTGAACTCATGGCGTAGGACACTCTTGTCTTTGAAGGACATAGGGGCGACTATAGTTGATTGCTTGAGCGATGAAATGTGCTTGCTTGAATGCAACAAGATCATTGCATGCAAGCGATTGCCTTCCTATTGTCCCTTTGCCCGTAGCCTCCCTCGTGTCGTGATATGGGGACGCCGATAGGATTTAGATCATTCATGTAATCAACACAAAACTCTATCACCTCCTCCATCACGTAGCCCTCGGCAATGCAGCCTTCCGGACGCGAACAGTTACGGACGTACTTCTTCAGGACACTCATGTACCTCTCGAAAGGGAACATGTTGTGCAGATACATTGGTCCGAGGATACCTATCTCCTTGACAAGGTGAACGGTGAGATGAACCATGATATCAAAGAATGCAGGAGGAAATATCATCTCGAGGCTAACCAAACTTTGTACCACATCAGCCTCCAACTTAGGCAGTTTAGCTGGTTCGACAACCTTCTGCGAAATGGCGTTCAGGAAGGAACATAGCTTTGTGATTGTCCCCCGCACCCACTCGGGTAGTATACCTCTGACAACTACCGGGAGCAACTGTGTCATCAACACAAGGCAGTCATGGGATTTTAGGCCTTGGAGTTTGTTCTCTTTCGTGTTTACGAGTCTCTTTACATTTGAGGAGTATCCAGAAGGGACCTTCACACTGTTCAAACACTCAATCATGCTTTTTTCTCTTCTTTGCTTGGAGTGTAGCTCACGGGATGTAGAAAAGTTGTTTTGTCCCTTCTTTGTTTTTTGGATGTAGGTCACTCCTCACCTCCATGTCTTCAAGGTCCTTCCGAGCTTGCGGTGTATCTTCGATTTGCCATACATATCTATGTAGCCTAGAGTTCAAGCAAACATTCTTCGTGATGTGCATGAAGTCAAGCGAGTGACGAACCTCCAAAACTTCCCAATGGCGAGGTCCCAAAATATTGATTTCTTCTTACATGTGGGTGCATGACCATCCTCGTTAAGCACAGGTATGCTTCCAAGACCCTTCCCAAATACTACTTTCAGATCCTTTACCATAGCAAACACAAGTCGCCCATTACGATGCTGAGGCTTAACACGAATTTCTGTTCCCCCGTTAAATTTACTGCCTTTCCACCTCAAAGCATGACTGCCAGGAAGAAACCTGCGGTGGCCCATGTACACACACTTCCGAGAGTTTTTGGTACATGCATCCGTTTCATCTATACCTTCGGTGCGAGCTTTAAACCCTTGCAGTTTGGCGGCCAGTTACTGAGAGCGAGCCAATCGTTGATTGTTACAAACAACAATGCACGCAGGTTGAAATACTCTCTTTTGTACTCATCCCAAACCCGTACACCATCCTCCCACAACTTCACAAGGTCTTCAACCAATGGCTTCGGTAGACATCGATGTCGTTTCTGTGTTGCTTCGGCCTTCGATCAACAATGGCATCATGATGTACTTCCGCTTCATGCACGACCATGGAGGAATGTTATAGATGCAAAGCGCCACAAAGCCAGTGCTATGGATCTTTGCTCAATTGACCGAAAGGATTCATCCCATCGGTGCTCAACCCAAACCTTATGTTTCGACCTCATTTGCAAAGTTCGGTAAGCCCGATCTACTTTCCTCCACCGCGAGCCATCTGCGCAGGTGTCTAAGCATCCCGTCTTCCTTACGCTCTTCGCATGCCAGCGCATCATCTTGGCATGACCTTCGTTAGCAAGCAGGCGCTTCAACCGGGGATCACAGGAAATACCACAATACTTTGGGTGGAGTTCTCTTCTTCGTCGATTCCCATCTAATTCACGGATCGTCACGCCGTACCTTATACCGGATTCTTCGCTGACTTGGACAAACCTCCAAATCGGCATACTCATTGCGATACAGGATACAATCGTTAGGACATGCGTGTATCTTCCGTACTTGCAATCCTAAAGGGTAGAGGACTCGCCGCTTCATCACGAGATTCGGGTAGAGTGTTACCTTAGGAAGCAACTTCTTTACGAGTGATAACAAACCATTGAATGCCTTGTCTGACACACCGTTTGTGGCCTTCCATTGCATGAGTTCTATTGTAGTACGCAGCTTTTTGTGGCCCTGTCCATAGTTTGGGTACAAAACAGTTCTGTGGTCCTCTACCATGCTCTGAAATTTCTTGTATTGTCTTTCCTCTGTGAACTCTCCCTCTCCATCACGGAGCATCTGATCTAACTCATCATCGCCATACTCGTCGACTGTATCTTCCACGGACCCGTATTGAGTGGTGTCCGGCATACTGTTGGCTCTATCTTCCTCTTCTTCATCTTCTTCATCATCTTCCTGTCGAATCGCCTCTGTTTCTCCATGGTGGGTCCAACAGGTATAGTTTGCAATGAAACCTCTCGTGATCACATGGCTCATAACCATCCATCGTTCGGAGTGCTCCTTCTCATTCTTGCAATCCACGACGGACAACGATGAAGCTTCTCGAGGCAAAAATGCAACGGCCGTCGAGAAACTCCTTCATGCTATCTCTGAACTCTCTTGACCGACGGTCCGCATTGTACATCCATTGCGGTTCATCTACACCAATAAAAATAATAACAACATCTATCACAATATTTAATTAAAGCTAACTATGTCTAATAGTTTTATATTTTTAATCATTCTCGCATTCTTTTAACTAAAGCCAACTAATTATTTCTAATCCTGCTGCATTTTTTAAAATAAAACTAACTAATTGTTACATGTTCATGCAAACCTTTTCTATCATTCCGCATTTTAATTTTACTAAATAAAAATTATTTTTATCTTTTCCCCACCTTTGTAATTTTTCATCGTTTCACATTTATTGCATCTCATTCCATACACCAAACAATATATCACCTTAAGAACAAAAAATAAGCCAACAACGAAACACTAACAATTCCCACAAGAACAAAACATGATTTCTCAACATCCAATGCACAAAAACATCAATATATAGGTGAGAAGGATGTCAACAACATGTTACTCACCTTAGGAACAATTAATTGAGAGCTAATAGCCTCAATTGAAAATTTTGGCAGCACCTCCCCATGAATCGCGCTCTCGCCCACCACTCTGCTGTCGAGGCGAGCTCGGGAGGAAAATGGGGTTTAAATGCTATTGGGCGGGAAGGGGTCTCTACAAGCGGTTCTACACACGAACCGCTTCTGGATCCTCACCTATAGAAGCGGTTCGTGTATCAAACCGCTTCTACAGATCTAGAAGCGGTTCTAGTACGAACCGCTTTAGAGATGGCACTCGTAAGGGTTCGTGTCAAGAACCGCTTCTAGAGACCCCCCCCTCCGTTGCCTCACTGAACCGCTAGGTACGTAGAGCACAAGCGGTGCGCACCTAACCGCTTGTGATAGATCGGTTGTGAAGGCCGGTTCTGTAGTAGTGGGTATAGACAATTGATGTTTATAATAAGCTAACATGTCATTTATAGACAGCATTAGAGACAACCCATGCAATGGTATAGACAGCTCATTTATAAGTAGACAACTTCTTCCCATACACGACCTGTTTTGGTTCTCGTGCTAGAGTCGACTCTAATTAAGAGACGGCTTAACTTTCTAGATGCACTCTCTCTCATCCACATCATTTTTTATCTTATATGGCAAAACTTAGAAACTGCTGATATGTACCATTATACGTGCACGTAGGCACGGACTCATATATATACATTAGTAAGACCATGCGGACTCTTGTTTAGTACTTTGGTACAAAAGATTAACACAAAATAAGACGGCGGCAAGCTGGCATTGCTGAAGGGGTGTTGCGCTGAAGCTAGTGTGAAGTAAAATATTATTTTAGTTAGCGTGGTGTACAGTGAAAGTATTAGCTAAACCAGGTGTAAAGTGAAACTTGTGTAAATTTGACAGGTGCAAAGTACACTTTACTCTATAATAAATTTATAGAAATACAGTCTTTTGCTAACCTTAATTATGAGATACAAACTGTCTTAAAGTTTGTAGAGCAACGTTGTGGCCTCCTTGAACATCGTTTTAATAAGATAATGAAAGATAATAGAAGATTGGTGATATTAATAACACCTCTTTAATTTTTATAAAAAATAATTCTGAAACTCTAGCATTCACTAAAGAAGGAGATATATAGCTGTCGGTCCTATAACAACTTAACCCAGGTGGATGGGGAGATTAAACAACACTTCCACCACCAAGCCTCTAGCCTGTTCCCGCACCTGTTTCATTTTGAGGTTTAAAAATTCTATTTTTCATAATATTTTTTAAGAAAAAAGGAATATCTCCATTAATCAAGAAAAATATTGTTCGTCCATTAAATGGCCCACACATCTATACTAACATAAAGAGGAAGAGTTGCATCTTTACTTGCTAAATCTACTCGTACTTTCATCCATTAATCAAGAAAAAATATTGTTCGTCTATGCACATTATTTTAAGCATTGATACTTCCTATCCAATAGACAGATTTGACTTGTATCATGCCAGCAATTAATATATTAACCATTGCCCTAATTCATCACTAATCATACCACCAAAAACCACCTAGCTAATGTTATTCATGAAGATTCAAATAATTTGATTTCACAGTTTCCATTGTGTGACTCCTTGGTAACTGAAGGGAGTATATATATGCTTGTTGAATTTTTAAAAGGGAGTATATATATACTTGTTGAATTTTTTTTTGGGTGGTGTCGATATCTTTCATAATCAACGTAGGTATTAATATATTTTTATTATTATGGTACCAAAGTAGATGCATGGTACGATTCCATGATGAATACAATTCAAAACAATTGGCGTCCTTCTGGCATGTCAGACTCACGTTATTACGTAGAGTTTGCTTGCTTCAAAATTTGTAATTGTATTAGGAGGAAATGCATTGAAGCACTATTTTTTTTTTCCATTTATGTAATATCACCGTGACAACGGCTATTTTTATAAAAAATACAGCTAGCCACCTAGTACAGTAAAAAAAATTTGCCATTCCCAGTCTAACACGAACAGCGTGATGTCTTGTCGAAAATTTCCGACAAGTGTCATTTTCTTGGCCTGGTATCTACATCGGCATTTGTTAGTTGTTGCCGTGCGTCGCCACGCGTGGCGGAGACTACCTAGCAGCGACTTCGGCGTGGCCTGCGTCGTTTTTCTTTCTTAGCCGGGCTGCAGTGTAGACTTGGACCGGACCTCGAACGCAATTACATCCCGGGCCCGGACGTTCCAAGGTTCTAGGCATCCACTGCAGTACCAAGGATGACAAATAAATTTATAAATCATTAAAAACTGGCTCGCACGACTTGTTCCGAGTTGGTTCACTCTTGTGCTAAAATCGTCTCATGCATGAAAGACGGATTAGATTTTTGTTCCGAGTTGGTTCACTCTTGTGCTAAAATCGACTTCACCAAAAATCTGTTGCAGCAAAATGAGGAGAAAAATGGTCTCTTGCATGAAAGACGAATTTTTTTTTTAAATAATATTATTTTAATTCGAAATTGCGACATTAATACACGTATTTTAAAAATTGCAGAAATAATATCCGGTCGCCAAACCGTTTGGCGATAATAGGGTTGTCGCCAAACGGTTTGGCGATAATAGGGTAGTCGCCACACGGTTTGGCGACTATACCGTAATCTCGCGTGTCAGCCCGGTGACAGCCAGGTGTCGCCAGTCAGGGTGAGTCGCCACACGCTCGGCGACTCTTGAGTAGTAGCTGCCGTTTGGCGACTACTAGTAATCGCCGTGTGGCGATTACTCAAGAGTCGCCAGCGGTGTGGCGACCATTGCGAATGCTGTTAACGGCGTGAGCAAGGCCGCTAAGCTAAACGAAGCAAAAAAAAAGTTAAGGCGGCCGAGGCTTCGGCAGAAGGAGAGGAAGAGAGGGAGAGGAAGGAGGAGGGAGAGGAGGCGGCGGAGAGGGAGAGGCGCCGGGCAGGAGAAAGCTTCGGGCGCCTGGAGGGAGGAGGAGAGAGAGATCGCTGAGAGAGAGAGAGAGAGGAGAGGGGAGGAGGAAGAAGGAAGGAGGAAGAAAAAAAGAAAAAAGGTATTTTTTTGTAATTTTTATTAAATTTGTGTAGTGTAAAATAATTGAGATATTTTGTTATATTAGAAAATGTAGAAATTTTAGATATTAGAAAATGTTAGAAATTTTAGATATTAGAAAATGTTAGAAATTTAGATATTAGAAAATTTTAGAAATTTTAGGAATTTTAGATATTGTAGATTTTAGAAATTTTAGGAATTTGAGATATTAGAAAGTTAAGAATTTAGAAATGTTAGATATTAGAGATTTTAGATATTAGAATTTTGAGATAATAGAAATATTAGATATTGATACAAGATCGATGTTTATGCAATATTAGAAATTTTAGATATTAATGCAATGTCGATACTAGAGATTTTAGATATTGATGCAATATTAGAGAGTTTAGATATTGATGCAATATCGATATTAGAAATTTTAGATGCAATATTAGAGAATTTAGATTTTGATGCAATATAGCCATTTTAGATTGTTCGTACAAAATCTTTGGCATGATAATTTTCTTATTTAGGAGGAATCGTTAATTTAGATATTGATGCAATATAAAAATTAATTTTGTTTAGCTAGTGATATTAAACGTTAGTGGTGATATAGAAATTAATTTTGTTTATGTCGTCATGATAATGTCGGATCAAAGTGAAATTTAGGGTATATTATGGCGATGGTGAAATAAAAATTAGGCGAGAATGGTGTTGATTTGAGCAGTTTTGCGGTCACAATGGCGGAACACTTATGTCTCGATAGAGTTAGCATCCGTGATATAAAGCTTTGGTTGACCAAATATTTTTCCTGGATGCAAGTGTTTACTCTGTTACCATTCAAGTCGTATTCACGCAGCGTAGTAAGGGTGACCCGACTCTGTGGGAGTTGAAGAAAATAGATCGGACCTACTTGTGGCGAGAAATGGTTAAGGTGGTGCAAGGGATCTAGCCTTGAGTGTGTAATCTTTGGTGCAGGCGTGCCCTAGAAGAGGTGATTATTAGCGGCGTGGGCGAAATCAAAGACGTCGACTCTGGTGAACAAGTTCGAGTAGTAGTGGTGGGGTGAGGTAGCGGCGGAAGATGATAACGAGGATGCAAAAGACGCGGAAGGTCGGGCAAATGAAGGGAGGAAATCGAGCAAATTGTTGATCAATTGGAGTTGGTGGACCATATGGCGAGGCAAGATGAAGCTGAAATATTGGAGTGTGATGATGACATCGGCGAAGATGAGGAAGAGGAGGAGATGATGAAATGCATAGTAGTCTTGGGCAACGGATGTACCCATCACGATTTAGTGGAACAGAAAAACAAAGCTAGTATGGAAGTTTTGTGGGGGCATGAGTCGCGTTGGGAGTATGGTAGCAATGCCGTTCGGCTGAATCAAGTTTTCGCAAACAATTACGAGTTGAAGTTGGCGGTGAAATTTGTGGGCACTATCGCAGATGAGAGAGTTCGAGTTGTTTTGTCGATCGAGATAGATACGGTGAAGTGCAGAACCGAAGGATGTGAATTCGAGTACATGCTTACAAGCAAGTCGCGAGACATTTTGGATAGCATCACGAGTAGATGGGCACACATGCAGACTAGAAAATGTTACGGTGAAACACCGCAGCAGAATCGGTGTAATCGCTAGCGTGATGTTCAATGAGATCATCGAGAAGCGGGACATTGAGTGTTCTTATATTCGTAAAGCAATCTTGAGAACATTTAAGTACCGATAAGTTACTCGATGGCTTTGGCGGCGAAGCTAAAAGGCATTAGAGAAGAGGTTTGGCACATATGAGGCTTCGTGTTGTAACCTACCTCGTGTGCTTGATGTCTTGAAGGAAACCAACCCGCACGCGTACACGCTTTTGAAGAAAGTGAAGCGGATGGTAACGGGTCTCGATATTTCGTCGAGCTTTCTTTTCTTTGGTCCTTGCATTGCGTCATTCAGTCTTCGCCGTCCATTCTTTGTCGTCGATGGTACATTCTTGATAGGAAATACAAGGCGATTCTAAAACAATTGCAATTGATGGGAACAACCACATACTTCCATTGGCCTTTGCATTTGTTGAGGGTGAGAACCGGATAGGGTGTGGTTTTTCGGACATTTGAAGTTCGGGGTAGTTCGTGATCGCCCAACGTGTGCATCATCCATGACCGCCATAAAGGTATCATTTCGCAATTAAGACTCTCTGAGAGGACCTTGATGAGCCTTTTCCATGGCGTGACATGCGAGCAATGTGGTGCATGAGACATTTGGGAGCAAATTTTTCAGCGGTTCAAGAGTAAGAAGTCGATGAACCTATTTAAGAGGTTATGCAAGCAGAACCAGGCACGTAAGTTCAACGCGATATTGGCCGAGTTGGACAAGCACACTACCGCACAGATTGAAGAGCTGAAGAAGCAACCAGCAACGCCGAACGATTGCCCACCCAAAAGGCTATCACCCTCGGGCGCTCGATCCTCCAAATTTGAGGAGACGATCGTCAAGAAACATTAAGTGTTTCTCGCACTGGATAGAAGCGGAGCCGTTGGAGAAGTGGGCATTGCTCCATGACACTGGAGGCGCTAGGTTAGTATACTAAATTAACATAGCTGTGACGATTGAACAATTAGAGTTATCGTGGTAACTGATATGTTTGAACAGGTTCGGTGTCATGACAACGAATATAGCCGAGGTTTACAATTGGGTCATCAGAGGCCTGCGTCCGCTACCACTTGTGGCCATCCTGGAAGGCATCTTTGCACGCATCGTTGGGTACTTCGAGAAAAAGGCATCGCGAGGTCAGATTGCATGCCACGACATTGCAAACGCCGTACTGTGTGCGGATGATGGCCTACATGGAGGAACGCACCAGTAAAGCTCAGCTGCATATGGTGCGTAGCTTCGGAGTCACTGAGTACCGCTTCGAAGTGACTCTCCGGTGTAAAGGGGGATTGGGAACCGACACAGCGGTTATTACACACGAGGTTAACTTAGGCCAAGGGGCCACTGGATGGTGTGAATGCACCTGCAACAAGCCAAGACTTCTTCATATTCCCTGCTCGCATGTGATCGCAGCTTGTGGGCAAATTGGGATGAACACGGCGCAATACGTGTCCACTTTCTACTTGAAGGGTCATGCTGTCAATACCTGGTCCGGTGAGTTCCGTGGTTTTCGAGCACAAGGTGATTTCACTGCCATTAACACAGATGTGCGCATATGTCTACCGGATGCAAATTTGCGGAGATGTGCACCAGGCGGTGGCGTCCACGTCTAAGCGCGTCGCAATGACATGGATGAATCTGAAGTGGGTGGCCTGTTAGGAGGTGTTCTCCGTGCGGTGAGTACGGGCACAAAGCAACGCAATGCCATTAGTGTTATGTATTGAATTATGTAATGTGTATTCAATTGTGTAATATGTACCATTTTATCCTATGTTAAGTATTTGCGAGTATGTTGGACCTTCCATCATGTTTATGTAGTGAATTATGTAATTTGTATTGAATTACATGCGTGTATCGTTTTATCTCTGATTGTACCTTTCGTCATGTTTTTCTATTGAATTGCGTAATATGTTTGTCGTTTGTTTATTCGTCCAACTCTTGATCTTTTGAATTACATTACTAATCGTCTTGTTTTCTGTTTACTTGCGAGGATGGAGCACCCGAGCCCGAGTCACTCCTTGACTCTTCGTTGGACCGACGGCACTGCCGTCGTTAAATCCACACCACACAGGGCCTTGAGCACGTGCCTCTGCTGCGGTTCCGTGTGCGGCGAGACCTTGGCGGCTCCACCCGGCCTTCTCGCCCGGTGAGTTGCACTACATTTACAAGTTTCATTGCTCGCACAATTGCATTTCTTCTAACAATTGAATTTACATGTCGATAGGTTGGCGCGTCTTTGGGTTGCTTCCTCGCTTCGCATGATCGAGGCCTCACGAGGACGTGCCGAGGCCGAGGCCGAGATCTGCGGAGGGCGACGACGATCGAGGCGTCACGGCGTTTTCCGTTCGGCCGAGCCCTCTCGTCTTGTCGGTGGACCGTTGGCGCCGGAGACGCACACTTTCCACTGCCGTTCGGGGAGGTGACGGTCACCCGCGGGGCGTCGCCATGCTTAGGGGTTGCCGATCGCCGGGCACCGATCGGACCCTCGGTGGCTCCAGCAGAGGGCGGTGACTGCAGAGAGGTTCGCGGAGTGGCTCCTGCTTGACGGCGATACCGTCGCTAGGAAGAAGCACGGGCCGTTGAGGAGGTGGTGGCCCGATTCGCGGTGAGTGCTTATGCGTGTATATGTTATTCTAATTTTTGTAACATTATTAACATATTACTATCGTTAATTATCACAGTGCGGCACATGGCGGCGGACCCACGCCGCACGGTGGACCGACACCGAGGCCTACCGCTTTGGTTGTTTGGGATGGTCATGTTCACGACCACGCCGCGGAGACAGCGTCGCGCCGACGGTGAATAGCCTCACGACGGGCTATCGCGACGCCTTCTTGACCTGCACCAGTCCCGCGGGTGTCACGGGGTTGGCGGTTCTTGCTAACACGTCTTCGCGCCCTTTGCGACGCGTGCGTGAAGCTGAACAAGACCGCCAACCTGACTGCGATGCCTCTACTCCTCCAGCTTTGGTCGTTCGAGCGCTTCCCAGTGGGTCGACCCTTGGTCTTCCCGCGAGTGTACACCGCCGAGATGTACGGGCGACGACATCGACCGGCCGACGGCCGTGGGCTCGCTTTGGACTCGGCGACGGGTAATTATTTCCTTGACTTGCATTTATCAATTTTTATTTGCAGTCGCATGTGCTTCAACATATTTTCTTCCTTTTGCAGCCACAGTGGGCGGGAGTGCAGGTACGTTCGGCGTACCACTCCTTCACGGAGGCGTTCGACCACCGCAGCGCGGAGGTGGTGTGGGACCTATAGCGGCGCCATGTGCACGAGCAGAGCCGCAGCTGGGCTCTCGGCGCTTTGCTATAGGGACCACGATTCTTGGTCGGCGACGAGGAAGATCGTCTTCGGCGTCTCGTGGAGGACTACGCGCCGCCGTGTCCTCGAGCGATTCGACCTCGACAACGGTCCTGTTCCTTGGGGGATCGTGTACGCCCGGCGATACACGTGAGTTAGCCGACCTAAAATATGTGAAATAGTTCGTCGTATGTCTAATAATTTCAATTTCTTTTCGTGGTCGCCACCCATGGCCCTCAGAAGAGCTGCCCACCTTGCTCTGAGAGGATGGAGCCGTGGTCGGGCGCGATGGGCAAGCCGGCAACCACGTCGTCGATGAGGCCACACCTACGACGACTCATCCCACCAATGAGCACTGCTGCCTGATGCGTGCCCGGGACGTGCGTCTGCCTCTTGGTGGAGGAGGCTCGGCCGCCGCAGACAGCTCTAAGCGTGGTGACTTGTACCCGGCAGCGTAGAGGCGGCCATGCACGCATGGTAAGTATTAATTTTGTAAATTACATTGTGTATTCTTGACGCTATGTCCATATGCATATCACTTTCGTGTGTGGCGGTGGACCACGCTAGGGAGCTGCACGACGGGTCGATGTTTTGTCCAGCTACGGGACGGAGTTGCCATCTCGCCGACGAGATGGCGGAGAACTGAGGGCGCATGGTGGCGGCACTGGGGCAGATCGTGGAGCTGGGTTCTTGTCGGCACGTCGGCGCTACCTACCTGCCACCTCGAGACCGCCCGCGCGTGCCTACACACCCACAGCGACCCGGCTCCTCGTTACCTGGCGGAGGCGGAGTGCGGCTTCCACACTCCTTTGCCTCCGGCCCAGCGTGGTGGAGGTCCGGTGGCGAGCACCACGCGCCACACCATGGTCCCCACGCCCGGGTAAGTCGAGCTACTTACGTTGAGTTTTGCATCACGTAACTACAATTAAAAGGTATTATCCGAACGCGAGCTACGTTGAGGTGGAGGCGATTCTCTCGATCCACGCCTCCTCCGGCCATGTCGGCGAGAGTTCTTCGCGGACGATTCTTATTGGTGCTGATTCATCTTGCCTCCACCTGACCGACGCAGCGACGCAGCCCTGCCGACACGAGGCACGCAGCCCCTGACCGACCACGATTCACGCGGCCGGAGTTCGGTACCTTGGTACACGTTGCCTCCTTGCGACCGTCGACCGGTGCAAATTCTGACCGCCGGACTACAGGCGGCGGTGCCATCGCAGAAGCGGCGGGGCCATCGCGGCGCTTCACCTCGCCCTCTTGGCGATGCAAGCCTCGGCCGAGGCGAAGAGGGTCGTGGGAGGAGTGGGGCCGACTAGGGACTCGTTGATAGGTGCGATCCTACTTTTGTTCTTACTTTGTACTATTCTACATTGTTTAGAGTGTTATTCTCGCTTTGTTACTTTGTTCGTCTTGTTTTACAATGTTAATAGTGATGTTCACTTTTTTACCTTCCGATATCAATGCGACATGACAACGCGAACGTTGCGGCTTTCTCGGACCGATTCGACAACACGCCGCATCCCACTTTTTGGATCGATTCGACAACACGCTCCACGAGCAATGCTGGCGTCCTCGTTCGTCTTCTTTGGAGGCCGAGGCCCGCCACCGTGTAAAGGGGAGCGTGCCCGTCGAGGTGGATCGGGCGGGGGCCTAAGGGCGTCCTCGCTCGGGGGGGCGTGCCTATAAGAGGACTCTCAGGGAGAGCCGAAGCACCTCGATTTCCGTTGAACATTCTTCCCCAAACCCGCAATCGTTCCACATATCCTCGTCTTCATCCGTTCCTTGCCCCCAAAGACTATGTCTCAAGCGGCGAGCTCAGAATCGGAGGGCTCGTGCACTTGCCAATGCAAGGCAGTCGAGTGTCCCAACCGCCACGTGCAAGCTAATGTGTTGTACGCTAACACTTCATGAAAATAATGGGCGAGTGTTCTACAAGTGCCCTTTTTTCTCTGTAAGTGAAAAGCTAGTTTGATTCTTTCTTGTGCACACTATTTGTTCTATTCGAGTTGTGTAGTTGTTTGCGATATCTCATTTCTTACCACGGCTGAATGCTTATTTACGTCATCACGTGACTGCAGGTGCCAATATTTCGATGGGCGGACACCATGGACACCTCGATGGAGCGTCCTACAACCATTGTACCACAAAGGATGCAGCAGACCTTCTATGGAGGAGAGGATGGACCCTATGCTTGACGCAGAGGTGAACATCTTGATGTTCAAGATGGAGCGCATTTTAGATCATATGAAATGGTTAGAGAAGATTGTATATGTGGCTATCGTTCTTGTATTGTACTCTATTCTTGCAAGTAGTTAATTTCGTGCAAAGGGGCGAGTTGGTCACGCATGTCTTTCAAGTGGTTTCAGATATCATATCTTCATGTATCTGTATGTTACATATTAGCGTGCTTTAATTATAATATTTTCGTGTGATATGGCTGTCCAAACTGGGTTCCAAAGCTAGTCACACCAACATCTGTATTTACACGAGTAATTCTAAAGGCCGCTGAATAGGGTTAGTTAGTTCAGTTTTCTGCGCTACTAGTTCACGAAGCTCGGTCGGGCAGAGACGACAACACGCTGCACCACGCTGCTCGGGCAGAGACGACAACACGCTGCACCCCGCTTTTCAGACTGAAACGACAACACGCTGCACCCCGCTTTTCATACTGAAACGACAACACTCTGCACCACGCTGCTCGACCGAGCGACAACCGCGCACCCCGCACAGCATCAAACGACAACACTGGACCACGCCGCTCACGCCGAGGCGACAACACGTTGCACCCGCTTTTGGGTGAAGCGACAACACGCTGCACCACGCCGCTTTCGGTGAGACGACAACACGCCGCACCCGCAGACGGTGAGAGGACAACACGCCGCACCCGCCAGACCGAGAGGACAACACGCTGCACCGCTTTTCAGGTGAAAGCGACAACACGCGGCTTTGATGATGGGTGACACGTCGTCAGGTAACCCTCACCACCACTATAAAACATGGCGAAGGGTAGACATCCAACACACCAAACCAAGCAATCAGCGTCGGTGAATCTACACAAATTAGGACACAATGTCGTTTCTCTGGTCGCCTCTTGACAGCGAAGTCCTCCGCCCGAATATCCGGATGCGATGGCGTCGGCGCCCGATTCTGCGGAGTTGCCCGACCCAAATGCGATTGCAACCTACGGCGAAGATGGAGCAATCTACCCATGGAGCGGCGGGCGCAGCGCTCACTCTTCACAGTGCCCGCACCTACAAGGTAAACCCTTGGTGTCCACACAATGCAGGTAACACTACTATCTCATGCTTCATTCTTTCTTTTCTCGGGACAAGGACCGGTGTTGCTTCTTCCAATGGATCGACGGCCGAACGACAGCGACTTCTGAATTTCTCTACAAGCGCCACGACGCCAAACCCGCTTCGCCGAGAACTTCACCCGGTGGGAGGCCGCCGCGGGATATGTACCTTTTCTAGATCGACTGAGCTTAGGGCGGTGTGCGAGGGCCAACCAATCGGTGAGTTTCATGCGTTATACTCATGTTAGTCTCACAAAGTAGTAGTGCTAAACCAGTTCATCGCACAGGGAGTTCGAAGTACACTTTCGAACATCAACAAGTCAAAGGAGGAACCTCCTCGGGGCCACCAAAGCCCCGAGGTTTGCGAACATGGCCTCGGAGGCGATGGTTGATACCGCCACGGTGATCTAGCGGACGGGACATTCTACCGGTGCCCCTTGCCCGAGGATGAATGGTGCGGCTACTTCAACTAGGTGGACCCGGAGACGTACCACCCACATCTCAAGCAACCTGCATGGGATAACTGAGGGGAGCAACCCTCTCCGTGGTGCCACTACCGCCCAGAAAAGCCAGACCCCGAGTACGCATACGGTGTTATGCAACCACCAGCGGGCATCTTGCATTGACTACAGGGGCACTTCCGATTGTCCAAGCATAAGCCCAACACACACCTCCTGCACCATATAGTGGAGGCGAGCGAAGCAGGCGGCGCCCCGCATGTCTCCGACAACGCCAACACAAAGAGAGGCGCAAGAGGTTCGTCCTCTCGAAGAAGAAGGGACAAGGGAAGCAACCGCCGAGGTCCGCACCACGCAACAAATCCTCGGCGCTAGGCGGACCATCCAAGGAACCGGGTGGTATTAACATAGGGGCGCCGAGAATCGGGATGACATGCCCATATGGGAGGCGAAATCCACATAAAGAACAACCAAAATTTAAGTCTTATACACGAGACGTGCGGCATAGGCCACCCAATCGGCGCATACCGGGAGCACTGCGGAACCCCATGGAGTTCTTTCATAGTAGGGATCGGCGGTGTCCGAGGACAAATCGCAAAATTAGAACGGGTCGTAATATGCGAAAATGTATGACATCATTCGCTGTACCACGATAGGCGAACGATCATTTGTTCCACCATGACGAACATGCTTTAGTTAGTTAGTTAGTCAAGCAATTTAAATCCTTTGTTGTAATGCCCTTCTAATATAATCTAATCTATTGCTTATTTTCTCATGAGAACTTTGATTGTATGTGCCCTTATATATGTTCAACAAATAATTTAAGTGTTCATAACATGAGTTGTTGTCGACCATAAAATTTTGAAAATTCACATCTGTGATGTTCATAACAATAAAAATGAAATTTTCAAATGTTCATAACAATCAAATTTTATTGTTTGAATTTAAAACATTGTTCAGATCTTCAAATTATTTGAAATTTTTATGGTAATATCACTGATTTACCAGAACCTCCATAAAAATTTCAAAATTTTCCGACGTCGTGGTTGTCCAATTTAATTTTTATCGTGCTTTCGTGATTCTACCGCGAGTGCCTTTTCGATTTTCACAACAAATGGCAGACCAACGTCGGCTATCTCGCCATATCGTAAGTGGTAGCCCGCATTGCGTGAGGGCCGCCCTTGAATTTTTCCGTAATTTTTGGACCGTGTCTTGCTCATGTCTGGGCAACGAAAACCCTTAGTGCCCACGATTTCCGTGGTTTCAGAGCCGTAAGTGCTTTTTCCGACTTTCGCAACAAAATGCCGGAGGAACGTCTTGCTATCTTGCCCATACGTAAGTGGTAGCCCGCCTTGCGCGAGGGCGGCCTTCATTTATTCCGTCTTTTTAGACCGTGTTCCGCCTATCTGCGGGGCTATGAAAATCGAAAGTGAGATGCGTATCACTAACGAACTAAAATAATTCTTCCGTCTATTACATGACAAGAGTTTTTTAGTTTTTCTGTTTAATATAACAATTATTGCATAAACAGTTCACAACAAAATTTACTCAAAAATTAAAAATGTACAATATTATCGCCAAGCGGTTGAGCGACTACTAGTAGTCGCCACACGGCTCGGCGACTACTAGTGGTCGCCAACCGCTTGGCGACTACTAAGTAGTCGCCGAACGTCGTGGCTCCACTACCTGACACAGGCGACATAACCGGTCACCACCGGCTGTCACCGGGCTGACACGCGGGATTACGGTATAGTCGCCAAACCGTGTGGCGACTATCCTATTATCGCCAAACCGTTTGGCGGCGACCTATTATCGCCAAACCGCTTGGCGATCGGATATTATTTCTGCAATTTTTAAAATACGTGTATTAATATCGCAATTTCGAATTAAAATAATATTATTTAAAAAAAATTCCATGAAAGACGGATTAGGTTTTCACTTGACTCTTTCTCCACTTCACCCAAAATCTGTCATGTCCCAACGGGGAGATAGCTGACAACACTAAGAGGTCCTAATGTTTGGTTTGAACTTTGAACTTGTATGTAGATTTAATGAGTCATTTTCTTCTACACCTCTATTTATTCTCTCTCAACCATATGCATTTATTCATTACTACCTATACAAAATATATATTTCATCTTCCAAAATAATTAAGTGGGGCATCTAAGTCATTTTCTCTCATACCTTTCTCAATATAAACTAGTTGTGATGGAAGTCAACGACAAGTTATAAATTTGTTACAGGCAAGTTGAGCTTCCAACATTGACGAGGCGATCAAGATGGCATCCGGCGGCCGGCACCACCAAGGCAGCCTCGCGCAGTTCTCGTTGCGCTCCTTTCTAGCAGCGTGCCATGCATTGTAGAATTTTTTTTACTGTTGTAGCCTTAAAAAATTATTTTTTCAGAATTAATTATGTGCTAATTTTTTTTCAAATTTGTCTCCTGATGCACAAATAGAGATGCAGCACACGGGGAGCGCGGCATTACCATGACACAACATGTGGCATTGCCGCATCTTCATTCGGAGGCATTTCGAAATTAAAAAAATACCATGATACTGTAGGGCTGCATTACTACAGTACCATGGTACTTACAGCAGTTTTTTCTTTTTTTTTATCTGCTAAGTGGAGGCGTCATATTTATCGCCGGTGGGGTACGTCATTTGGTTTTCGCCACATGTCGCCTCGTGGTTATTTCCGCGCTCCTATGCGCAGGAATAACATTTTACATGCTCTTTGTACGTGGGATTTGTATTTTTCATGCTTCCCGTGCGTAGGATTTGCAGGCCACAACCATATTTGAAAAAAATCATATGGATGCTAGTTCTAGAGAAATAATTTTTTATGGTTACCACAGTGAATTTTTTTTTAAAACTAGCCCCCATCCGTTTGTGTAACATCCCAAATCTGATCAAGCAAATAAAGTGGCATGCTTTGATTCTGGTTGCATTTTGGAATTTCTTATTGAATTTATTTATGGAATGTAGTCTTCTTTTTCCTAAATGTCATGTTTAGTATAAAGTCTTTTTAAAGGCCAAATCAAGCACATAAATGAAACTCAAAGAAACACCAAACAACATGCTATAGAAAATAATTTTATAAAATACTACAGCCCAAAAGATGAATAAAAATAATTTTTCCAGAATTTTTGCACACCATTTATATAGCTTAGAAATTCAAAACCAGATTGAAACCAGTCAAGTTTAGAGAATTATTGTACTTAAACCACAGTAGGGAATGAGATGAAACCAGAGGAAATGGAAGACTACTGCACAAAAACTTGCAAAAGTTTTTAACATTCTTTCACTCCTAATTAGCCTCCCAAACCCCAAACCCGAAATTGACATTAAATAACTTCAACTGCCAAATGCAACCATTACAATCGATGGAACTCTCAGCTATGCCACTGCCAGGAGGTCCCGCACCTACCTGGACCCACCGGTCATGAGACAACGAAGATTGTCCATGTGTATTTATACAACGATCCCAGAATGGATTTTGTATAATCTCCGTCTATATGGATGACTTGAACATTATTGGGACTGATGAAGAAATTGAAGAAGCTTGCTCATACTTGAAGCCTAAGTTCGAAATGAAGGACTTGGGTAAAACCAAGTTTTGTTTAGGCTTGCAATTTGAGCATGTCTAAGGAGGAATCTTGGTACACCAATCATCCTACACTCAGAAAGTGGTAGAGAAATTCAGTTTTGAAAAGGCATATCCTGCAAAGACTCCAATGGTCGGAAGGTCGTTACAAGCAGACCTAGACCCATACAGGCCTAGGGAAGAGGGGGAGGAAGTCCTAGGAGCAGAATTCCCATATCTGAGTGCAGTTGGAGCACTCATGTACCTCGTAAATAGCACCAGGCTGGACATTGCATTCGCTGTGAACTTGCTAGCCAGGTATAGTGTAGAACCTACCAAAAGGCATTGGAAGGGGATAAATGACATCTTCCGTTACCTCCAAGGAAGCAAGGACCTTGGCTTGTTCTTCAGAAGGAACAATGAATTGAATTTGGTTGGCTATGCCGATGTTGGGTACTTTTCTGACGCGCATGCTGGCAAGTTACAAACCGGGTATGTTTTCCTTTGTGGTGGAACGGCAATTTCTTGGAAGTCGTCTAAGCAAACTCTTGTCTGGACGTCGACAAACCACTCGGAAATCATCGCTTTGTATGAAGCCTTCCGAGAATGTGCATGGCTTCGAAGAATGGTTCACCACATCCAGAAGTCATGTGGCCTGAACATTGAGCAAACCACTATAATTTATGAAGACAATGCAGCTTGTGTTGCTCAAGTGCAAATGGGATATGTGAAAAATAACCTCATGAAACACATCAACCCCAAGTTCTTCTATGCTCATGAAATGCATAAGATGAATGAGATCAAGATACTGCACACTAAGTCATGTGAGAATCTCGCAGATCTATTCACTAAGTCTCTCCCAGCATCTATTTTTGAAAGGTGTGTTAGAGGATTTGGGATGATGAGACTAAGAGAAGTGCAGATTTCAGGGGGAGAACTTTCACATACTCCCAAATAAATCTTAAACATGAAGTTTGAGTATCCAACGTGAATCTCGAAGATTTGTATTGAAGTTTGGGTAAATTGTACTCTTTTTCCTTAGTAAGTTTTTCACGGAAATTTTCTTACATAAGGTTTTAATGAGGCAATTCGTGCAATACAGCAAGCGTATACTATGTACTCTTTCTCCAAGTATTTTTCCCACTGGGTTTTTCCTGGAGTTTTGATCGATGAGGCATATGCATCTCGCGGCAAAGGGCCAAGGGGGAGTGTTAGGAAACTTGGTGGCCCACGAAGGCCCACTTTGGCCCATCAGCCGAAACCCTAGGCGAAGACTATAAATATGGAGGAGGGGTCACACCATTGTATACATACTTAGAAATAATAGATTAGTTCCTCCCAAACTCTGTCTCTCTGTTCTTTACTATAAAGCTATTAGGGAACCCTGGACTATTCGATAGCACGGTTCCCTAATAGAAGCTTCTCTCCTCTCTCCCATCACTGCCGAGGCGCTGCATTGACAATGCTCGGCTGCCACATCTTCTTAGGCAAATAATTTAACCACGGCTTCCCGATCATTTGCGCTACGTGTTGTCCTTTGCTGCATGCCGAACTCTCCACCCCAATTGCTTAAATGGACCACCGAAGCTCTTCCAGCTCTTTTGCTCGCTGCCTACTCTCCTTGCCATAGAATACTCGGCCGAGGCAAGCACCGAGAGCCGTGTCCGCCTGTATAAAAAATTCTGTTAGATTAATCTTGTTGTTCGTTGCATTAGTTACATGCTAGTTGTGTTCATGTGTTGGTGTCACATGTAATAGACTGAAACAATAATAGATGAATACGTGCTACATAGCATACTGGCCGGATCGGCAGTGTGTAGTGAGCTGATCGCCAGCTAGGAGTTGAGTGCATGTATGTGGTCTGGAGCCAGCCATGCATGTTTGGTGTGGACGTCAGTGATCGGCCAAGTCATGGAGCCCGTTCAGGAGGCGGAAGCAGTTTGGCTTTGCATGGACACATGCATTGGTGATGGACCAGGAGAGCTGTTGGACGTGCTGTAGTGTTTATTTTGGATGCTTGCATGCTGATGCATTAGTTTAGGCCACTAGCTAATTCCCTTGCCCGATTCTTGCGGCCAGATGAGCACATGTCGTGGAACGGCAAGGCCATTACACTACTACTGAACTGGCCTTCAATACCGGTTAAAAATAGTCTTTAGTACCGATACAGGCCATCTGGGACTGATGCTTAAGGGCATCAGTCTCGGTTCCCTCACCCAGTACTGATAGAGTATCAGTACCAGTTGGAGGCACACGTGGCACTAGCCCGTGAGTCCTAGATGGCCCTTATCAGTACCGGTTGGTTTCTTCAACCGGTATTGATGAGCTATGAGCCGTGTATATATATGTGTGTGTGTGTGTGTGTGTGTGTGTGTCCACTATATATGTGTGTGTACAATTAATTAAAGCACATATAATCAATCATGCATAATTGACTGATAATTAAATCACATAACAACATTCATTAACTCTGTCACACAAGAACTTCATTTCCCAGGAGGTCACGCATCCTATTACTACTCTCCTTCAAGCACGCTTAACTTCAGAGCTCTTATAAGATCTAGTACTTTAGTGGTGGTATGATAACATCTAATATATAATGCGTCCCTCCTCCCTTTAACCCCATGAAGCACCCGAACACTTATTTTCAATTATTTCAAATTAGCAAACTATAGAGGTAATTAGTAAACTATAGAGGTAATTATAAAAATTTAAAACTTTCAAATTTATTTTTCATACTTTTGACTATAAATTATGCTTGCAATATATGTGCCATTACTATTAACGAAACTTGTAAAAACACCATAACTTTTGATTCGTACCTTCGATTTTAGTGTTCTTGTGCTTTTTTGGAATCATGACACGATAAGCTCTCCGATTATATTCTTTTGGGCACCGATTCTAGTTTGCAAATATAAAATCTGAGCACTTTTTTTGTTAAAATGGCCATAACTTTTGACTTGTAACTCCGATCGGGGCGTTCTTTGGCTCGTTTGAAAGATAACAAAAAGTAGCACCCAAAATTAGATGGTCGGATCCTGATGGTTTGTGCGAGTGCGTGCGTGGCGATGGAATTCCAAATAAAGGTCATTTAGGGCCTCAAAATGGCCGCTGATGTTTTGAATCTGTTTCGGTTGTTCTTTTCAATTATTACAAATGGAATATTAGTTCCAATTATTTCAAATGTATATTATTTAATGTCAATTCTTTCAAATTAGAAGGCAGGAGAGGTAATTAGCAATGTTTAAAATTTTCTATTTTTATTATTTACGACGGTTTCAAATTAAAACCATCTGTAATCAGGTGAACATCACAGATGTTTTTTTGCTAAAACTACCTGTGGTGTTCACCTCATCACAGACAGTTTTATCCACAAACCGTCTGTGATGAAAGCGAGAACTTCACAGACGGTTTGTAGATTGAACCGTCTGTGATGAGGTGAACATCACAGACGGTTTTTGGCTAGAACCGTCTGTGATGAAAGCGAGAACTTCACAGACAGTTTGTAGATAGAACCGTCTGTGATGAGGTGAACATCACAGACGGTTCTAACCAAAAACCGTCTGTGAAGTTTTCGCTTTCATCACAAATGGTTTGTGAATAAAACCGTCTGTGATGATCCGACATCACAGACAGTTTCAACCACAAACCGTCTACGATGTGTCCGAAACACATCACAGACAGTTTTCATAAAAAACAGTCTGTGATGATATGTCTAATATAACCCTTTTTGTAGTAGCTAGTGTGTTGTGCCACAAAGGCTCTGTAGCAGTGTTAGTTGGTGTGTGTGTATGTTTAAATATGAGTCCAATGTAACCTGCTAATAATTAAAGTAAAAGAAAAGGACCACAGGTGTGTTGTGTCACAAAGGCTTGTCCGCTTGTGTGTGTGTTCCTTTTCACTGTTTCTGTGTGAGTTCCAACAAATTCTGGTGAGCTTCGCGAGCAAACTGGCCGCCGGGATCTCTCTACCTCTCTCTGATCAGCTCTTAATCCTAGCCTCTGCCTTGCATGCAGCCGAGACCTCACCGTCTACTCTTCAGCGTTGCTCCACGTCGGGACTATGAGCTGGAGCCGGTCGCCGGAACCTCCTCACCAAACTGAGACTTCAGCGCCTCCACTGGTAGCTGCTAGCCGAGCCCTCCACCGCGGTGCTGTTGAACAGCTCGGCCGGAACCTTCCCCACGATCCTCCCTCTCCACTCCACACTCTCCTTCCTCTACCGGTGCTGCCGAACGCCATTTCTGGCCGAGAAGCTCTAGGTAAGGAAAGGTAGACTAAAATATTATACCACTGTTGCTTGTTAAGCAACAACGCATCGCATTGGTAAGAGCCCCGAGCGTTACTCAAAAAGGCCCTGGGTTCGAATCTTGAGTTTTGCATTTTGTTTTTCCTTTTTGCCTCATGTGTTTCAAACCTTCTTATCTTTTTCTAGGAGGGTCCAAATGGAATAAACTCAGTTTCTAAATTTGAGTTAGGCAATAAGTATTTGGATTATGCAATAAAAATTCATATGTTACTTGCAGTATAGTTGTTTAAATAAAGTTTGAATAAAAGTCTCTTTTAGGGTGTTATGAAGCAACTATGTAATCCTTTTTGCCTTATGTGTTTCAAATCTTCATATCTTTTGCTAGGAGGGTCCAACTGGAACAAACTCATTTTCTAAATTTGAGTTAGGCAATAAGGATTTGGATTATACAATAAAAATTCATATGTTACTTGCAGTATAGTTGTTTAAATAAAGTTCGAATAAAAGTCTTTTTTTATGTAATCTAAGTTCCAAAAATCATGAAATAAATCTCACATGCTCATGTGATCATTATTGTCCCATATCTGCAAAACAATTGGATTTGAACTAGGCTTGAACAATAAAAATTGAATGTAGAACACCTCTCTTGCATAAGGAAATCAAGTGGTTAAAATTTGTACCAAACGAATTGAAAACTGAGCAAAACTAGTTTGGCTACACTACTGAGGTTATAAGGATCCCAAATGTACAAAAACATTTAAGTTTTGCCATAGGTAATGATATTTACTCGACAGTCGAAGTTTCAATGCGGGTAATATTTGAATATCCGTAACTTGTGCAATCAAACTTCAAATTTGATAAAACCAATTTCTAAGACCTTAGGAAGTGATATCCTTTCTGGTTATGTAAAGATAACTCATAATTATGCTATGTTAAAATATTTTAATGCAAGGCACTAACGTTCAACTATGTGAAAAACATCTCGGATAAAAGCGAAATATCATGGAAATAGCTTTAAAACTCTCTTAGGGATATTCTGTACTCGTTCTTGAAAAAGTGATTAGATTATCCCATATAGTTGAGTCGCAATCGCAAAAAGAAAACTGGACCATGATGCTAAACAAGATGGTCATATAAGCCTTTTCGTAGCCTTTAAAATATCACGTCTAAATATAAAATAATGATGGAATAGACTAGAAACATTATTTGTTATATATACTACCATAATCTAGAAAAATATATTAATTAGAACTTGCTTTGCATCTGAATCCAATCACAAGGAAAACCCTAAATGATCACAAACTGCACAGATTCGATATCACTTAAGCCTTTTCGGCGGCTTGTAAAACAACTCACCTAAACACAAATTTTGGGGAAATTGGTCCAGAAACATAATCCAGTGTATGTAAAAGCAAAATATAGAAAAATATCCAAATTACAACTTGTTTATCATATAAAATCTATTAACGTAAATACCCTAAGTGATAAGATCGCTAGAACCGTATTGCATGAATAGTTGATGAGAGTAGAAGTCTTTGTCCAAAGTTCCCACAACGCAAGAACCATCTTATAATCATATAGTAGCAGACAATAACTTGGAATTGCATACCCAACTTGTAGAGATTGCTTTTATGCAAAGACACTTAAGACTAAGCACTAGTCATGCATAACACTTTAACTAATGACTTCCTTCTTCTAAACCAAATAATTTTTGCATCTTGAATTTGGAATTATAAATACTAAAATACATAAAACTAGCCTCTTGAATTCATAAGAAACTATATGTATGTGCTCGGCTATAGCTTCTTGAAATCGACAGAAGAAATTAGCACATTCACGCAAAGGGCCTCACATAAGCTAAGTGATAATGAAATCGTTATACAAGAGATAATTAAGAACTCAAAATCACCATGATCTTCTTGGTAAGTTTTAATTTGATATTTTATTTGATTTCTTTTTGCCCTATTTGATTCGATGTTGTTTGCTTTTGTCTCAGTTCTTATTATTCAATACGTAGACGACGATATTTCGGATCCGATTGGTAACGACATCGACCACAATCCAGATTATATTCCCGAAGAAGAGCAACTAGGCAAGCACCCTCCTTTGACCATTTTGATCCCATATTTTCAATGTTATTTTGCTTTATCAAACTATATGCATGCGTGTATGTTGTAAGCTGCTATGTTGTGGGAATCGGTAGCTAAATCCAATTGTATGCATTTCCTTCGCCTTGCCATTTGAATACTTGCCATGGCAACTTAGTGATGGGTAGACAATAATTAATGTCACATGGGTAAAAATTGCGAAATTAACTTATGTATCTGTTTAGACATGCTCATTAGAACGATTTTTAAAATGGTGGGAAATGTTTCAACTACTATGAGCAACTTTGTTTAAATGAACGGAACCGAGGTATGGTTTCTATTTAATTTGATAAAAATCCAACTCAAACTTATGATTTAGATGCGGGCGAGTAATTACTTAACTTGAGGCGTGAAAGGACCTCACGCGTAGATATGGGGAGATTCTCGTCGGGTCAATTAAGGGCCAAACTTGATGCTATCACCTAAGTGTTTTGGTGCAACCACATGTGCTAGTATGGGATAGCCTAAACTCATTAGATTAGTTGATTTTTAATCTTGCATCTTGAGAGGCCAGAGTAGTAAAGGTACATCGAAGAACAGTGTTGCTCGTAGGTGCTCCCTTCACCGAGGTGTTGGGTTCCCGATGGGGCACCATCGTGGTTCAGGATCTCTGGACTGTGGCAAGAGTTTAACATCATTGGGGCGGGTGCAAGATTAAGCTTTAACTAGTTGAACGGTTTCGTCACAGTTTAGCAAATCGGGTATGATGAGTATCGCGAGGCATGGTTGACATGATTAATTGCTAGAATGTGTCTTGTGGGTAAAGTGTACGCTCTCTGCAGAGATTAAAATCTAATTAATTAGTCGTGCTCGCGGTCATGAGTAACTTGGGGAAATAATGTCAAGTATAGTCTTGTTTTTGTGAAATTTTTTGGAAAATGGTGTTAGAGCGGGTTGGTGAATTGGGAAGCCAATGGTGGCTATTTGCACTTATTGATCACAGCCAAGGAGGGCTGTGAAATATTATCTATGAACTTTACTTACTGTTATTTAACTTCATATCAAATGCTCTTTACAATTTCGTTACCATTTTGATGAATCTTTTACTTGCAAACAAAATCTGCCTTATGCTGAAAATGAGACTAGTGTACAAGCTTGTTTCCTTGTTCTAGCCATGCATTTACTTTATTTCCATACACTAAAGTCTGGCGAGTACATACGTGTACTCATGGTTGCTTAATCAGCACAATATAGAAGAAAATATGGAAGAATGCCTCGACGATGCTTATTATACTCCGGGAACCGACGATCATGTTGACGGTTGAACTTGGGCTCTTTCCCAAGTCGGTTGCGTATGGGTAGGGATGGGCATACCGCTGTCCTACTTTTGGTATATGCTTTATTTCCGCTACAATTTACTTTGGGACTTGTAATATTTGGCCGGTCGGTCACTATATGTAATAGTAAGTAATTAATGTAATAGTTCTAGTTTATGTTTTGGTTTGAGAACTGCTTAGTTTCATGTGTATGTGTTACAATACATCTCTAATGCGGGATATGTGGGTACTAGGTGTTGATCTTGGGAACTAGCATTAGACACATCCGAGTTAGGGATGGCAATCTTACCCGATTACCCGTGTGTCCGCGGGTAAAAACCCTAATAGAGGTGGATATGTTCCTCTTTTATTACCCACGAGTATGTTTATGGGGGCCAAATTCTACCCGATAGATAAACGGGTATGGGTATGGGGGAGCTTCACCGGTACCCATTCCGCCCGATTACCCGCTATCTCCTATTGACATACGGGCTAGAACAGGCGTATAGTTGGTTCCCTAATCCCCAATTTATGGTATCTCATTTTAGTAATTGTTGAACTTGACCATCTGTGTATTATTTGTCTATATGTATTATTTTAATTCTTATTTTTATGTACATTTGAAATTTTGAATCATTGATGATCATTCTTTAATCCATAGAATGTTGGTAATAACCATAACTTCATCAAAAAGGTTATATTAGTACCTTAACTCATTAGCTCCTAGTACCATTTAGTTGGAAAGATTGTTGATGGTGGCGGATAAACGGGTATACCTGCGGGTATTGGGTACCCGCGGGCGACGGGTATGGGTGAGATTTTTCGCCTGCGACTCTTCGCGGGTATACCCGTGTCAGCGTATTCCACCTGACAAGATCCAGTCAACGAACGGGGTTGACTACTCCCTAGACGGAAGACATGGTTCGGTAGAGGGCATCTTCGTGGTTGGAAACCCTAATGTCTCTCCATGATGGATCCCGAGAATCAACAAACTGATGGACACGACGATGTACCCAGGTTCAGGCCCCCAGCTCGGGTAATGGCCCTACGTCCTGCTGGTTCTTTGTTGAGGAAATGTGAAGGGGATTACAATGGTTTCTTTGCTCTGTCTGGGTCTATGTGTGTTCTCCTTGTGTGTTCTTGGGGCCCCCTTCTCCATGCACTGAGGTGCTCTTATATAGACGAGCCGGCCTGGGCAGGGGAGAAGGTGACGCTATACTTATCTATAACACATTAATTACACATCATTCCAACCTCCACGTCGATCCACGACTCATTTATTACACACGCCTCTGTGGTCTTGTCCTTCAAACCTCATTTAATGTTGGTGCGTGGCTTCGCCCAGTCCGCCCGGGATATGATGCTCCTGCGACGGGTTTGGTAAGAGGCGTCAGAGAGACGTGCCATCGTCGTGTCGATAGCAGAACCCTTCACAATTAATGACCCTGACACAAGGTGCCAGGGGAGGGAACTTCGAGGCGAAGCCTTCCTCTCATTCCTTTGGTTGCCTCGATGGTCGGACAGGGGCCCAACGCCGCCCACTCGCCAAAGCCGCCTCATAAGTTGACGCCGGCCGGCAGGCGTGATCGCCACCGCCCGCCAGCACCACGAACGCGCCGCCGGTGAGCGTGGCGTGATCGCCCACCGCCGCCGAGGCCACGCGACCTCGCCGTGAGGGGCGGCGTGATCACCGTCGCTGCCGTGGCGCCACCGAGCCGCTCGATCGCCGAAAGGGGCATGATCGGCGCCGCTCACGGAGGCTACGCGGCTCCTCGCCGTGGCAGGCATGATCGCCGGCCGCCTCGAGGGCGCCACGCTGCCGTCGCCCGGCGAAAGGCGTGATCGCCGGCCGCTCACTAGGGGCCACATGGGCTCCTAGCCGGCGGGCGGCGTGATCGCCGGCTACGCCAGGCACCAAGTTGGGCCAGCCGCTTGGGCCCATTACTTCTCTACGGAGAGGGTACCGTGCAAAGTACACCGACAGTAGCCGGGCCGCCCCGAACGCGCATCACCGCTGAGACCTTATTTAATGCCGCAGTGTTCTTGGATGGGCCCACCACCTCTGCGCACGCAACTGCTTCGATCCTCCCCACTTCCGTCGATTTTTCTTAGGACGCAAAACGCCGCGTCTTTTGCCTATTCGCGAATCGTCTTCGTGGGGGGTCTATATATATACACGCCCCCAACCAGCAGTTCACGCCTTCTGATCTCCATGCACTTTGCTTTTTGCCCTTTCATCTTCCTTTGCTCAAAGAACTCTGCTTCTGCTTCGATGGCGCAGCCTCTTCTCTCTTCCACCGCTGGCCAGAGTAGGGTGGATCTTGTCGCCATGATGGCACCCGAGGGCTCCCTCCACCCTCGCCAGGGGACCGTCGTGCCAGGTTGCGAGCCAGGGAGATCATCGTCTTCACCTGGGGACTTATGGCGGGCTTGGTGCTACCATTCTCTGAATTCTTCCTCACTGTCCTTCACTTCTACGAGATTCACCATCTTCATCTTTCCCCCAACTCCATCGTCCTTCTCTCCACTTCGCTTACCTCTGCAAGATATTCGTGGGGGTAATGCCCAATCTCTCCCTCTTTTGCTATTTCTTCATCTGCCGCAGCTCTCCCGACAGTGAGGTCGCAGGGAGCTGCAACTTACGCCTTCGCGATGGGTCGGCCCCCCGCTACATTCCCTTCTAGTCACGCTCCAACTGGAAGAATTGGCGAAGCGACTGGCTCTACGTCGGCGACGACAGCGGGGTCGACCTTCTTGGGGTGCCTTGCGCGCGGGCAGAAGTCCGCAAGAGCGCCAATAGTCCGAGACTTTATGGCTCGAAGGATCAGCCCCCTGCGTCGTCGTGCCCGTCTGCATGGCAGTACACAGGAGACAACAACATGACGCGCACGTACCCGGGCAGTAAGTCCTGTTGCTCTTCCTTTGAATGCATATTCTTCTTCGCAGTCACCATCAACTAATATTCCTGTCTTCTTCTGGTGTTAGGTGAGGGAAACCTTGATGATCCTGCCCTCTCCAGGTGGCTATCCGTGCTGATCCCGCTTGATGCCGAGCGGTCCGAATTTCGATCGAGGCTACCGCTCGCGATCCGAGTTCGCAGAGCCTTCGGATCATCCAGTCCTTTCTGGTGATGGACTCCGCTGGTCCCATCGTAGTGCCGCCCCGCGGCCCCTTGGTGATCAAGGACTTGCCCCAGGCCGACGACCGGAGCACAGGCAAACGGTTGATCGCTCCGGACGCTCCAGGCGCGGACCCCAAGAGGGTCTGCACCGGGGATCAGACTCCTGCTGCCGCCGCTTTGTCAAGTGCGCTTGAAGCGGCGACATCTTCAGGCGGCGGCGACGCCGCCCCTCTTTCGGGCCCCGCCCGACGCCTAACTCCAACTCTGCGGCGCCGTCTTCCGCGCATCGACTCCATCGCTAACTCCAAGCGCCGAGTCCAATCGCATCGTGTCCGCCCATGGCTTGCGGTGGTAGTCACTTCCTTCAGCTTCAAG
The DNA here is from genome assembly GCA_036346375.1 of Guadua angustifolia. Taxonomy (NCBI): domain Eukaryota; kingdom Viridiplantae; phylum Streptophyta; class Magnoliopsida; order Poales; family Poaceae; genus Guadua; species Guadua angustifolia. The sequence continues at coordinate 18,268,843 of CM070506.1, read as the reverse complement.
TTGCTCCCAAGGGCGGATCGCCACAGCGCCCCACCTGCACAGACATCCACAGCGCCGACAGGCGCGATGGGCACTTCTACTCAAGGGAAGCCTGGCGGCTCCTAAGCAGCCGAACCAGACGTCACTGGGACCAGCACATCTGCTCCCCCTGCCTCGATTGCCCCCACCGCCCGCACCATCGGCTCAGATAGCGCCGCCGCCAAGCTTGGCGAGGCGCCGACATGAAAGCACTCTCCTCGATACCACCAACGCAAGAAGCCACGTGACACAACAAGTGGCGGCATTGCGCGGGGAGTTGGAGAGGACAGAGGCGCAGCTGGCCCAAGAGAGGGCCACCGGGGCGGCCTTACTCGCCCGGGCGCAAGACGCTGAGGCAGCGCGGAGGAATAGCGGCGGGCGCTGCACAACATCGTGACCATACTCCGGTCATCATACCGGTACATGGCGAGGGTTTTGGCGCCAGTGGGGTGGACCTTCGCGAGCTGCTTGAGCCCACGGCGATGCAGTACACCCACTGCACTACCCGGTCGCCGAGGTGTTTCTCCGACCGCCACCGCCATGGTCGCCGCCCATCCAGAAGGGCAAGAAGTCGCCCGGTGCCACCGCGACTTCGTGCTTGCGTGCTACGCCAGCCGCGACGCTGCCTTCAACCCAATGACCGTCGTGGATGGCATTGAGGGAGATGAGGCCCAGGCGCAGGCGCACATGCAGGAGGCCGCAGAGCACGTCGTCAGCATGATGGAGGCGGAAGCCCCGGACCTTGGCGCGGCAGCAGCGGAGCCGGAGGCCGAAGAGGATGACGGGGGCATCCAAGTCATCAACGACGACTGATGGTCCAGGCCGCTTTCTTTTGTTTTCTTCTTCGTTCCTGTTTTTTGTATGCCAGAACAATATTAGCAATTGTAATGAAGTTGGCATATTTCGGTTTCACCTGGGAATGTTCGTCTGTTCGCGTTTTGGGTATGCTTGCTCAACTCAATCTTCGGGCGATCAGCCCCCAGCCATGTCATGATGCGAACCTAAGCACTCAGGTTAGGTCGATACTTAGGCATTCTTTGAGTGATTGCAATAATAGGAACAGGGATTATGCAGAATATGCATAATGTAGACAAGCAAAGTCTTAAGTTTCTGCGCAAGGGTGTCACTGACTCCTGTCCTTTTGGAACTTATATTCCCGTGATCTCTTGGAACCTGACCACAGCATTGCGCAACAAGGAAGCGAGCTTCCAGGAGCGGTATCGGGCTTGTGGTGCTCACGGAGACAGCCAGCAGGGCTTCGCAGAGTCAACCCGGGTGTACGAGCCGCGTTTGAGTCACCGTGCCACACTCGCACTCCCGGTCACCCGTCCTCGTGACACAAACGTTGGGCTTTTCCTTTCATCAGCGAGGAGCCATCAGGTTACCAGAGCCAGTGACAGCCATGCATAATTCAACCCAACGGGGTGCAAATGCAAAAAATAAGTTGGTACTGTTAAAGCGAGCAACTTATCTTTAGTATTGAAAGGACCGAGTTGTCACCTAGAGGGGGTGAATAGGCATTTTTCAAATTTAAATCACAACGGAAATTAAAACTTTGGATACTCCAAAATTTACTTCGTACTGTCCGAGTGGTTCGGATAGTCCGAGTCAAATTTCAGATAGTCCGAACGTATCAGGGCTCTAAAACCCTAGAAAGTAGATCTAGCAAATCTGGAGAATGTTTCTAGCACCAAATGAAGTATTTTAGCTAAGAAAACTTGCAGAAGATGAAATCCCACCAAGATCTATCACAAGAAGCTACTAAACACTTGAATCCCCAAAAGATTTAAACTAAACACAAAAGGGCACAAATGAGAAAAACAAGATCTAAAGAGACACAACGATTTTTACCCGAAGTTCGGATCCTTGAGGGGATCCTACGTCTCCATTGAGGCGGCACCAAGTCGGGGTCTCTTTCAACCCTAATCTTCTAGGTGTTGCACAAAGCACTCACCTACTTCTTCTTGAATCCTTCCTTTGCGGAGGTGGATCCGACCTTCACAAACTTCCGGCGGCTTCCCACACGAGCTTGGGAGCTCACCGATGACTCCTAGCCGTCTAGGAGTCCTCAACCTCCAAGAGTAAAAGATCCGCGAGAAATTAAGCTGAGAATGAACCAAGTGCTCAAGATGAATCAACACTTCTAGATCTACCAATCTCTCTACTTGACCCCCCTCTAAAGATTCAAGAATCAAAGGATTTGAGGGAGATGAACACTTGAGCTTTGAGAGAGTGAGAGAGCTCTTAAAATGAATTGAATGCACATGTTAGTTTGGTAGGTGGGAGTTGGGGGTATTTAAAGCCTCCCAAAACTAGCCGTTTTTGAGTTCTGCCCGAGTCTGTTCGGATAGTCCGAACAGGGTGCATTCTGGGCAACCGAGCAACTTAGTTCGGACAGTCCGAACATTTCTTCGGATAGTCCGAACACTTCGGATACTCCGAGAGTTCGGATACTCCAAAAAATCTTCGGACACTCCGAACCCAAATAAACTTGACCTAACCGAGGGGGTCCACTCGGATACTCCGAACACATGTTCGGACATTCCGAACCCAATTTTTCCTGACCAACAGAAGGGGTCAACTCGGACATTCTGAACTAGGGTTCGGATACTCCGAACTGATTTGAACAAATGCCCCCAAGACTTGACACTTTGACTCATTTTAAGACTATGATTCATCAATGAGCACATTAAGTTATTCTAAAGCTATTTCTTGTCGTATCCCTCTTTATAGTACGGCAGTCCTTAAACTCAAGCAAAATTAAAATAGATATACAACCGTTGAGTTTAAACGATGCCTTTTCTCCTTTGATTTGAGGGTCCTCTTTTCTTAAGCGACTTTCTCATGAGCGTAGAAATCTGTTCACAATGCTCGTAAAGCTCATTAGTCACTTAATCTTGTTGTCATTAATCACCAAAATTATTAAGGGGCCTAGATGCATTTTCAATCTCCCCCTTTTTGGTGAATTGATGACAACATGATTAGATTTAAAAATGAATTGAGATGAGATTGTATTTGGAATACCAAATCCAAATACATGGTGGAGCTCCCCCTAAATGTGTGCATTAGAAAAATTTGAGTGGAATCTCAAATGCACATATTTTCGAAAAAATTTTGCGAGAGCTCCCCCTAAATCTTTGCATTTGTGAGACTATAACAAGATATTTGACCAATAATTGCACAAATAGATATGGCATGATATCACACAAATGCATTACTAAAAGGAAATTAAAATTAAGCAAACATAGATCAACATCCAACAACCACAAGCAGAAGCAAATGGTCATCCAACATAAGCAAGTACGGAACTGATAAAGTAAACAAACTAAGCAAGCAATCAACACAACCAAAAGTAAAATCTAATTCCTCTCTCCCCCTTTGGCATCAAGACACCAAAAGGGGTCACTGCCACCGTCGTTGTCGTCGTCTCCACTGACACCGCCTGGAGCATACGCAGAATCGCCTTCATCATCTCCAGTGGGCGTAAAAACGGTGGGAAGGTCAAAGAGCTGACGAGTCTCAGAATCTACTATCGCTGTGTCTGACTCAGACTTTGACTCCTCAGATGAGCAAGAGAGATTGAGCTTCCCTTTGATAACATTCAGCTGACGGCGAGTATCGGCAAGCTTCACATTCATCTCCTTTATCTTCTTATGATTTTTCACTCCCAGGCAGAAAATGGCACGAAGCATAGACTTGATTGAGCTACCTGAGGAGGAAGGATGAGCCGGAGACGAGGGTCTAGCCGAGGAGGAAGGAGCTGCTGTCCTGGTGCCTGGCACTAAAGAAGGAGCAGGAGCTGGAGCTGGAGCTAGCTGAGCTGAAGCCTTGATCAGTCTGACTCTGTAGGGAAGATGATCCATGTCCTTTGCAAACCACATACCTGAAATGCTCTCAACCATGCACATTACATATGGAGCAAATCCACAGCTGCTACGCGGGCTGAGGGAGTTGAGACAGATCTCCTGCCAGATGAAATCAAATACGTCGAAAGGTCTCGATCCTTCACCAATCCTCAGAAGCAAGTACCTCGAGTAGGAGCTGATGTTTGTTGCATCACCCTCTTTGGGCCAAAGAGTCTTCTGAAGCAGCTTGTAGAGAATGGCATAGAAGGGCTTCAATCCCTTTGTGGTCCCAAGCTTGAAATTCTGAGTCTCATCATACAAAGGATCTAAGTCATTGATACCTGAGGTGTCCATAATGTGCAGTTTGTCCAAATTCTCCCAGCCCTCAGTAGAGAATCCCAAGCAGTCAGCAAACTGAGCCTTGGTCACAGAGTAATACAAGCCATCAACCATAAACCACATTGTGCTCTCAGCATCGGTGTCAATATAAAGGGTGGCATAGAATTGTGCCACCACTTCATTGTTCCATTTGCACTTAAAAGACATGACATCCTTCAGATTATGACGCTCATAGGCTGCAATGACTTCATTGAACATGGTGTCCTCCTGCTGCGCCATATATTCCCAATCAATATACTGCATGAGGGCCACTGGGTTCTTCTTTTCTGCAATCACTGAGTCATAAAAATCTTGCTGAAAATGATTCCAAAACCTCTTGTCCACATAGTCTTCTTGGAGATACATCAATGGGTCTTGGCTTCTATGCTAGCGGACTTCTTTTCCTCTCCCTTGACCAATGCAATAGTCTATCTTCTTCTTGGGAGTTACGCCCATCGGAGTCATGCGGATGGACGGGTGAATCTGCAAGGGGCCTATCAACTCGCCTGCACGGCGCTGCTGGCACACTTAGCCGCTCTCATCCTCGGCATTGCAGCCCGGGGATCCTCAGTAGCACTACCCCCTTGCCCATCGTCACCTTGCCCACCTCCACCATGGCCTGAAGTAGCCGCATGAGATTTTAGACTCTTTTTGCGAATAGCTTGACGCTTCCTTCTACCCGCGGACTGAGCTGGGGGAGACTCTGGAGGAGAGGAATCTGAAGGAGAACCAGCGGGAGCCGTCGAAGATCCAACGGTGGGGTGATCATGCTTCGCCTTCTTCTTGCGGGACATAGTAATGTCGATTTGGTGAGAAGGACGAGGAGGAGGACTGCCACCCTGAGAAGGATCCATTCTAGAGATATACAAAGGTGGAAACAAGATTAGACTCTAATTAAAATCTAGATGAATGTCAAAGGGTTAAAATGGACTCACTAACCTCGGATAGTCCGAAACTTTCTTCGGATAGTCCGAAGTTTTCTTCGTATACTCCGAAGTTTTGTTCGGATAGTCCGAAGTATTCTTTGGACATTTCGAACAAAAACTCGGATAGTCCGAGGTGAGCACTTACAAACCCTAAAATATCCATTCTAGACAATAATTCAATAAAACTTAGATCTAATCATGGAGGATCATCCTAGCAAGGCCTAGAACAATCTAGAGTCCAAGGATTTGTGAAAGGAACGCGAGAAAAACCGAAATTTGAGATAGATCAAACCAACCTTTTGGAGATGAAAACCGGAGTTCCCAAGACCAGTCTAGGGTAAAAAAAATGGAGGAGATGAAGCCCTTGCCCTTGGGGAACGTCTCGGGACCTTCGATTCGCAAGAAATCCGGCCAAATTGCGAGATCCGAATGGAGGGGTGAAGTATAAGAGAGAGCAACTGAGTTTAGGTTTGAAAAAGGAATAAGGGATGGAGATGAGGTCGGGCTGGGTTAATCAGCCCGAGCCCTCACTTCGGATAGTCCGAACAGTTCGGACAGTTCAAATGGAATTTCGGACAGTTCGAGCGGTATTCTCAGGATGGCATGAAACAAGGGCAGGAATGGCCCCGGAGCGAGAAATAGATAAGAGATCCTAAGGAGTCAAGTCACCATGTGACCAGCGAGCCACTCAACCAATCAAACTATGATCACAAGATGATTGGCAGGATCCGAAGATCAAAAACCAATAAACACAATAAGATTAGAGAAATAAAGCAAATAAGATTTTCTAAAATATTTTGCAATCACCAACCAATTTGTGAGCATATTTCAAGCCAAATTACGAGAATCTAGGATGTTTAGCCCACTCCTCAAATCACAAAATCTCTTTTCATCAAGAGGCTTGGTGAAAATATCGGCTAATTGATCATTTGTGCTCACATGTTAGATATCGATATCGCCTTTAGTGGAATGATCTCTTAGGAAGTGATGGCGAATATCGATATGCTTTGTACGGGAATGCTGGACGGGATTGTTGGCAATTTTTATGGCGCTCTCATTGTCACACAAGAGTGGAACGTGGTTATAGGTTAGGCCATAATCATTTAAAGTTTGTCTTATCCAAAGCAATTGGGCGCAACAACTCCCGGCCGCTATATACTCGGCTTCAGCTGTGGATAGGGCTACGGAATTTTGTTTCTTGGAGGACTAAGAAACAAGGGATCTACCTAGGAATTGACAAGTTCTCGAGGTACTCTTCCTATCCACTTTACATCCAGCATAATCCGCATCGGAATAGCCAACTAATTCAAAAGATGAACCTTTTGGATACCAAAGTCCAAAATGAGGAGTGTGCACTAAATATCTCAAGATTTTTTTATGGCCACCCTGTGGCTCTCTTTAGGTGCGGCTTGAAATCGTGCACACATGCACACACTAAGCATAATATCGGGCCTAGATGCACAAAGGTAAAGTAGAGATCCGATCATCGAACAATATACCTTTTGGATGACCGGTTTACCTTCTTTGTCGAGATCTAGATGCCCGTTGGCTTGCATTGGCGTCTTGATTGGCTTGGCGTTCTCCATACTGAACTTCTTGAGCATATCCTTAATGTACTTGGTCTGGCATATGAAGGTTCCTTCCTTGAGTTGTTTGACTTGAAAACCGAGGAAGAACTTCAATTCGCCCATCATAGACATCTCGAACCTCTTGGTCATAATCCTGCTAAACTCCTTACACAATTGTTCATTAGTAGACCCGAAAATAATGTCATCAACATAAATTTGACAAACAAATAGATCATTGTCAATATGCTTAGTAAAGAGAGTAGGGTCGGCCTTTCCGACTACAAAACCTTGATCGAGAAGGAAATCTCGAAGACATTCAAACCACGTTTTTGGTGCTTGTTTGAGTCTATATAGCGCCTTGTGCAGGAAGTAGACATGGTCCGGATATTTTGGGTCTTCGAATCCGGGTGGTTGCTCGACGTAGACCAACTCAGAGAGTGGCCCATTCAGGAAAGCGCTTTTCACATCCATTTGATACAGCTTGAAATCATGGTGAGCAGCAAAGGCAAGTAATATTCTAATAGACTCAAGCCTAGCTACTGGAGCATAAGTTTCTGCTCCGGCGGTATAGGTCCCCATCCACCATAGTATAGCACTTGACCTTGCGTGCTATCTTCTCAGCTGAGGCATCAGCGTTGGGGATCTCTCGGTCTCGCAGGAAGGTTAGGATGGGGTCCATCCATTGACCTTCCCGGTCAAGAGTGGCGATCACATGGTGATCGCCTGCATCCGCTGGCAAAGCTTTTCCCCAGTGCCAGATCGGCGCACCACCGCTTTCTCCCGACCAGAGGGCTGAGGCGGGTGCATTGCCTACCTCTCCCGAGTCGAGGGCACGATAATGCATTCTCCTGCCGCTTGATCGGAGGCCGCGACGGCTATACGTCCTCCCCGCTTGGAGCGGGGGCAACGACGGACGGTCGTGAGAGTATTTCTTCAAAGACTCCGATCGGAGCAGAGGCTCTTGAGGATGCGAGCTGTGAAAGCTCATCTGCCAGATGGTTGTCGCATCGAGGGATATGGATATATCCTAGTCCTTCGAAGTGGCGCTCCATTTTCCTGACCTCCGCCAAGTAGGCGGCCATGGTAGGATCAGAGCATTGAAATTCCTTCCGCGCTTGATTGATGACCAGCAGGGAGTCGCCTTTAACTTGGAGGTGCCGGATGCCTAACACTGAGGCGACACGCAGCACTGCCAGCAGGCCCTCGTATTCAGCAATGTTGTTGGTGGCCTTGAAGTCGAGGGCGACCACGTACTGAGGATGTCACCGGTCGGAGAGACTAGGACAACCCCAGCCCCCGCGCCTTCGAGCCTGAAGGAACCATCGAAAAATAAGGTCCAGGGGGAAGGCGCGGTGCTTTTCACTTCAGAGTGGCGGAGTCCACTGCAGAACGAACTCCACCAACTTCGGCTCTTGATGGCAAGTAAGGGTACAAACTTGAGACAGAATTCCCCAACCCACCGATCATTTGGCGACACGCCTTCGCTTCGCCGACAGAAGAATTTCTCGCAGGGGTAGGCAAGGACCACCGTGACTTCTCACCCTTGAAAGTAGTGTCAAGCTTCCGGACGCCACCAGACGGCGTGACAAGATCTTCGCGCTATGCGGTATCCGGTCTCGCCTGTAGTACCTGTCGACGAGTAGATCGGCTTCGGACGCCTTTCTCTCCACCACCAAGACGACGCCACCACCGGGTAGCAGAATGTACAGAGAAATGGTTCACGAAATGAGGGCAACCAAGATTAGCGGGCAGAGAGGTATCGCTCAAGTCTTCAAAGGCTTGTTGAGCCTCCTCACCCACTCAAAGTGGTTCATCTTCTTCAAGAGTTTGAAAAGGGCAGACTTCTTTTCTCGGCCAGCAATAAATCGTCCGAGGGAGGCCAGGCGACCAGCCAGACACTACGCTTGCTTGAGCCGAACGGGCAGCTTCATGTGTTCGATGGCCGCTATCTTGTTAGGATTGACCTCGATGCCCCGCCTGGACACGAGGAACCCTAACAGCTTCTCGGAGGGCACGCCGAATACGCATTTCTCGGGTTGAGCTTTAAGCAATTCTTTCAGAGGTTGGCAAAGGTTTCCTCCAGGTCTTCAATCAGTTCTTCGCTCTTTTTCACTTTCACGACCAGGTCGTCGACGTACACCTCAAGGTCAGGCCTTATCTCAGGATCTAAAAGTGATATGCATAGCACGTTGATAAGTAGAACCAGCATTTTTAACCCAAAAGCCATTCTGATATAACAATAAACACCCATGGGTGTTACGAAAGCGGTTTTTATCTTCGTCTTCTGCTGCCATGATAATCTGATGGTACCCAGAGTACGCATCCAGAAAGCACAGCAGCTCACATCCCGCCGTGGAGTCGACGATGAGATCGACGTGCAAGAAGGGGTAAGGGTCCTTCTGGGCAGTTTTGTTGAGGTCAATAAATCGATGCACATTCGCCACTTTCGCTGGACTTCTTCACGAGCACAGATTAGCAAGCCACACAGATGAGAGACCTCCTGATGATCCTCGCGCAGCAGCGCTTCTACCTCCTCCGAATGGCGCTCTTGGCGCCTGTGCTTAGGCCGACCTTTACGGATCGGGCGACCTCAAGGAGCGAAGGCGGTGCTCGATCACCTCCTGGGGAACCACCATATTGGACGGTTGCCAGGCGAACACGTTGGAATTAGACCGGAGGAAGGTGACGAGCGTGTCTTCCTATTTGGCGCTGAGGCTAGCGCCGATGAAGACGGGCTTCCCGGGCTTGCCCTCGCTCAGGGAGACCACCTTCACCTCACCGGCCGAGCTAGGCGAGGCGCGGGTTTGTGCCTGAGGGGCTCCCGGGAAGGCGGCATCAGCCGGCTTCATACAAGTGGCGCCGGCCAGATCCAATGCGTGCTTGTGGCAGCGCAAAGCCTCTAGCCTGTCCACCCGGATGATTATGGGGCCACCGGGCCCTAGCATCTTCACCACCATGTATCCATAGTGGGTTGCCGCCATGAACTTGGCCAACATGGGTCGGCCGAGTATGGCATTGTACGGGAGGTCGAAGTCGGCGACTTCGAAGTCGACCACCAGACGAAGTTGCTTTCTCCCGAAGGTGACGGAAGGCGACTGCCTAGGGGGACCATGCCACTCGAGGCTATGCAAGAGAAAGGCAGGCCGGGCACAGCTCTCGTTCGCACCTTGGGTGCCCGAATGCTTCAAAGGACAGGAGGTTGATGGAGCTCCCTCCGCCCATCAAGACCCGCTCGAAGCTATGTTCCCGATCGAGGAGAAACCACGATCGAAGGTGACCTATGCCGCATGGTGCTCTCGTGGTGGTCACCGATCAAGGTGATCGCCTCCGACCACTTCAAAGATCTCGACGCTACTAACTCGACACAGAGTACAGACTCCTCCTCAACCGCTTATAGGAAGCGTTGGAAGGGTAGGTGGACGAGCCACCGTGAATGTACGCCATAGCGCGGTCCACCTGCTGGAAAGCCATAGCGACGCGGCGCCAGATACCGGCCCCTGAGCCTCCGCCGCCTGCACGCACTTGTGCGCCAGGGAGAAGAGCTCGGAGGTGTGGCGATGTTGCGGGTCGCCATCTTTTCCCGTATCTTGTGGTCGCGAACGCCTCTTCGAAAAGCGATAATGACCGATCGCCCAAATCAGGGAATCATGTTGCGACAGTGGTAGAATCATCGGATGAAGTCGCACAACGAATCCCCTCTTTCCTGTTCGAGGGCATGGAGATCATCCTCCATGCCCAGCTATGCGAAGGAGCCTTGGAAGTTGGTGACGAATAGGCCGCATAACTCCTCCCACGAGTGCACGATCTCGCGGAGGTTCAATAGCCTAGGACCGGGCGACTCGCCAAGGCCATTGGGAAGTAGTTGGCCATGGCCTTCTGCAGACGCCACAATGCACGCACTACGCTGGTGTAGATCTGCAGGAACTCCTCTGGGTTGGTGGTGCCATCGTACTTCTCGATGGAGGCTAGGTGAAACCTTTCAAGCTACGCCACGCGGCGCAGCCATCGGAAAAACGCCTGGTATCCGACGCCATAGGGGGAATCCTACCGTCCGCCCTGGCCCCGGCCCAGAAACCGTGTCGGGGAGGGCGGATCGCGACTCCCCAAAGAGTCGGAGGAGCGGATCTCCTCCTCGCTCTGAAGGTGAGAGTCGCAGGAGGAACTCTCACCCTCAGGGGCCATCTGTCCATCGCGAGCGCGGCGACGCTGCAGGTGATCACACAAATCACCACCTCGCCGCTGGCGCCAGAGCTCCAGATGGGCCCTCAGGTCCTCACGACTCATGAGCCGGGACTCGCTTGCACGCCTCTTTCCTTTACTCGGCCTCTCGGCCAGAGCGCTTCCCACTTGGGCGGCTGGAAGCTTGGGTACGATCAACATGCACCCTTGGCTGAGGGGTACCGACGGTCCCAAACCAGTCGAGCATCCCTATGCAGAGCTGAGCCGCGTCCACGAGGCCCGCAATATCCCACAGCCATGGCGTGGCTGGGGTGTCTCCTACAAGTTCCACCGGAGGGTGGTCCAGGAGGAGAAGGACCGCATGCAGGTTCTGGGCCGGAGTGGCAGCCTCCATGGCTAGCCAACGCCGAACCGGAAGCTCAGCCGCCGCCGTGGGGGCACCACTTCCCTCCCGCAGGGGTGGCGTGAGGCGATCCTCGTCCCATGAGAGGCTTTGGGCATGTTCTGGTGTCTTAAGCGAAGGCCCGCCACCTCTTGTCGCTACGAGTGTGAACCCGCCATGACCGGATGCGAGGTCCTTTTGGACGGGAAGCCAAAATCCACCAGAGAGATGGCTGGGTGAGCCAACCACTAGCCCCCTACCTAGTGCGCCCCTATCAGCTTATTCCACCTAACAAGATCCCGTCAACGAACAGGGATGACTACTCCCTAGACGGAAGATATGGTTCGGTAGAGGGCATCTTCGTGGTTGGAAACCCTAATGTCTCTCGACGATGGATCCCGGGAATCAACAAATTGATGGACACGACGATGTACCCAGGTTCAGGCCCCCGGATCGGGTAATGGCCCTACGTCCTGTTGGTTCTTTGTTGAGGAAATGTGAAGGGGATTACAATGGTTTCTTTGCTCTGTCTGGGTCTGTGTGTGTTCTCCTTGTGTGTTCTCGGGGCCCCCTCTCCATGCACTGAGGCGCTCTTATATAGACGAGCCGACCTGGGCAGGGGAGAAGGTGACGCTATCCTTATCTATAACACATTAATTACATTCATCATTCCAACCTCCATATCGACCCACGAATAATTTATTACACACGCCTCCGTGGCCTTGTCCTTCAAACCTCATTTAATGTCGGTGCGTGGCTTCGCCCGGTCCGCCCGGATATGACGCCCCGCGATGGGTTTGGTAAGAGGTGTCGAGGGACGTCTGCCGCCGTGGTCGATAATGTAACCCTTCATTATTAATGACCCTCGACATTAAGGTGCCGGGAGGGAAACTTCAAGGTGAAGCCTTCCTCTCATTCCTTTGGTTGCCTCCGTGGCTCGACAAGGGTGGTCTAGACGCCTACCACTCGCCAAAGCCGCCATAAGCCGACGCCAATGGCAGGGCGTGATCGCCACCGCCGCCAGGCACCACGCGCCACTCGCCAACGAAAGGTATGCGGATCGCCTGCTCGCCGCCAGGCCACGCTGCCCTCGCTCGACAGTATGCGTGATCGCCGGCCGTTCGCTAGGGCGCCACGCTGCAGCCGCCGCCTGCTGGCGTAGCGGATCGCCAATACCGCCAGGCATTAAGTTGGGCCGGGCCGCTTCTTGGGCCCATTACTTCTACGGCGGAGAGGGTACCCCGGTGTAAAGTACTCCGACAACCCGTGGGGAAGATTTTGGTTCGCGGGTATGGGTATGGATGAGTACTACCCGTACTGTCGCACCCGATTGCTATTCCTAATCCGGGTATCTGGAATTGTCTTTAACTATATAATGCATAAACTCGGGCGATCGTCGTTCTTTGGCTATTGCTCGCGCTTCCCTTAGCGAGTGTGGGCGATACCAAGGTTCTGAGACGGACGTCAAGTGTTATGCTTAGATGAGTTGGTTCAATCCCAGATGGTTATTCTAATGGAATCGAAACTCTCATGGACGCCGTAAGTGTACTGGCATGCACTATGTGGCTCATATTTGTTTAGGTGAGGGCCATTTAGTCAATACTCTGTGCACGAAACTTTTAGGTGACAGTGATCATACACTTAAGTAGAGTATGGATGTCACCTCTAAGTCTGACGCACAAGTGAAGAATCGATTCATATTTTCGGGTGCCCACAATTTGTTTTTTCAATTACGGCTCCCTAGGCCGTAAATCCCAAGCACGGGGAGCGCGGAAAATACAGATTCCTCGCACGGGCAGCTCAAAAATAAACACGAGGTGACATGTGGTGAAAAATCTAATCACGCATGCCACCAATGATAAATATCACGCCTCCACTCAATACTATAGTACCGTTGCATTATTTTTTTAATTTCGAAATGCTGCTGAGTGAAGGCGCGGCATTGCTGTGCTTCTCATGCGCTACATACCTAAATGATGAGCTCTCCGTGTACGGCATTTGTGGGTTAAGGGGTCAAATTTGCAAAATAAAATAGTATGACTGTATGAGGGCAACATATCCTGTGCATACAGGTCTTCTCGTGTACACACTGTGCACACCAACTAACAAAAGTCACGAAAAATTCTAAAAAATTGTAGATGTACTTCTGTAGATTACTCTACCTATGTATAAATAAATTATTATATATCAAGAGTTACAAAAATAGAAAATTCGACAAGTTTAAAAAGTTTAAATTTGTCAGAATTTTCTCTTTTTTGTATCTCTCGATATATAATGAATTTGATTTTGAAACTTCATACATAGGTAGAGCAATCTACGAAGTACATCTACAATTTTTTTCAGAATTTTTCGTGACTTTTTTTAGTTAGTGTGTACGGTGTGTATACGAAAAATCTGTATACACAAGATATGTTGCCCTGTATGAGAGCTAGTTCTAATTTTTTGAGTGTACAACGGTTAAGAGTTCTGGATCGTACGTGTCACGGAGACTTTCTTAGGAAGGCACAAAGCGAAATTGGGCCGGTCGTCCATCGGCGTTACATCCTTGGGCCAGCACAACTCACTCACGCGACAACCGATGACTCACGTCCACGCCGCCCTGCTCCCTAGTCGGCGGCCAGCACAACTCACTCACGCGACAACCGATGACTCACGTCCACGCCGCCCTGCTCCCTAGTCGCTTCTCGCCAAGACTCACTGCTCTGCTTCGCTTCGCCCCGGATCGGGGACGGCGGGGTTTCGTCGGATCGACCTCCCTCGCCATACTCGAGTGAGTGTTCCTAACCTAATATATAGAACATCTTAGTTCCAATCGCTGGTAGATGACAAAGGAAGGAAGGAATTTTGGTCCCTTGATTCACTTGTTCGACACATCCCCGTCAATGCCATGGTTGTTCTGCTTTGCGCTTATGCAAAATGTAAGCTTGTAGGCGAGCCGCGATGCTCGGTGTGGGGCGGAGGGGTGCTACATTTGCTCGGAGTTGTGCGGCTCAGCTTATGAGTCGAGAGGCTGTTCTCAAGAGGATTCAGAATCGGGCAAAGGATTATCCAATCAAGCGCATCAAGGTCTAGAGAGATTGTTACTGGAGGCGTCTCATGTCTCAAGGCACGCTCATGCAGGTAAGGGCAAGAAACACAATATTCTTATTTACTTGTCTTAATTTTAGAAATTAAAATCAGTCTCTTGCTTTGCTAAAACAAAAGTCCTTCCACCTTGGCACGTAATGAAGCGGCCGAGCGGCAATGGTGGAAATAGCTTGAGCGTGAGATTTTCATACACTATAATAGCTTAGGATAAACGTTTAGCGGCCATGTAGCGTAGACAGACTCGCGTTATTAACAGAGTTTTCCAAGTCTTCTCTTGCTTCTTCAGTTTCATAATTCCTTCGTGCAAAATACGTTTAGAGTATGCCAATCAATTACGTTTCTTAGGCCAATTCAGATATTGTTTAGAGTATGTGATTAAAGCATGCCAAAAGGAATTTATCTAAGCTTTTGTTAAGGTGTATTCGTGAATAAGCAACTTCTCATCCTCATGAATACAAAGAACCGACAAGTCTAACTAGGTTCTTGTGTTGCAATTTGGCAATAAGAACTACTTCATTTCTAAAGTGCTCTATCCCTTGCTCAGAACCCTTGCTAAGCCTTTTAACAGCAACTTCCTTGCCATCATAGGCTGTTTCGGCATTGGGCGCGGCATGGTTTCATTGTCCAGCGTGGACACGACTAGTGACATAAGTGGCCTAGCATTCGGGCTGTCCTGAACACACAAGAGTCCAATATGGATGCATTGCAAAACTTCACTTGGTGAATAACTCTCCAAAGCCAATGTGTCCACAAAATCCCTTGCTTTTCCATCTTTCCATAAGTTCCAAGCCTGAAAGATGACAATAAAATTCCTATTTATATTGGATATATTCTGTTCAAGTTTTCCAAATTTGAAGCATTTGATAGCACTTACGTAATCTATAAGGTTTGAATATTCCATTATAAGATGATGAGGCGGGCTGATCTTTAATCCGCTTACAATCTCCAATAGCAAAATACCAAAGCTATATGTGTCTGACTTGACCGAGAAAATGCCTTCCATCGCATATTCAGGTGACGTATAACCGCTATTTGAATCATTTCACAGGCAATCATGCATAGTTTGAATTATTTCAAGTGATTAAATTATATGTTCGAAGAGCTAGTGCAAGGGTACTTACTATGTCCCAACAACTCGCTTAGTACTTGCTTGTTGCTCGTTGCCTCCAAAGATTCTTGCCATTCCAAAATCTGATATTTTCGGTTCATCTCGCATCCAAAGAAGATGTTGCTTGCTTTGAGATCTCTATGAATTATCGCCATTCTAGAATCTTGGTGGAGATATAAAAGTCCTCTAGCTACTCCTTTGATTATGCTGAATCTTGTTGGCCAATCAATGATGAGGACATCACAACCAAGGACACAACCACACCGAGTGGTTCTTCTCATACACAACAAGTTTTACAAGGACCTACAACTCGTGCTCGAGCACGTCTATTCAATTATCAGGTAAATTCGTTCCTAAGTTTTTATACAAATGATTCACAGAATGGAATGCTATTTAATTCTTATGATGATCTTATTGTCCTTAGGAACCAAGGAGAAGAACCTCCAAATACCAAGCATAAAGCACAATCTTCATATGCGCAAGTTGGACTTAGAATCAGCAAATTCGCGGGTTCGGCCTCCGCGACAGCATCAACTTCAAACGATCATAACTTTTGATTCTGGAGGTTTCTAGAGGCCCATGAGTACACGTTTGAAAGATCTCGGAGTCTACTTTTCAATGGATCCAGCCCCAGTGCCAAATTCATCATGGAGCAACGGAAAATCATAAAAGAGTGTCACAGGCTAGAAACTCCAGGTGCTGCGCCACCTTTCTTTTGGGCCCAAAGCCCATGTAACGCTAGGGCAACCCCTTGGCCGCCCCCCCATGGGTGCTGCACGCCCCTAGATGCTCCCTAGCCGCCACTTACATCTATATATTGTTTGCTACCGCTGTATTTTAGTTTTTGGGTTTTGTTTATTTGATAGTTTAGCCATTGCTACTATTTTGAGTCTTCCAAACGTGCTCAACAAACGCCTAAGAAGCTCCTTATTTCAGAACCCCACCTTATCAATCTTTCATTCATATTCGTAATTTCAGATTGCTTTACCATTGTTCTTGCTTGTTCTTCGTTGCATGCAGAATCGAACTCGTGTTCAAAGTTGATCGTGCTAACGGCAAGATCAATAGCCCTCTCGAGTTGCTTTAGCGATTGCTAAGGCGCATCGTCGTCAGACGTTGTAGTCGGATCACAAAGTCAATTCCTCCAAATCGGGTTATCGCCTCATCGAAAGATCGGGACCCAAAGTCACATCGTGGTATCGAGCGCCAAGTTGCTCGTTGAGAGATTCAAGACCTAGATTAGTTTTTGTTTTATGTCCAAAATTGAAAAATCCTCCACAAAAATTCAACCTTTAGATTCAATCTGGTATTTTAGTGAGTTTTGTTAGGTTTTGATCCATTAGAGTCCTTGTTTTAGTTGCTGATCGTTTTTCCTTCGCGTAGTTTTTATTCCAATCTGTCCAGTTCTTTGTTTTGATCATAACTCTCACATCCGAACTCCGATTGAGAAGTTTTTATACTTTCCTGAATCCTTGAAGAGTCCTCTAACAAAACGTTTTTGGGTGTCCTTCGTGATTCGGACTCCTTCAAACCGAATTTGACTCGGATTCGGATTTGGTCAGATCGGCTGAATTTTGTTGAATCTGTGCACCTTAGTGTTTTGGCCATAACTTCTACATATGAGCTCCAAATTGTGTGTTTGAATACTTGTTTTAAAGCTTAGAACAGTGCCATCATTTTGTTACATTGTGAGCAAGCTTGATTCGGTCATTCTCAAGCCTTAATTGCAGCAACAACCTTATTGCGTAGTTCTGGCCGAATTTGGGGTTTGTTTCTTCAATTTGTGTTCTAGCTTTGTTCCTTTGAGTTGGTTGAGTCCAGTAGCATCTACAACCATAAAAGTTCCAAAATATCAGTGTACATACCTTTGGGGACCAATTCATCCTTTATGTAATACTTTGATCCCAATTGAGACTAGCAATTTGAAATTGCTTGGGTCGCTTCCTTATGATACGTTGCACTATCATAACTCTAGTGATATCAAGTTAGGGATTCCAAAACTTTGCTCATACTAGTGTTGGCCGAAAGTCACTAAAAAAAAGAGAAAGAAAGAGCCAAAAGGCCAAAAAGAAAAAAAAGACAAAAGAAAAGAGAATAGTGGCGGAAAGACTACATTGATCAAAACCCTAATTTGTGTTTGTCATTTTGGATTGTGCAATTGTATTAAGTAGTGAGCAATCTTGTGCCCTTTTACCTTTTCTCAAGCAATTTGCTAGCGTCTCTCCATAACTTATGCAACACGAGTTTTGGTGCTGAAATTATTCTTATTTTTGCTCATTCCATTGGTTGCATTAAGTTGCATTATCTTTATGTGTGTTGCCTTGAAATTCACTTATATCTTTGAGATCGGCAACTAGGGCTTGTGAATTCTAGTTTGGATCATTACTTATCATTACAATAACTAGAATTATCAGATTGCATAGGAAATTAACATAGCCTACCAAGCTCCACATATTATACCTCGACGCTTGTTCGGTCCTTGGCAATCGCTTTATCCAAGCTTAAGGAGAATTTTTGACACCGCTAATGGCCGTAACTCCTGCTGCACGGAAGAACTTGTAAGAACTTTGGTTAAAGTTTGAGAGTTGAGCGATTTTTCTCGCACATCCTATGTAGTGATAGGAACATTATACTTGCGATTTTGTTTTCGCCTTCACTAACAATGGCAGGTTCTCAACATCGTAGCGCTTTGGGCCAACAAAGATTCTAGGAGAAGAGATAGTTCACACTCCGAGATACAGAGAACGACGAGCATAACTTTAACACCATGGAAGGTACAACCGATAGCACACGTTTCATAAATAAGTTTACTGCTCCCAATTTTAGTGGTAAATATGATCCCAAGTTTATCTTACTTGGGAATTAGTCATTAACAATCATTTGATAAACATGAAATTCCTGAGCATGATAATGTTAGGGTTGTTACAAATGGATTCTCTGAATTTGCTGCTCTTTGGTGGAATGAATACATGAGTAAAAATCAGACATTCCTAGCACATGAAAAAATTGAAGAAAATTATGAGAGCTACTTTTGTCCTTCATATGTTGCTCATCAATTACTTAAATGAATTGCAACATCTAAAACAAGGTAGTAAAACAAAGGATGAGTACTACCAAGAATTTCAGATAGATCTTTATGCTTTTGGGTTAGAAGAGACCAAAAGCCTCGCATGAATAACTTTTATTTTGGACTAGATTTCGACATTCAGATCATGATATCTTCTAAAGAATTCAATTCTTTGCCATGTTTACTTAATCTTTCACGAGAAGCTGAAAGAAAGATACAGAGAAGACAATCAACAAAAATTCAAGCTCCCACAAGTTAAATGCTACCTCTGCATGCACTGCACCAAACCTGAATGAGAGCATACACACCGAGCATGTGGAAGAAATACAAGAAAATTCGAGTGAAGTAGAGGATAGCACATGTAAGGATGACTCTACTAACACAATCCAATCAATTTCGTTAGTTCATTTTCATTGCTCCATGCGCTTATTCAGGTTACTTCAAGAATGGAAGCAACAAGCGAAATACCGGCCGTTATCAATTGAAAGTTTTGATGTTCCTACTTCGGAGGACGAGACCAATGACCATGGTACAGATCTGATTTTACAGCAAGAAAGGGAGCAAATGGGTGAGTATATTCCTACTATACATAATTCTTGTGAACTACCACCTTGTGCCACAATTGTAGAACCATATGATGAATTGCATGCTTACAATTTTGATCATGTGGTGCTGATTACGCATAAGGAGGTGATAGCTAGAATATCCCCTACCACTGTTTTGTGCTATATCATGTTGAATGAGCCTGTTAGTTTCACTTGTGCTATGGACAAGATTTCTGAAATTTCATCTCTTAAGTCTTTGTCTAGCACCTATGCCTATTGTTTTAAATTCAATTTATTTGGTGAATATGGCATAGATGGCAAGTTTCTTGTTTACAGAATATGCATAACTTGTGATAAACTTGCTGAATTGAAGCTTGCTATTTTGGGCAATTTTAGTTGTAAGCAACAACTTGTTTCCTTTATGCTCCATCAAATTTTCCTAATATGTGTGATACCCATAGCTTGCTGCCATATTGTTCAATTTTAGTACATTAACTTGTATTACAAATCAACATGTCGAGTTGATGCGTGAAGCCAATTAAAATTGTGTCACCATTATTGGAATGGTTTCATTTTGCTTGTTTACAATTTGATAACATGAATGAGCCATGCTTGATGCCAGAACTTGTTGTTTTGCCCACAAAACATGTTATTGAATACGGCTCACAAAACATGAGTAATCTTTATCAAAGGTCGAATAGATATGTGCTTTACTTATATTTGCAAATCAAGTTGCAAACTAAATCATGCTAATATTGATGTTATATGCTTCACTTATAACCACAAATCGACGCGTAATTACGAGGAAAGGTGCTTTGCTTAAATTTGATTTCCTCATGTGTTATTTTGTAAATAACCCACCGCGAATCCAAAAGAACAATGAAATATGGGATATATACATCTACGTCGTGTACACGTTGTTCTTTTTGTTGGTTGCTTCGCTTCAAATTTTGTCCGACATCGAGGACGGTTTTCCTTCAAGGAGGGAGAAAGCATCGAAAAATGCTAGCATTCATCAAGCCATAATATGCTGGAAAGAAGTGTTGAGCTATATGGATAATTATCGTGACCGTAATGAGAATGTTTTGTGTCAAGATGTGCTAGCAGGAGCATGAGTCGAGGACGACTCAAATGCAAGAAGGGAGGATGATGAGGACATCACAACCAAGGACACAACCACACCGAGTGGTTCTTCTCATACACAACAAGTTTTACAAGGACCTACAACTCGTACTCGAGCACGTCTATTTAATTATCAGGTAAATTCGTTCCTAAGTTTTTATACAAATGATTCACAGAATGGAATGCTATTTAATTCTTGTGATGATCTTATTGTCCTTAGGAACCAAGGAGAAGAACCTCCAAATGCCAAGCATAAAGCACAATCATCATATGCGCAAGTTGGACTTAGAATCAGCAAATTCGCGGGTTCGGCCTCCGCGACAGCATCAACTTCAAACGATCATAACTTTTGATTCTGGAGGTTTCTAGAGGCCCACGAGTACACGTTTGAAAGATCTCGGAGTCTACTTTCCAATGGATCCAGCCCTAGTGCCAAATTCATCATGGAGCAACAGAAAATCGCAAAAGAGTGTCACAGGCTAGAACTCCAGGTGCTGCGCCACCTTTCTTTTTGGGCCCAAAGCCCATGTAACGCTTAGGGCAACCCCTTGGCCGCCCCCATGTGTGCTGCATGCCCTAGCTGCTCCCTAGCCGCCACTTACATCTATATATTGTTTGCTACCGCTGTACTTTAGTTTTTGGGTTTTGTTTATTTGATAGTTTAGCCATTGCTACTATTTTGAGTCTTCCAGACGTGCTCAACAGCCGCCTAAGAAGCTCCTTATTTCAGAACCCCACCTTATCAATTTTTCATTCATATTCGCAATTTCAGATTGCTTTACCATTGTTCTTGCTTGTTCTTCGTTGCATGCAGGAATCGAACCTCGTGTTCAGTTGATCGTGCTAACGGCAAGATCAATAACCCTCTCGAGTTGGTTTAGCGATTGCTAAGGCGCATCGTCGTCAGACATTGTAGTCGGATCGCCAAAGTCAATTCCTCCAAATCGAAGTTATCGCTCTCATCAAAAGATCGGGACCTAAAGTTACATCAATCAAGCATAGGCTTCCTTGCATCATCTGCCAAGAACAGGATGGATAGGAGGAACCACGAGTGTGCCAACCAACTACGTTTCTTAGGCCAATTCGTATATTTTTAGAGTATGTGATTAAAGCATACCAAAAAGGAATTTATCTAAGCTTTTGTTGGGCATGTATTCGTAAATAAGCAACTTCTCATCCTCATGAATACAAAGAACCGACAAGTCTAACTAGGTTCTTGTGCTGCAATTTGGCAATAAGAACTACTTCATTTCTAAAGTGCTCTATCCCTTGCTCGTAACCCTTGCTAAGCCTTTTAACAAAGAACTTCCTTGCCATCTTCCAATGTTCCTCAAGTGATTTTATATTGAATTAATCGAAGAAACATGACGGATTTTCCATGTTGTAATTGACAAGGAAGAATTTTATACGACCTTATAAACTTTGCAAAAACCTCCTTTTCCAAGCATGTTGGTGTCATGAAACTGCTTGTTGCAGCCGCAATGTCTTCAAGCTAATACACGTAAATTCTTGATTTTGATGCCAAAGTTCATGAAAAGTGTTCTGTGTGTCCCCAAGACCGTCTTTTCAGGTTTCCTTGTTTCGTCAAGATGCCTAATGTAAATAACAAGAATGCGAACACTCAAACATTATTATATGAACAACTGCATATTACATGTAGGTGTTCTCTCATGTTCTACCTCTTGACTTGCATATACTGACAAGAAATATGCATGTGAGCATGAGCAGGCATGCTATAATTGGGAGTACAATCTTTAACACATCACTCTTCTTGTTGTTCACTGCAGAAATATGTCCCGTGAAGAAAGTGTGTGAATAGAATTTAGTGCATCAAGCATAGCCTGCGAGAGTATGGTTTTACCCTTTTAAAGTTTTTATTTTGAGGAGTGTATCAATTTACTTACACATAATACTACCACCAATCTGTCAGTCTAAAGCATCCCCAACATTACGTACAGTTGGGCTTAGAGTAAATTGGAATTGTCAGTCGTCTAGTTGTTTTTCACCAAAAGTATTTGGCTAGATAGTGTTGGGTATAATAAAATATTTGGCTAGATCAAGAGGCTTAAAATTTGAGTGCTATTTAGCATGAAAACACTTAGATTATCCCTAAACACCCTCTTAAATTAAATGTTTGAATTCATTATGAGTAGGGACATGGTCACATTTTATTGGCACTGTTGTAGCTGTAGAAAAAACAAAGCTGGCATGGAATTAACGGAACAAACCAGGAAGACCGGCGAGCCGAAGGTATAGGTTCTCGCCAATGAGGCTAGCCTTCTCCGTGTTGACAAGCTCGCCTGTCCAAATCAAGCACCTTGATGGGTCACCCGTCGTCGTAAGGACATTGTTCAAGTTGGCATATGCCACTACAGGAAACGATATCAGTGTCGTCGGCCAAAATATCTATGTCGGCGGTTTCATAACCGACGACAAGTATATGCCCTGTGTCGGCGGCAATAGACTAGCCCGACGACATACATACTCCCTGGCACGATGACTAGTTGGCGCGGGCAGGATTTTGAATTTTGTTTCCCGTGAAAAGTACCGGTGTCGGCGGCGAACAGTATACCGACGACACAGTCCCTCCCCCTAACGGCAACCTAACGCCCAAGCGGATGGTCCCACATGGCAGTGGGCAGAACAACCTATGTTGGCGGCAAATAATAAGCCGCGGACATAAAGACGGTCCCACATGGCCGTGAAATTCAAAGCGGTCCCACATGACAGCAACACCTTTGTCGGCAGCAAATAGAATACCGACGACATTATTAATTCCAAATGGGATGAGAAAATATTTTTATTGTTTTTAAAATTTAGAAAAATCAAATATAGCTTTTAGAATGGTTGTTACGTACTCAACATACATTTGTATGAAATGTGGTATATTTATTTTTAATTAATTGGTATGTGACGGCGGTGTGTTTGTTAATTATACTCTCCTAGCTAAAGTTTCAATTAATGCACTTTCTAGTGACGATGCAACAGCTTTGAGAATATTTTGTTGGACCTTTAGGGCAATCAGAATGTGGACCGACTGGGAGGTACGTAGCAATATCTTGACTACCTAGTATGCATATGTAGTTCTCGTATAGTCGTCACCGCTGTGTGTTTCATGTGTTTTACCTAGAAGCAGTTGTGGAGGTCGACCTTTTCGAGCCGAGTGAGAGGGAAAGTGTATGGATGAGCTAGGATGGTATTTTCCATATTGTGGAGGTGCATACAGGCTGGTTCGATTGATACCGTGGAAGCGTAGAGGATTAGTACCTCGATACGTTGGAGCCTCTGTGTCGGCGGCTATGTGTCAACCGACGACAAAAATGATGCAGTGTCGGCGCTTGTCACCAAACCGTCGATAAAGCTTGACACAAATGACTCAGTGTCGTCGGCTCGAAGTAGGCCGACGACACAGATCACGTGTCTCTGCCGGTGGGACCACCTACTACTACGAAAGTTTGGGCCGTTTGACCTAGACACAAATGACTCAGTGTCGTCAGTTCTTGGTAGACCGACGACATAGATCTCGTTTCTCTGCCGGTGAGACCACATAATGCTACGAAAGTTTGGGCCGTTTGACCTAGACACAAATGACTCAGTGTCGTCAGTTCAAGTTAGGCTGACGACACAGATCTCGTGTCTTTGCCGGTGGGACCACCTACTGCTACGAAAGTTTGGGCCGTTTGACCCAGACACAAATGACGCAGTGTCGTCGACGCTAAGTAGGCCGACGATACAGATCACGTGTCTCTGCCGGTGGGACCACCCACTGCTATGACTCAGTGTCGGCGATCCTAGGGTAGCCGACGACACAAGTATTGCATTTAACAAAATGGCCGGCCCATACGCTAAGTCCCAGAGGACTTAGCACACTGCCCTCCGCGCTGCAGCAGAGCCTCCGCGTCGCCTCCCACGTCGCGCCTGGGGCTGCCATCGCTTCCACGCCTGCCTCCCGTCGCACAAGGCCTCAAGGCCATCATCACCGCGCCTCAAGGCCACCGACCATCACGCCACCACACGACCACCGCCACCGATCAAGCGCCTCAAGGCCGCCTCCTGCCGTCTGCCGTCTGCTGCCCGGCTGCCCAAAGAGCCCCCGAGGCCGCTGGCCGACGCGCCCGCCTCCGACCGTGGGAGGTATTTTCTTCTGCGCTATTGATTTATCCGGAGTGCATGTATGCATAACTGGAGGTGGGACAGAAAACATCATAGTCTTTCAATGGGCATTATAGTTATTGAAGTATTACACTCTCATTCTGTTGTTTCTTTAGAATTAACTATGCAACACTGAGGTATTTTTTAGAGAACATCATTGAGCAGCTCATCATACAATTGTCCTATATGAATTAATTGAGCAACTGTATGTTATAGTGACAATTATGTTTAGGTTCATTAGCCATCAGGTGATCATGCAACCGCTGTTGCACTAGTTGTTAATTATTAATAGGGACTGTTGTTCAGTGTTTCATAAGAGAATCTCAGCAAGAGCTACAGTCTGTTGCTGCAATGATTTTCTTGCCTGCACACTTCTGGTTTCAAGATCTTCTAGCAGCATAGATGGAATATAGGAAGAGAAGCAAAAATCTACTTTTTTGGAAGAGTACGGGAGATTCCTGCTAGAAATACATTGAATTAGAAAAATGACTGTACAGAATTATAAGGTAAACCCTGCTTACAGTATAGATTTGTTCACCGAAATTGATCTTTTATCTAATCTCGAGATAATGGTATCCATTTTTTTCCTACCGAAAATAGGCTGATAGGTTGGTTCATTTAACAATGCCTCCTTTTCTCACACAAAGTTAGGTATGCCATCTTAATACTGCAAGTTCATTTTATTTGAGTAAAGGAGCTAAAAAACTGCAAGTGCTGTGCGTGCACGTGTGTTTTGGTTGGGGTTAGTTGAAGAGGTGAATTATTTGAACTCCAAGATGTAACCCTTTTGAATAGGGCAAGGGAAACTTAGGCTTATCTTACAAGTTGAGAAGTAAGCCATCTGTTTGGCCACACCTAAACCTTATAAGCCCAAAAGCGTAAACTTAAGCCAGGCCAAGTAGATGATGTGATACTCATTAATTGATCTTTCTCGTTCACACTCCATGCCTATTTGCAAATATGGATCAATTTCCACCAAATAAGCGAATAGAACATTTTTTTTAAAAAAATGAAGATGCCCATGTTTGTTGTCAAATACTTTGTGAATAAGGAGTGATAGGGAAACTGTATTCTTGTGATGCTTGCTGAACTATATTTAAATAGTTCTTGTTGTATTGATTTGTGCTTATACTATTAGCATGTTGCAGAATTGAATTCCACCTAGTTTAGCTCACTTAAATGGTAAAAACTAGATGGTTGTACCAATTATTCTAACAATTTTTAGCTTTTATGTATATGTGATTATGTATTAGCATATGCACTTGTTGAGCAGTAATTATACGCCGCCCCGGCTTTCCCCGAGCTCGTCTACGCCGTCTAAATTTGTGATGAAATGTATATGCATAATGTTGTGATGAAATGAAATGTATATGCAGAATCTGGGCATTATTCTAGTGTGGCTAACAAAATATATATAATTAGTGAGTGGTATGGTTGTTGTGCATTTTAATTCTCAGAGATTCAAATGGACATCATATGTAATTCTAGTGTTTTCGATTTCTGCAATCCAAATAGGAACTAAGGCATTTGTGTGGGAAAAGTAAATGATTCAAGTGTATATATATAGTGTATATTGCTTGCAAATCACAACATATAATAATTTTATTAGAATTGCATTTGTAATATCAATCGAGCGAGTTAAACCCGCTCGGGGCGCTGCATATTTTCGTGATATAAGGAGCTCGGACGGTGATTCGTTGGGTTCCATTACTTAAAAGTGTTGCGCCTCGAGCTGTCCACGCGTTTGGGACATTTCACGGATGTGCGCTTGAGTACAAGTGGTCGTGACACGAGGGTGTACGGGTTGGGATTCCGTGGTATTTCCTTGTCGCTCTCCTAGTGCATAACATAAGTGGTACGTCGCATTCGCTGCTGCACTTGGAGAACAACGGGTTATGCCGGAATTCGACCGAGCACCCTCGTGCTAATGCACCACCGCATTTTAAGCCCACATCATGGATGGGTAAGCCCTCCTATTTAGCAAGGTTTAAACTGTCTAAATCTGAAAGTTGGATGAATGCATTGACGTTATATAGTAAGCGATCTTTGGATGGAAGATCAGCGGTGGATGTACGATGGTTGGATGAAGCCTGGGAGACACACGGATGAGTGGATCGAGAAGGCTAGAGCATTTGTGGATGATGCTTTCCGAAGATTCCCCGACCCTAATGCAGCGGTCGTGTGGTGTCCTTGCGCTGCGTGCTCGAACACCGAGAATTGGACCAAGAAGGATATTAGCCATCACCTATGTAGGCATGGCTTCAAACCAAATTACTTTGTATGGGTAGATCATGGTGAGAGGAAGCATCTGGCGCCGGTGTGTGGCCCTGTGGATTTTGAAGAGGGCTACGACGAAGTCGAAGTTGATAGATTAGACGAGCTCACGGATGATGTGGCTTGGGCTTACGATCTCTCCCCCGAGGAAGAGTCCGAGCCACTTGCCGAACAATTCGAGAAGCTCCTTGATCCTGCCAAGTTGCCGCTGCATGAGCATACCGATGTGACTGTACTATCGGCAGTGTCGCGTCTAATGGCAGTGAAGACCAAGTACAACCTGTCAGCCAATTGCTTCAACGACCTTTGCAAACTGCTGGATAGCCTTCTTCCGAGTGGATACAATATGACTCCGAATCTTTACAAGTCGAAGAAGCTTCTTCACGTGTTAGGCATGCCATGCGAGAGGATAGACTATTGCCCAAAGTTCTACATGCTTTATTGGAAGACCGATTCTGGCCGACTCATCGTAAGCATTGTAATGAGAGTCGGTGACGAGGAAGTTAAATATACAGAACGTGGAATGAGACAGACGACGGTGGCCCGGAAAACATTCCGCTTTTTCCGATCACTAACGCCTGCTGGCTCAGACATGTCCAAGGCCACGGTGAGACACATGAGGTGGCACAAAGAGGGCAAGCGAGAAAGGAGGTGTGATGATTCATCCGTTTGATGCAGAAGCTTGGGTGCACTTTGACCAACAACACCTTGAATTTGCGGCGGAGCCTAGGAATGTGCGTATAGGCCTCTCGACCGACGGGTTCACGCCATTCAATATGATGGCGCACCAGAATCGCGGCCGGGCCGGTGTTCGCAATCCCGCATAACCCGCCGCCTCAACTCGCTTGAAAGAAGAGTACATGTTTTTTCGTTATAATACCCGGGCCTAAGTCTACTGGAAAAACTTAGATCTATTCATGCAACCTCCGTAGAAGAGTTGATCGACTGCTGATTAAAGGAGTCTTGACACATGATAGCTACAAGGGGAAGAACTTTAGGATGCGTGCCGATACCGCGGGTCAATACACGATTTTCCGGCGATGGCATGTTCTCGGTGGAGCACGATGGAAAGTTGTCATGCCCTATATGCTCGCGTAACACTAATGCTTTCACATCGAAAAATGGGGTAAGTCCTGTTGGTTCGATGTCACCGTTGTTTCGGAGCCAAGCACCCATTTAGGAATAAAAAAGCATTTCAGTAAAGGCAAGACTATGAAGAAGGGCCACCCGAACGCTTTCAAGTGCAGGATATCATCGATCGGCATGACGATCTAGCGGATATCGGTATGTGAAAGACTATGGTGAGGAGCACCATTGGACTCATAAGTGCAGATCTACAACCTTCCTTATGCAAAAGACCCGGCTACCTCACAACATCGACGTGATGCACCAAGAGAAAAATATGTGCGAGCCATCTTGAACACAAACCGACATCCCACGTAAGACTAAAGATAACAAGAAAGCACGCCTCGATTGCGCTCGATATGTAATCGGGCATATGAACCTCGATGAGAATGGGAGGAAACCTAGGGCAAAATTTCGCCTTACACGTGGGCAAATAAAGCGATTCTTGATTGGATTAAGGAAAAGGTTAAATTCCCAGATAGTTATGCGCTAACTTTCGACATGCCGTTAGTATAGAGCAATGCAAGTTAAATGGGATGAATGCCCACGACTACAAAGTCTTCATAGAGCTGCCTGCTTCACCGTGTGGCGTGGATATGTTGACAATGATATATGGATCACATTGGCGAGCTTAGCTTCTTCTATCGAGAGCTCTGCGGCAAAAGAGATATCCGTGATCGAGGATGGAGGAATTGGAGAAGGACATTGTCGTGCTTGTGACAAAGCTCGAGAAGATTTATGTCCTCGGTTTTTCAATTGCATGCAACATCTACTAGTTCATCCGCCATATGAAGCAAAAGTTGGGGGCCGCAGCTTTAGGTGGATGTATGTTTGGAGCGATGATGAAAAGTCTTAGAGTGAAGGTGAAGAACAAAGCACGAGTCGAAGGCAGTATTGCCGAAGCTTGGCTGATTCAGGAGATTGCCTACTTCACGGACAAATACTTTGCGACATAAAAAACAAGGTCCATGTGCCACAACCAAGGTATAAGAAGGCACGTCAGAAGTACTTCCAACTTGAGGTGTTCCATGACCAAGCCGGATGCTATGTCGGCAAAAGCACCACACATGACTTGGATGCAGCGGAAAAAATTTTGATTCAGTTGTACGTGTACGGCAACATGGATGAAATGAAGGTGTACATCGAGTAAGTCAATAAATGTCTGAAATAAGTCATAAATACGCATTTATGAAATAAATGTTTAAAATAAATATTAAATCTTGTAGTCAATTTATTCAAGAAGAGGGAAGGATCGGTGAACCTTCTGCTAACAAATTGACAATCAAACGGCGAGGTCGTGGACAAGACCGTCCAAACTTTCTAACCTGGTTTCATTACCACGTAACCTTCTTCCTCTTATACAAGTTCACTTAATTTACAAATATGTGGCATTTATGCCTTAATGAATTTTGCCTTGAATGCTTGTGCAGTGTCACACAGTGTATAGTTTGTATTTAGACATGAGTTCATCTTCACTGAAGCAAAAGAGTAAAATGCATGCATTAGGAAAAATGATAAATTTGGTGCCCATGAGAGTGGATCCTCCTATGTAATTCAAGTTCGTGCTGTTTTTCATGTCGTCCAATCTTTATCATGCATAAGGTACTCCTGAGGGTGGTTCCATGAGACAAAGCCATTCAGATGGGTCCCTTGTAAGCTCTAGCCTATGCTTGATGGGTGTCCTTGCATCTATATTCATTGTGAAACTTTTATCCATTACTATCCTGAATTAGTTGCCTCAGCTTATTTTCGATCAACTCTGTCTTGACGGAACACTCACGCCAAGTTGTTCTACTTTTCCAGTGACCATGTTTATCATTTGAATGCGTCTAACAAAAGTTCACTTCTTGATGTTGCTTTGTTCTACCATTCCACTTTGACACATGATCACGCTTTTTCTCTTAAGGATACAATGGACCGGAGACCTGCTGATCCTGAAGAAGAACTCCGATGGATGTCTCAAGAAGTTCGCGGTTATGTTGAGGCTGTTTTGAACAGTGTGGCAGCAAATGTTCCAAAGGTTCATATTTGTAGCTTCAGTCAATTCTTTCACATTTTTATATGTGCTACGATTTTCATTGTCTTCTGTATGATAAATTGATCAGGCTGTCGTGCTTTGCCAAGTGGAGAAAGCAAAGGAAGATATGCTTAACCAGCTGTACAGCTCAATAAGGTTGGATGCATATTCTCTGTTTGTACTGAAATAAATTTGGTACCCTGGTTCTATGTCCAATTGTCCATTGCATGGGTTTTCTCCTCATTCTTTTACTCAATTGGGTGAAAAATATAATATACCACCCAGATGGAAGAACTGCAATGAATGAAATATTTTATGGGTGAGAATAGAGTTACTTGCAGTTAGGGTTCTACCGTTGAGGAGGTCTATTTGGAATAGCTTTATTATATTTTATTTTCCTTTACTTAGTTGCTTAATATATTACTTTTTGTGATACAAGTTAATGGACAGAAGTCATGTCTATATCCAGAAATGCGCCATGTCTGAAGTCACTACTACAGTAATAGGTCATCACCGCCGGTTCGTCCACGCCATTATCGCGGTTATGGGCGCCGCAGTCATTGGTCGGCAAGGATATTGGTTATCACCGCCGCCGAGGAACCGGCAAGGATAATAGATATCACCGCCGGTTCATTATACAACCGCAAGTGATATTAGACTATCTCTGCCGGTTTACACTAGCATCCGCAAGGATACTCATCTATCTCGCCGGTTCAACCTAGAATCCCATAGCGATATATGTATATCTCGCCGGCTTATACGACGAACCGACAAAGGATTCAGAGTCATCCGCGGTTGCCCTAGACTAACCGGGCAAAGGATCTGAAAAAATTTTAGATGTACTTCATAGATTATTACCTATGTATAAAAATTATTACATATGAGGACTTACAAAAAGAGTTTTTGTAAGTCCTCATATGTATTGAATTTGAACCTGCAATTTTATACATAGGTAGAGTAATCTATGAAGTACATCTACAAATTTTTTCGTAGTTTTGACTTTTATTAGTTGGTGTGCACGATGTGTACACGGAAGGCTCTGTGCACATGATATGTTGCCTTCAAATATATAGTATATGAAGCGCCGTTAGATCATAATTAAAATATATTAAAGCATCACAATATTTAGTTTTTACAATTAATAGTCTGTTCACAAATGTAGTGTGAGTACATCTCGCTCACTTGAGATCAAGCTTCCGTCGTGGAACTCGCCTTTGGATCGATGACATGTTCACAATGAATCCAATGATATGCTCTTGAATTGCTAAAATTTCTTTCGACAAGAATCGATTGGTTCTCACTTGGAGCGTCAATATTGAAGAAAAGAGAAATTTAATTAATGATGATAGATGTTAAATGAAAGAAAAGTAGGCATGAATGTGTAATTATATACCATGTCTTCAAGATAGCCGATACCTTCGTGACAATTGCATGTAAATTTGTACATACGTAGTATGCGATAAACTATTTCCGGTCCTGTCTCATGCATGGAAAGTCTGTTATTACTTTGAAAGTTGTCCTCAGAGGGAAGATGCGGACCACCTTTCTTGCAATACCGTGTGAATGCGCTGTGAATGATTTTAAATAGTAATTAACCTTAAATACAATAGAATAAAATATTACTAGAGCAATAACGAACGATCGAGTTTACTGCTCATCATCTTCCAAAATTATGTTCATACTCACGAAGTTCTTTTCTCAACGAGTCCAAGACATAAACCCCGCTAGCTTCTAACTCGATGACGAGGAGGACCCATTATAACTAGACATATATGTTAACACACCTATTAGTCCCACACCGTGTCACGCAAAAAATAGTAAAACAATATTAGAAGTAGGGTAATACGATCGAAAGTTATAGGGTACAAGTACGGAGGTTTTTTTCTCACTTGAAGAAAGTCCTAAATAAATAGTCTTCAACAAACTTTGGGTCATCACGACGAGTTTTCGTTAACAAGCCCCGGATCGAGAAATCCTAAAGCTTCATCCTTATTTTTGCACATAATCAGATTCCATTCTACATATGTAAAAAAGAAGTTAGACATACATTGAACGGTACAAGAATATACAATAATATAATTAGAGACTTACAAAGTCCATATCGACCAAAGGACGGCCCAGCAGCATCCGCCAGTACAACATATACAATTCGCAGAACTCTAACTGTAACATGCCATCCCCATTGTGAAAATCCGAATCTTTGTATTTCATCGATCGCCCACATACCCTCTTGGCACTACCTGCATGTAATATCGATGGACGCTACCGCAATTTTGTTGTTAGGTTCTCTAAATCTTTTGGGGAGCCATCGGTTGCCCTTAATGTACTTCCAAATTAGACCTAGGTCGAATTACGACGTTGTTCAAGAAGATCTTTTTGAGCTTATGACATCGACGCCAAAGACTAGCCATCTTCAAGTTTTGCTTTCGGATATGCGCCGTAGTCCCACATTTCGAAGGTTGTAAGCCCACTGTCTCTTTGGCTTTTGCCATACTCAAGAAAAACTCTCTCAAGATTAGCATCGACTTTAGTCTTCGTGATGGCACCTTTTGAAGTGAGATGTTACCTCGCCTTCGCTTGTTTCTTTGCGTTCTTCTTCACCATATCGGCCGTAATTTCTTTCGAGGCTATGTTGCCTTCACAGATGACCGAGATTTGGTACAAGACGATGCGGACTTCCGAGATGGTGCTGATGTTCGACTCTTCTTATGTGCCTACCGAGGAGTTGGACCTTTATCGGCTGGTGCCGGAGGAGTTGGACTTTTTCTCGATGGTGCCGCGGAGGATTTGGACTTTTCTCGGTTTGGTGCCGCATGAGGAGTTGATCCTTTGTGGATGGTGCCATGAGGAGTTGGACTTGTCCTAACTGGTGCCGCCGGAGGAGTTGCACTTTTCAGAGGCAATGTGTCTCGTGTGGAGAGTGCGCTCATCATCATCGCCGCCGTTGTCGGCCTCATCGTCCGAGCCATAACATAATCAAGCTCTTGCGCCACGCGAGGAAGCCATGCACGCTTTCTCCAAGTTTGTTTTTTCCGCCTCGCCAGAATCTCTACCTCCATTTTGCGATATTGTCGGACTACATCGTTTACTTCGACTCGAGAATCCCAGCGTATTGGGCAAAGCAGTAACTCGCGAGGAGGCACATGGCCAAGCCCCGCCATCACCACCTTGATGGTAATGCCATGTGCGGACAAATGCAGCTTGCACGTGTCGGTTCTGTGATGTCATCCATCGAAAATGGAGTCGATGCTCTCCGGAATCGCTATGACGCGCAATGCTCTTAAGAACACCGTGGATCGAGGTTCGGAGGGTCACATCGAGTGGCGGTCGTGAGTCGAGAGCTTTTTTATCGCTTGCTCCACAACTTGATCCAGCCTTCGCTCTTCTTCCTCTAACGCCTTGACACAAAGATCTTGTATTTGACTTTGCGCTCATATTCTCCTATTCTTTTTCGCCGCTTGTACATAAGCACGCCATCCGGGAAGCCTTCTTTCCACGGCACCAAACCAACTCCTGCAAGCGCGCCAGATGCTCTCTCGTTACCCAGGCAACAAATACCATCATTCTCCTCCGTGGGATGAAAAGCCCTTCGAAGACTCCACGTGAGCATCCGATATTTTCGACACCTCCTGCTCTATCGCCCTCAAGCTCAAGCCGCCATCTTCGAGATAGAAGTCCCCTCCCAAGCAACCAAAGGCTTTGATCGCAAAGGAACTCGGCCGTCGCAGGAGTAATGCCCTTGAGGGTTAGCTCTTGTTCGCGCCTATCCCACGCAGTATTTTCTTCACGAGCCACCAAATTGCCTAGTGTGTGAGGGTGGATATTCTTATCCGCTTGCCTTGTTCTTCCGACTCACCTGCTTGGGCTTCTTCAATTCCTATACTCCACAAAGTCCTTCCAAAATTCTCTTATCTTTGGAAACATGTTAAAATTTGGCGTGACATTCTTCTTCACATAGGTCTTATTCAATTGAGTCTTCCAATTCTTCCAAAGATGTGCACATGATACCTAGTGCACGCTTTTGCAACCAACTCGACCCTTTGGGGAAATGGAATACTTGTTTTAGCTTGCCCCATAGCGATTCCTTCAGTCATCGGGAACAACCCATCGATCACCTTCGCGGCGGTCCATGATCTATAGATGATGGGCACGTTATCCCTAGCAAGTACTCCACAGTCTGTCTCAGACGGCCAACGCCGACTCGTATATAGCAGTTCCCGACTTCCGAGAGCTGGAGTATGTTGTGAACGCCTTCGCATCTTGTTCGGGCCACGACACCTTGGCGCCGCTTTGTTCACCCGACGCTTGAGCCTACAATTGATATTGTTATTAGTCGATGACCCTACAATATTTTGGGATTCACAACGACTAATACTTTACCTCGCCCATGTTAGTCGCATGCCTTGGTCCATGGCAAGGGCGCCACTTGGCCCATAGCAGGGCGCGGCTTGGTCCATGGTCAGGCGTCAAAGTTGCTCCATATCAATATCCTCAGAGGTCCAAGTAGCCACTTGGGCTACCCACTCCTACTTCGTCTACATTCGAGGGCCGAACTCCTCCGCACTTGTCCCCGATTCGAGGCCATTCCTAACAATCCAAAATATGCACATGTAACTTTAAAATGATACTTATACATGAGAAAAAATCACATGATACATATACATCTCAAATGAAAAATAATATGAAAAAATTCATATATTCTTAAGAATATATTCCACACTAAATGATTTTAAAAAAAATGATTCTGGGACTTTGTCTTTCATTGATCATGAAGTTCATCTTAATGAAAATTTCATATTCTATGAAGATATAGAACATGAAATTTTTCATTGGAAAAGTTGGACACGCAAGACTCATGATCAATGAAGAAGAGAAGGAGGAAACCTATAGACAAGTGGTACGCTAAAAAGACAAAGAACCAAGTCCTAAGTCCATTTCAAGCAAGCATGTCTCCTCATGGCTTCCCTTCTGCAATTTGACGCCTCGTGACACCCATGATTCTTGAACTTGCAGGGCTTATTTTTTTAAACACATACATTTTTGGTCAACAAAATATACATACACATAAAATTAGAATCAAATTCATTATATATCGAGAGTTATAAACAAGAGAAAATTCTAGCAAGTTTAAACTCTATAAACTTGTCGACTTTTTCTTTTTTGTAACTATCGTGATATAATGAATCTTGAAATTTCATACAACCGCTTACTATTACAATTAGTGGCACAACTATTAACTAAATGAACTACAACTACTTACTATTACAATTAGTGGCACAAAACAAATATTTACAACACATGTATACATCTTTATTTAAACAAATATTTACAACACATGTATACATCTTTCAAGAAGATATACAAAGCACCAAATTGAAGTTTACTTTTGGCTGCAATATAAATAACCACAGAGCAAAATGATCAAAACAGCACATGTGCAGATGTGAATTCACAAGGCAACTAGCATAAAGCTCAACTTGTTTATTTTGAGTGTTCTCAGATGTCGGGTTGCCCAAAGGCCCTCCTCGCCACAAGGGACGAGTAATAGACTAATTTGTGACAACCTTACCTTAGTTTCGAACCCTTACCACCTTAACATACACATTACAAAAATTGATAATCAAGCTCATTGTTAATGATTATATTCATTGAGCATACATTCAGATCAAGACATTAAATATTTGCTGTTTAATCTTGAAATGAAGTAAAGTGACAAATGTATAAAGTGACAGAGAAGTGCTACTAATAGACTAAGGAACTAAACAAAATATAGACAAATGTATAGACATAGAAGTGCTACTAACATCATCGTATTGAACACTAATTAGACTAAGGAACTAAGGAACTAAACAAAATATAGACAGAGAAGTGCTACTAAGGACCTAAACAAAATATAGACAGAGAAGTGGTCATGCAATACATGCAATACAAGATTGTTGAAATAAGGGCAAGATGAGCATAATGAGACATATACTTAACCCAGATATGACTAGCACAACTTATCCACAATGTCCGAACATATGAAATGATCATGAATTCAACAGTATAAGCTTATAATCACATAGATTCATGATATGAACACATATATCTGTGACATTCAGATGGATAATAAATGAATTAACCGTAACAAAGATACTACTCATGTTTGGTTTTTCCAAGATTGCTCTCAGATTGAATAACTTGATGGGTTGCTTCAAAGAAGCCCTCCAACACCAAATTTCAGCAATATATCACAGGTATATCAATCTGAAATTAGTGACTCTATTCATTCAGCACCGCTTAAGAAAAATTGACTAACTAATACTCAATTATGGATGACACGCCATCGAACAACAAAATTGCAATAATTTTGCTTCACGATGATGCCAAGCCGTTGAGAATTGAGTTCCATATTAGTCCGTGATATCAAAGTTATGAAAGGAACTATTCTCGTGATAGCATATCACATATACAAAGCAGCAACAAAGAACAAGTTAAAGTATTGATACAATGATCTAACAGTGCTGAATTACAGAATGATTCACTAACTAGCGTATAAATATTGCCTCATTTATTTGTATCATCATCGAGCAAGAGTAGAGAATAAAATCAAGGCCTCATTTATTTGTATCATCATCACAGTAATAAATCTCTATCTCATTGATAACCCTAGAATCATCACAGATTAGTTGTCACAAATTGTCTATTGCAATCCCAAATCCTCACTGAACACTATACCCACATGCTAGGTCCCCAAGCCAAATGAATTGACTGGCCCCTTAGCATCTGCACATGCACATCTCAAACATTCACAATCACATGCACATTCACATTCACATTCACATCTGCACATTCACATCTCAAGACAACCACATTCGCACATCGCAAGAGCAGTACCAAGGCGACGGGGGGAGGTCGAGGTGACGGGGGAGACGGTGGGGAGGTCGAGGCGACGGCGGGAGACGGTGGGAGGTGAAGGCGACGGCGTCTCGAGTCGAGGCGCGGCGCTGGAGCCTCGAGGCGACGGCGGCCGAGTCGAGGCGGCAAGGCTGGGAGCCTGTGAGGCGACGGCTGCCCGAGCCGAGGCGGCAAGGCGCAGGAGAGCTCAGAGGCGACGGCAACAGAAATCGAGAGGAGGGCGCGGCTAGGGCTAAGGTAAATGAGAGGAAGGCGCGCGCTTTATTTATAGTGGTGGAATATCACCGCCGGTTGGTCATACCAACCGCAAAGGATAGATATTATCGCCGGTCCATTGTACAACCGGCAAAGGATAGGAATACTACCGCCGGTCCATTGTACAACCGGCAAGTGATAGTGGAATACTACCGCCATCCATTGTACAACCGGCAAAGGATCACCTTCTTGCCCATATTCTCGTTAAAATTTGTCTTTTTTATTGCTCTTAATATAGGACTAATTTGATCATGAAATTTTATATGTACATGGGGTAAGATGAGATGTACATCCATGATTTTGTTTCAGAATTTTTGGAAACTTTTCTTAGTTGGATTGCACGGTGATTGCACCAAATGTCACAAATTCGAACAAATTCAAGTGCGATCAAAATCACAAAATCCAAATGCAAGAAAACTTTCAATTTGATCAAAAGAAAGCATAACCTCAATTTCCATTATTGCATATATTACATTAATTGTTACATATGAGAAAATAAACATGTCGCTCATACAAAAGAAAGCATACATTTCATTACTACAACTAAGCTACGACTCGACCTTCGTTATGATCGCGCGTATGTATGTAGCTTCACATCGCCTTCCATGGTACTTAGGTCAACGCCCTTCCAAAAGGGGAAGCTCATCGAATTGGTTGTACTCTTCCTCGTCGACAACATTCTCAACTCCGATAATCCTTCTTTTTCCTTGAATAACCACGTGGCGCTCCTTGTTAGCCGGCCGCCATAAAGAAGATTTGTGTCACGTAATTAGCAAGTACGTAATGGTTCTTCTCTCAGATCCGACGAGTTTGAGGTCCACTAGTGATGCCGCATTTGTCGATATTCACGCCACGGAAGTCTCGACCCATTGGCACCAAAAAGAGGGACCTTCAAAGGACCATAGTCAAGCTCCCAAATCTCTTCTATGAATCAGAGTAGGTTTGCCTATTTCCATTGTCATTATAGGCATCTATACGGATACCGCTATTTTGATTGGTGCTCTTTTTATCTTGGCGCTCTTGTATAAAATGTAAAACCATTTATGTCGATCCTTGAATGTCCGAATTGTAGTTGACGGTCCCTCGAGCCAACAATTTCAACCGAAAAGTACCTGTCTCGTGTAAATGCATGGCTAGATTGCTAGTACGCATCGATTTCTCATTTAGTGTCCCTTTTTCTCGTAGCCTTCCCTCATGCCGAGATACAGCACACCAATCGGTTTGAGATACATATAATCGACGCAGAACTCAATGACCTCCTCGTTCCCTCACCATCTAAGAATGCAGCCTTCGGCCGATTTTTACATTTAACATATTTCTTTATAACCCCATGAATCTCTCGAAGGGTACATCCGATGTAGAAATACGGACCAAGAATTCAGATTCTTTCACAATGTGAACAATGAGATGGACCATAATATCAAAAAAGATGGAGGGAACACATCTCAAGCCCGCATGCAGTGTGAACCACGCCTTCCCGCAGCTTGTCTAGTATTAATGGATCGATGGCCTTCGTGAAATCGCGTTGAAGAATGAACACAACTTGATAATTGGGTCTCGGACTTTCTCCGCAGTAACCCCCTAATTGTAATTGGAAGCATCTCGGTCATCATCACGCGGCAATCGTGAGACTTCATACCAATTAACTTTAAGTCTTTCATTGAGACTAGTCTCTTTATGTTAGCAGAGTAACCAGACGGAACTTTGATTCCGTGCAAGCATTCGCAAACGCTTAATTTTCTTTCTTGCTCAAAGTGTAGCAGTCATGGAAGGTACTTTTTGCCTCAGATCCATTTCTTCATGATGCACGGCTCCTTCCTCGATTTCATATCTTCGAGGTCCATCCTTGCTTGAAGTGTATCTTTCGCTTTGCCGATATGTCCAAGAAGATACCAAGCAAGCTATCACACACGTTCTTCTCTATGTGCATGACGCCGATTATGCGGTCGAACTTCCGTGTGCCGCCAATAAGGTAGGATTCAAAATATTGATTTCTTTTTCCACAAAGGAGCCTTATCCCGGAAGTCGGAATAGATGTACCGCCGCTTCCTTTCCGTGAATAATTGTAAGGTCCTTACAGCGGCAAATATCTATTTCCACCGATTCTTCTGAGCTAATGCGTCTCCTTTGTCCCGTCAAAAGCTCTCTTATTATTGCGGTATGGGTGATCCTTACGGAGGAACCTACGATGCCGCATGTATGCCATTTTTCGGTTGTTCTTCACCACGGCTAGTCAGATCATCCAGCATCGGACGATCCGTTGAAGTTTTTGTCGTCTGCCGACAAAGTTGCCAAGAGCAGGATAATCATTAATGGTTACAAACAATAATGCCCGTAGGATAAAGTTTTCTTTTATACTCATCCCATACCTGTACACCATCGGTCCACAATATTAGAAGATCTTCAACCAATGGTTTGAGGTACACATCGATATCATTGCCAAAGTTGTTCGGCCCTTGGATCAATAGTGGCATCATAATGTACTTTCGCTTCATGCAAAGCCAAGGAGGTAGGTTGTAGATGCATAAAGTCACCGCCAAGTGTTGTGACGACTACTCATGTTGCCAAAAGGATTCATCCCATCGTACTCAACCCGAACCTTATATTCTCACATCATATGCAAAGCGCTTATATTTTCTGTCGATGTTCCTCCATTGCACGTAATCAGCAGGTGTCCGAGCATTCCATCCTTCTTACGCCTTTGGCGTGCCATCGTAACAATTGGGCATGCCTTTTGTTCGCAAACAATCGCCAGACGGGATTATAGGAAATACCACACCACCTTACGGGACACCTCTTCTTCTTACGCCACCCCGACATCTTCGTTCTCGATATCGCTGCCGCGTTCTTATACCGCTTTTGCTTTGCAAACAACACAGCATCCATGTCCGCAAACTCATTGCGATACAATATGCAATCGCTTGGACATGCGTGTATTCTTTGTACTTCCAATCCCAACGGGCGGATAACCCGCTTGGCACGGCACGTAGTTGAAGGCAACACGCTACCCTCTCGAAGCAAGTCCCCAAGAGACATAATACCAAGAAAGCTCTTATCGGACCAACCATTGCTTGCCTTCAACTCGCAGAGGAAAGCACTAGATGCTTCGTGCTCCTCCTTGCGGCCGGGTACAATGGCGTTGTAGAGTCTTCTACCATACGCTGGAACTTTTGAAACTCCCTTTCACTAGTGAAGTCCCCTCCCCATCACGCAAAGATTTGATCTAGATCATCTTCGTGGGTATCAACGAACGATCTTCCACGCCGCCATATCGTTGTCTCCGCCATCTCCATCAATGTGTTGCCCTTCATGAACAATATCATCTTCATCAATGTTTTGCCCTTCATGTATAATATCATCTTCACCGTGCTCACCCAACGGTATAGCCACTTTGAAACCCCTTCAAGCAAGTGTGCACGACGACTCTATGTTACAAAATATCTTCTCATTTTTGCAATCAACGCATGGACAACACATATAGTCCGCCAGTGTTTCTTGACTTGTGTGCCGCACCGCATTCGTAAAAACAAGTCACACCATTAAAGAACTCGCACCACGACGGTCCGTGTCATACATCCACCTTCGGTCCATCTACATAATTGTCCATCTAGCAATTTTATTACTTAAACATCCACTACATCACTAAAATGGATATGAATTTATCGCAAATAACAATATATAATTGTAAATGATTAGTTTTACAAATACATCTAGCAATTTTGCCTATATAATACATCAAACCTTTTTCACTATTTAAATATCCATCTAGCATTTTTTACTTATTTAGAAGATTTCTTCATTTCATTTTGTTATGTAGCGCTAGCTATTAAATTAAATTAATCTACAACAAATTAACAAGCATATAATTGAATATAAGGATATATTTCTAAATAATTATTTATGTTCCAACTTTCATTATTGCAAAATCCATCTACCATTTCCCATTATTTAAATATTCAACTAGCAATTCTCACTATTTATAATTGATCATCTAGCAATCCTTTACTATTAAAAATCCATATAACAAATTTTCATTAATTAAATTAATTACAATTATGCATAATTGTCCATCTAGCAATTTTATTACTTAAACATCCACTACATCACTAAAATGGATATGAATTTATGCAAATAACAATATATAATTGTAAATGATTAGTTTTACAAATACATCTAGCAATTTTGCCTATATAATACATCAAACCTTTTTCACTATTTAAATATCCATCTAGCATTTTTTACTTATTTAGAAGATTTCTTCATTTCATTTTGTTATGTAGCGCTAGCTATTAAATTAAATTAATCTACAACAAATTAACAAGCATATAATTGAATATAAGGATATATTTCTAAATAATTATTTATGTTCCAACTTGCATTATTGCAAAATCCATCTACCATTTCCCATTATTTAAATATTCAACTAGCAATTCTCACTATTTATAATTGATCATCTAGCAATCCTTTACTATTAAAAATCGGCAAAGTGAATTATAATCTATTCAATAATTTAGCTAGATCTTAATTTGAGCAAGATCGACATAAACCTGCTCACACCGCATAATCAGCAATTATCAACATCTATAGCACTGTAAAGTAAAATTTTACAACATATATAACATACATCAAGTCAAGAACCTCAAAAATTTTAATTAATACAATTTTTCAAAAGAACTCCCCAAGATAATACAGACTCCTCTTTGATTTGTTCACGGAGAAGATGTCGATTCGATGAAAAATATGAACAAAATATCGACACCAAATTTCGCAAGACCTCTCCAGAAAAATACACCGAGCAAAGAGCGCCTCTTACGCTCCGGGAAATGCGCTCGGTCCGTGAAGATCGCTATATAAATAGCTTATCATCGCCGCTCGCCAACAACCGCAAAGGATAAGGTCATATTACGCGGAAAATATTTATCACCGCCGTTACGTGCGTAACCGCAGCGATAAGGTCATACTACGCGGAAAATTATGCTATGCTGAAAATACATATCACCGCCGCTGAATATACGAACCGGCGGTAGAATTTAAATATCACCGCCGCTATAAATTAAACCTAATAATATATCATCGCCGCTATAGGTATTAACCGGCAAGTGATAGTCGATTATCACGCCGTTGGTAATACAAACCTAAAGGATACTCGAAAGTTTCAACTCGCGCCGACCAACCGTCGCTTTCGTTTTCCTCTGCCGCCAACCGCTATGCTTCACATTCTCTCGCCAATCTGTTGTTCTTCCCATTCTCCTCTATATAATGCCAAGATTGTTGCATCCAATCCACTCTTGTCACAATCCACACAATCCACTTGTTGCAGCCCCACACAATCCACTTTTGTTGCAACAATGGCACCCCCTAAGAAGCGTGCACGTGTTGGTCGAGCCCCACCGATCCGTGCATGTGAAGGAGGAGGAGAAGGAGGAGGAGGTGGAGGCGAGGAGGAGGAAGAGGAGGCAAAGGAGGAGGAGGACGGCATTTACGGCAATGACGGCGGCGAGGAATCGCGGCGTTGGGGCAAGACTAACTCCGCCACCAATCGGATTCGGATGAGAAGGAGGGCGAGCACCGCCAAGACATCAAGCGGCAGCCCGGCCATGACGAGGAGGAGGAGGAGGAGGAAGATGACGATTTACGACGATTTAGTTTTGGATATAGGGCTTCGCGCCATTAGACTATTATAATTAGAACTAAATATGTAATGCTGAACAAAATATGCTTTGTAAATGTTATTTTAATTAATACATATCCCGCAAATTACAAATTTGCTTTCATATGTTCTGCTTTTTAACTAATTATGCTTTCATATGCTCTGCTTTTTTAACTAATTATGCTTTCATATGTTCTCATGTAGATAAATTACAATATTTATTATGTTCGCATCAACTAATATTGGGGAACAAGAATATCATCGTTGGTTCTATAGTAAAACCGGCAGTGAAAATGGTCTTATCACGCCGGTTTTACTATAGAACCGCAATAATAAATCACTACCGGTTCTACATGTAAACCGCAATAATATCTTCTTATCACCGCGGTTCTCTATTAAACCGCAATGATATTACCTCCATTGCTGCGAGAAATTGAAATTAATCTTATCACCGCCGATTGAAGTTTGAACCGGCGGTGATATTATCACCGCTGCTGAATTTGGAACCGCAAGTGATGATATTATCACCGCTGCTCGGACCTACCCGGCAAAGGATGGGGGTCATGATGAGGCAATTCAGTAGTGAGTGTTCCATTTGTTTGTACAAAGTGGTATGCACTGATTAAATTGCTTCTCACACTTCCAGCTCCGATCTCCTTGCACAGTCACACCCTTACACCTAATATGCACCTACTCAAGTACATGTAGTATAAGCTCATCAAGTTTTTGTCATTTGTTCGCCATTTTTTGCTACTCATAGAATTTACTTAAGAGATTGTCCAAATGTGAACAGATTCTCCATGTGACTTTGTTCAGTTCGTTGAATGGTGTGTGAAATTAGATATTGTGATTGTTCTAGGCAATTAGGAATATAAAACTGCTGGGAATGGGGTTTTATTGCAGGTTAAAATTGGATTTTTTTAAAAAAATTCCCAGTATTTTTTTCCTTTTTTACAACTTTTGTCGTCGGCTAGGGACATAGCCGATTTACACAAATAGAACCAGTCTGGTTCTCGAGCCAATCCCAAGAGGGGTCTGTGGTTGCGGCTATAGTCCCAAAAGCGATACAGAGTGGGCAATAGTCTAGGCGGCCCACATGTCACCGACGACACAGCTGGTTCTGGAGCCAACCCCACTAGGCGTCTGTGTCGGCGGCTATAGTCATAGCCGACGATACAGAGTGGGCAACAGTCTAGGCGGCCCATATGTCACCGACGACACAGCTTGGGCAAGTGGGGCCCACGCGTCAGAGCGGCGTCGCTGGGGGCGCGCCGTTAGGCTGGGTATGTGTCGGTGGCTAAATAAGGTCTGACGACAGTGCCCGGTTGACGGGCGGCACAGATGCGCTTGGTCAATGGGGTTTATAGTTAGCCGCCGACTACGGATGTCGCGGTCGCCGACTCAGGTCGAGGACTTGTGTCGTCGGTGGCCGACGACACAATGCTGTGTTGTCGGAATTGTATCGTGTCGCGGTAAAAAGCCAACGACAATCGATCAGATCCTTGTAGTGTGCGACGCCGCGCACGCAGCGATCGCGGTTACACTCGCAAGAGCGACTCTCAAAGCTTCGCTCGTGATATGCAAGAACTTGTCCGCACCTTCATCCTGGCAATGTCAAGAAATGGTTCTCGCCGCCGCATTTCAGTGCCTCTTTTCGTAGGCATCCTTTGTGAAAGCTAAGGTTAAAGCCGTCGGCCGGCTCGAACCCGTCAAGGCACTTGCACTCCCGGATTACCCCTGTGATGTCGCAATAGTTGAATGGTCCGCACACGCCATA
This sequence comes from Guadua angustifolia, assembly GCA_036346375.1. Taxonomy (NCBI): domain Eukaryota; kingdom Viridiplantae; phylum Streptophyta; class Magnoliopsida; order Poales; family Poaceae; genus Guadua; species Guadua angustifolia. The sequence goes on along the minus strand of CM070506.1, from coordinate 18,224,471 downwards.
GTGGCCACAGTCATTGCCAGGGGCCACTAACAAATCCAGCCACGACAAGGATTGGTTATTCCATGTACGGAGCTTCATGTTGCCCATGAAGTCCAGCTTCCAGTGCGTTCTCTGTGAGACCTCAGCTGCGTTGTACATGAAGTAGAACTCCTCCCCATCGTCGACGATCTGCCCTAAGATGAATCTGTGGGGGCCGGAGTACATCGCATCAATCCATAACTGGCTGCGCCAGTATGAATTTCCCTTGTGCCAGACAATGATCTAGATGCCTGAGCTGGGGTCACCGCTGAGGGAGAAGTCGCCAGTCGACGGGTCTTGAAAACCCTTCCATGCAATGATGAGCGCTGCTTTGTGGGTTTTGTAGTTCGTCCATAGTTTGAAACCAGGGAGGATAGTGTCAGTCGGGTGATCGTTGCTCTGCCATATCTCTATGCCGTTCCGCGACTGGTGGACAAAGTTCCCTGTGTCGAGCAACACTGCGACAGGTTCGTCACCTCCGGTGCTGATGTTGTTGTTTGTCATCCAAAGGACACGGCCTTTGGAGTCTGACAAGACAAGATCAGAGCTGTTGGTCATAGCCAGCTTCCCGGATGAATTGCTTGGGATTGGGTTGTCGCGGTTAGCAACCCACACATATGTTCGCTAAGTGATGTTGTGGTTCCATATGCCGACATAGGAGTTTGCACTTGAGTTTGTTGGGGAGAAGAAGCCGAGAGTAAAGATGCCACCGTTCGAGATGAGCTTGTCACTTGGGTAGAGTGGCTTTGCAGGTGTTAGGCAGTCATCGGATTTGCATGAACAAATCAAGAGCAGGAGGATGAAAATGGGGAGGGAGGTCATATTCTTTTGCGTGAACACTGAACTACATTGCAGTACTATATTACGGTGGGAATTAATAGTGTAGCCAGTGTGTGATGGACGGAGGAGAGTAAATAGTGTAGCCTCTGTGATTTTTTGTTGACCTTTCTAACAGCGTAAGAGATAACTCCCGATTCAGAGGATTTGAATGACGCATCATCAGTAGTTATGTGTCACGGTTGTGATAGACCCAATTTAAGGGCATCTACATCATCTCCTCTTAACAGTAAACATTTGGACGATGATAGTTGACTTTATAAAACACTAAAAACTAGCCCATAGTTGATAACTTGCATAACTTGCATAGAGGGGGCGTGCATGTTCTCTGTCATTTGTCTCACCCAGAATTCGATACGGCAAAGATTTAAAAAAAAAAAAAACAGGTGACGTCACGCTATTGGAGATGCCCTACTGCTTGTTAAGGCATAATTTTCAGTGCATTAAATACAGTCGGCTTGTTAAGGCACAAATTTCAGTGCATTAAATCCAGTCAGCACAGCAGCAAGTAACAATCTAACACGAACAGCTTGATGTCTTGTGAAAAGTTTACGGAAAGTGTCATTTTCTTGACCTGGTATGTGCATCCGGCTACAGGGCATTAGTTGGTCCTACTACTTGCGATGCAATTGAGTAGCGATAACTTGTCATAAAATCGTCTATTCACCACATCATGTGGGTAATACTACTATACGAAACTAGATCAAGATGTTATTTGAACTGGATAGCAAAGTTCGAGTGGTTAAATGTTTGGTTTCATAGTCTAAGATGTCGATGGACTTACAAGCAGAGTTTAGAATGCTATATAAACTTTTTCTGACAAAAAAAAAGATGACTCAGCAATCTCAAAAGAAAAACCTCTTAAGAATCCGGTACAGCCTCTAAAAAAGAATCTGGTACAGAGAGGTGCTACGTCAAAAAAGATCGGATCTACTTCTTTTGTGTACGTGAGCAACTGAACATAAAAGGCAAACATGTGGAAAAAAACTTGAACGGTGCTCCTATGTTTTTCTTTTTTTAAAGTTATATAAATATTAAAACATGAATGAAGGGTAGATGATGATTATTTACCTCTTTGTTTCCTTTAAGATTTGTACACCTTGTATTGAGAGGGAAAACATAGAAGCACTTTTTTTCTTGTTTGAAGCGAGACATTTTCGACATAAATCTCAATTCCTAACTAGTCGTTCACAGCTTTTACCGATACACACATGTACCTCTATTTATTCTCAAGTAATACGCTGATTATTTTACATAGTATTAGAGTACATTGCTCATTTATACACTGATACACCATGGATGACTTATTTTGAACGTATCTTCCTCACACGATGATTGCTCCTTTAGAATCATATATCTTATATCTCTTATTGATGACCCTATAACTTTCTGCTTCAACCGTCAATAGCAAACTCAATTTTTTATCGATCCCTCTCAACTGCTACCTTTTTAATGTAATACTCTATCATATAACTATCTTTTATTTCTCTTCAATTATTATTTAATACTGAACGTTACGACATCATTTTGCAATGCATATATGTACAAGTATTGCTTATCCTACCAGGGATACGTGTCATGCTCTCACCAGTGACCCCAAACCTATTATGCTCTCACTAATGGCCCCAAACATATTTCATAAAGTATCACCATCTCTACTCTAAGTTTTTTGCAACTTGTTTTAATTCAAACGAATTCATGTATGCATATGCACATGCAAGATATTATACATGCTTGATTTACACTTGTTCTATATCGGTCGCTTCTCTTATTCAATGTTTGCCAACTCAGCGATGTTGCTTCCTCACAAATGCGGTGACCTCCCATCTTCTATGATGTTAGTATGTGTCGACGATTCGGGAACCGGTCCCCCACCGAGCTTACTTGTTGAATGAGGGATCAACCTAAGGCCTCTTTTTCGCATAGGGTATAGCGTCTGAGGGCTTGCCGAGCTACGGATTGTGGTGACACGGACAAACAAAGGGATCCTTTTTTGGTCTAGTTCGGGCCTCTCGCAGGGGAGATAACAACCCTACGTTCAGTGATTGCACTAACTTACAAAGTTGGATTATAGGGGGCTGTTCGGGGACCCTGGGAGGTTCTAAGGACAATCCCCTGGGTTACCAGCAAGCAACTACAACGTATGAGGGAAGAGTAAAAGGAGTCCAACCCTAAACTCTACGTGCGAGGGGGTATTTATAGACGATTACAGCATTACAGCATTTATTACAGAGCGGCGTCCCATTATTCCCGGACGTGGGTGAAACTGTTTCCTTACTTTTCGCCATACCGCGACATGGGTACAGTGGGCTCAGATCGTGGCCGTGCAGTCCTCCAAACCGCCGAGCGACTAATGCCACGTCGCCTTCGTGGACTGCGCCCGGCTTTTTGGTAAGGCCCGAGGTCCCTTTCTTGGACCTGGTCGTTTGGTCGCGCACCCCCGAGTTAGCATGCTCGGGGGTGGGCTCGGTCGAGAACGGGGTAGCCCCGGAGGTCGGCCTACCCGAGGGCCTTCTCTGGGGGCACCGAGCATGGTCGGCAGCTGCCCGGGGCACGATGGTCGTTATGGGAAATATCTAATATCCCCGACAGTATGTTTGCTCTAGTCATTATCAAACAATATGTAGAATTTTCTCACCATCATGTGTGATGTCATGTCCCTCAGCAGTGAGGCACGTTTCTAGCTACCCAATAGATATATATCCTTTGTGACTCGTCTTCTGTGTAAAGCTTCATCTAGTCTCTACAGGGCCTCTCCATCATCAAGCTTCTTTTGCTACTGATTTCTTCAACAATACAGATGCTCAACACTTATCATGGTTTTTGGCTCCTTCAGTTTTTGCTATTGTCTTTTTATTTTATTTTTATTCCAAAATTTAGTTTTTTAATTCATAAAGAAATCAAATAGCTAATATTTCATTAATTTTTATGCCAAATTATATTTATTTAGAAATTCATATGGAAATTGAATTGAAATTCTTTTTCAAAACAAATTAGCATTTTTTTGTTTATTTGTATTCCAAATTATATTTGTGTGTTGTTGGATCATACATGATATAGATTGTTTTAATATAATTTTAGGTGGTATCGTATACAAATTCAATTGTTTTTTATTTGATTTCATTTCTAATTTAGGCTATTTAGGTATTTTACATTAGAGTTCGTGATGGAAATCAAATTGCTAATTGTATTTTTTTATTCTAAATTTTAGTTTTAGGTTGGTATTTGCATACAAATCCAATTACTAAATTTTTATTGATTATTGTTTCAAATTTTATTTTTATTTTGATGATCGTATGGAAATTAAATTTCTACTTTTATTTTATTTTTACAGGAATTTTGGTTTTTTATTGTACTTGATGTGGACTCTTTATTTTAATCCTATGGAAATCAAACTTTTATTTTTTATTTTTCATTCCAAATTTCAGTTTTTTATGTTGAAATTCATATACAAATTTAACAACTAATTTTTATTCTAAAATTTAGTTTTATTTTGATGTTCGTATGGAAATCAGATTACTAATTATATTTTATTTTTATTTTTTTATATTTTTATTTTTATTTTGAATTTCAATTTTATTTTCATGTTCATATGGAAATTAGATTATTAATTATCTTTTATTTTTTGTTTTAAATTTTTTATTGTATTTGGACTCTTTCTTTTAATTGTTAAATGACGAAATCAAATTACTAATTATATTTTTCTGTTCTGATTTTTTAAAATTTTAATTTGAATTTCAATTTTATTTTAATGTTTATATGGAAATTAGATTATTAATTATCTTTTTTAAAATTTTATTCAAAATTTTAATTTTATTTTGATGTTCATATGGAAATTAGATTATTAATTTATTTATTTTTTGTTTTGAATTTTTATTGTAGTTGGACTCTTTCTTTTAATCGTATAGAAATCAAATTTCTGATTTTATTTTATTTTTATTATGAATTTTAGTTATTCTTGTATTGTACATGGCACAAACTCTTTCTTTTATTGTATATGACACAAATTCTTGTATATTGTATATGACACAAACTCTTGTATATTGTACATGACACAAACTCTTTTTTTAATCTTGACCGTTATAATCTGGGCTCACTATGATCAATGATGTATATCTTTCTTTTTTTTCCTCCGATTAATGTGGGAATTTCTAGCCTTGAGAGCGAACGTAGTGGCTTATTTTGCTTCTGCTTTAATAATATAATAGATAGATAGATATTAAAATATGAATGAAGGGTTGATGATGATTACTTACCTTTTTGTTTCTTTTAAGATTTGTACACCTTGTATTGAGAGGAAAGTATAGAAGCACTTTTTTTCTTGTTTGAAGCGAGACATTTTCGACATAAATCTCAATTCCTAACTTATCGTTCACAGCTTTTACCGATACAGACACTAAACTCCGCAGAGATTACAACCACCTATGCTGAAAGCCACAGTCCACAAATCATAAATCAAAAGGTTTGCGACCATCTTCACCGAAATTCATATACGGTGAATGTTCGCGTTCTAACGTCCCTCTAGTGTTGTGATACTCAAGGTATTCACAGAACCTCCGATGTTTTCTCTTGTTTCTTCAGTTTCATAATTCCTCAGTGCAAAAAATCCAGGTTCCTTTGGTGCTGGAAGCAAGGCACCTTCATTCTCTAACATAAACACAACCGATGACATGAGTGGCCTAGCATCCGGATGGTCTTGAACACACAGGAGTCCTACATGAATACACCGTAAAACTTCTTGAATTGGACAGCTCTCAACAACTGCTGAGTCCACCAACTTCCATGCATTTCCTTCTTTCCATAATGTCCATGCCTGAGCCGATACAATCAAGTTCCCATCAAGTTGGCATGTTTTGTTTGATCTGTTGAAATTTTAAGCATTCCACGATACTTACATAAGCTATAAGGCTGGAGAAGCTCATTGTGAGTTGAGGAGAGCTGATCTTCAAGCCGCTTACGATTTCCAAGAGAAGAACCCCAAAGCTATAGGTGTCCGATTTGACGGAAAAGGCACCTCCCATCGCATACTCAGGGGACATGTAACCACTATTTAAACCAGTTCAATAGCAAGGAATGCACAATTTCAATTAAATTAACAACGAAAATTTCAGTGTTAAGCATTGGCTAGTACATGAGTTACTTACTATGTTCCAACAACCCGGGTAGTTTTTGCTTGCTGCTGGCTTCCACCAAAGATCCTTGCCATCCCAAAATCCGATATTTTGGGACTCATTTCTGCGTCCAACAAGATGTTGCTAGCTTTCAGGTCCCTGTGGATTATTCTTAATCTTGAATCTTGGTGGAGATAAAGAAGCCCCCGTGCTACCCCATTAATTATTTTGAACCGTGTCTGCCAATCCAGCACCGGTATTCTTGCGGCGTCTTTGAATATCAATATGAAACGAAGAGTATTGTTAATCATCCACCATGAATATACTTTTGATTGGTGATAAGAAGTCAGGGCATACCAAAAAGAAAGGCATCCAAACTTTTATTAGGCAAGTATTCATAGATCAGTAATTTCTCATCTTCGTGAATGCAGTAACCAAGAAGTTTAACTAGGTTTCTGTGCTGCAATTTGGCCATTAGAACTACTTCATTTTGAACTCCTCTATACCTTGTCCAGAACCCTTAATAAGCCTTTTATAGCAACTTCCTGCCACCTTCCAATATTCCCTACATGATTGCTTCATTCAGAACTTAGAAACGACGAAAGCCATAATTTTTCCACTACTACCATTATTTTTTTATAAAAATGTGATCTCCTGTAATAGTCAAGTTGAAATTCTGTTACCTTGTAAACTTTGCCAAAACCACCCCATCCAAGAAGGTTTGAGTCGGAGAAATTATCTGTTCCTGCAAGAATGTCTTCAAAGATAACAAACGGCAATTCTGCATTTTCACCTCCGAGATCAGTGGAAGCGCTCAAGTATCCTAGCATCAGTCTCTTCTGGATTTCCTTCTTTTGCTGTTTTCCTGCTGGTAGGAAACTCAACACGAAACTTTCTTCTTAACATTTATGCAATACTACTGTATTTCTGTTTTTTAAAAAAAAAACGATGTCTCTTTCTAATATAATTTGCAGCAATGCTGCCTTTCAAAAAAAAAAAAAACGATGCCTCTTGTTCTTCTACCTTTGTATTTCCGTATCCGGACAAGAGCTATGCATGTGAGTAACACCAGGCATGCTATAATCGGGAGTAATATCTTTATTAAATTTCTCTTCTCCTGAACTGAAAAATGTATCACATTCCCATCAGAATTTACTACGTCAAGTATTACATGCGTACAATATCATCAACGATCTGTGAAAATAAGTACCTAGTAAGAGTAACCCCTCCAGCATTACTGCTGAGCTTGTGGGTAAATTGAGGTTGCATTATGCTTGTACATATTCTGATTTACTAAACCCCGGCTTAGGGTGGGCGGGCCAGATGTAAAAAGAAAGCCGAAGTGATTGACTACTATCAACTAACATAATTGTTTGAGAGGTGTTTCTATGGTTTTTTTTTTAAAAACTGTACAGATATTATAGCATGAATGAAGCATGGATGGTAATTACTTACCTCTTTACTTGCTTTAACATTTATGCAACTTGTATTGGGATGGAAATTAAAGAAGCACTTCTCTTTGTTTTTTAGGACTGAAGAAACGCTAATGGTATATTGACAAGGCGGGCACAGGGCAGTGCATAACAAGAGACTTGGCAAGCCAGAGGTACAGGTTCTCACCATAGTCATCGTACCTCGCCATGTCAACAAGCTCCCTAGTCCAAACCAAACACCTTGACTGGTCGGTCATCATGCCGCCACTGCTCATGTTGCCGTAAGCGTAAGCCGTGCACAAGCAGTTGCGACTGCAGTCAGCCACGCACTGATCAAAGCTTCTATTCCTAAGACCCGCAAGAACTTGTCGGGAACCTACATCCCAGGCAAGGTCACAAAGCGATTTTCCTTGTCACATCTCAATGCTTCCTTTCTCCCACAATAGCCTATCGATTCATATGCACACTCTCTCGACTTAGGCTGGACGCCCAACATATGGCAAAAAATGCAGTTGTTAAGTGTCCAGTCCCCTTGGCCTTGGTCGAGACAAGACTTGTGTTTAGGGTTTCATTTTGACTTTCGACTATTTTTTATTTTTGAAAATCAACAAAAATCGGTTAAAAATCAGTAGAAACCGTGAAAGTTCAAAGTCAAAAATTTTGAACTATGTGGTCAAACAACAAAAACTGATCGACTTAACCAATTTTTGATTGATCTTATTTGATTTAATACCAATTTTTAATTTTTGAGAGATTTTATTCGACTTTCATCACACTCAAGGAAAATTAGAAAAATTGCAAAAATAGAAAAAAAATATTTCTTAAAATCTAAATAAATCCCAATTGAACTATAAAACACCTTAGAGAAATTTCATTAATTTTTGAGTTCATTTATTACTTCTGGAAAATTAGAAACAACAATTAATGAAAAGAAACAAAGACACTTTCAGATTTTTACAAAATTTACAAGCTTGATCATACTCTCAAATTTTAATTGTTACATAAATGGTGCCCAAGGATCATGTATTAAAATTTTTAGAAATATTAAACTTCATTTATTGCCCCTAGAAAATCAAAACCAGAAGAGCATATACAAAGACTGTAGCACTTTTAGAATTTTAAAAAGACACACATGTCTAATAATCGTCTGACAATTTTACTACATCATTATTATTGCCTCAGCACCTCACACAAAAAATTTTAAAAATATTTGAAAGGCCATGTGGAGATCTATCCTTGATGGTGATGAGCTATTGATTGTAAGGTGCTTAGATTTGAGTTTGATTTGAACTCTATTTTGAAATTTGAAGCAATTTGAGCTATGTCGAGAATTTGTGGTGTTACTGGCCCCAGAGGGCACTAGCACCTTGGTTGCGGTGCTACCGGCCTTAGAGGCGGTGTGATTTTTTCAGAGTGTCTTCGTTGAGTTTTCAAGCCGACAGTGCTACTAACCCCAGAGGGCAGTAGCATCGACTTTTTTAGCGATGTTTGAGTTTAAATTTTGACTTTGCATGAGATACATTGCATATCATTTTGGGTATTGCTATATGATGTGTTTCCTTATTTTTTATGGTTGCAGGATGACGGTGCTAGGTTATGGTGAGGTGAAGGATGACCGGGACTAGACGAGGTGCGCCGAAGGTCCAGACAGTCAAGGATCACCGGAGTTATTGCAAACTTAGAAGACAAGAAATGGTTGAGATATTAACTAGGAGCTGCTCGGATCATAGAGAACTATTGGATTGCGGTTTAGAAAATAGAGTAGCGAGTTAGTATGCTTTGAAAAGCGTGCAAAACCCTATATGTTTGAGGGTTTCAGGTTAGCCCATGTGTAGTTAAGTGAGTCAAATTTAGCCCTTGATGGTGTTCCTTATGGTTGAAGGAACTCATCCAAGCATGGAGGATGACTCAAGAGTAGTATAAATAGAGGGATAGGGGTAGCCTTCCTCTCTTGAAGGTTTTGAGGTCTTTGTGCTCCTTTGAGTTTTGCTCACTTCGTTGTGAGGCTTTGTAAATCTCTCTTTCAGAAATGAAAGTTTATTTTCAAAATTCTTAATTTACATCCCGCATTTACATTATATGTTAATTCAGTATTTAAATTCTGCACTTTTAATTCTTGCTATGTATTTTCTGCACATTTGTATTTCCCTCCCTTCCTTCTAAATGCGTGTGGATCTTGTGCTGAGGATGTATGATTGATGGATGAATCTTCTTTAGATCATATCCCAATCATCGTAACAGAGCACTCGGTATAGAAAGGAAACCAGTCGAGAAGCTGCATCAAGAACTGGAAGCACTCGGCGTGAAGCATGACTCGGTTGGGATGCGACCAGGAAGGCAACAACTCGATCACGAAGCACTCGGGGGCTACTGTGGAGTATATGGACCCCGGGTATCTCCATGGTGGGCCGCGAGGACCACCCAAGAGGGGATGGGCCAAGCCAGCTACAAAGAGATGGGCACCACCCGGACTGCAACCGTCGTATCCAACAAGGAAGGGCTAAAGATAGAAACCAACCATGAATAGGAAAGATACGATTGTAACCCAGTACGTTAACATATTCGGCAAGGAAGGATAGAGATAGAATCTCCACCTTGTAACCGACTAGGATTCCTCCTTGTAACCCTACCCTCCGACTATATAAGGGGGGTGGGAGACCCTAGTTCGAGGCACAACTACATCAGATTGATATAGATTGAGATCCACATAATCCCAGAATGTAGGACTAGGGTATTACCTCCTCCGTGAGGGCCTGAACCTGTAAAACTCGTGTCTTGTGTTACCATCGAGTTTGGATCTAGCGCCTAGCCACATAATCATCATTACCGACAACAAACGTCGACAGTTGACGTGCCAGGTAGGGGAAGCACGAAGATCAATCTCGTCAAGCTCGATGGTAGCAATCAACAGAATCGCCGTCACCTTCGCTCCCGGCTAGGTTTTCCATTTCAGGAGCCTAGACTTCATCACCAACAACCTTGGCGAGCTCGTTTTCCCGAATCTCGACCAGATCCAATCTAGGAGGGACTTCAACGGTACTTCATCTGGACTTCCGTTCGAGTTGGGGAACGCCACGGCCATTTACTCATGAATAGTACACTAGGGGCTTGTTTTTCGACTCGGATATGGTGAGGACCCAACCAAGGACGAATCTCGGGTGGTGGGCGTCATTAGCAGCAACCCACTCAGATTCGAAGATCAACTCGATCTATCTCTTCTTCACTCCCCTAGCTCGGAGACCAAGTCGGAGAGCAGCATGGGAAGTTTCCATGATTTCCATGGCATCTACGTAATTGAAGACCAGCGGACCGAATCTCAGTGCCAACGGGATGCTGAAGAAGCTGTGGAGGCAGATAGTCTTCGTCGTGAGGCCCAAGAAGCACGCACGCGGTCTCTCCGAGCCCAAGCCCGCAACGTCAACAAAGACATCTTATAGGCAAGAATGGGGGACCAAGCTGTTTTCCATACGTCGCAGTAGAACATCGTCGCTTCCAAGACACTCCTCGACACCCTAGGCCCAATGCTTGAGTTGATAGCCCGGCTGCCCCGATCGTGGCCCAAGTTAAGACCATGGTGACGGCGGCAGCAATTCAGCACAACCAAGGAGATCCAGCGGGGATGACGCACTCTCGTGCTTGCACGGTCACTCAGATCACCAGCAGTCGGACCACCCGCAGTCAGCACGAGTCCCACCATGATGAAGACGCCCGCCAGAATCTCAACTTCGACCTCCGCTTGGACCTTAATGCCAGACGGCTTGAGCGAGAAGAGGATGAACGGCGCCGGTGCGACGATGACAACAAGCGTTTCGGCATTGACCATGACCAACGCAGCGACCACCACAATGGTGGCAGAGACAACCGTGACAATCGGTGCGATAATTGCGATGATCGCAGGGACCACCACCACCGTGGTCGGCGTGACGACGAAGACCACCGAGTCAGAACTCCGCCACATCGAACTCCACCATGGCACGATGACGGATCTATTGATGGGGTCCGTGCGTTTACCGCTCGGCTCCGTCAAGTGGTATGGCCCGAAGGCTTCAACCCTAAGGGCATCGTCAAGTTCGACGGGGAGAGGGACCAAGAGGCTTGGCTGCAGGTTTATGCCCTCGCAGTCAAGGCAGTCGGAGGCAACCACAATGTGATGGCAAACTACTTGCCAGTCATGCTCACCCATTAGCTCAGACCTAACTCACTGGACTTCCAGATAATTCTATAGATTCCTGGGGAGATCTTTATGAGCAATTCATCGCAAACTTCCAGGGCACCTATGAGAGGCCTAGAACTAAAGTTGGCCAGATGGGCCATGTTAAACGGGCCGGCCTCAGGAGTTGGGCCCGGCACTAGTAACGCGATACTGCGACGGCACGACTAAGCGTTGCGTGCCTAGGCTGACCTTTGGCGGTGGGCGGCACGCACGCGGCACTATGAACAAACTCAAAATAATATTTGAAGTTTGTGAACTTGTGTTTGTGGGCTTTTGCATGTATTTGTGTCTGTGGAGTAACTGATAAAGTGATAAACTGATCCTGTATATTGTTAATTTATTATGCATGCATGTATATTGTTTAATGTTTATGCTTGTGGTTTTACTTATCAAGTTTTCAAAATCTGAATCAGAATTAAGAATTGGTGATTGTTGATGTGCTCATTATGCTACTGCTGGTCTGAAATTTTGTTTGAGGGGTTTTTGTTGTATAGTGATGATGGGCTATTCATGCCGGCACGGCACTATTTTCTCTTCTTCGTGCCGTGCTTGGGCCTGATCTTCGGCCCATGGGCCGGTACGGCATGGCACGATTAACTGTTCGTGCCATGCCATGCCGTCCCTAAATGGGTCGTGCCCAGTCGTGCTCGTGCCGCCCATTTGGCTACCTATACCTGGAACCCCGTGGAACCTATAAAAACTCCATCAAAAGAAGAATGAGTCTCTTCAGGAGTTCATCCGATGCTTCATGCAAAAGAAAAACACGATCCGAGACGTCTTAAATGCGGTTGTCATAGCGGCTTTTTAGAAAGGAGTCAGTGACGCTGACTTGATCCAAAAGATGTCCCGGAAGCCACCGACTACGGTGAAGGAGATGTTCACATTAGTGGACCGCTACGCCACGGCCTCGGATGCCTTAGCCGAGCACCAAGATGACTGTCCACGACAGAAGGACAAGAAGGACCACGCTGAGTCCTCCAAGCAGAAGGATAAGAAGCGGAAGGGCGAGGAACTGGTCATGATAGTAGACCGCAGTCGGCCCCAAGCATCGTGGATAGGAGATTTCAACAAGGTAATGGACGTGCTATGCTCTTTCCATCCCAAGGGGAAACATGCTGCCAAAGATTGCTTCACTTTGAAAAGATTAGCGAAAGAAAGCAACAAGCAGTCGGAACCAGATAAAGGTGAGGCTAGCAGGAAGCGGGACCCCCTGGTGATGATGACTACCAAGAGACCGAGCATGAGCTTAATTACATATTCAGGGGCTCGGCTGCATATGAGTCCAAGTGGAAGCAAAAACTTACCGCTCGGGGGATCAATGCAGTCAGGCTGACAACCCCCCAATACTTGAGGTAGTTCGAAGTTCCGATCACATTTGACCGCTCGGATCACCCCGACTATGTTCCATACCCAGGTAGATATCCTCTAGTCCTGGACCCTGTTATTAGCAGCGTCAAACTCAAGAGAGTGTTGGTCAACGAAGGGAGCGGACTCAACGTCCTCTTCTCCAGAACCTTTATTGACATGAAGATCCCTCGCTCTGAGCTGAAGCAAGGCTCATCGCCATTCCATGGGGTAATCCCCAGGACTTCAGCAATACCACTCGGACAGATCACCCTGCCTGTCACGTTCGGTACGAAGGAGAATTATCAGACTGAGTACCTAAATTTTGAAGTGGCTGATTTCGAGACAGCGTACCACGCCATCTTGGGAAGGCCAAGCTTAGCCAAATTCATGGCAGTGCCGCACTACACATATTTGGTGCTGAAGATGCCAGGGCCAAAAGGCATTATCGCGGTTCGTGGTGACATCAAGCAGCCCTTTATGTGTGATAGGGAGAGTTGTGAACTGGCAGAGATGCAGGAGACATCAGCCGACATGGAGAAGATCCGACTGGCAGCTGCGGTCCTACAAGACAAAGGAGACATCCCAACCAAGAAGCAGTCCAAGTCAAGAATAAAGCCTGACGAAGGAGTCAAAAAGATAGCGCTTGACCCGTCCAACTCGGCCAAGACAGCTCTGATTGGGACAGGGCTCGATCATAAATAGGAAGATGTGTTCGTCACCTTCCTCCAGGCGAACAAGGACATCTTTGCTTGGAAGCCATCAGATATGCTTGGTGTCCCTAGGGAGGTGATTGAGCACTCTCTGAACATTGACAAGAAGGCAAGACCAATCAAGGAACGGCTCAAGCAGTTCGTGCAAGATTGTCGTGATGCTATCAGGGAGGAGATCATCAAACTTTTAGCTGTTGGCTTTATAAAAGAAGTGTAGCATCCGACTGGTTAGCAAATCCCGTTCTTGTTCGTAAGAAGAATAAAAGTTGGTGCATGTGTGTTGATTATACTGATCTCAACAAGGCATGCCCAAAAGATCCATTCAGATTACCTCGCATCGATTAGGTGGTGGACTCAACCGCCAGGTGTGAGCTCCTGAGTTTCCTAGATGCCTACTTAGGGTATCACCAGTAACGAGGGTTGGGCGACCCTTGGCTGTCGTCAACAAGACGGTCAAGATCCCAAGCTCGGGGCCCCGACCACAACAGGCGTCTGCCGAGGTCGCGACCTAGAGCACGTATGCCCCGACCGACGCATCCGCACGACCTCGAGCTCGGGTCGGCTCTCGTTCGTGCGGTGTCCCTTGGATTCGGAACGCGGTTACCAAGGCGACGGGATCGTGGGGGCGAAGCAAGTCTTGTAGGTCCGATGAGCGGTTGCCGACCCTCAATGCGCATGAAGGTCACCACGGGAAAATCTCTCGTCAGATTCTGGCGAGGAAGATATAAGGCTAAGGATGCGCAATGCGAAAGGACGGGACATCGAGCTCGAGCACTAGACATCGCCATTGTTAAGCTTTAGTTGTAACACACCTCTGTACATAAGAATAGCAAAGATCACCGCCGCAAGGCAACTGGAGTAGAGCTATTACCTTCATAGGGGCTCGAACCGGTATAAACCCTAAATCTCACGCTTCGTTGTCGCCTAGCTCCGACCTTGACACGTCGAATCCTTTCCTCGTTGAGCCAAGCTCGCCGGGTCCCCGTTCCACTAACCCCGTTTCATTTCTGCGGTTGGCGATCCCGATCGTTGATACCGGCACTCCACCGTGGGGCGATTGGCTTTGCTCATTCGCAGGAAAACACCAAGATCTTGGGAGCATAGCACGCTTCATCAGCGAACACACTCGAGTGTGGGTTCGACGCAGAACTCGACTCTGCGTCCTGTTTTCCCTCGCCACCACCACGAAAGCGGACGCGTTTTGATGGCGGATAGTCATGGCGCGGAGTGCGGTGCGGGACGGCCGTGACACGCAAACCTCGAGGCCTTCGCCGGATGGTGCATGTCGCCATCAACAAGCCATAACCGCCCTCGCGGAGGATCAGAGAAAGCGCGGCGCATCTTGGGCATCCTGCACTTTCTTAGAAGTGCGCCTCGCGCTATCGCCCGAATCATGGCTGAACCCGATAGGGCGAGGTCGGAACTCTTTGCCGAGCCTCGGCGAAGAGCTCGTCGAGCTGCGGCCGAGGTCATACCTCGAAGACCGAAGTCATCACTCAGGGACCCACTCCCTGAGAAGTGATGACAACTCACCACGCCGTTGCCAGCGCACCTATCGGTCGCCTCCCGCGCAGGAGGCGCCCTCTCGCCAGCAGCGATCTCGGGACGAGGCTTTGGCCGCCGCCACGCCGCCGTCTCCGGGCGCCAGGCCGAGGTGGTCGGCGCGAACCAAAGCCACGAGCTCGCGTCGGCCGCGATGAATCGGGGGCCTCTCCCGGATGTTCCGCCCAGCACCGCAGGGTCCAGGATCGCCTGCGCTACCTCCCAGGTGACTCCCGTGCACGGCGTCAGGGTCATTCTCGCCTAAGGTCGGGCCGCCGGGGCAGCCTCGACTGCGAGTCCGGCAGCAGCGAGGACCTTGCTGGGCACCGACCACACCTGGCGCGCACCTGTCTCGGCCTACGGCTGCATGGCGTATTCCAACGACCTTCGTCGCGTGCACTGGCTGGCTCGATTCAAGCCAACGCTGATAGAGCGCTTCGATGGGACCAAGAACCCAGACGAGTTCCTGTCTATCTATTCGACCGCCATCTTGGCGGCCGGGGGCGACGAGCTCGTCATGGCCAATTACCTCCCGACCGTGCTGGACGGAGCCACGTGAACCTGGCTCTTCAACCAGAAGCCTGGTTCCTTCAGGTCGTGGCGCCAAATCCAGAACGCCCTCCGCTCCAACTTTCATAGTTGTTACGAGTGGTCAGGGAGGGAGAAAGACATGGATCGTGTCATCCAGGGCAAGAACGAGCCGCTCCGTGACTTCGTGCGGCGACTATCCGCACGAGGAATCTGATTCCGAGCATCTCCGACGAAGCCATCATAAAAGCTTTCAAGTTCGGCGTCCGCGATCGGCGCCTTACCGAGGACTTGGAGATCACCTCGAGGCTCAGCGTCAACAAGCTTTTCCGTATTGCGGAGCGGTATGTGGATGCGGACGACACTGTCCGCTGAAAACGCGACTACGTCCAAGGTAAGCTTGGTCTAAACCCCACAGAGGTTGGCCCTTCCAACTCCAGAGGCGCCAAACCCCGCACCGCCGCCAAGAAGCGAAGCGCGACCCGAGGAGCAGCGGTGGACGCCACGAGTGATCATTTGGTAGATGGCGGTAGCGAGGTCCTTGAAGTCCGAGATCAAGCTCGGGAGGGGTCTGACCTCACCAAGGTCGGCCTCGTCGCGTTAAACGCTGAACCGGCCCGATGGGGCCGCAGCGGCACTGGGCCGCGGCACGATGCTTTCGGCAGGGGCCGAGGGCGGCGCCGGATCTGATGAAATGAAGTTACTGCTGTTTCATAAGGCAACGGCCATGACCTGCGAACTTGCGGTGGCTTGGCAAAGCAAGCTAGAGGCTTTTTATGATGGCCGAGAAATGCCCGTGCTATCAAATAAGGCGTCGATCGGACGGGGTGAACAATTTGCCGTGGACCGTGACAACCTCGACCTAGAGTTCGGCGAGGGCGGCGCCCAGATCGATGTTATCTTCTTGGCTCGTTGGCTTACGGCCCCGCCATGAGCTCAAGGCCGCCTCGTGAACCATCTACTAGGTCACCGCCGGGAAGCCTATCGAGCAACACTGCAAGTGGGCTGGGGCCACCATCACCTTTTCTCCGGGGGACGCACTTCAAGGTATGGCCCGAGATCGAAGACCGCCACAGTCGTGACCCGACCATCAACAACAACGTGGTCGGTCGTGGTCATCGATGGCGGTAGTTCCTTAACTTCTTTGCATCTTTGGAGCGCTTGACGGATCACAGACAGGTCGAAGGTCAAGAACATCATCCTTCCTTCTTGGGATCGTCCCTGAAGCTCGACCATCCCTTTGGAGCGGTGGTCTTGCCCGTCACCTTCGGTGACTCGCCAACTTCCGCGACCGAGTGATCACCTTCGAGGTGGTCGAGGGACCTCCGTACAACGCCATCCTCGGGCGGCTTGCGATCAAGTTCATGGCGGCCAACCACTATAGCCATCGGTTTATGGTACTGGTCCTAGCGGCATCATAGCCGTCTTGAGGCGACCTGGCGGCACACGGATCACGAGACCAAGGCCTTGGCCCTTGCCGGTATGCTGCCCTAGCGAGGCCAGGCGACGGTAAAGCGCTCGTCGGTCGGCGATCGATCCAATGGGCGGACGAAGGCCGTGCCACTCGAGGGAAACGACCCGACCGGATGCATCCATGTTTGGTCGGTGAGTTCAAATAGGAACTCGAGCTCGTCACCTTCCTCCGCCAACAAGGGCATATTAAGCTGGGAGCTGCGGACATGCACAGTGTCGAGGGAGGTGATCGAGCACAAAGCTGCGGTCGAGGCGGACTACGCCCGTGCGGCAAAAAGCTGCGCCGCTTCTCTCGGAGAAGGTTGCGGTCATCGAGGAGAACCTTGACAAGCTCTTGAAGGCCAGTTTCATTCGCGAGGTCGACTACTCCGAATGGTTGGCAAACCCGATCATCGTCCAGAAGAAGGGCGGTAAATGGAGGATGTGCGTGGACCACACGGGTTGAACTCGGCTGTCAGAAGGACAACTTCCGCTCTGCGCATCGTCGGATCGTCGACTCGACCCACGACGCCAAGGTGCTAAGCTTCACGGGCGCCTATTGGGGGTACCACCAGATCAAGCTAGCGGTTGGCATTTAGAGTAAGACGTCGTTCATAACGCCATTCGGCATCTATTGCTACACGACCATGTCGTTTGGTCTGCGCAACGCCGAGACCCACGTTTGGCGTTTTGAAGGTATACCTGTCAACCCCACCCGCCACTTTACGACCCGCAACCCGGTGAGAGGTTCTTTGCTACCTTGCGGCCACCACCCAAGCCGCTGTCGGATCTTGTCTGGTGGCTGAGCGGGGATCGATAGCACCGATCTATTATGTCGTGAAGTCTTGCACGGCCCAAAGGGCGCTACCCGCAGTACAAAAACTTCTTTATCGCTCTCCTCATAACCAGCATAACCGACGTATTTCCAGCGCACTCTGTGGTTGTCGAGCAATTTTCGCTCGGGGACATATTCTGGAACCCAGAAGGCGGCGGGTGAATCGCCAAGTGGGCTATGGAGCTGGCGGCATTCGATGTCCAGGTCGTAGCTCGAACGGCTATCAAATCGCAAGGGCTTGCCGACTTTGTGGTCGAGCAGATGTCGCAACCCGCGCCTGAGCCCGAGGTCGAGGAAGAAAAGCCCTGGACCATGTTCTTCGACGGCTCGAGGTCCTTCAAGCGCTCAGGGGTTGGAATCCGTATTGTCACCCCGCGCGGCGACCACTTGAGGTACGTAGTTCATTTTGGGTTTCCGGCGACCAACAATGTGGCAGAATACGAAGCTTTCTTGGCGGGCCTGCGAGCTTGCAAAGCATTGGGTGTCGTCGGTTGGTCGTTAGGGGTGACTCGGCTAAATCAATCAATCGGTACAACAAGGAGTACCAAAGGCTCGAGGACTCGAAGTCAAAGTACCTAGCGAAGTCGCAAGATGGAGGAATGGTTCCGAACACGGAGCTCAAGCACATACCGGGAAGGATAACTCGGGCCGACTTCCTCTCCAAGCTCGGCTCTTCCGACAGCGGGATCCCGCCCGATGTCATCTCGAGAGCGTTAGCGGCTCCCTCGGTCTCTGACCAAGAGGTCTTGCTCGCCGTGGTGGAAGGTATCCCCTTCTGGGATGAATCCATTTATAATTTCCTTGCAGGGGTCGACCTACCACCCGACCCTGCCGAGAGGAGCAGGATCAAGCGCCGGGCGAGTTTATACACGCTCATCGAGGGACGCTCAGCGGAATGTTTCGGCGTTCGGCAGTGATGCATCTCTACGGAGGAGGTAAGTACTGTTAAATGACATCGGTCGGGCCTCGTGGAGCGCACTCTTCAGTCAGAGGCGATGGTCGGCAAGGCCTTCGTATGGGGTATTATTGGCCTTGGCGCCGGGATGCCGTGATATCGTCCACTTTTGTCGAGCATGCAGTTCACGCCCGGTCGCATCAACCGCACGCGCCAGACCATCCGCTCTCTTGGCCTTTCTCGACATGAAATTTGGACATCCTCGGCCCTTTTCCTCAGGCGGTCGGGGGAAAGAAGTTCTTGTTCATTGCTATTGACACTTTTACCAAGTGGGTCGAAGCTGAACCGGTCTCGACCATCACTACTCGAGGCATTATTCGCTTTTTCCGCTTGTTAAGTGGTGACCGTGCACGGGTTCCATGCAAAATTATCGCGACAATGGTACTCGGTTTACGGTGAGTTGTTCCAGGAGTTTTGCGAGGACCTCGACATCAAAGTATGCTTCGCTTCCGTAGCTCACCCCCAGAGCAACGGAGCGGCAGAACGCGCCAACGGACAAATCGTCCAGGGCATCAAGAAACAAGTTGCAAATGAGCTCGAACGCTACGGCAAGACCTGGGTGGACGAACTTCCCACCGTCTTATGGTCTATTCGTACCATTGCAAGCCGAGCCACAGGGTCCACACCCTTCCAGCTCGTGTTGATCTGAAGCCGCCCCGCCTCCAGGAGGTTCTGTTGGGCTCTGCGAGTGGCTCACTTGGTCGACCGAGTCGACCCGAGCATGAAACGGTCTCGACCTTGCCCTCGCAGAAGAAGTAAGATGCCGTGCACTGCTACGATCAACGCACTACCTGCAAGCTCTTCGCAGACATGCGTCTCGGTCGGTACGACCTAGGGAGCTCCTTGTTGGGGACTTAGCCCTGAGACGGATTCAGGCACCGTCCAACACCAACAAGTTATCCCCACGGTGGGAGGGCCCCTATAGAGTTGTTTCAACAGATCACACGGGGGCTTACCGGCTAGCGATGCCCGATGGCAGAGAGCTCTCTAACTCATGGAACATAGATCAGCTTCGGAAGTTTTATGTGTAACCTCTATACCTTATATTTGATAAAAAATTCGTTCTAGTTCTCACCCTTTATATCTTTTTTGCTTGTGACTACTACTTGTCATTGTTGTCCGAGACTTTTTCGACACGACCTCCGTGCCTTTGCGCTTGACTCACTCTTGGTGCGGCGTCATGAGCTTAGCGTTCACCCCGGTGGTCGAGCTACACGTAAGCGAATCTCTTCATAATCCGGCTCTCCCATGCTCGGGGCTCGAGCCACAAGCCTCATGACTTTGACCATTGAAGCGGTCGCATACCGTCGTGGTCGTGATTGAACATCGATCGGTGTGACCATCTCGCTAGCTTGTGTCACGTTTACTTCCTCTCTGGACCTTTTCTCAATTCTGCAAGTCGTGATGGTTTTACTCGTCTAAATCTTGTGCCCAAGGCGGCGTTGCTCGACCTTGGACCTTGAGGGCTGGATAAGGGCATATCGCCGACAAACAACCTAAGGAGCATGACTAAAGGCGGAAGAGACGACACCAAAATCCTCGACTAATGGACTTGAAACAAAGAGTTTGTTGTCCCCAAAAGAAATGTGGCTCTATTAGAGTTTTACATTTTAAGCGTTTTTTGCCATGGTCGGCCATCTCGGCGGCGGCTTCTCTCGCTCGAGCTCGGCTACCTTGGCCCTCAAGGTCGATAGCTCGCTCTGCATCTTGGAGGGCTTCCTTGAGGCATCCATGACTCGGCGCCGTTCATCTTGGAGTTGGGCCAAGCGCGCCTCGCCACTTCTTTGGCCTTCACTTCTCTTCAAGCTCCAAGATCTTGGCCTCGAGCTCGGGGACACCTTCATCGAGGAAGACGCCGCTCATGGCAAGCCTTCTCGGCGCCTCGACCTTGGCCGCTTTCGGCCTCGGCGCCGCTTTGGCAGCTCAAGCTTCCTTCAAGCTCCAAGATCTTGGCCTCGAGCTCGGGGGCGCCTTCGTCGAGGAAGATGCACGCTCATGGCGGCCTTCTCGGCGCCTCGACCTTAGCCCGCTCGGCCTCGGGCGCCTTGGGCCGACAGCGCTCTTGCTCCACGGCCTTGTAGCCATGCTCGCTCCGAGTCCACTGGTGCGCTTTCGAGCTCGGCCCGCGGAGCTACCTCCTGCGCCCTCATCGTCAGCGAAGGTCGTCAAGCTCCACGGTCTTGCTCAAGCTCCTCTGCTTTCGACCTCAATGGTCTCGATGAACTTGGGGCGCTCGGCCTCCCACGCCTCCACCATGTTGGGAGGCCCGGCACGAGACCTTGCCTCGGTCGAGGCGGACTTGATATACTTCCACGGCCACGAGTGAGGCCGTGCATGCGCATGATGTGTATAACGGCGATGGCCTCCTCGTCGACCTCGAGGTAAATCGCCTCCGGGGTCTCCTTCCCGGCGATGGGGGTCCCCTCGTACACCAGCGTACCGACTTCCCCCTTCTTCAAGTAGAACCACCGCTCGGACCATGGGCCGAGGGAGTCCCGAGTTGAAACTTGGGGAAGGACCACTTGAGCCCTACCCGCGTAGGAAGTAGGCATCCGACCACGGGGTCCTTCCTAGAGCGGAAGAGGTGAAATCTGGGAAGAAGAAGCGAGGGGTGGGAAGGATTCCTAGGAACCCCTACGCAGTGGGAGAAGATGGTGAGAAGGAGAAGCGGAGTTTGGCACGGAGTTGATGAGTTCGATCTCACAATTTGGAGAGGACGCCCGCGATGAACTTCGCTCTCCGGGGTCCCAGGTGAAGAGAAGCGTAATGGTCTGCGAGCGATCTCGTCGTCCCTGGGCGCGACTTCGGTCTCGCCGTCCAGCAACCGCCATGTTACGAGTCAATCGGCCCGGGGTCTTGAGTTGCTTCATCCTCGCCCGGCAACAATGTGCTCCTCCCCGGCTTGGCCATGGCAATCCGGTGAATTTGGTCGAGGAGAAGAGGAGTCTTGCTTTCAGCGAAGAGGCTTGGAAGGCAAGCGCATGATCGTGAGTTTTTCCTCGGCGATTCTTTGTGGGCGGGTTAAATGGGCGCATCGCCCGATAAATCTAGTCCACGGCGCCTCAAAAGGCGCGCCAGCCGTGATTTGACGGGCGCAATTAAGGCCTGGGCCGCGGACTCGAGGCGCCTCAGGTGTCCGCTGGCCGTTCGCATCCGTACCATCATCGTGAAGATCAAAAGGTCGCCGGTGTCGAGGCAGAAGGTTTCACTTTGTGGTCTCCGCCGACCTCGGCCAAGAGATCAAGACCTCTGAGCTTGCTCCCTATGCTCCGCAATGTGAGGCTCGAGGTCGCAGGTGCCCTCTTCGACACAGAGCCTCGGGGCTGGTGACAAGGGTTAGGCGACCCTTGGCGGTCGGCAATGACAGTCAATGAGTCTGCAAGCTCGGGGGCCCAACCACGACAGACGTCGTCGGTAGCGTGACCTAGAGCGCGTATGCCCCGAGCACGGCATCCGCACGACCTCGAGCTCGGGTTGGCTCTCGTTCGTGCGGTGTCCCCTTGGATTCCGGAGCGTGCGGTTACCAAGGCGTGGGATCGTGGGGGCGGCGGCGGTAGCGCCGCAGTAGGTCGGAGCGGTTCTTGCCGACCCTTAATCGCATGAAGGCCACCACCCGGAAAAAATCTCCCGTCCGTTACGAGCAGGGAATATATAAGGCTAAGGATGCGCAACCTGAAAGGATAGGACATCAGAGCTCGAGCACTAGAAATCGCCATTGTTAAGCTTGAGCTGTAACACACCTCATACACAAGAATAGCAAAGATCACCGCCGCCAAAGCAAGCTGGAATAAACTATTACCTTCACAGGCTCGAACGGTATAAACCCTCGTCTCACGCTTCGTTGTCGCCTAACTCCGACCTTGGCACATCGAATCCTTTCCCTCGTTGAGCCAAGCTCTGCTCGGGTCCCCAGTTCCACTAACCCCAGTTTCATTTCTGCGGTTGGCGATCCCGATCGTCGACAACCAGATCAGCCTAAAGGAGGAAGACTACATTAAGACTTCATTCATCACGCCGTTTGGGGCTTTCTGCTACGTCACGATACCATTCGGGTTGAAAAACGCTGGTGCAACCTATCGATTACCGCGATCGGCGGTGTTTTCACACTCAACTTCGGGCCATAGCGTGGAAGCATATGTGGATGATGTTGTCGTCAAATCTCGAATAAAGGGGGACCTCATCTCTGATTTGATCGAGACATTTGAGAGCCTGAGGGTCTACAAGATGAAGCTCAACCCCGAGAAGTGTGTCTTCGGAGTCCCTTCGGGAAAGCTACTCGAATTCATTGTGTCTCATTGTGGTATCGAAGCAAACCCAGAGAAGATCAACACCATCATGAAGATGAAACCCCCGACTTGCCAGAAGGACATCCAGAAGCTCACAGGATGCATGGTCGCACTCGGCAGATTTATTTTCCGCCTAGGGA
This sequence comes from Guadua angustifolia, assembly GCA_036346375.1. Taxonomy (NCBI): domain Eukaryota; kingdom Viridiplantae; phylum Streptophyta; class Magnoliopsida; order Poales; family Poaceae; genus Guadua; species Guadua angustifolia. The sequence continues at coordinate 18,201,064 of CM070506.1, read as the reverse complement.
TGCGGGGAATGCCGTTCTTCAAGCTCCTGAAGAAGAAGGAAAAATTTCAATGGACTCCTGAGGCACAACAAGCTTTTGAGGATCTCAAGACGTTCCTGACCACACCTCCAGTGTTGGTTTCACCGATGCCCGAGGAACCCCTTATACTTTATATAGCAGCAACAACTCATGTAGTCAGTGCTGCAATCATTGTGGAGAGAGAGGAGGAAGGACACCTATAGAAGATTCAACGCCCAGTTTATTTCGTTAGCGGGGTATTAGGCGAGTCCAAGGTATGCTACCCATAAATACATAAACTATTGTACGCTATACTGATTACCTCTCGCAAGCTTAAGCATTATTTTCAAGAGCACACGATTCCGATGGTCACTTCTTTTTCGATTGGAGGCATACTCCACAACCAGGAAGCCATTGGGAGAATTGCAAAGTGGGCAGTCGAGCTTGGAGACTTTGAAATTTTGTTCAATCAGCGAACTGCCATCAAATCACAAGCACTCACCGACTTCACCGCCGAGTCGATAGAGCTACAAAATCCCATAATCGTTGAAGAGCTTGAGTATTGGACAATGTACTTTGATGGTTCTCTCATGCTCAGTGGCGCGGGGGCAGGCATAGTGCTCATCTCTCCAAGAGGAGAATGGTTGAAATACGTTCTTCAAATTTATTTTCTAGCATCAAACAATGCTGCCGAGTACGAGGCACTCATCCACGGGCTCGGTACCTCCATATCGCTCGATATCCGACAATTGACGGTTTGCGGGGACTCGCAGCTCGTGATCAACCAAGTACAAAAACATTGGTCATGCATCGGCGATAATATGTCCGTGTACTGTCAAGAGGTATGCAAATTGAGGACAAATTTGACGGGTTGGAGCTTATCCATGTGCCACGAGATAATGAAGAAGCAGAGCGAGCTCGCAAGATTAGGTTCGATCAGACCTTGATTCCGGTGGCATATTCGATGAAGAGCCGTAAACCTCGATAAGCCGCGGCGAAGTCGAACAAGTCGAGGAAAAAGCTGGCCAAAGCGGAAGTTTTGGTCATCAACCCTAATCTTGGACAATTCCTATATGGATTATCTGTTGAAGGACAAGCTCCCGGAAGATCGCTTACGAGGTAGAGGCGCATTGTATTGGAGTAAAAACTATGCAGTGGTTGGAGAAGAGCTCTTTCGGAAGAGTGCCTCTGGAGTACTAAGGCGGTGCATATCAAAACAAGAAGGGAAGAATCTCCTCAAAAAATCCACTCAGGAGTTTGCGGGTATCATGCAACATCAAGCACACTAGTCGAAAAGGCTTATCGTCAAGGTTTCTTGGTATTGCGATGAGAATCACGGAGGAAATTATCTGTATGTGTGAAGACTGTTAGTTTTTGCTCGGCAGGTACATGTGCCGGTGCAAGAGCTGCAGACTATTCTGATCACCTGGTCGTTCGCAGTTTGGGGGCTCGACATGGTTGGACCCCTAAAGAATGCTCAAAGTGGTTTCACTCATCTCTTCGTCGCCATTGATAAATTTATGAAGTGGATTGAGGCCAAGCTAGTTGCCTTGATCACAGCGGCCAAAGTCAGAGAATTCTTTCAAGAAATTGTGGTCAGATTTAGCGTGCCGAATAGAATTATCACATATAATGGCACTCAATTCAGAGGTGGTGAATTTCAAGATTGGTGTGATGAACTCGGCATCAAATTCTGCTTTGCTTCTGTGGGACATCCCTGAAGTAATGGACTCGAACGAGCCAACAACATGGTGCTACAAGGATTAAAGGCAAGGATATTTGATCGTCTTAAACCATATGCTACGTGATGGGTCAAAGAATTGCCTTCGGTACTCTGGGGGCTTAGGACTACTCCTAGCAGGGCAACCAGGCAGTCACCTTTTTTCCTGGTGTATGGTTCAGAGGCGGTCTTACCTACCGAGTTAGAATTCAGATCCCCATGGGTTTGAAAATACAAAGAGGCCTAGTCGAAAGAAAACCAACTAAAAGATCTCGACCGACTGGAAGAGACCAGGGACATCGTAGCAATCCAGTCAGCTAAGTACCTTCAGGGCTTGCTTCGCTATCACGATCGCAATGTTCGAGGCCACGCTTTCTCTAAAGGAGATATGGTTCTAAGAAAGAATCAGAAAAGCGAGCACAAGCTCTCCCCAAGCTGGGAAGGCCCTTACATCGTCGATATGAAGTGACACGCTCGGAGACTTACAGACGCAAGCACGAGGACGGCGTGATCGTCGGCAACACATGGAACATAGAGCAGCTACATCGCTTCTATACTTAAATCTTGTACTCAATTATATCATTATAAATAAAATTTTTTCTTGATTTGCTACTTAGTTGTTATCCAACTAAGTAGTAAGTCGGGGCTACACTTAATAGTGAGCACATATTTTTTCTGAGATAGGTTTGCTTCTTTTACTTAACGGTTGTGAATGAATCCGAGTGCGTTAATTCCGAGTAGTGAAGCTCTGATCGCATGAATGGTGAATTCTAGTCACTCAAAAGTGCTTTGGGACAAGAGCCATGGCAGGAGTCCCGGCTCGGGCTAGACTAGTCGAGCAAAGTGCATAACGAAAAGAGTCAAACCACTCGGATGAATTCAAAATCAATAAGAAAAAAAGGAGTAAAAAGCTCTAAAATTATATATAAACCAGTCGAACATCGTGTCCGAGTGATTGTTTTTACACTACCTAAGTTCTACATATACACGATTTCAAGGCTACTAAATTTAAGTGCGACGCGCGCAGGCCAATGCTTCGACGATGGCATCAGCAACCTCGGCGATGGTTGGGACGGCTTTGATCAGTGCGGTGACGGCGGCAATGTGACGGGCAATAGCTTCTTGCTCAGCGACTTTGGCAAGAGCAAGGTCGAGGTCGACCCAGAGCTCGACGAGTGGATCTTCTTTGTCAACAGGCGCCGCCGGCGCTTCTTCTTCAAGGTCGAGGGGGTTCTCCACCACTTCACCGACAAGCGACGACATCGAAGCCTCAGCGATGAAGACCAGCACTGCTGCTGGTGGTGGAGGTGGCAGCGCTTCGTCGATGGGCGTGGTAGAGCGAGAAGGAGACGCCATGGAAAGCTTCCGAAAGAAGCCAAAGATTGCTAGAGAAATGAAGACTCAGAAGTAGGGGATCGCTCCTGTTGCGGTGGGCTCCTCATATAGCCAGAGCAAAGAAGCCAAAATGATTTCGAGGACGCATCAGCATGGGAAATCGAACCGAACATGAACAGCGCCCAAGATTTGACTCAAAGTGGACTTCTTGGGAGCGGCAAAGCAATTATAGCCAAGTGCCAGCTGATCGGCATTCCACCCCTGCACCATCCTCATCCAAGGATTAGGCCAGGGGCGACACGAGATCTGGAGCACGACGGCGGTTAACCCTAGCGGCAGAACACGCTGCGAAGTTTAGAAGACGAAGAGGTAAATGCGCGCAGTGGAAGGTAAAACCCTTTGCTCGCATCAAGTCTCGTATTTAAAGGAAGTGGTGCTAGGTTTTTGCCCTTGGGCAGGAAATGTGTTTTGGCTTCTGTAAACAGCTTGGGCCTGGCTTAAGTTCCCAATTTGGGCCTAACTTAGGTTTCAGGTTTGGGCTTGACAAAGGTTTCGAGGGTACGCTCTAAAAAGAGCCGCCAACTGTACACCACGATTGTTGGGTACAGGTACCGCTCGACCAAATTTGGTTTGGGAGCTAACTGCCAATCACTGTGTCAAACGAGATTTGGGTACCTTCTAGACCAAACTAAAATGTCTTCTCGTAATCGGCCCCATGTTGGGTTGATTGCCGGTTACCGCACAAGTCGGAATCGGATATCATGAGTTGATTCTGAAAAAGGATTTTAAGGGTACGCCCCATGATGGGCCGCTAGCTGTACACCGTGACAGTTAGGTGCAGGTACCACTCGGCCAAGGCTCATTTAAACGATGGTACGCCCAGGATGGGCCGACTGCTAGTATCCCAATAATTGGGCTGGGTACCACTTGGAAGTTCCTACATGTGGAGCTCTATTGAGTCCTTCACAATCAATCTCCTTGCCCGTAACAGAGCACTCGGCATAGAAAAGAAACCAGTCGGGAAGCTGCGTCAAGAACTGGAAGCACTCGGCGTGAAGCATGACTCGGTTGGGATGCGACCAGGAAGGCGGCAACTCGATCGCAAAGCACTCAGGGGTTATTGTGGAGTATATGGACCCCGGGTATCTCCATGGCGGGCCGCAAGGATCATCCAAGAGAGGATGGGCCCAGCCGGCTACACAGAGACGGGCACCATCTGGACTGCAACCGTCGTATCCAACAAGGAAGGGCTAAAGATAGAAACCGACCTTGAATAGGAAAGATACGATTGTAACCCAGGATGTTAACATATTCGGCAAGGAAGGTTAGAGATAGAATCTCCACCTTCTAACCGACTAGGATTCCTCCTTGTAACCCTACCCCCCGACTATATAAGGGGAGTGGGATACCCTAGTTTGGGGCACAACTACATCAGATCGATATAGATTGAGATCCACATAATCCCAGAACACAAGACTAGGGTATTACCTCCTCCGTGAGGGTCTAAACCTATATAAACCCATTTCTTGTGTTACCATCGAGTTTGGATCCAGTGCCTAGCCCCATAATCATCATTGTCGACAACAAATGTCGACATGTGGATCTTGTGCCGAGGATTTATGATTGATGGATAAATCTTCTTCAGATCATATCCCAATCATCTAGGCAAACTACAATGTTCTTTGCAAGAAACCGATCTTTTTGCTTGGAATGAAGAAATCTAGGTAGATCGTGTTTTTGGGATTCTTCTCTTATATTCTTGCTTGCTTTGACATGTGGGAGGTTACCTAAGATCAACTTGATCATCAAGAACCCACGAGCAAGCCTGGGCCTAAGTTTTTGTTCTTGATTCCGTTCTTGTGCACTCTTACTTTAATTAAAAAAAGGTCAAAACTTTAACGTCAATCCCTTGGATTGAAGGTTGGAATAAGTTTTTGAAATCCTTATGAAAGTCACAATCTGCTCATCGTCGCTGCAGTGGGTTGTCCGTTGCTACACGTCAACACCCTTGCCAACTCTACGACATTCACTCGGGCCCACACCCGATGATGTTCATCAAGTGCCTCCCTACTTGGTGGGTTGCTATATCCTCGCAAAGGAGAGGTGTCAAGTCACCTCCCTCTCTATGATCACACGTGCATTGAAGTTTCAAGTCTAGTTTTGCAGGTAACAAGTTAAATTACCAATTGCAAAATTAGATGTTTAACAAGCAACAACCCACGAAATCACATGGTCTAAAAAATAGCTCACTACCTAGTAAAGTTTCTTCTTTCTCTTGACGCGCCTGAGTACGCGTATATTCGTCATTTCTTTGCCAGAAAAAAGGTACATAGGATCTGATGACCGAAGGGCAGGCTCGAGCCCAACCGAGCCCACCTATTGGAATTTGACAAGTCAATATCAAAATTGTTGCTGATGGCGAGCATTGCAGATGTAGATGTGGTGATTGGGTTGTCACGATTGGCGACCCACATGACAGTGCGTTTAAGGATGTTGTAGTACCAAATTCCAACGTATAAGCTCTTGTTGGAGTTGGTCAAGGAGAAGAAATCGGGAGCAAAGACACCACCGTTTGAGATGAGGGAGATTTGATTATTTGCCCTGTTTTAGTTGGTACGATTGATTATGAGTATTTCCTCGGAGGAGAGTGGCTTTCTAGGTGTCAGCTGGTCATCGGATTTGCAGAAAGAACTCAATAATAGGAGGATGACAACATGAAGGTAGGCCATGTTCTCTAGGCCTCCTTCGTTTGCCAATGAAAAGCGAAGAAAATAGCACATGGATGCAGGTCCTAATGAACTGAGGTGCATCGTTCCCAATCAAAATGTGTCGCTCACCACTTTTGAATGGTAGAAATGCAGGACAACAAAGTCTTGATTCAGACTAACGGAGCAAAGAGTAGACAGCGAGGACCTTGACCAAAAGCACAAGAGGAGATGCTCTTAAATAAATGCTACTCCAATGTCTCCAACAGTGCTGCACGCGCAAAGAAAAACACTGGAAAAATCGGATTGGACTTAAGACTTCGGAGAGAGATGGCGAGAGTGAAACCTCACGGTACGCGACTACGCGTGTGTTTGTTTTTGTCGTGGGAGAGTGCGCGGCGTCAGATGTCCCGTACAATATCGCAGAGGAAGGTAAGCCGTGTGGTGGCAATGCCATTATCAAATTAAAATTTAACACCTTTTGATAATTTTTTTAAAAAAATTTTGAATTTGAATTAGACCGGTTTTAAAAGCTAAAACGGCTCAATACGCTTGATTTACGTGATTTTTGAGCCACTTTCAACGATTTTGTGAGCCCTACTTGTGTCGGTTGTTTCTCGACTGTACCAGGCCACAAGTGGGAAGGAACTGCTTGTTAAGATTGAGAGAATCACATTCCTTCGAAAAAAGAAACGGAGAGAGAATCACATGATCACACCGTCGTTCATCAACAGAGGTGCGAAATGGATATGGATCATCCAGATCATTCCATATCTGTCCCATCCAACGGGACATGATAAATGAGATCAAGTAGCCCAAATAATCGATCATACGATTTACATAATGGCAATAACCAAGTAGCCAAAATGGTACTAGAAGAAATGTTATAGCGCCCCAATGTTATAATGTTGAGTTCATACGAACTAGTAATTTAGTAATGTTCGTGTTAATTTGATGTGCAAGCTATTTAAGTTTAAAAAACCCATTAAATGTGTTGACACAGAACATTAAGGGCACTAAGTAAATAAGGCTAGAGCGGAATGATGCACATTGCGTACCAGGAGGGTCGGCAAGCCGGAGGTACAGATTCTCATTGTTGTAGCTGGAGTACTCCAGCGTGTCGACAAGCTCCCCGGTCCAAACCAAGCACCTTGACGGGTCGGACGCAGTGCCGGCATTGCTCAAGTTGGCGTAAGCGTATGCCGTACAAGAACAGCTGTTGCTGCACTCGGCCGCGCATTGGTTGAAGTTTCTATTCCGGATATGCAAGAACTTGTCGGGGACCATTGCCACAGGCAAGGACACGAAATGACTACCCTTTCTGCATTTCAGAATTTCCTTTCTCCGACATCCCCTCGAAGAGTTAAGACCATTAGGCTCGAACCCATCGAAGCACCGGCACGTCGGGACGGCCCCCGTGAAGTCGCAGTAGCCGAACGGGCCACAGGAGGCGTAGAGGTCGCAGCTGCCACTGGGACGCTTAAAAGTGTCAGTCCACGATGACGAGGAGCTGTTCCAGATTAGGAGACTCGCCATGCCGGTGTTGTCAAGCTTGATCCGTGCGTACGGTGAGCCATCGGAGAATGTGTACACGAAGTAGTACTCATCCCCTGTGTTGACAACCGTTTGGAATAAGACGGAAGAAGTGTTGCTCGGGTATGCGGCGCTGGTCACCGACACACTGTTAAACACAAAGAGGCGGTAGTACGGCTTGGTCCCATGCCAGACGACGATCTGAAGGTTCGAATTGGGGTCCCAGCTGCAGGAGAAGTCTCCGGAAGATGGGTCATCAGGGCCCTTCGAAGCAACAATGCGCGTGATGGCGTGGCCCTTGTAGCTCACCAAAATCTTCATGCCTGGAAGCACGGTGTCGGTTGGGTGATCGAAGCTCTGCCATATGTTCATGCCGTTCGACAATCGAACAACCAAGTTTCCTGAGTCGAGAAGCACTGCAGCAACTTCAGTGCCTCCAGCAGTGATGTTGTTCTTCGTCATCCAAGGAGTCCGGCCTTGGTAGTCTGACAACACCAAGTCAGAACTGTTGGTGATGGAGAGCATAGCAGATGAAGGGGCGGCGATTGGGTCGTCACGATTGGCGACCCACACGATAGTGCGTCCGGGTATGCTGTGGTACCATATGCCAAGGTAGAAGCTCCTGTTGGAGCTGGTCGGGGAGAAGAAGCCTAGAGCAAAGACGCCACCCTTGGAGATGAGCATGTTGTCGGGGGAGAGTGGCCTTGCCTGTGTCAGCTGGTCATCGGATTTGCATAAAGAAATCAAGAGCAAAAGGATGAAAACAGGAAGGCAGGCCATATTCATCAGGCCTTTTTTTCCTCGTTTGGCTGTGAAAGTGAAGAACTACTACGATTCCAGCTTCCAGATTGGACTTTGGAGCAAGAGGACAAGAGTGAAACCTCACGGCACGCGGCTGAAATTACTACGATTCCAGAGAGTGCAAATTAGAAAAACCGTTTCTAACTCCCACGGATAAATCTCGGCACACAAATATCCCAACACCCTATGGACTATTCTGCAAACTCCGCACGGCAATTTTGAGGGTTTTTCCGCCTACCCCCAACGGCGCACTACCCTAGCCTCCTCCAAACCCAAAGCGAAACACTAGCACCCACCCTCCCTACCTCAGACCGCCGCGATGCGGTCGTCGCCTCCACTGTTGCGGGCGCTGGCCTGCCTCGCTGTTGAGCTATCACTCCTCGCGGCACTGAATAGATTGGGTGTGCATTGTTTATTGAGTTCTCTTTCTCTTGTCTAGCCCAAAATTTGAAGCGGCAAACATAAGGGTATGTACAATAAGACCATCTCAGTTTACTCTTTGCATATCCACATCAGCTTTGTTCTATGTAGAAGAGTAAGAAAAAAGGAGAGAGAATAGAGTTGGCTCTTATTTAGTAGTAAGCATTGTACGGGAGTATAAGTAGATTAATTATGTACCAGAGAGAAATGATAGTTATTGCACAGTATCTAGAGGCAACCTTTAGAAATAGCTATTGTATAAGCTGATCTTAGTGTTTACACTAGATGATATGGATGAGAGATAAAGTAATTAGTAGGCTTTATTATTGTACTTGCTAAAAAACAGGTGATGTCACGCTCCTGGAAATACCCTTACCGCTTGTTAAGGCATAATTTTCAGTGCGTTAAACCCAGTAAGTACAGCAGCAAGTAACAATCTAACATGAATAGCAAATAGGGATGAAAATGGATCGGATATTTTCCGACCGATCCGGATATTTTCGGATACGGATACTGTCGGATCGGATATTTGTCGGATAGTATCGGATTGGATACGGATACAATTTTTTTTTATCGGATACGGATATGGATTCAGATAATCCGGATAATGGTGGGTCGGATATTCGGATATACATATGGGCTGGGCCAAGACTATTTTTTTGGCCTAAAAAGGTTTCTTAATTCATAATTGTTTTTAATTTAATTAATCTCTAAAGCAAGTTCTAATTATTAAAATTAGCAAACCAACTCTAAAAATTATGAATTTTTTTGAGAAAGTTCAGTAACAATATAACATTTAAAAATTATTTTTAATATTTTTATCAGATTTTAATTTTTCTCAAAATTCAAAAACTCCTATTCTTAATAGGAAAATATATTAAATAAGTAGCTAAAAATACATAAAAACTCATAAATATATAATTTATTATTTTAAACATAATTCAACTAAGAATATAAATCTTGAGTCATTATATGTAAGTGTTATATACTTTTCCTAGAAACATGATATGTAAGTATTATCAAATTTTTAGTGTACTATGTGTTTGGTTCTATTTGTATCTCTGAGCAAGGATTATCTTTATTTTGTGTTTTAATATATGTGTATGATGAACTAATTGTATGTGTGTGATAAACTAAATCTTATATAATTTTGTTTGCGACATGGTATCTAACTATTGTCTAAGTAAATGAAAATGCTTACATTCGTTCAATTTTCAATAATATTTTGATCAAATCAATTAGTTATGTGTTTCTGTTGATTTTTTATGTACAATTTAAGGGGTTATTATGTTCCGATAAATATTCGAAACCATATCAGATTCAATTCATATTTGATTCGTATCTGTATTCGATATTATCCGTATTTGTATTCGTATCCGGACTATCCGTATTCGTATCCGCATCCGAGAAAAAATATGAAAACAAATATAGTACGTATAGCTATTGTCCGTCCATATCCGATACATTTTCACCCCTAATAGCAAGATGTATGGTGAAAATTTTACGGAAAGTGTCATTTTCTTGACCTGGTATATGCATCTGGCTACAGGACATCCTACTTGTTCCGACGGAATTGCATCGGCTACAGGGTAGGCCTGGGCATTCGGTTTTTTCGGTTTTTTCGGTTCGGTTTTTTCGGTTTTGAGATTCTGTAAACCGAACCGAACCGAATTAGTGAAAAAACCGAACCGAAAAAACCGAATTATTTCGGTTCGGTTTTTTCGGTTATTCGGTTAACCGAATAGCAAACAACAGGTAGGTAGCAGTTAGTCTGAAACTCTGAAATCTGAATGTCGGAATAACCAAACAGGCAGCACTAATGAGTAATGACAAGCAACTAAAATACATTATCCACATCACACATCAATACTAATTATAACATCACATATCAATACTAATTAGTAGATTAAGAGCTTAAGAAATTCAAAATATGCAGAAGAATTGAAGAAGGCATAATGATCAAGCCATCAAGCAGACAAGCAAGCCTGACACTAAGCAGTCTAAACTCTGAAAAGTCGAAACAACACTCCTCCAGGCACCACCGCTTTTGAGCTCAATGGGCAGCGGAGAACCGAACACCGTTTTTCACTAATTCAGGTTTCTGATTCGAGGCCCCACACTCCGCCCAAGACTCCTTTCGGCAAAGGCAAGCCAAAAGAGCAATGACACCAAAGCCTTAAGCCACCACCAACACTCCTCCGAGTCGGGCTTGTCAAGTTGTCATGCTCACAAGTCACACAGAAACACAAGAGAAATCCGAGAAAATACAAAGTCATTGCATAATTAGGCTCATATGATTAAACCAATGCTCATCTCGATCCTATTATGCCGATGAAATAGGTTCCGCACAATTGGACAAAGGCTGGGCCAAACAAAGGCTCCCAACATGCATATTGCATCTGAAGTGATCCAAAATGCTAAATGCCAACTACTGACTTAGGTGTGCATCTTTGAACTAGTGTTGGGCCAAACTAATTTGTGACTCCTCAAGCTATGAAATATATACATGCAAAGACACCATACACGATCATAACAAAGAGGTTCGACCGATCTGGTTGGTCAAGCGACTAAGTTAATTATGAGTCTAAAAGCATCATGATAATTTACTTGTCTAAAAACTTGATAATTTACTTGATAATTTAAAAGCATCATGGTTGATAATTTACTTGTCAAGCAGTAACTTAAAAGCATCATGGTTGATAATTTACTTGTCAAGCAGTAACTTAAAAGCATCATGGTTGATAATTTACTTGTCAAAAGCTAACAATGAGTATAGGTGATTGAAACAACCTAAGTTAATTTATAAAAAGAAACGGAAATGAAGTTTTCTTCCTTCATTGCCTCTATCGGACCTTACGCTCAAAGATCATGACGAAAGGTGCTAAAAGAGTAACAGAGATGCTTTGTGCAATGGCGATTACAATTCTGGAACATTTGGAGAAAGAAACATGAAAGTAAAATTAGAGAGTGCTAGCTAGCTTTTTGCACTTACTTTAGGTAGTAGTCTCACTAGGTTTGGTTACAGACTCAGATTTGGACTTTTCCTTGGAAGAATTTTCAACATCTTCTCCAATTATGGCTGAAATGGAATAAAATCAACAAATATCCAATTGTAACGAGGAATAAGATAAATATAATTAAAGCAAAAATCAGTAAGTATTTTGTTTATTACCTTCCTCAATTTTGGCCAAATCTTCTGGATCTTCTTCAATATTGGTAGGGAGAGATCGTCGTAACCAATCTTGTGTACAAACTAAGCATTGGACCATGAATGGTGTGAGTGAGCTCCTAAAGTCATCAAGGACACGTCCGCCCGTGCTAAAGGCCGACTCAGATACAACTGTTGATATAGGAACCGCTAATACATCACGTGCCAAGTGAGATAATATGGGGAATCTAGGAGAATTGCACTTCCACCATTGAAGAATATCAAAATTCTCGTTGTCCTCTTCATTATCTTCACTGAGGTATTTGTCAAGTTCAGACTTGCTAGTGCCAATTCCAGTATTACTCATCCTCATCTTTTCCGCAATTAAAGATTTCATCAACCTAGTGTTCCTTTCCATAGGTTCATGTGAATCACTTGATTGTGGTGCCTTATCACTTGTACTATATAGTTTTCTATACTCATCAAACAAAGAACGAAAAGAATCATTCACATTATTCCAAACTTCCTTTCCTTCTTCCTCACCAAACATCTCCAAGGTAGCTATATTTGTGTAATTAGATAGCTTATATCTTGGATCGAGTGCAACAGCAATAAACATGAGCATGTTCAACTTATCCTTATCTCCCCAATACTTGTAGTACTTTTGAAGCATTCTTTGGCCCATTTCCTTACGCATATCATCATCACTATGACACCATTGTCGCAATAAAAGCAAAACATCTCCTATCTCATGAAATAAAATATTCGATGTTACATGTTGTGTGGCAGAAACACGGAGAGTGAGCTTATAGAAGTGTCCAAGAAACTCAATCATCTTTTTTGCATTCTCCCAATCTCCGCTTTCAGGAACTCCAGGACTTTTCTCACTACATAATTCTATTGCATAATATGGGTCTTCTTCACCATACCTTTCAAATACATCCTCATAAATTGATGCAGCATTTAGCATAAGGTATGTCGAGTTCCATCTAGTACAAACATCTAGTGATAAGAATGCTTTACTGTCCACCTTTGCCAATTCAGCACATTTCTTAAATCTGGATATTCTAGATGGGGAGTTCTTAATAAATTTAACAGCAGCACGAACACGCTGAATTGAAACTGATAATTCTTTTAGGCCATCAGAAACTATCAAATTAATGATATGTGCAGCACACCTCATGTGAATATACTTGCCTTTAGCAATGCTACTGTTAGAATTATTCAAGACCTTTCTCATGTAATTTAGAGCAGTATCATTAGAGCTAGCATTATCAACCGTTACTGTGAATACTTTTTCAATGCACCATTCAGCCAAACATTTCTCTAAAGATTTCCCAATGTCGTCCCCCTTATGGCCCTTTACTAAGAAAAAACCAATGATCTTCTTATGTAGCTTCCAATCAATGTCGATGAAATGTCTTTATTCCGACATGTAGTTTTGTTGTGTGTTTGAAGTCCATGTGTCAGTTGTGAGGGAAACTCTTTCACAAGAATCCTTAAAAAATTGTTTGAGCTTTGCTTTCTCATTATTGTAAGTGCGAACACAGTCCCTAGTAGTTGTTCTTCTAGAGGGAACAGAGAAACGTGGACAAGCATTGGACATGAACTTTTTAAAGCCTTCACGTTCAGAAAATGCAAAAGGAAGTTCATCTGTAATGATCATTTCAGCAAATGCTTCCCTAAGTCCCTCAGGATCAAACTTCCAAGTGGAAATGGCACATTGACTACTATCCCCTTGATTTGCTTGTATTTGCAAAGTACCTTGCTTAGTATCTGTATTCCTATTAGGATTACGCTATGCATTCTTAAGTGAGAGTTCAAGGAGGATGTACCATTAGTTCTAGGATCACATCGAAGCTCACGGCTGCAATGTTTGCACTTGGCCTTCACAACATCTCCAACTTTAACCTTGCTAAAGCTTTCCCACACATCTGATCTTGGTGCCATTGCTTTTCTTTTCTTAACCTCTGTTGTACTGCTTGTTGCTCATTCTCTGTCTGTGCAGTCTCAGTCTCACCCATTTGGCTATCACGATTTTCTTCTGGCTCCACCATCTACTCATGAAGAAAAAGTGCAATGCAATAGTTAGTGATTGAAAAAAAAAGAATCACCAAGCAAATAGACAATGAAGTGAACACATACATTGCGAGGATAGTTGATTACGCCGTTGTTTGAATTGCAAAGCTGCGAATCGAGATGATGAAGCACTTTGACTTCACGACACGGGGACAACAACCACTAAATCATCAAAGAGGAAAGCACGTGGGAAAGTCCCTCAAGTGATTATAGATAACACCGGATAATGATCCTAGGAAACATATATCGGACATGGTTGAAGGACCCATCAAGCCTCATCTCCAAAAGGTGTAAAGTCACTAAGTCGGCGATGTATGTTATAGCTTTGGACAACCTATTTTCCAAGAGTTCTTAAGCGATGCATTGTACTTACAAAATATCATGTTTTGAATCTTTTGATGAGTAATTTTGCAGAATTTTAAACTTATTCGCGCAATCAAGATAGTCTACCTCATGGACTTGCCCTCAGTTGCTCTAATATCTAACTTGGACAACAGGACAAGTGGCCCTCAGAGTTATATTATCCTAAGCAGCTTATGATATTATTTCACCCAAGTCTTCAGGTCACTACAAAACTTGTAATATTATTTCACCCAAGTCTCAACTCTCAAGTTACTATGACATTTCATTTTTCCCAGATAAAAACTTGTGCTCCAAATCATATATGCATGCCAGGCATGTCACGAATGCGATCATGAGGCGGAGCATTCGCGAGGGGAAGGAGAGGGGAGGGGAGGAGGCGACCTGAGGATGGGGCGGTGGCCGGTGGAGGCCGAGGCCGCGGGGGAAGTGGGTCAGTCCCGGCCGTCGCTCGTCGGGGCCAGTGAGGGAGGCGGTCGTAGGGAAGTGTGTCTGGCTCAGCGTCGACGCCGCCGCGCCGGGAGGACGGGAGAGGTGCCGGGACTCCAGAGGCGGCGCGGCGCCGTCGCCACAACCCACTGGCGCCTGGGGGAAGACCGGATCTGCGCCTCAGCGCCTGGCCGCCTGGGGGCTGGCGGCTGGGGTCTGGGGATTCTGGGAATTGGGGTTAGGGACTTAGGGTTGGCCTTGGCCTGGCCGCCCGCCGAATTTGCGAATGGAATGAATGGGGGACGGGGGGTTGGCGATTGGCGAGTCACGAGTGGGCCCTGGGCCGAGTGGCGAGGCGACTTCAAGTCCGTGAACACCGAGCAAGTGAGCTGAGTCGAGAAATCGGTTTTTGGTAAAAGCAGTTTTTCGGTTTTCAAAGACGAAAACCGAACCGAAAACCGAAACCGAATAGGGCTGAAATAAAATCGAATCATAAACCGAAAACCAAAAAACCGAAATTTTCGGTTAATTCGGTTCGGTTCGGTTCGGTTTTTCGGTTTCGGTTTAAAAGTGCCCACCCCTACTACAGGGCATTTGAGGAGGAATAGTTGACACTAGTTGTGATGGAAGTGCGTAGCGACGAGTGATAAATTTGTTACAGACAAGTTTTCCAATCAGGGATTCAAATTTCGTTTTGAACAAAATTTCGTCCATGACCAAAATCCAAAATTTCGGTGAAATTTCGTCATTTCAGAACAAATCCATTCAAAAAGAAAAATTCAAATCCGGTTTTAAAATTTCGGCTAAAAATCCGAAATTTAAACTTCCAACAGCGATGAGGCGATCGAGGTGGCATCCGGCGGCCGGCACCGCCAAAGCAGCCTCGCATGGTTCATCGGCGTGCCGTGCATCGCACGCGTGACGGAGACAACTGTGGGCTTCCTCGTTCTCTTTCTTAGCAAGGCTACAGAGCGAAATTGGACCGGATGTCCATCGGCGTTACATCCTTCGCCCAGCACAACTCACTCACTCACGCGACATCCGATGGCTCACATCCATGCCGCCTCGCTCCCTCACGGCTCCGACTACTACTGAAGCGGCCTTTAGTACCGGTTGAAAACAACCTTTAGTACCGGTTTTTGAACGGTACAAGCCATCCGGATCGATGCTCAAGGACATCGATCCGGTTCCCTCACCGTCTTGATAGAGTATCAATACGGTTGGATATCCTGCGTGGCAACAAGATCATGAGCCCTGAGGCCCTTATCATGCTGGTTGGTGTCTCCAAGCAGCATCGATGATGGTCTCATTTCTCCAACCGGTACTGATGTGCTGTGTATATATAATTAATATATATATATGTGTGTCCACTAGCTATTATATATATTTGTGTGTGTTAAATCACAACTAATTAAAGCACATATAATCAATCATGCACATCTGACTGATAATTAAATCATTGAACATTCATTAACAAATTTAATTACAACTAATGTATTACAATATGTACACATATTAGTTATTCTGTTCATCGATCGATCGGGATCACAGAATATTCGTTAACAACTTTAATTACATCTTTAGTCTTTCTTTTCCTTCTATTCATCGGGATCGTTTACGTGCATCGCTACCGCTAGCCGTCGACCCGAAGCATACCACCGTCCTTATCAAAGGGCCCAACCTATTTACATTTGGTTCGTGAAACTTGCCTTCGGATTTCTGATCTCATCGTAAATGAAGCCGACGAGTTGTTCTTGGATTGCTCTCACTGCTACCGCGAGAGTTCCAATCCTTGTTCCACCAAATCTTGAGGCACCTATCATTAAGTCATTAACTAATCAATCCTTGAATTTGTACAAGATATAAGGAGTACCTAGACATCATTAAAGCTAGTAATTATATTTACTCACCCCCTTGTCACCTTTTAGCACGCGGTCAGCGGCTCCGGTTTGGGTGTGCATAAACTCACGTACATAGTAGCCGCATAAATTGTTGCCCGGCAGCTATATCAAAATCTGCTATGAAAAAAGTTGAAAGCATGAAATGGATGCAAAGAAACTAACTTAACTAACTAAAAAGCTAGCATTATGATATACGTACTTTAGAAGCAATTGTAATAGTAAATTTCTTCTTGAATACGCCCCTGTTTTTAGCACGGAACCGTGTGAATGCACTACACATGTGATTACGAATTGTACATGATTAGAATTTGTTTCAAATGGAAGGAAATAGAACTAGTACAATAATGAAAGGAACAAGAATTAATATCAGTTGAGCATGTCGATAAAGTTTTGAAACTTTTTAACTGGTCTTCTTTGTGGGTCTATAACTGTGATCTGGCTACGATCTAGCTCGATTATAAGAAGAATCTAGTGAAAACTGCACATATATATGTCAACGTAGATAACTAATTAGTTGTAACATTATGTTATGAAAAGGAGTAGAACGAGGCGGTACGAAAACACGTACTCAAATGAGTAGGGTAGAAATATCTTTGACTTATATTGTTGTCCCATTAGCGCATTGAATATGTTATTCTCTGTTTCTCTGTTAACAGTTTTCTCGTTGATAATTATTGGGTTCATGAAGCCTATGTCAAAGATACGATCCCTTCGGCATCTTTGTATCTCCATTCTACATAAGAAGAAATTAGTTAGACTTGCAAGTTAGTATAGTACAAGGGCGCGCACGATGGTTTTTGTAAATAAGACACTTACAGACTCCAAAGAACCAAAGATGGCACGAGAGCGTCTGTTTGGTATAGATCATACATGACGTTCCATTCGACATAAAATTCACCGTCCCCGTGGAAAAAATCTTGTTCCTTGTACTTGACAGCGAATGCTTCTAGACCATGCTTGATCGCGTCCAAGTACCATTCATGGAATTGCCGCATCATTGTTGGTAGTTGGAGCAGCTCCTCACACCTGACCAATGATGCGCCCTTTTTAAATGGCCATCTTACTTGGGCATACTCAATATTCGCCATGACCAATACTTGATCTGCGTCAAGTCGGTTTCATCGAAGAATTTTGCATCTCTTTGGGCCTTCTCCTCGGTGATGTCCTCCTCCTCGGCGTTTTCTTCTTGTGGCTTTCCTTAGTCAATGTCGCTCATAGTTTGATAGGAGAGGCATTTCTTTTTTATCCTTCAAATTTTTAATAGTTCTCAAGCCTTTGTGAAATTCTTAGTGCAAGTTGAACCTTCTTCTCTGGTGACTTGGGTCTAAAAAAAGTAGTTACCTCTCCTTTTACTACCTTCTTGGTCTCCTCCTCGGTCATATCATACGGCCGCTTCGGAAGTGCAGCCAGCTTCTTGGATTGGGTGGAGGACCCCGTCTTCTTGGGAGCTGTTGGGCAAGCTAGCTTCATTGTCTTGGTTGGCGTCTTCTTGGGAGGAGACGGTCTTCTTATGGGGCTTATGTTTGAGGGAGGTGGTGTAGGAGTCGGGCTTCTTGTAGGGCTTATGTGTGCCGGAGGTGGTGTAGGAGTCGGGCTTCTTCACGGAGAGGACACGTCCATGTTATCTTGAAAAATTATGTACCGTTTGCGCCATAGGATGAAATTGTGTACTGCCTCTCCTAACTTTGTAGTCCCATCACCTCCAGAAATTTCGAGGTCAAGGACCTCGTACCCTGGGCAAACCTCCTCCATCGTGACCTTGGAGTAGCCTGGCAGTATCTGTTGGCCATGGATGAGCTGCCCCGGCTCTACTGGGTTAGCCATGCCGTGGGCCACTTTTAAGGAAAGTTTCCGCGCTTCGACGTGCAGCTCACAAGGTGTCCACTGCCTGATGTTGTCTACGGGATACTTGTCCAAATCCGCTTCTGGCAGCCCACCGGAAGCGCAGCTGCTCCGCTGCAAGGAGGGGCTGATGATGTTAAGATTACTTGGAGGTTCCTGGCCCGTCTCGTGCGGTTGGCTCAAGGTTAACTGCACCTCTCTTCGGATCTCTTCTTGCATTCTCTCCTGTGTTTGATTTAGGCATTCTTCAAGCGCACTAAGCTGTTGTGTCTGTCGAGCATTGCTCCTCACCCGACTCCTATAGGTCTCGGCGTCCTGAGCGAAACCAACCTTCCACGGGACGACGCCAACGCCTCGTGTATGTCCAAGGTGCTCTGGATTTTGCAGGGCCCTTGTTAGCTCGTCGTTCTCCCTGTTTGAAACGAAACTACCCTGGAAAGACTTCTCGATGGACTGTACAAGCCTTCTGGCCACATCTCTTAGCACCTCCCCAAACACAGCATTGCCGTTATCATCAAGGTCGCCGTCGTGACCATAGAACCAATGCTTTGCTCTGTCGGGCTAATCCGTTGTTGCGGGTGCGATACCCTTCGCTAGCAGGTCCTGTTCCCTCTTCTCCCATTTGGGTATTGCATGGCGGTAACCACCAGGGCCGAGTCAGTGGTGATATTTCTTCTTCTGTGCATTCAACTTATTCTTCTCACTCAAACTTTGACCTTCGTCCAAGTCTTGTAGTTCACTTAACGCATCCGCTGATCTTGCAACTTTGGGTGCTTGTTGAAGTTAGGCGTTCGATTCTTCTTGATATACTCGTGTTGACTTTTTTATAAGTCCGGAATGCGATAGCCATCTTCTTGAGAGTGTAACTCTTCACCTTCTCTTTGGTCCCTTGGGGAAGGTGAATGTCTCCTTCACATCGTTCCAAAGCATGTTCTTCGATCTTCGAGGACTGATCCCATTTTGCTATGCTAATTGGCACATGGTCCCTAACGTGGACGCCGCATGCGAATTGAAGCCCAAGCGCCCCAAAGGTGCAAGAGGTTGGCCGTCTCGCCGACTTCGGTGACAACATGTCTTGCCTTCTTCTTCTTGCTTGGACCTCGGCGACGTGATTGCTCGCTTGGTTGACCGATCTGAAAGCATGGTACAATCATGAACGGGTCAGAATGTTGGCTTAGCATGATAGTGGAACCGACAATCATGAACGTGACTGATTGTTATCTCACCGGTCTCATCATGCTCTGCAGCCTCATCGGCCTCGGTGGCCTCGGCGGCCATGAGGGTGGGTTCAAGCTCTGTCGTCTCATGACCACCACATCCCAAAATCAAATTTCTCATAAATTCTTCTTGATCAATTCCTTCACCGTCCATCGTCGTTTCTTAGTCTAGAAGAAGCACTGAAAATTAACGAAAATAGATCACGTTTCATGTAAAGCTGATGGTACTACTCTAAAACGGCGTGGAAGACGGTGGGGAAGAGATGGTAGAGAGGATGGGTGGCGACGCCGAAGATGTTCCTAATGTAAGTCGGCCAAATACTATCGACAAGTATACTTATACATATACATAGAAATCTCACATATACATAGAAACTTCACATATACATAGAAATTTCAAAATTCACCAGAAATTAGAAAAATTCACATGATACATATACATTTGACATGATACATATACATTTCAAACTTCACATATACATAGAAATCTCACATATACATAGAAACTTCACATATACATAGAAATTTCAAAATTCAACAGAAATTAGAATAATTCACATGATACATATACATTTGACATGATACATATATTCTTTAGAATATTATTGTATTGCTCAATAAAAATAATGAATCATTTTTATTCCACACTAATATGATTTTCAAAAATAAAATAAAGTTATAAATCCACAACTAGAATGTTAGTAGTCTATTACACCAAAAGAAAGCAAGCGATCATTCCATATCAAGAAAGCATGTCACCTCATGGCTCCACCTCTCGAAGAAGCATAGACGCTCAGAGAGCGCTTCTTGAACCGAGAGGCTCAGCCATGAGATGACCATGACCTGGTTGATATGGAATGATCGCTTTGCGTTGGAGAAGGTGTAATACACTACTAACATTCTAGTTGTGGATTTATAACCTTATTTTATTTTTTGAAAATCATATTAGTGTAGAATAAAATGATTCATTATTTTTTATTGAGCAAATAAGCAATAATAATTTTCTCAAGTTATTAGCTGCTTGCTTCCTTGGGCGCCTGCCCCTGCTAACGACACTGCAGTTCACACATATACTTGTTATTACCGACTATTGAACTCATTTCTTCACTAATGGTCATTGTGAGTAGGTATATCAGAAGAGAACCACAGATTATATAATATCAGTGAACAAAAGACTAGCAATTGAATCAACACCCATTATGTATAGATTCTGGAACAATTCAGAAACTAAGTACACATACAGACAGGGGATAAACAATCACTGAATCCACTAATTAAGTCCAGGCCAACAGATAAACAAGATTATTGATTGAACTACTAATCTTTGAGTAATAAAGTTTATCTATTCTACGTAACACAGCGAAGGCAACAACAACAGCGAAGCAAGCCGACTAGCCAACAAAAACAACTCTTGATCGGTTATCAGCGATAAATTAAACAACCCTTTCTAGCATGTAGTTCTATCGGTTCAAGGCCCAAATCACGAGAATAATGAACAATTGCAAAGAATAAAGCACTTGCTACATGGTGATAAAAGCACAAAAAGGCTCTTTCACTACTCAATTTGTTAAGATGAGCCAATATGGATCCAAGAGGAGATAATTTGTAATGGAACCGTGTGTAAGAAAATACAAGTGATGACACAGTAGGTAGATGGACATATATGCAAGGGCAGAGCTCATCTCCCTGCCACTAGTCATCCAAAATGTCATACCAGCATCCTAAGTTCCTAACCCATACCTGATATCATTGCATCTATAACACATTCCCAACACATCAAAGAGAGCTGAGAATCTTCACATACAATGTATTGTTATGAATTATCTTAAACACCTCCAATCTTCTGACCTCCATGCCTTTCAGATATGGCTCTAGAATTTGGCATTTCTTAACACTTTACAGCATTTATATATCCACTAAACAATAAGAATCTCAATGGATGAATGGTAAATGTTAAGGCAGTATAGCTAGGCACGTTAAACCTAGAAATGGAACAGCACGTTCTAGGAAACTAGTACTTGATTCATAGGCTAATACAATTGCTATGTGAGATTTCCTGTAACCTAGTTTAGGATTAGTTAACCCTCGTGTGGCATTCATTTCCATATCGATGAGGATGGCAAAACCGAATCAATCCATAAGGTGAACATACATTGTACCGCTCGGACCGAGGAGACGGCAAGCAAGGTCGTTGGTGGTGAGGATGGTGGAGATGACAAATGACAGCGTGGGGGCCGTCGAGGCGAGGACAATGATGGCCAAGCATGAGGCAAGGACGGTGGTGGCGGGGTCATCGAGGCGAGGAGGACGGCGGTGGGGTCGTTGAGGCGAGGAGGTCGTCGGGGTCTTTGCAAAGCAGCGGGAGGAGGAGGAGATTGGGGAACAATGGCGGGAGTAGCAAAAATTGGGGAAGGAGGCGGCGAGAGGATTTATAGGTGCACCATCGGTCCGGTTGGTGTATCAATAGGGATCGATGTCGATCATTAGTCTGGTTGGATACACCAACCGGGATCGATGATTACATCATCCCTGCTGAATACACCAACCTGCATCGATGGCTCAATTTTCGTCTGAGGGAGCCCTAGATTTCTTTTTTATTTCATCATGGGGAACCCTAGGCACTATCAATCCCGATTCGTGTGTTCAAGGGACTAATGTCTCACTGATGCTTGATCGCTTCGTCTTCCCGATGCTTGATCGCTTGTCTTCCCGATGCATCATCGGCAGTAATGAAAGGCGTTTTGTTTCCCAATACAAATTCGCGCCTATAAGAACAGAGAGGCTTAATTTTCGACGCCATCATCAGCAGAAAAACACTCTGACACCATGAGCTCCACCCCACCGACAGTTCCTCCTCCAATGGCTCCAAAAAACAGCTCCTCCGATAGCTCCACCCCACCAACGCCGCCACCTCCACCCAAACCCGCCGGCATGCCCATGCGCCAATGGCTGCAGCGCTACGCCGGCGCCATCTCCACGGCTGCTCCGCTTCCTTCGACCGGCGCCTCCGCCTCCACCCGCGCCCCTCCGATCGACTCCGCCTCCACCCGTGCCCCTCCGGCCGCCTCAGCCTCCACCCTCGCCAGGAAGAAGCGCCCAGCGCCGTCCTCCTCCTCCTCCGAGCGATGAAAGCTACGACTCGTCGGAGGGATATCCTGTCACTGAGCCGGAGGATGACCTGCCGAGCGGCTCGAGCGAGACCGGATGGCCTGGCCGAGACTCCGCCGACTCAAGCGACCCTTTGGCCTGATCCTCCTTCGGCACTTATTTAGTAGCTAGTCTTTTGTAGTTAAAGTATTTTTGTAATGCTTATAATGCAATCTATAAAGCATTATAATGCTTCTTATAATACTTTTGTAATTATCTTCTTATATATATATAATGCAATCTACTACTTCTCATGCAATCCAAGAGTCTTTTTTTTTGTATAGCGATTTGTTGATTTGAATTGATCATCACGACGCTTGTTTTTCAAACCGTCTGTGCTAATCGACATCGTGATCACTACGGTTGGAGACACCAACCGGATCGATGACTCACATCGGTCCGGTTGAAGACACCAACCTGCATGCGATGTGAAGAGTTGCTAAAACTCAAAACTATTTTGGTGCCCTTACTGGTTAATAATAAATCTTCCTCCCCCTTGGCTAGCGCGGGGCGCTTGAGTGCAGGCTCGCCCTGCTGTGAGGTCTCGGGTTCGATCCCCGCTCGCGCCCCCTAGCCTTTCTTTTTCTTTATTTCTTTTTTTATTTACTATTTAACGACTTCTTTTTTTATTCGCTGTTTAACGATTGTTTCATTAAATAATTCATAAAAATGCTTTTACCACTTTAGATTCATTTAGCCTTTCTTTTGTTTTTTTAGATTTCTTTTTTATGTACTATTTAACGATTGTTTCATTAAATAATTTGTAAAAATGATTTTACCACTTTAGATTCATTTAGCCTATTTTTTAAGATTTCTTTTTGTTTATTTCTTTGCTTAACTATTGTTTCATTAAATAATTTTTACAAATGCTTTTACCACTTTAGATTCATTTAGCAATCTAATATAAATTAAAAATATTTTCCAGCAATCTAATATAAAAAGTAATTTTGCACTCTTATAATTCCATTGCTAGTATGTTAGTAGTCTATTACAACAAAAGAAAACAAAGCAATCCTTATTTGTTAACACACTTTGCTTTTACAAGTGATCCTTTATTATGATCGCGCGACGTAGGGAGATTCCTCTGTATCATTCAGACACTAATGTCTACGCCCACCGTGAAAGGAGGCACTCGTCGGGCTCGATTATACTCTTCTTCGTCCGTGGCGCCTCAACTCCGACAATCCTTCTTTACCCGAAGAACCACGTGGCGCCTTGGCGATCGCTCATCGCTAGTCTTCCTTTTTTGGTTTGTCATTCCATGTCCATCACATAGAATACTTGTGTCACATCATTAGCGAGCATGAACGGTTCGTCCTATAGGCCACTTGCTTAAGGTCCACAGTTGTCATACGTGCATTTATCGATATCCACGGTTGTCGGTTTGACCCATTTGCACCAAAGCAGAGGGACTTTTAATGGCCCGTACTCGAGCTCCCAGATCTCCTCTATGAAACCATAGAGGTGTCCATCTTTCCATTTTTGTCCAAGGCATCTATATGGACGCCATTGCTTTTGGTTGGTGCTCTTGCTATCTCGGGTCATCGTGTAAAATGTGTACCCATTTATATCATACCCTTGGAATGAAACGATTGTTGTGGACGGTCCCCGAGCCAAGAGTTTCAACTGTTCATCGTCTCTCTGGTTTCCCAAACAGTTGCTTTTGTAACCAACTGCCGAAATGATCCATTTGCTTGACTGCGATCCACTTATCTGACTTCTCTGGGTATTGGGCGCGTAGACTCATCTCGTGATCATAGATATACGGAGCCACTACAGTTGCTTGTTTCAATACCGTGAAATGTGCTTGTTTAAATGAAAGTAGATCGTCGCTATAGGATTCTTTTCTCCCTAAAGTCCCTTTTCCCCGTAGCCTCCCCTCATGGCGTGATACAGGGACGCTAATCGGATTCAGATCATCAATGTAACTAACACAAAACTCGATCACCTCCTCTATGCTGACACCCTGTGCAATGCAACCTTCTGGGCGAGACCGGTTACGAACATACTTCTTTAGGATACCAATGTACCTCTCGAAAGGGAACATATTGTGGAGGAACACAGGTCCGAGAATTTCTATCTCTTTAACAATGTGGACCATGAGATGGACCATAATATCAAAGAAGGATGGAGGGAAGATCATCTCAAGGCTAACCAGACTATTGACCATGTCATCATGCAGATTAGATACCTTATTCGGCTCGATGACCTTCTGCGACACCGCGTTAAAGAACGAACACAACTTTATGATTGTCCCTCGTACCCAATCTGGCAGAATACCTCGCACCGCCACTAGGAGCAACTGTGTCATCAACACGTGACAATCATGGGATTTTATGTGTATGATTTTATTCTCTTTCATGTTTATGAGTCTCCTTATGTTTGAGGAGTATCCAGAAGGGACCTTCACACTGTTCAAGAACTTGATCATGTTTTTTTCTCTTCCTTGCTCAGAGTGTAGCTCGCGAGGTGGAGGTAATGTTGTCCTTTATCTCTCTTTTCCGGATGTAGGTCGTTCCTGATTCCCAGTAGCTCTAGGCCCTTTCGTGCTTGAAGTGTATCTTTTGATTTGCTGTACATATCTAGGAAACCTAGCAGGTTCACGCAGACATTCTTCGTGATATGCATGAAGTCCAATGAGTGGCGGACCTCTAAGTCTTTCCAGTAAGGTAAGTCCCAAAATATTGACTTCTTGCAAATGGCCTTCGTGTGACCTTGTTCAGCCGGGACAGGTTTGCTACCATGACCTTTTCCAAATACTACTTTCAGATCCTTTACCAAAGAAAATACAAGCATCCCACTGCGATGCATGGGCTTCTTACGTTTCTCTTTTGTCCCATCAAAATTCTCACCCTTCCTCCGTAACGGGCCCTTCATATGGAGGAACCTACGGTGGCCCATGCACACAACCTTTCGAGAGTTTTTTAGGTACTTGCTATCTGTATCCTCCAAGCAGTGGATGCAGGCTTTATATCCTTTGATAGATAGGCCCGATAGGTTACCAAGTGCAGGCCAGTCGTTGATGGTTACGAATAGCAATGCACGTAGAGTGAAGTGCTCTCTTTTGTACTCATCCCATACACATACACCATCGTTCCACAGTATTAGCAGATCTTCAACCAACGGTTTGAGATACACATCGATGTCGTTTCCAGGTTGCTTTGGGCCTTGGATAAGCAATGGCATCATAATGTACTTCCGCTTCATACACAGCCAAGGAGTAAGGTTGTAGATACATAGAGTCACGAGCCAAGTGCTATGACTGCTGCTCATATCGCCGAACGGGTTCATCCCATCCATAATCAACCCAAACCTTATGTTCCTTGCATCCTCAACAAAGTCCGGGTATGTTCTATCGACTTTCCTCCACTGGGAGCCATCTGCAGGGTGCCTTAGCCTTCCGTCGTCCTTACGGTCTTCTTTGTGCCAACATATCATCTGGGCATGCGCTTTGTTCGCAAATAAACGCTTCAACCGGGGGATTACAGGGAAATACCACACCATCTTAGTAGGAGGTCTCTTCTTCTTACGCTGCCCCTCTACCTCACCTGGGTCATCACGCCTGGTCTTATACCACGAAGTTTTGCACACCGGACAAGCTTCCAAATCCTCATACTCATTGCGATAAAGGATACAATCATTACGACATGCATGTATCTTACGTACCTCCAACCCAAAGGGCGCATAACTTGTTTAGCATCGGACGTAGTTTTGGCGAAGTGTTCCCCTCGGATGTAACTTCTTTATGAGGCATAACAACTCGTCGAATCCCTTATCGCACAATCCATTGGTCGCCTTCCATTGCATCGATTCTAGTGTGGTACACAACTTTTTTGGCCTTGTCGACAATTTGGGTACAACAGTGTTCCGTGGTCCTCCATAGCGCCGAACTTTTTCGTAATGTCTTTCATCGATGTATTCTCCTCTCCATCACGCAAAGATCTCGGTCTAGATCATCATCACCAAACTCCCCCCAATGTATCTTCGAAAGAACCGTGTTGGCCAGCGTCCGGGATATTGTTGTCCACCTCTTCTTTTTCACTGTCTTCCTGTATAATCTCTTCTTCACCGCACTTGGTCTAACAGGTATAGTTTGACATGAAACCTCTTGTGAGCAAATGGAAGTGGAGGTGGCTGGATTTTGGCCACTCCTTCTCATTCTTGCAGTCTATGCATGGACAACATATGTAGCCTGATGTCGTGTATTCATCGGCCGCACGAAGAAAATCTTGCAAACCCTGCAAGAACTCCGGGGAGCGTCGGTCCATGTACATCCATCGTCGGTCCATCTACATTATGTTACATCAAGGTAACTGTTAGCTCATTTTCCGATAATGAATTGTTGAACTAAAACCTAAATATTAGTTAGATCCACACCTTCAATTCGAGCTAAATAATAATCCAAGCAAAATCTAAACTCACACAACAAGTTTTTGCAACCTACAAAAAGAATTGGTCGATCGAGTCCGGATTCAAAATTACGAATAAAATTCACGACGCCTTTGTTTGCAAATTATATTGAAATTGTAACACCTAAAAATTATAACAACCGCCATAAGTCATGTTGAAATTGTAACACCCTAAAAATTTCCAAATTATTATTCAATCATTTATTTTTATTTATTTTTCTAAATCTCTAGCACTTAATTAATGATGTTTTCAAAATAATTTGCTGATGGAAATTAAAACCAAAATTATGCTAGAAATAATTTTTCTAAGTTTAAAATATTCCAAAGTATTTTTGAAAACTTTTCTCAAATTTTGAACTCATTTTATATTTTCTATAAAGCCATTCATATTTCTGATATTATTTTAATTTGCAAATGAATTTAACTTTCTTCTTTTCCACATAACTATTGCCGTTTGAAGATCCCAAACTCCATGATTTTCATGCACCATTCTCCCCCCAACTACATGCAACCAAACCTCATCCTTCATCGATCGATAAAACTAAAACCTAAATTTAAGCTAGATCCACACATTAAATGCGAGCTACATTATAATCTAAGCAAATTCTAAGCTTATACAACAAGTTTTTGTATCCTATTTGAAAAGATCAAGCTAGATCTCTACATTCATAATCTTTCATCAATCATGGGAAAAGATCAAAAAAATTTTCATAATTCAAGCAAAAAAGGTTCCATTTAACACCAAATGATGTGAGTAATGATGTTACTAAGCTTAGTTACCTTGGTTGCGAGTAAAATGACCAAAATTTTGAAATTTGGGCAGCACCTCCCTCTACATTCATAATCTTTCATCAATCATAGGAAAAGATCAAATTTTCTTCATAATTCAAGCAAAAAAGAGGCTCCATTTAACACCAAATGAAGTGAGGAATGATGTTACTAACCTTAGTTACCTTGGTTGCGAGTAAAATGACCAAAATTTTGAAATTTGGGCGCACACTACTACAAATGAGGCTTATATCAGACAAGACGATCACGCGAGCGGTTTTGAAAACCGCTCGTAATATGGAACATCACAGCGGTTATGTACTCAAACCGTACATGCGTATATCACGACGGTTTTATATTACACCGATCAGTGATATAAGAAATATCAAAGACGGTTTCTAAATATAACCGCTGCGTGATGGCTATAATACTCATTCTGAGGCGGTTTGAAGTAAAACCATTCAGGATTTCACTGACGGTTATATAACACAACCGTCTGTAATATCTGATAATCATTACTGAGCGGTTATATTTAGAAACCGTCTGCGATATTTCTTGTATCACGACGCGTGTAATATAAAACCGCTCGTGATAATACCGCTCTCGTAAAAACAGAGCCTCGATCCATCCACTTCGCTTATAGGGTTTGGTTTCTATGCTAAGTGGCTACTTTGTGGAAGTGAGGCGATTTTTGAAAGAAAGCCATTGATTTCAAGGGTGATATTAGATTCATTTGATTTTGGTGATCTAAGGTTAGTAATGAGTTCTCTAATTGCATGCGATCTAATTCAATATCTAGGTTTGTTAGAACAGAATTAATTTAAAGATTGTTTGATTAGATCTAGTTTAATTGTAGCTGGATCCATATGTTGTTTGTGATATTTGGTTAGTAATGTATTTTAATTGCATTATATTCAACATCTATCTTGATAAGGAAGGAATTTGATGATTTTTTTAGATCTAGCTTGTAGAACCATGTGTTGGTTGTTTGATGTATAAGGTTAGCTAGTAATGGTTCTATTTGCATAATATAATATTCGATCATGATGTAGCTAGCTAGCTTATTAAGGATAGAATTTAAAGATTGTTTAGATCTAGCTTATAGATCAATTCAAGTCTTTTGGTGATCTAAGGTTAGTAATGGGTTCTAATTTCATTATTATATTGAAGATTAATTTGAATTGTGTTAATTATTTCTTTGTGATGTAATTAAGGTATGTAATTGCATAATTAGTTTAAGAATGTGTGCATACGCACTACACCTAGTGCACTTAATATTTAACACTAAGTGTTACATGTGTAGCGTAGATGGATCGAAAGTGGATGTCTGCCGAGAACCGTCATTTAGTGCCGAGTACCTTAATGGCGTCTCCACTTTCAAAAGAGCCGCAAAGGAGGATATGTTTAATAAGGGTGCAATTCATGTCATGTCCGTATGCATTGATTGCGAAAATCAAGATGTTTGAAACTCAATAGCAGATCGGCTAACACTTGATTGAAGGGGTTTCAAAAGGGCTATACATGTTGGACCACCATGGCGAAGAGCATAATATCTGAAGCGACAAGTAGTGTTAATATCATCGGCGATGTCAATGATATGTCGGATGATCATATCGATTGTGCCCGATGAGGACAGGTTGCACGATGACAATTTGGATCGAGATGCTACGCGATGCGTAAGAAACCTTGATGACAGGGAATATGGACAGTTCCAGGGCTTAATGGAGGACTCGGAGAAACCTTTGTTCGCAGGGTGCAAGTTGAAATACACAAGGTTATCATCCGTGCTTCAACTACTCAAATTGAAGGCAAGCAACGGTTGGTCCGACAAGAGTTTCACAACAATAAGCACGCCTATTGGCCGACATGCTTCCAGAGGGAAACAAGTTGCCGACAAGCACCTACAAAGCCAAGGTGTTCTTTGTCCCTTGGGAATGGAAGTAGAAAGAATACATGCATATCCAAACGATCGTATCCTGTGCGCAAAGAGTACACAAACTTGCATATATGTCCGATTGTGCAACGATCCGGTACAAGCGTAAGAGTCATTCAGATGATGATGGCGAGAGCATTGAGGTGAAAAAAGGTCCTCCCGCTAAGGTGGCATGGTATCTGCAGTAATTCCCCGCTTGAAGCGTTTGTTTGAGAACCCAAAGGAGGCAAAAGCATGCGCTGGCACTTTGAGGAGCGTAAGAATGATGGAATGCTAAGGCACCTCGCCGATTCCATCCAAGAGAGAAACATCGACAGAGCTTTCAAGAATTCGGTGCGGATCCGAGAAATATAAGGTTTGGATTGAGTACAGATGGAATGAATCCTTTCGGTAACATGAGCAAGGCAAGATAGCACTTGGCCCGTAAATCTCAGATCTACAACCTTCCTCCTTGGTTGTGTATGAAGCGGAAGTACATTATGTTGTCTCAGGCTTATCCGAGGACCGAAACAACACGGGAACGATATTGATGTGTACCTAGCTCCATTGGTGGAAGATCTAAAACACTGTGGGTTACCGGGTACACGATGGGATGCGATAAACGAGAGAACTTTACTTTGCATCGCTTGTTGTTCTCGCACCATAAATGATTACCCCGCCCTTGTTAACTCGTCGTGCCGAGTACAAAAGGAACCAAAGCCCGCACTCACTACTTAGTTGATACCGAGAGTTTATGGTGAATCACTCCCGCAAAACCGTGTACATGCGTCATCGAGGTTCCTTCGAGGAATCACCCATATCGCAAGATGAAGCAACTTTTGACGGAAGGAACGAAAATGGTTCAGCTCCAAGGCGCTTTGAGCGGAGAGATGTTCATGACATTGTTAAGGATTTGGATGTTGCGTATGGAAAGGGACGTAAATCAAGTACCCGTGAAAAGAGCATGTGGAAGAAGAGATCAATATTCGGGACCTACCTTCTTATCGAGCACCTAGAAGTTCGCCATCGCATCGATGTCATGCACGAGAGAAGAATGTCGTGACGGCGTGATTGGTCTCTTACTCAACATTAAGGGTAAAACAAAGGATGGTATCAACGCACGGCTTGACTTGGTCGATATGGGCATAAGACTGAGTTAGCACCGAAGAGAGGCCGATAAAGGCCGTGACGCATTTGAAACCCGCTTGTTATACTCTGTCAAAGGCCGAAGAACTAAAGCGTGCGCTGCTTGCATGGTGTGAAAGTTCGTCCTGTTACTCCTCCAACATGAAGAGACTTGTTTAGTTGCAAGATTTGAAATTAACCGCATGAAGTCTCATGATTGTCATGTCTCGATGACACAGATGCTCCCGTCGCAATTAGAAGTATTTTGCGGTCAAGGTCCGAGAGACAATCACTAGGTTTGTGTTATTTCTTTAACACAATCGCTAGAAGGTCATCGATCCCGAAGGACTAGATGCTCTGCAAGTCGAGGTGGTGATGACTCTATGTAATCTTGAGATGTATTTCCTCCATCATTTTTCGATATCATGGTCCATCTCATTGTTCACGCTTGTGACAGAGATAAATATATGCGGCCGATGTTCCCACGTAGCATGTACCCGCTCGAGAGGTACATGGGAATTCTCAAGTCTTACGCACGAATCGATCTCGTCCGGAGGGTAGCATTGTCGAAGGTTATGCAATGAAGAGGCCGTCGAGTTCTGCCGATTACATGGCCCAGTCGAACCAATAGGTGTGCCTCGATCTCGCCATGAGGAGGCTCAGGTATCGGGACCATCGGAAGAAAAGCAATCACGCTCGATTCGGTTCGCGTATGCTCGAGCCCATTTCACGGTTTTGCAACACATGGTCTGTAGTGTCCGCCTATATCGCCGAGCATAAGCAATGGCTAAGGCAAGAGAATCCAAAGACGGCAGAGTCTTGGATCACGAGACAAGATAACCTTCAGCTCAACAAATGGTTGAAGGAGCGACCTATCTTTGGGAGCTCGCCGATGATTTCTGTTGACATGGTTGGCAAAAGGACCAACTTTTACAGTTGTCACATGGAAAGGATATGACTTAAATGGGTACATATTTTACACGAGAGATCAAGATATGAAGAGTACAAACCAGAACAGCGATGTCCGCATAGATGCATTCAATAATACCGCTGGGTTGACGAGGAGCTCCTACTATGGGTTCATAGAGGATATATGGGAGCTCGACTACGTACTTTTCAAGATTCCCCTATTTCAGTGCCGTTGGGTCCACCTCCAGCATGTGAAGGTTGACAGGAATGGCATCACTACTGTGGACCTCGAACGTGTCGGATACCAAGATGAACCATTCGTACTCGCTAACCAAGTTGTTCAAGTCTTCTATGTAACCGACCCATCCAACAAGAAGCGCCACGTAGTTCTTCTAGAAAAAAGGAGAATTGTCGGAGTTGAGAATGTAGTAGATGAGGAAGAGTACAATCAATTTGATGAGTTGCCACCTATCGGAAATGACATCCTGGTCCCAGAAGAACAACATGAGGAAGCAAGCTACACACGCGTCGATCATCATGAAGGGCTAATTTTCATACAAAAGAATAAGCATGTGGTGGCATAGTTATGAGAAGGGTGCATTGTCATCATGCTTACTAATTTTCATGTGTAATAATATTACATTAATGCTATTGTAAAGATGATACGACCCATCATGCTTTGTACATATGATTGTGATGATCTTTGTAAGTAGCTTGTGAAGCATCTGAATTATGTATATAGGATTGTGATGATCTTTGTAAGTAGCTCATGAAGCATCCGGATTGATGGAAAAGATGCAAGTATGAGAGCACGATTTATTCCTTAATATCAATATGATTCCAAATACATGATTCAAAGATGGCCATTCGGACATAATTGATGACAAGAAATAAATTATGTAGACTATGGCAAACAAGAATGTAATCATGTCTACTTTGGCAATATGGAAATAGTTGTATGTGATTGCTCTCAGATTTTAGGGTTTGAATTGAGGATTAGAATCTCCACATCAACCACAAGATGCACTCTATATTCTGTAAACGACAACTTTCCCGTAAGATACAACAAAGTGGCATGCATAAGAGTCGATTGGCGAACCGACAAGTGAATGTCATGAAGCAAAGACATATCACGAGCGGTTCTTTAACATAACGATTTGTGATGTTATTTGTCACAGACGGTTATGTTACCTAACCATCTGTGATATCTCAACATCACAGACGGTTCTATTATATAACCGTCTGTGATATTCAACATCACGCAGCGATTCTATTATATAACCGCTCGTGATATTCAACATCACTGCACTATTCTATTATAGAACCGTCAGATAATACATCACTGCATCGTTATATTTTAGAACCGCTCGTGATGTGCTCTCTCTATATATCTCCCGCGTGTAGGGCTCATTCATAGCGCGGCAAACCCTAACTCTTTGAGACGTTTTGTGTCCCGCGGCGGCCTCACCCTCCCGGCGTCCTCCCCCTCCCGGCGTCCTCCCCTTCGGCGTCCTCCCCGGCATCGACGTGCTCCCCATCGTCGCCCTCCCCTCGCAGCGACGTGCTCCCCTCGGCGTCCTCCCCTGGTGACCTCCCCATCGTCGTCCTCCCCCAGCCGACGTGCTCCCCATCATCGCGTTGGCCTCTTTTCTAAACAAAGAGTCGGTCTTTGTTACGGTGTAAGTGTGTCGCATCTTTCTTTCTTTCTTCTGTTGGTGTGGGTGATTGGTACTGCTCTATGGGTATCAGTGAACCGATCGAGTATTTCTGGGGGACTAGCCATCGAGCTAGAGGCCATTTCTCGATCTGGAGGCTCTGATTTTGTTCTACTACTGCTGCTTGATGATGATTCAATTAAATGAGGCTATATTGATTTGCTAGTTAGTGAGTTCCTTCTGTGATTCAGCACTGTTTAGATCATTGTGTCTAGAATTCAACTTGAGTCAAGGTTGTTCTGCTGCACATGTGATATGCTATCCTGTCGTGATTCAGCTCTTATACTCGCACTTATTTCGCTTGTCTCATTGTGTGGATGTCCTAGTTTTAGGGGAGGTCTTTGCGAAATTTTTATTAAGTTAAGCAACCTCCTAGTTCGCTTGTCCTCTTTGTTCAAGAGCTTTTCATAGTCCATAGTTGAGTTCTAGTGAATCAATTTTCTTAACTTGATCTTGAATTGCGTAGATTCACTAATCTCGATTTGTATACCTGTGATATTGTTGAAATTGATGTTGGAGGGTTCTTTAAGAGCAACCCATCAATTTAGATAATCTGAGAGCAAAGTTGCTTATATGCTAGTCCTTTGTGTTATCTTGTTTATGTCATACCTCTTGTGTGTGAATTATGTATTCTCATATATATGCTTAAGAGGAATAATAAACAAAGTCTTGCTCTTATACTCGCACTTATTTCGCTTGTCTGTGTGTGGATGTCCTAGTTTTAGGGAGGTCTTTCAAATTTTTATTAAGTTCTAAGAACTTCCTAGTTCGCTTCTTTTGCTAAAAGGATAATAACAAGCCATTTAGGCTAGTTCTTTTAAAAGGCTAATAACAAGCCATTTAGGCTAGTTCTTTTAAAAGGCTAATAACAAGCCATGGTATCCACAAACTTATTCACTCTAATTTGATTTTATTTGTTCTTCTCTTTTAGTTCGCTTGATACTACTTTAACTTATAAAGAAGATGTCGTCCTCTAATCCATCGTCTGAAGGACATGATGTGCCCTCAAAAGAAGAATCGACTCGCTACCGCAAGAGGACCAAACAAAAGGCCAACAGATCGATATACCATTACGTAGATCGATCCAAAGGATGGGGCCCCTAGAAAGCCAAAAAAGGCAGCAAATGCATTTTAGAGTATGTGCGGGATAGTACGGAACGGGTTCGATCACGCTATCTTCTTGGAGGTTGGTGACTATTGAGGCTCGCAATGCCTTGCCGACGGAAGTTCTTTCATCGCTCAACATTCGGAAGAATTCGCCCCTAGTGCGATGGTATGCCTTCGCCATGCAGAAAGGCATGGAAGACCTTCAAGCATACGCCAGAGACTACGCCAAGAAGAATATAGATCCATACTCTAAGTATGGGTTCATTGATGCGACACGTGGCGGTGTTTTGTTGAGATGAAGACGACAGCAGGCAATTCAAGCGCCAAAGTGAAGCAAACAAGGCTTTGCAGCAAGGAACACTCACCCCCACAGACTCGCCTTCGCGCTCATGCGGGAAGAGAGCGCAATGGGACAGGAGGACGAGGAGGGTATCTCGCCATTTCCAAAGAATCACAGATCCACGTGCTAGAGATCGCTAAGAGCGAGGTCTTCGCCACATCCTCCGCATAACCGTCTCCTTCAGAAACCCCGCGGACGAGGAAGTCTCGCCAATGCCCGTAATATATAAATCGAACTACCAATTTTACGTAATTAGTCCATGACTTCATAAGTGAAATAACTTGTCGATCTCTTCGGGTAGCGTTGAGTACACAATCGGCCGATGGCTCTTTTTGCCGATAGGGAGAAAGATGCACCGCCCATGGCCTTGGGAAACAAGGAACACCCCGGTCGTATAAGAGGCATAGGGTTTTGTTCCATGGAAAACTGGATTCGTAAGACTTCCACGATACCAAGTAAGAAGAGAACTAAAGCCGAGCGCGAGTCAAATCTTATAAAGAATTTGGAGGACAAGTTGAGAGGAGAGTTGAGAGAAGAGTTGAGGGGAGAACTGAGAGAAAAATTTTATGAAAGGATAAGAATCCTCAAGGAAAGGCTCACCAATCAAGAAAGAAATAATGTACAAGCCCTGTAGTATGTCCGCAAGTCAGCCCCATCGCCTGTGAAGAGCAGCCGTGCATCCGCTCCTCCAAGTGATATAGATGAACATAGCGGACTTATCTGTCAGATGTGACATTAAGGTGGCCCAGCGCAATCTCCAAGTGAGAATTAACAATGGCACCGTTCCTCTGACGGCTGCTTGGGGCATGGCGTATCCATCCACTAAGGGGACCATGGTGCACGGTACCATGATAGCGTCGGGTTTCACCAAGGTCAATGTGGATGGGGTATTTGATAGTTTCAAAATTGTCGATCTACAGAAGCCACCAAACGATGAGATCGTGAAACTTGGGGATGCCATTGGCACATTCATCCAATGGCCTAGCGGCGACATCTCCATGGTCGCCCCTTCTGTCATGCAACAACCGCGACGATCTGATTCGCCTATTGTATCGCCGTCTGATCAGTTGGCTACCAAATCAGCAGTCGTACAGCAGACTCCACTTGATGTACATAATGTTGACCTCTTTCCTGCCCATTCCTCTCCCGTGAAGGGTTCATACAAAACAAAGAAAGGCAAGGGCAAACAGAAGAAAGAAGAGCAAGAACAAGTCGACTATCCATCTGCTGAGTTGGCTAAACAATACAAGTTAAGAGAGCCGTTATTAACAAAAGGCAGCGTAACTTCACTTAGTATACCTTGCCAACAATTGCATATGTGGTACACCCAAGAAGCTGGAAAGCCAGAGCGTGAACGTACAACAAGTATCAGCGTTAAGTTCAAGTATGAACATCTATTCAACGACTCATGGGGGCTTCTTCACGGTCGATTTTCGGACTTGTTCCATCTCTACAACCTCGACGCCCTCGACGCCGCACTCATAAGATGCTGGACCTTGTAAGTGTGTGCTATCACAGTCTACATTGGTCTAATAGTGATAAATGTACTCCAATATATATATAATTTGCCTTTGTATATATAGATACATGCAACTTGAAGCGACACGGCAGAAACTATCGATCGGTTTCCTCGACCCACATATAGTCTCAAAGCAAACAATGGATGATGATATAAACATGGTCGAGAAATACGTGATAGAGGCATTGCTAGCAGAAAAAGATAAAGAATTCATACTTATACCCCATAACCCAGGGTAAGTGCTACCACATGCTATACTTTGGTCTGTACTGTGCACACAACTCTGTTTTGTTCATTGTCTATTGTGATATACCTGTGTAGGTTTTACTGGGTTCTAATTGTAATTGAACCAGCCACAAACCGGGTTAAGTACCTTGATTCCGGACGTGGCGGAAACCACGACTTGACACCTATCACAAAATTACTCACCAGGTAATCACGTTTCCTACGTACATGGTCGTGTAAGTTGTTCTAGGTTTATATTGCTATTGGAATGGCTTAGGCTAACCTTTTGCAATCTTGTAGAGCGTTCAAACACGTGAAAGATTGGACTAAACTACAGCATGATTTGAACTTTCTGGTATCCGCTATACACAACAATTCTATATCAAACCCCGTAATAGTGACTCTAGAACTAACCGTAGGTTTTATTTGCAGTGCCACCAGCAAGGTCAGGGAAATAACCTATGTGGATTTTATGTTTGCTACAACATGCAAACCATCGTCGCTAAAAAAGTAGCAAGACAGCTTAAAGCTGCTGGATCGAGGCCCATTTGAGCAACATTAGAGGAAAGTTTGTTTCTTCCTGCTCACCGAAGTAATACATAAAAAAGGCGCGTTCCACGCAGCTTGATAACTTCTGGAGTTGTACAATTGTCAAATGGTATTCATTAATTCGGAAAATATGTCAAAAACTTGCGATTATTCTTGTTTGTACGATTCATTGTATTGTCACATGATATTATCCTTAATACATATTTGCTCATCTTGAATGCAACAACATAACAATGTCTTGCTTGTTGAACTAGTTGTTTTTCCTACATTTCAGAACCTCCATTATTTATGGTTTGTTGTTGAAATTTCGATCTACTTAGGTATTCTGCATCAATATCAAGAATTTACATGGTGATGTAAATGAAATTTTCAGATTATTTATAGATTACTCTAGTTAGGCTAATTAAAGATTGAACAAATGTGATTGCAAGTCGGTCTTCCATAATCAAATGTGATTGAACAAATGGAAGACCCGACTTGCAATCACATTTGTTCAATCTTTAATTACCCTACCTAGAGTAATCTATCAAGTACATCTACAAATTTTTTCAAAGTACCATTTTCTCCCACTGTGGCACGACGGTGACGCCACAAGAAGAGCATGTCGTCCGAGTACTCTGACCGCGGGCACGACGGTGACTTCAAGCAAGGCCACTTCATATGGCATGAAGCAGATCACACACTCGAGTGTGTCCGGCTCGATCAAGCACACTATGGTTGCCGAGACTCGCCATACCGCTCAAGGGTCTTGGTTGATTTATTAGTCGAGTTCCATCAACATTATCATAAGAAGGAGAAAAGCGCTACAAATGTTTATATTTTAAGTCTATCCCGATCGCACAAATCTCTGCCACAATGCATATAGGAAGTGCAGATATTCAATTACAACATCTATAACTGACAGTGCCTTTGTAAATATCAAGTAGAAATATTGATGGAAATTTCAACAACACCATAAATAATGGAGGTTCTACGGGGTGTGGAAAAAAGGTCATCACAGCACGGTTCTTATCTAAAACCGCTCGTGATAAGTTCAGATCACGACGGTTATGATTTGAAACCGCTCGTGATATTTAGTTATCACGCACGGTTCTCGCTTGAAACCGTCTATGATAACTAAATATCACATGACGGTTTATTAATACAACCGCTCGTGATATATATTTTCTCGCATCGTGGAAAACCGCTCGATGATCTCCTTCATCATGCATTTATTGTTACCGACGGTTCACAAAACCGCTCGATGACATTTACGAACCGTCTGTGATTACGATTTGAATAGTGGCACCTCCTCCCTTGAAGCTCTTGGTCAAGCTCCACTATTCTTTTTGCGCGACCGAAATGATCTTGGTCTCGACAGAGAGCGGAGGAGGAAGAAGTTTAAATTGGAACCTAGTAGACATAGTAGCGGTTGGAAACATTTAATCGGTATCGATGATCTAACATCGAGACGGTTAGTGTCACGAATCGTACTAATGAGATCCCTAAATAGTACTGCTTTAGAACACAAACCGACATCGATGTTAGATCATCAAGACGGCCGAGTGCTTTTGAACCAAGATCGAGCCCCCTCCCCGCAGCCCTCGCTGTCGCTTGAACCGGATCAGCAGTAACTATCGGGCCCGGGTTGTGCCCAACCGGCACTGATGGGCTGGTATTAAAGGTCAGTTCTGTAGTAGATCCCCCCGTGCGCCGCACCAGACCTCACCTCACTTCTTGGCCTTGGGTTGCTCGCCCGTTTCCTCGGCCCCGGCCCCCGTGTCGGGGACGGTGAGGTTTTGTCAGATCGACCTTCCTGGCCATACATCTTAGTTCCTAACCTAATAGAACTTCTTAGTTCCAATCGCTGGTTGATGTTGAAGGAAGGAAGGAATTTTGGTCCCTTGATTCACTTGTTCATCACATCCCCTGTTAATGCCATGGTAACGATTTTTTTAAAATAATATTATTTTTAAAAGAAATTGCGACATTAATACGCAGATTTAAAAAATTGCAAAAATAATACATCTTTGCCAAACTGTTTGGCAAAAATATTATTTTCACCAAACTATTCGGCGAAAATGTGCTAATACGTCATTATTACGCGGTTTAAACCCTAATCACCAGGGTCACCCTATTTTCGCCAAATGGTGTGGCGAAAATAGGTCCACCAAACAGTGTGGCGAAAATGGCGAATCGCCACACCGTTTGGCGAAAATAGGCGCATACTAGTCCGACGACGTCGAACGGCTGGGTGAGCGAAGAAAGAAAGAAAAGAGGGCAACACTCGAGCGACGACAGCGAAAAAAGAAAGGGAGAGGGAGAGGAAGAGGAAGGGAGGGAGAGGGAGAGAGGGAGAGAGAGAGAGAGCACGCGCGGGAGAGAGAGAGGAGAGACAGCGCGCGCAGGAGAGAAAGAGGAGAGTGCTCAAGAGAGGAGGGAGAGGAAGAGAAGAGAGAGAGAGGAGGGAGGAAGAAGGAAGAAGGGAAAAAGAGGAAAAAGAGGTAAAATCTTCACTTTTTAATTTTTTTTATTAAATTTTTATGGTGAAAATTAATTTAGTCAAATATTAGATATTGATGCAATATTAGAGATTTTAGATATTGATGCAATATTAGTGATTTTAGATATTGATGAAATATTAGTGATTTTAGATATTGATGCAATTGGCGTATACTAGATATTGAGGTAATATTGGCGATACTAGATATTGATGTAATATTAGTGATATTAGATGTATACGATAGTTAGTGATATAGTTAGCGATATTTTATTTATGCAATTTGCAGCCACTGATATAAATCTTATGTTGTTAAATATTTTGACATAACAATTGAAAATTACGCTTTCAACATGTTGTAAAATATTATGATATTGTTCTTGTATTAATGCTAAAAAGAACTGCATGGTCTAAACTCAAGCAGTAAGAATGTATTGATACCTGATTATTTATAGAAAATGCCTCATGATAATTTTCTCATTCAGGAGGGAATCGTTGTTATATTAACACTATTGTTTTCAAGATTTGTGAACTCAATTTATATAAAATTTAATTTTGTTTAGTTAGTGATATTAAACATTAGTGGTGATCTAAAAAATCAATTTTGTTTATGTCGTCGCAGTAATGTCGGATCCAGTGAAATTTAGGGTATATTATGGTGATGGTGAAGTAAAAACTGGGCAGAATGGTGTTGATTTGAGCAGTTTTGTAGTCACCATGGTGAAACACTTATTCTCCGATAGCATCCGTGATATAAAGCTTTGGTTGACCCAATATTTTTCCCTTGATCCAAATGTTTACTCTGTTACCATTCAAATCTTATTCACGCGTAGTAAGGGTGACCCGGCTCTGTGGGAGTTGAAGAAAGTAGATCGGATGTACTTGTGGCAGAAATGGTTAAGGTGGTGTAAGGGGTTTTGCCTTGAATGTGTAATGCTGGTGTAGGCTTACCCTAGAGAAGAGGTAAATATTAGCGGTGTGGGTGAAAGCAGCACATCGGCTACAGCTGAACAAGTTCAGGAAGTGGTGCCAGTTGAGGTAGCAACGGAGGATGATAACAGGGATACAGCAAACACAGAAGGTCAGGCCGATGAAGGGGAGGAGATCCAGCAACTTGTTGATCAATTGGAGTTGATGGACCGTATGACGATGCAAGATGAAGTTGAAATGTTGGAGTGTGATGATGACATCGACGAAGATGAGGAGGGGGGAAGATGATGATGATGAAATGCATGATAGTACTAGCAACAGATGTACCGATCCCTGACGAGTGGAACAGGAAAAACAAAGCTAGTATGGAAGTTTTGTGGGGACATGAGTTGCGTTGGGAGTATGGTACCAATGCTATTCGGCTGAATCAAATTTTCGCAAACAATTCTGAGTTGAAGTTGGCAGTGAGGCTATGGGCACTATCGCAGTAGAGAGAGTTCCGGGTTGTTTTGTCCAGGCTAGATAGATACACAGTGAAGTGCAGAATTGAAGGATGTGAATTCCAAGTACATGTATACAAGCCGAAGTACGAGACATTTTGGATTGCATCACGAGTAGATGGACACACATGCAGACTAGAAAATGTTCTGGAGAAACACCGCAACTTGAATGCGGCTGTAATCGCTAGCATGATGTTCAATGAGATTATCGAGAAGCGGGACATTGAGTGTTCTTATATTCAAAAAGTAATCTTGAGAACATTTAAGTACCAGATAAGTTACTCGATGGCCTAGCGTGCGAAGTAAAAGGCATTAGAGAAGAGATTTGGTATATACGAGGCTTCGTATGATAGATGTTCAAGGAAGGAAGGAACTTTGGTCCCTTGATTCACTTGTTCGTCACATCCCCTGCCAATGCCATGGTTGTCTGTTTCTTGCGCTTATGCAAAATGTAAGCTTGTAGGCGTGCTGCGATGGTGTTCGTGGGGCGGAGGGGAGCTACATTTTTCTGAGTAGTGCTCGCTTATGAGTCGAGAGGTCAGATTTTCGAGGGTAGATCGATTGGAAGTAGTCAGGCCAAAAAACTTGAAGAAGGATTAAGCCCAGCCTAGAGAGCGGAGAGTTCTCGTCTATGTTGGGCTCTGATGGCGCTAAAAACTTGAAGAAGGATTAATCGATTATAACACATCAGACGAACACCGGATGCAACAATTAAGACGTGCCAACCGATTTGATCCTGCATTCGATAAGATAAATATAAAATACGCTTAAAGTCGATCTAGCAGAACAATCGGTTTAGATCTAAACAGCTAAGAAGCCAATCATCAAGGGTAACACTAAATCTAATTAGCCGATTAAGGCTAACCAGATGATAAAGATAGATTTTTTTCCCAAAAAAGACGATACACAACAAGATCAAAAAAAAACCTAGCGTAATTGAAAGTGATCAACAATCGGCGATACACAGTTTTATTGGTCAAATCAGATTACAAGAGAGAATCTAAATTATAGAGGCCACTCCTAGTCGATAGACAGTAAATAAAAGTAATACGACTAGATTGATTGGATTGTGTTGTTGTGTCGCCTGCCCTGACCACCTTTTATATTATCGGCCGATCGTATCCTTTTCTAACATGCTATA
The DNA here is from genome assembly GCA_036346375.1 of Guadua angustifolia. Lineage (NCBI taxonomy): Eukaryota > Viridiplantae > Streptophyta > Magnoliopsida > Poales > Poaceae > Guadua > Guadua angustifolia. Next base: position 18,158,802 of record CM070506.1, on the reverse strand, counting down.
AAGTATAATCCGTATCGGCCTTAACTTAGACAATTCTTCCTATAAATATCGGTCATAATCCAAAATTCAAACCTTGCCTTTCATATCCGATATCGACTAAAATATCTTTTAATCCTTAGTCTGACAACTTAATCATACCTTGCCAAATCTTGGTGCAAACAGGCTCCCAGACAAGGTCTTACAATTTGTGAATGAACGCAGACATTGTATGGAACACATTCTTTCGTATATCTACAGATCCCAGTTGCTAGTGAATTATGCAATTACACAATTACACTATAATAGCTTATGCTAAACGTTTAGCGGCCATGTAGCGTAAACAAAAACAACTGCATATTACAAGTAGGTGTTCTTTAATGTTCTACCTCTTGACTTGCATATACTGACAAGAAATATGCATGTGAGCATGAGCAGGCATGCTATAATTGGGAGTACAATCTTTACCACATCGCTCTTCTTCTTCTTCTTGTTCACTGCAGAAATATGTCCCGTGAAGAAAGTGAGTGAATAGAATTTAGTGCATCAAGCATAGCCTGCGAGAGTACGTATTTACCCTTTTAAAGTTTTTATTTTGAGGAGTGTGTCGATCTACCACCAATCTGTCAGTCTAAAGCAACCCCTAGTATTTGGCTAGCTAGTGTTCGAGTGATACTAGGACAGGTAGCTATTTTTTTTGAAGAAATGGTAAAAATTGATGAGCTTGTTCGAATGAATCTATCTACTTTATAATAAAAGCTGATGACATGTGATTTACAGCTGTTGCCAAAAAAAGAAACATGTTAGAAATTCTGACAAACTACCGAGAAAAAAGAAATATGTTAGAAATTTTAAAAAAAGAACATCCAAACCTTACTTTGGTGGAGGCATCGATTTGATAGTTGGCTTAATTAGAGATATACGAATTTGAAATAATTTTGAAAACATCTAGCACGTAATTTTGTAGATCCTAATTTTAGTGCCATAGATTTGATAGATCACATAAAGATATGTTAATTTGAAAATAAAGTGATACATTTTACTAACGAGAATTCAATCCTCTTTTACATGGGGAGATATCCCAAAATAAATTTCGCTAATTAAATATGAAATCAAATATTTGTTTACCTAAAAAAAGTATTTTGTTAGCGAAATAGAATTTCGAACCCACAGAAAATATTGTACATTGTACTGTATCATACTACATCGTGCAATTGTGCGAGCCAATTAGCTCGTTAATTACAATGACGGTATGTATGAGGTATAAAAATTGTTGTGTTTAGTTTGCCGTGCAGTTTTAAATTAATGTTCTTTTTTGACAAATTGTCACATCATTTTTTACATAATTAAATTTGTGTAAAACTAGTATATAATTATGTAAAAAGGCCATGCAGAAAAGAATAATATTCTTTTTTTAGAAAATGTCACATCGTTTTTTACATAATTTAATTTGTGTAAAACTAGTATATAATTATGTAAAAAGGTCTTGCAGAAAAGAATATTGTTCCTCATCCAAAACCTAAAAAATTGAGTACTTCTTAATAAAATAGTACTCAAATAGGAGAAGGGGAGGCAAATTGATTTCGTCTATTAGATCTAGATTTAAAGGCTTAAAATTTGAATGCTATTTAGCATGAAAACACTTAGATTCTCCCTAAACGCCATCTTAAATTAAATGTTTCAATTCATTATGAGTAGGGCCACGGTCACATTTTGTTGGCACTATTGTAGCCGTAGAAAAAACAAAGCTAACATGGAATTAACGGAACATACCAGGAAAACCAGCGAGCCAAAGGTATAGGTTCTCGTCAATGTCGCTAGCCTTCTCCATGTCGACAAGCTCACCTGTCCAAACCAAGCACCTTGATAGGTCACCCGTCGTTGTCGTCGTGAGGACACCATTCAAGTTGGCATATGCGTACACCATGCACGAGCAGTTGCGGTTACTCTCAGCAGCACACTCCTCAAAGCTTCTGTTCCTAATATGCAAGAACTTGTCGGGCGCCTTCATCCCTAGCAATGTCAAGAAATGGTTCTCACCGTCGATTTCAGCGCCTTTTCGCAGCATCCTTCGAAAAGCTAAGGTTAAAGCCGCCACGGCTCGAACTCGTCAAGGCACTTGCACTCCGGATTGCCCTCGTGATGTCGTGAGTAGCCGAACAATTCAAGACGAGCCATAGTGGCTCTGACCATTGTTGGGGGCCTCATACAAATCCAGCCACGACAAAGGATTGGTTATTCCATGTACGGAGCTTCAAGTTGCCCATGAAGTCCAGCTTCGCGAGCGTTCTCTGTGAGCCATCAGCTGTGTTGTACGTTGCGTAGATCTCCTCCCCATCGTCGACAGTCTATGCCCAGATGAATCTGCTGATGTCGGAGGGCATCGTATCAGTCCATACCGGGTTGTGCTAGTATGGATTTGCCTCGTGCCAGGTAATGAGCTGGAGGCCTGAGCTGGGGTCACCGCTGAGGGAGAAGTTGCCGGTCGATGGGTCATGAGAACCCTTCCATGCAACGATGCGCACTGCTATGTGGGTCTTGTAGTTCGTCCATATCCTGAAACCAGGGAGGATAGTGTCAGTTGGGTGGTCATTGCTCTACCATATCTCGGTGCCGTTCCACGACTGGAGGACAAAGTTCCCTGTGTCGAGTAGCACTACGACAGCTCTGTCACCTTTGGTGGTGATATTGTTGTTCGTCGTCCAAAGGACACGGCCTTTGGAGTCTGACAAGACAAGGTTAGAGCTGTTGGTCACAACTAGCTTCCCTGACGAATTGCTTGGGATTGGATTGTCGCAGTTAGCAACCCACACGTATATTTGCTTAGGGATGTTGTGGTACCATATGCCAACATTTGTGTTTGCACTTGAGTTTGTCGGGGAGAAGAAGCCTAGAGTAAAGATGCCACCGTTTGAGATGAGCTTGTCACCGGGGGAGAGTGGCTTTGCAGGTGTTAGGCGGTCATCGGACTTGCATGAAGAGATCAAGAGCAGGAGGATGAAAATGGGGACGGAGGTCATATTCTTTTGCATGAACACTGAACTACATGGCAATACTATATATATTATACAGGGCAACATATCTAGTGCAAATGGCTATTCGGTGCTAAAATGCTAACATCCATTACGGGCCATCTGATCTATCATGTGCGGTTCAGATTGAGGGTGGTGGAAGCCCCTCATAGAATGAGGAGAGAAATAGAGGGGGTTTTTCGCAAAACCGTTTAAGTGATAAGGGGTTCCACCACTCTCAATCTGAGCCATACATGAAAGATCGGATGACCCACGATAAATGTTAGCATTTTAACACTGAACAACATTTTGCACCAAATACGTTACCATTATACAGAGGGAAATAATTGGGGTTGTCTGCTTCTTGACAGTTGGACGAAATAGTACATGTGTGTTTTTTGTTGACCCTTCCAACAGCGATGAGATAACTCCGATTCAGGTTCAAATTTTGTTGGTAGAAAAAATTGTTCCAAGCGAAAAGTAAATTTCGTCCGAAATTGATAAATTCGCCGAGGACATTCAAAATTCAAATTTCAAAATTCAAATCCGGTTTTTTTGGATCGAATTTCTGAAATTTGCGAAATTATCCGAATTTCGCGAATTTCCAAATTTCGGCCAAAATGAACTGACTGAAAATGGGTTCAAACGACGTTGAAAAATTTTGAAAAGTTTTTTGTAGGTTCCTGACATTTAAAGATGTTCTCATAAATATTTCAGGTGATTATCAGATCTGTGGAATTTTTAAAAATTCAAACATTGATCTATGTAGATGAAACGTTGATCGGTAAGTTTGAACCGGATGAAAAATAGTACAAACTACGTTAGAAAACTTTGAAATTTTTTGTGGAGATTCCTGACATACTTACAATATTTATATAAAAATTTCAGAAGATGATAAAATGTGAGGAATTTTTAAAAATTTAAACATTGGTACTGTCTTGGTAAAGCGTTGAGCGGCAAGTTTCATCCGAATGAAAATTAGAACAAACGAGCTTTTAAAATTTTGAAAATTTTTCTGTATGGTCCTGACACATCCATAATATTCTCATAAAATTTTCATATGATGATCAAGTGTCATTAATTTTAAAAAATGTGAAAAGTGCTACTGTCCTGTTAACAGACCGATGATCAATACATAGATTAAATTTAGAAATTAAAAAGGTTTAAATTTTTTTCAAATTTTACATAAGGGTGAGAAGGAAATGCTTAACATCTCATAAAATTATTGAATTATGATCACGCTCTAGCGAATTTATAAAATTTGTAGAAGGCACAGTGCCATTTATGTTCTTTCTCTGTTTGATTTTTGAAATATAATACAACAAAATAAGTTCAATGTCAGAATTAAATGAAACTATTCTTTTATAATTTCAATCTGAAAATTTTATAAATTCCTGGAGAAATATTTTGAGTTGAAAATTTTACATAAGAATCCTTAGCTCAAATAAATTTGAAAAACAAAATTTCAAAAGTTATAAAAATATTTGAATTGCCTGATAAATCCTTAACTCAAATGAATTGATTTTTGAAATATAATACAACAAATTAAGTTTAGTGCTTACTGCATTGATAGATTTTATTGAGCAAACTAAGAAAGTTAAAATTTTGAAAATTTTATAGAATGGTACTGAGGAAGTTCTTAATCTTTCATAAAAATTTTAGATGATGATCACACTCGAGATAATTTATAAAAACCTAACAAGTTTACTGTCCCAATTATGTCCATTCTGTTTTTGATTTTTTGAAGATAAAAAATGATGTTAAATTATTTTGAAAATTTTTGTCTATGATCCCAAACAACAAGGGATGGTACCATAATTTTTTCAGATTATTATCTGGCATGTAAAATTTTTTAAAAATCTGACAGTGTTTCTGCCCAAATTTTAAAAAATCTCAAAAAATTAGTTTTTCATCAAATTTTCATGTAACAAGACTTTGTTAAGGGTTATTGGACCCATTCCGTTCAAATCTGGCCAAAACATTTGAAAATCCGGATTAAAACCCGAATTTCGCGAATTTGCCCGAATTTCACTAAATTTTAAAATACTGTAGCAAAATGAAAATTTTTAAAATTTTGAATTCGCCGTATATATAAATTGGGGTCCGAAAAACGAAAGTTCGGTGAAATATCGCCGAAATTCTTCGAAAATTCAATCCCTGTCCGGATTCGCAGAGCTTTAAGATTTAAATGACGCGTCATCAGTCGTCGTGTCGCCTTTGTGATTGCCCCCACCCACCAACCAAAATTTAAGGGCATCTACATCATCTATCAACGTTAGAGGTAACTTTTCTAAGGGTGTCAACAGATCGCTACCGGGTACCTCTTCGCCGCACAAAAGCGCTTATCACGACGGCCAACATGATGACCCACGTGGCACCCGGCGAAGGGTGGGCGAAAGCACGCCCGCCGCCCGGCGGCAGTCCACGTGGCGCCGGCGAGTAGGTGGGCGAGCACGCCTTCGCCCGGCAATTGGTCCACGTGGCGCCGGCGAAAGCAGGTGGGCGAGCACGCCTTCTCACACGGCGGCGCCCACGTGGCGCCCATGAAGTGGGCGGCACGCCTCGCCGCCCGGCGATCGGTCCACGTGGCGCCCGGCGCGAAAGTGTGGGCGAAAGCACGCCTGCCGCCCGCCGCCAAGACAAAAAGGTGGTGCGAGGTGGCTTCACCTCAAGGCTCCTTCCTTGTCGTGACTGCTCGGGCAAGCAGGACAATGTGTCCGATCCGTTAATCGCAAGAATTTCGCCATAAGCCCATTCCTCCGACGCCTCACCAACCCGTCAAGAAGGGGTCACATCCCGCGGACAAAGCGGCCATCGCCGGCATTTAATGAGGCCGAGGAACGGACAAAGACGGAAGGGGTAATAAATGTATGAAGATAAGCATGATGACCCTCCTTAGTACCGCCTACCTGGCCGGCCTATAGAAGGGCCCTCGTGCATGGGGGAAAAGGGTCAAGGTTGAAGAACAAGCAAGCAGAGAGTTCCGTAGTAGAGCCTAAGGGAGAGCTTGTAACCCAAAGGCTTTGTACTGCACTCCTTCAAAAAACACTCTTCAAACAATCGAGCAGGAAGTAAGACTATTACCCAAGGCAAAAAGGGGGCCTGAACCTAGGTAAAATCTTTGTGTCATCCCTAATTCATAGGCGCCGGAATCCCTCGCATGGGAGTCTCTAGGGTTTTCACCCTCTAGGTTTAGCCAGCCGCGAAGACGCCCTCCTTCCGAACAAAACCCGATCTGTAGACTCCGAGCCTGTCAGGCGGAATACGCCGACAAAGGGCATCTCCAATGGTACTAGCTATAAAAAATATCCATGTCATCTATAGATAGCATATAGACAACCTCTCCAATGGATTAGCTATAGCATTGTGTATAAAATTAAATATTGGCCCACATGTAATAGATAATAAGTGTCTTGGAATCAGTTATAGCCTGGCTATACATTAGTAGCCGGTCTATATCTCTCTCCTCATTTTCTCTCTTCCACCTAAGCAAAATGCTGAGATGGCACCCTTATAGCTAGCTGAAGTGGCACCATTGGAGATGCCCTAAGGGCAGTCCCAATGCATATAGTTTCTATAACTTCCATGTCATCTAGACACTACATGTAGAAACTATGCTCCCAATGGATAGTTTCGTCAAAATAAACTCTCATCCAATCTACTCTTTTCTCTTATTTTCTCACACAATCCCCTTTTTCCTTTTCTTGGTACTTGTGTAGAAATGGTTTCCTGCATGAGAAATGGTTTTCTTCTCTTTCATCATTAACTCTACCTCTACATCACCATTTTACTTACATGGTAACCTAATTAATGCTATGAAAACTATCCTAGTCATCCCATTGGGATTGCCCTAACAGTAAACATCTACGCAGTAAATATCTTGACGATGATAGTTGACTTCATAAATCACTAATTAAGCACTAGCCTACACGCTCTGTATTATATTGGTTTGTGTGCCAATATCGTCTCTTGCATAGACGCTCTGTATCATATTGGTTCGTGTGCATAGACTTGATAAATCACTAAGGGGCGCGCATTGTTTATTTGAGTTCTCTTTCCCTGGTCTCGCTCAAAATTTGATGCGGCAAACATAAGGTTTGTTCGATGTTTAGTATATCCACATCAATAAGGCCACCTCAGTTTAGTATATCCACATCAGCTTTGTCCGATGTGGATGAGTGAGAAAAGAGATGAATTAAGAGAGCTCTTATCTAGTAATAAACATTGTACGGGAGCATAAGCAATTTAGATATACACAAGAGAAAAGAAATAGTAACTACACATTATCTAGAGCCAACCATTAGATATAACTATTGTACAAGTTGACTTTAGTATTTACACTAGAAGATATGTATGAGAAATAAAGTAAGTAGTAGGATTATTATTGTGCTTGCTCTAAAAACAGGTGATGTCATGCTGTTGGAAATGTCCTTACCTCTTGTTTAGGCATAATTTTCCGTGCATTAAACCAAGTAAGCACAGCAGCAAGTAAAAATCTAACACGAATAGCAAGATGTCTTGTGAAAATTTTACGGAAAGTGTCATTTTCTTGACCTGGTATATGCATCAAGCAAGGTTCACAGAACCGTTTTTGAAAAAACCACTCGAAATTCAAAATTCAAAAATTGAGAAAAACCGTTTGAAAATCGTCAGAAATCGAAGGGTTAAGAAATAAAAAATTTTGGTAAAATTTTTTAAAAAAATCGAAAACCGTTCGATTTTCACTGAAAACCAGCCAACCAATTGAATGTTCCTTAAAGTCGGTTTTGAGCGGTTTTCAACAGTTTTTAAGTGGTTTACATCGCATAAATTTTTCTAATTTTTAATTTTTTTTAATTAGATCATTTACCGATTGGTTTTGAATCTCGAACCACAATGGTAACATCAAAAACTATGATTTTCGAGCCGTTGCCGATTTTGAAACCCTGCATCCGACTGTAGGGCATTTATTGGTCCTACTAGTTGCAATGGAATTGCATAGCGATAAGTTAACATCTTTGATAGGTTTTAACATTTAGATTGAGCTAGTATCCAGAGATCAAAAGTTAATACTTCTATCTTTTAAACTTTTGTTACCTCTTGACAGTAGCGATTCCAGGATAAAAGTGGAGGGTGGGCTCAAAAAATTAGGTTGAATTGAGATAAATATGTTAAACAGATTGTGTTATATTTTCATTGGTTCGAGTGTTACTACTAGTAGTTCATTATTTAAAATTTATTTGTCAAACTTTTGGAAATCTATAAACAAGTTAACACCAATCAATCAAACAAAATGGCTATTATCTCTTTTAACCCACTGACATATTTACAATTGATTAAAAAAATCATATATTAGAAGAGGGACTTACATTGTCTATTTGTTATGATAGTCAGTCCACTCAGCCGATTAGACATTCACCAACTCACACTATGCCACCTTCACAAAATATGCTCGTCGTCGCTACAATGAGTTGTCCATTGCTACACGTCCACACCCTCGCCAACTCTACAACATTCACTCGACATCCTCGCCATGCCCTCACAATCGCCCACACCCGATGATGTGCATCAAGTGCCTCCCTACTTGGTGGGCTTCCATATCCTTGTAAAGGAGATGTGTCAAGACACCTCCCTCCCTCTCTATGGTCACACGTGCATTGAAGTTTCAAGTCCAGTTTTGCAGGTAATAAGCTAAATTACTAATTGCAAAATTAGACGTTTAACAAGCAACGACTCACGAAATCACATGGTCTAAAAAAATAGCTCACCACCTAATAAAAGTTTCTTCTTTCTCTTGACATGCCTGAGTACGTGTATATTTGTTGTTTCTTTGCAATAAAAATAAAGGTACATAGGATCTGATGATCGGAGGGCGGGCTTGAGCCCAACTGAGCCCATCTATTGGAATTTGACAACTCAATATCAAAATTGTTGCTGATAGCGAGCATCACAGATGTAGATGGGGTGATTGGGTTGTCACGATTGGCGACCCACATGACAGTGCGCTTAAGGATGATGTAGTACCAAATTCCAACGTATAAGCTCTTGTTGGAGTTGGTCCGGGAGAAGAAATCAGGAGCAAAGACACTACTGCTTGGACTTAATCAAGAGCAAAGACACCACTGGAAAAAATCGGATTGAACTTAAGACTTCGGAGAGAGATGACGAGAGTGAAACCTCACGGTACGCGACTACGCGTGTGTTTGTTTTTGTCGTGGCAGAGCGCGCGGCGTCAGATGTCGTCAGAGCAAGAGTAGACATCGAGGACCTTAACCAAAAGCACAAAAGGAGACGCTCTCAAATGCTACTCCAGAGTAGGGTAAAAAATTTCGACGAATTTTCGGTGAAATTTTGGATTTCAGGACAGGGTGAAATTTAAAGTACTGGTCGAATCGAAAATTTTGAAAAACTTTGAATTTATTACAGTAATTTCTGTAATTTCAGCGAAATTTTGGGTTTTGAAATCGGATTTTGATGTTTTAAGGCCGGATTTGACCGGAATTAGTCCAATAACCGTTAAGAAAGTCATCTTACATGAAAATTTGTTGAAAAACTAAAATTTTGAGATATTTTAAAATTTGGGCAGAAATATTATCATATTTTTATAAAATTGTACAAGCTTGATAATGATCTGAAAAATTTATGGTACCATTTTTAGTAGTGTAGGATAATATAGAAAAATTTTCAAAATAATTAAACTTCATTTTTTATCTTTAAAAAATCAAAAACAAAATGGACATAATTGGGATAGTAAATTTTTTAGATTTTTCTAAATTTTCTCGAGTGTGATCATAATCTAAAATTTTTATGACAGATTAAGAATTGCCTCAGTACCATTCCATAAAATTTTCAAAAAATGCAAACTTTTTTTGGTCAATAAAATCATAAAACCATTGAACTTCATTTGTTATACTATATTGCAAAAACCAAAAGAGAAAGAACATAAATACTACTGTGCCTTGTAAAAATTTTATAAATTCACTAGAGTGTGATCATATTTCAAAATTTTTATGGGATCTTAAACACTTCCTTATCACTCTTCTGTAAAATTTTCACAAATTTTAAACCTTCTTTTATTGCTAAAGCAAATCTATATATTGATTATCGTGCTTTTATCGATGTAGCACTATCAGAATTTTTGGAACATCTTCAAGTATAATAATTATATGAAACTTTTATAAAAATATTAGTGATACATCAGGACCTTCCACAAAAATGTTCACAATTTTCCAATGTGGTTTGAGCTATTTTTCATTCCGTTCAAATTTGCTGATAAGGCTTTTATCAAAATAGTAGCACTTTCTAAATTTTTAAAAATTCTTGAATTTTTATCACCATCCGAAAATTTTATAGAAACATTAGTGATTCATCAGTATCATGCATAAAAAAAGTTAAAAATTTTCTAACATAATTTATACAATTTTTCATCCGGTTCAAACTTGTCGGTCAACGCTCCATCCGGATAGTACTAATGTTTGAATTTTTAAAAATTACACAAACCTGATTATCACCTGAAAATTTTATAAGAACATCTATAATGAGTCAGGAATCTTAAAAAAAAATTCAAAATTTTTGGACATCGTTTGGACCATTTTTTTATCAGTGCAATTTTACCAAAATTTTGAAAATTTCGATCGAAATTTCGGATTTTTGGCCGAAATTTCGGAAATTTCGGTAACAATAAAACCGGATTTGAATTTTTATTTTTGAATTTTGAACGAATTTCATCCAAAATGGCATAATTTCGCCAAAATTTCAGATTTCGGCCAACGGCGAAATTTTGTGCAAAACGAAATGTGAATCCTTGCTCCAGAGTCTCCAACAGTCTTGCACGCACAAAGAAAAACACTGGAAAAATTGGATTGGACTTAGGGCATCTTCAATGGTACTAGCTATAAAAAATATCACTAGAGGATAATCCTAATTTCGGCGCTTATTTTAGCTTCTAAGACATAAGTTAAACGCCTTGTAAAAGAATTTCTGGCGCTTATTGGTTTTAGCGGCATATAAATTTCTTGGCGATATATATGCGGTATACATGTTACTATGGCTAATATATGTGCCAAGAATCTTAATAGTCTAGGCGCTTAAACGCCGTAGTAGATTTTTATTACGGCGCTTGTTAACGACTCAAAAGTTGGATATTGATGGCGTTTATAAACGTCGTGATATAGTTACTAAGGCGAAAAGAAGTGTCAGGAAAACTAAAGCTATTACGGCTTATACAACCGCCAGATACCATGTGACGGCATTTAGATGAAAAATGGGCGCGATGGAAAAAAAAGGCGCCAAGACTGCGGCAGTCCTATACACACCACTCGGCCGGCCTACCTCGAAAGAAATCCCCATTTCTCCCTCGATCGAAAACCTAGCGAGCCGGGTCTCTCATAAAGCGTCACCGATTGATCTCGCCACGACGCCATGCACCGCGGCGCATCTCCCACACGATCTCCTTCCTCACGGCCATTATAGGCGACTTGTATATACGGATCTTGGGCGACATCACCGACCGCTTGGCGGCGCACACCGACATTCCTCAGTCGCCGCCGATCGATCTCACCACCGCAGGCTTCATCTCCCATAGGCCAAGATCTCCTTCCCGGCCATTAGCGGCGTCGGGCTACGGATCTTGGGTGACCGCAGCGGGCGGCTTGGTGGCGCTACACCAATTACTCCTCAGTCGCCGCCTCGATCGATATTGTCACGACTCCACCGCAGGCGCCTCTCCCACAGGCATCACCTTCCCGGTCACTTAGCGCTGTAAGGCGTGCCGATCTTGGGCGACAAAGAACAAGGCCGCACCGATTACTCCTCTCAGTTACTAAGTGACGCGCTTCCTCAGGTCACAGCAGTGAATAATTGTTGAATGATTTGTTCTTCCAGTGTTTTGTGTGCACACGGCGATTTGAACATGCTATGCCACATCGCAAAATGATATGGAGTGCCAAAACTGTTAACTCATTTTCTGTTTTTGCGCAGCCCCTCTCGATACTCTATAGTTCTGGATTGTCCACTGTGCAGGCATTGCATCTCAGGCTTTACTATGGATTGAAGTCTGAAGACATGATTCAGAACATGTTCTAATTGCTCCAACAATCTCTTGCAATTGTGGTCTTGTAATCTTGCTAAATGTTAAATCTGATTAGGCAATTTGTATTCTAATTGATTTCATTTATTTTTTCGGGACTCTGTATTCATGGCTAAGAGAAAAACAATCTATTCATTATTCAAGAGAAAAGAATAGACAATTGTTGTAGGACAGATGCACAGATCCAAAAATCACTATAGAGGAGCTTTGAAAAATTTTGCTTACTATAAAATTGTTTGTTTCTTCATTGCCCCCTTGACTTAAATCTCTGCCTCGCCCTCGGTATGGCCAAGAAGGACTTGGTTACATAGATGGCTCTTATTGGCGGATTTGTGCGAGCAGGCAAGCATAAGGAAGCATTGGTGTTTTTGAAGGAGATGGAGGATGCAGGCCATGAAGGCTAGGAAAATTAGTAGCTAATTAAGGATTTACTGCTTTGGTAATTTATATTTTGTACAACATTGAGAATTTACTGCTTTAGTACCTTATATTTTGTACAACATTGCCATCAATGAAGGAGAGATGAAATCTTGGTTGTGCTTCATTGATTAGTGTGGTTGCAAATGACAATGAAGGCTAGGAAAAATGATCTTGTTCTGTGATTGTTAGACTTAATTAACTACATCACATAGCTGCTTAGGGTAGTAATAAAAAGAAGATTAGTAACTAATTAAGAATTATATATTACTTGTTCTTCTAAAGTAATCAGACGGCCATTCTAACAACAATTATGATTCAGGTTATGTGGTCCAATGGTAGCGTGCGGAGCATGTAGGCCTGGCCTTGAAACAATCATTTGGGGAGGTCTACTTCATGTTCAAGAGCCACATTATTGATTGCCTTTGTTGTGTCCTTGTCGGTCCCTCCGTCATCAAGCCAAATCATTTCTCTCTATGCCTTAACAGCTTTCACTGCTTTCAGGTGACCAACATGCTACATTTACTCATGTTAAAACTATATATATCTATATATCTTTGCTGGTTGAAATGAATACTTGTTGTGCATGTTCATTAGTTCTCGATTAGCTTCTGATTAGCAATCATGGAGAAAGCGTGGATGCATTCTCTTAGGTAATTAGCTCGAAATTCATGGTCTAAAATTATTTAATTCTAAAATATTAGATGCAAGTAATTAATTGTATCTTGTAATATAGGTACACAGATGATTACCAAAATGGTCTTAAGAATTTTATTGAGTTTGCTTTTTGCAATTCAGCAAGGGAGATAAAATTCTTTGTCCATGTAAAAATGTGTGAATCAGTGCTCGTTAGAGAAAAATATTGTCCATGATCATTTAACTTGTGATGGTTTTATATCTGGATACACTACATGGATTTATCATGGTGAGGATTGGTCTTCTCCAATAGCCCACAATGAAACCTCACATATTCACAATGAACATGCTGATGAAATAGATCCCATGTTGAGAGAGGGGCTTGGTTTTTTTGATGCCAACATAGATGTGACCTATAGCGATTTATGAGCAAGAAAAGGATGTGGATTCTGAAACATACTATAGATTAGCTAATGAAGCTAGCCAAGAATTATACCCAGGCTGTCAAAGGTTTTCTAGACTTCAATTCATTGTGAGACTCTTGAATATTAAGAATTTATGGAATATGAGTAATGCTTGCTTTGATGAGCTTCTCTTACTTTTGAAAGAAGCATTGCCTAAAGGTGAAAATTTGCCTAAAAATTATCATGGTGCTAGAAAGTTTGTTAGAGATGTCGGAATTGGTTATGAGAACATCGATGCATGCATAAATGATTGCATATTGTATAGGAAAGAATATGCCAGCTGTACTTCTTGCCTAACTTGTAAAGCTCCTAGGTGGAAATCAGAGAAAGTGAGCGGTGATGGGAAGCGCATTCATAGAGTTCCTGTAAAAGTTGTTCGTCATTTCCCTCTTAAAAGAAGATTGCAAAGATGATACATGTCTTCAAAAACAGCAGCCAACCACAAATGGCATAGTGAATGTCGAACTGAGGATGGGTTAATGCGCATCCAAATGGATTCTACCGCATGGAAGAACTTTGACTTTAGATTTCAGATTTCAGTTCAGATTGTCGCAATATTAGGCTTGCTTTAGCAACCGATGGCTTCAAATCCATTTCGTACATTAACTGCTCTCACAAAGATATGGCCTGTTGTGTTGATACCATATAATGTCCCACCGGGAGTGCATGCAACAATCAAATTTCATTCTCTCAGATTTATCCCTGGTCCATATTCTCCGAAATAATATTGATGTGTATTTACAAATGACTATAGATGACCTTTTAGAATTTTGGCATGAAGGTGTTCGAACTTATGATGCATCTCGCAAGAGTGGTTTCAAGCATTCGCTGCACTTTTCTCGACAATTAGTGACTACCTGTGTCATGCATATTTGTCGAAGAAAAACAAATGGGGAAGTTGGTTGTGCTAATTGCTTTCTTGAAACTAGCTCGTCAGTATTTGAAGCATGGCCACAAAACATGCTACATGGGACATCGAGATTTCTAGAGAAGGACCATAAGTTTCGGTTTGAACCACATCTATTTGATGGTACTGTTGAGCTGAGAGATGCACCTATTCCTCTAACTGGATATGATGCATCAAACCAAACAAAAGATTTGCATGTCACTTTTGGAAAGGTGCTAGAAAAGGAACCTAGAAAGAAGAAGAGCCCTGAGAAAATAAAGATGGAGCCTAAGTGGAAGAAACGGAGTTGTTTCTTTCAATTACCTTATTGGGAAACTCTTCTAGTACGCCACAATTTAGATCCAATGCATATAGAGAACAATGTATTTGCTAATATAGCGAACACATTACTAGGTATTAAAGATAAAACCAAGGACAACCTGAATGCTCGTCTTGATCTTAAAGAAATGGGAATAAGGCCAGAGCTTCATCCTGTAGTCAAAGGTGGCAAGACCGTTCTACCTCCAACAATTTTTACGATGAGCACAACAGAGAAGAAACTTTTTTGTCAAACATTACAACAAGTCAAGTTTCCAGATGGATATGCATCAAACTTGGAAAAAAAGGTTCTAGTTGATCAGAGAAGGCTAGTTGGTCTTAAGACCCATGATTGTCATGTCATTATGCAATTGCTCCCTCTAGCTGCAAGAAGAACTTTACTTGAAAAGGTTTGCACAGCCTTGGTTCGCTTGAGCAATTTTTTCAAGCAAATTTTCTCCCCAGTTATTTCTGTTAGTGACATGCAATAGTTAGAATATGAGATTGTTGAAGTTCTTTGCCTATTGGAAAAGATTTTCCCGCCGGCCTTTTTTGACGTCATGGTTCATTTGTGTGTCCATCTTCCAACAGAGGCTAGACTTGCTGGACCTTCTCAATTTAGAAATATGTACTCTATTGAGAGGTATTGGTCAAAATTAAAATCTATGGTTCGTACTAGAAGTCACCTCAAGGATCAATAGTCAAGGATATGTCCTTGATGAAAGTATTACTTTTGCTCACGCTATTTGCATGGTCACAAACTAGATTCACTCGTGGGGAACAAAATGGTGATAATATGACATATTCTAGTGAAATGAAATACTTGAGAAGAGTTACGCCCATTGATGGGCCATTGCATTGTTGAATTGGACCATATTTCTTGGATTCAAGCTCATCGATATGTGCTGGTCAATTATGATGGCATTGCACCTTATACTCAAGATGTTCTAAAAACATAATTTCAATTTTATGTTTTTAAGTTGACTATGTCACTAATGGTACTTACACGTAGAAAACATTGTCAATTACTTTCTATGGAAAAACGCCTACGAAAAAGGGATGTGGAACGCATTCATCATGAGACTTTTCACATATGGTTTGAGGATCATGTAAGTCTGTAGAAAGGATTACTATGTCTTATAGTAAATTTTTATAGAGTAACCAACTCACCTATACATTTAAATATCTATAGAGTTACCAACCCACCAATGCATTCCAATGTTAGGTTCGGACCTTACTAGCAAAGAAGAAATGAAGTTCCTAAGGAAATAGAAGTGTTGGCTAGCAAGCCACACAAGATTGTGTCAAAGTACAATAGTTATTATATAAATGGGTACAAATTTGAAACGGAAAGCTACGCAACGGAAAACCACACAAAATTTTGGAGTAACCATGGTTGCAAGAACGCCTAGCTTTCTAGTGCAAAGGACAAGAATTCAACTGTAGGTGATGTAACATATTATGGTATCATCAAAGAAATAATCGAATTAAACTACTCTAACAAAGGTTCAGTAGTGCTATTCAGATGTGATTGGGTTGATACTGTTCAAGGTAGAGGTATTCAGAAAGATAAGTATGGAATAACACTTGTGAATTTCAATCACCTACTAAATACTGGAGATAGGCTTTGTCATGAGCCATTCATTCTTGCAAGTCAAGCTACGCAAGTTTATTACGTGCAAGATCCTATCAACAAAGAGTGGCATGCTGTGATATTTTCTAAGCGAAGAGGTGTTTATGACTTGGAATCTAGAGATGAGGAGGAACACGAGAATACAAATGCTCAGTGGAGCCTATTGAACCAGTAAATGATGAATTGCTTGCTAGAGTTTGTGATGATAACACTTATGTTAGGACTGATATAAATGGTGTGACAGTTGATGAATTTCTAGATAAAGCAACAAAGTCTAAACGGTAAAATTTTCTAGTTCTATTTTCCTAACTGTATTGTATAGATATGTTTGTCTAAAATTCCTTTTCTAATCCTAGTTCTAATATTATTCTTATCGTAACGGTTTATTGTCTTCTTGTAGAAGTAAAAATGGCAGGAAAAGGCGGAGGTGACGAAGTTCCATATGACATTGTGCGCAGAAATCGGATTGAACGTAACAATGAACTACTTAAGAAGCTTAGCCTTCGTCCTATACCATTATCAAATAATGTCCCTGAGAAGCTACCATTATCAACCATTGTCCCTGAGAAGCAAAACAAGAAAAGAAAGGTATTTTGTTGAATTTGTACTGAATTCATTTTTTATTTCTTGTATCTTGCTGCATACATATAGATAGCTTGCATTTGAAATTGATCTTTGTATATTAGCTGCCTTGGATTTTATGGTGCATGCATTTTTCAACATTCTAAAAATGTGTCATGCTAACTAGTTGCTACATATAGAGAACCACACTTGATGAAGCGGATGTTGATGGAATAGAAGATCCTGACTATGCAATGGATGATGAAGATGAAAGAAATGGTGACTACGATGACTATGGCAATGACTATGAGGATGTGGGTGATGGTGGTAATGATGATGTAGAGGTTTATCACCCTGTGCCAAATATACATTCACGTATGCTCATTTCTTTTTTAATATATTACTATCACATCAGCCGCATATTGTATTTATATCCTAACTATACATTGTTTCATTCAGTCAAGAAAAAGAAAGGTAGGGGCCCAACAAGAATGCTATCTATCTAGGAAGGGGATAAAGGTGTCAAGATTCATGTTAAGGTTAATAGATATGGTCAGCCATGTGGAGTGAGAACTTGCAATTTCACTAACTTCATTGCTAGTCTAGTTAAGGGGGGACACTTAACATTGAAGAGATCGATTGGAGATTGGTGGAAGGCAAACATAGGATATGGGACAATGTCACCGTAATCTTCTATTCTACTCATTTTGGTGTAATTTTCTTCTTCTATCTTATTGATGTAATCCTCTTTACATTTCACATTTCATTTGTTATGCAGAAATTTTTGACATCAATCCAATATGTGAAGATTGGGTGTTGAGATCATTGGGAAGAAATGGCGTGACTTTAAGTGCACTTTGAAGAAGACATACTATGATGAAAATCTGTCAATGGAGGAGAATATTGCTAATGGATGTAAGGGAAGAATTTCGATGATGAGTGGAAGTGGCTTGTAGAGCATTGGAGTAAAGAAGAATCAAATGTATGCAAATTTTATCTGCATGGTCTATGTTTACATTGGTATCTACACTATTAAGATACTTAAGTTTCTCATTTAGGTTAGAGCAAGAAAGAACAAGGAAATCCATTCAAATCAAACAAATGTCGTTCATACCTCTGGATCAAGAAGCTATGTCAGTAATTAATAATATATTGGTAAGCAACATAGAAATTAAATAGGTTTAATTCAACTGCTATGCATTAATTTTTTTGTGTTGCTAGGAAGAACAACTTGGGCGTGAACCATGTAGAGTCGAGACATACCTTGTTGTAAACAAGAGGAAAAATGGGGAAGCTGTTAGTGCTGCTAGTAAAGAAAAGATAGTAAGTTCAGATTTGACATATTCTTATTATTTGTGCTTATCATATTCTTTTCTACATTTAGTGATTCAAATTTGTTCATTAGGATGTGATTGAAAGACGCTCGCAGAAGATGAAAACTTACGCTTGAAATCAATTGATGATGGTGATGACTTGTATGGTGAAATATATCCGTAAGAAAGGAAAGGTAGAGCGCGTGGCTTGGGCTCGCTAGGAGGGTGCAAGTCAAGAATTATTGCAAAAGTCGTCACCGCTAAAGAATGTTGAAGAAGAAAATGCACAACTTAAAACAGAGTTTGCAAGATATAGGATAAGTCTGAACAACGATACCAAGAACTTAGGAGCTTATTGTTGAGCCTTCAAGGAAGCATTCAGATCGACAACAAAATGGTAGGGAACCAATCCAAAACAACTTACAGGTTAGCATCTTATGTTTAATTAATTATTTTGCATGTTGAGTCATGAGCCTTTAAAGTAAATTTTGCATGAAACCATCAATTGTATTAATTGAGCCATTCTTAGGTGGGTGGTATGGAAAATGAGCAACCACAAGAATCTTGTTCTGAAAGTAGAATAAATAACATTGTCCCAACAAAAGTTCATAATATTCAAGAGAAGGAGAATGTTCCACAGAAGGAGAAAGTTTTACATGAGAAGGTTCCACAGAAGGAGAATGTTCCACAGAAGGAGAAAGCTTCACATGAGAAGGTTCCATGTATGAGAATGTTCCATGTATGAGAAAGCTTCACATGAGAAGGTTCCATGAAGGAGAAAGTTTCACAAATGAAGGTTCAAGTTCCACGGAAGGAGAATCTTCCACAAAAATGTAAAATTCTACCAAGAACACAATCATTAGGGGTATGATATACTTCCAATTTAGAATTATGATATGTAAATTCTTTTATGAATATGAAGTCATATTTTTCTATAGGGTGGAAAAGAAGTTTTTTACGCTCTATTGGCGGTTCAAAAATAGTGGCACACGGAAGACTTCATCGCACGGATGCGACATTCATATGTGTAGATGGATTGCCGCTGGGAGAATACTACGAGGTTCTAGTTGATGTCGTTCTTGACAACAATGTCATACTCCTCGCCCACAACACGTAGTCACGGTTAGGTTCGCTATTGGCTTGTGTATCCCTTGGCCACTTCACAATGTATGAAATTTAGCTCCATATTTTTATATTCATTTTCTTGTGTTCAGATTGAATATTGAAGACAATGAATTGAACTTTTGAATGTGTAGGTAATGGAATGTGATGGCTCACTTCTAAATGCACGTTCACTTCTAAATCTGACCAAACGATCATTAGGTAAACTTCACTTCCCCACCTCATCAGCAACCATTCCATGAGAGTTGAATGTGAATTAATGAGATCTTACTTTTTTTTATACATATGTATGAGTATACATGTAATGTAATATAATGAGTATACATGTAATGTAATATAATGGGGTCAGAACTTATTTAAGCTAATTCCATGGGGGTTAGGAATGCTAACTGAAGTACTTGTCAATTTCCTACTAGAGTACTTGTCTATTCATGAAACTATGCATTATAACTTTGTTTCATAATTTCAGATTTCCGCAAAAGGACATGAAGCTTGGTTGCTGGATGCATGTGCAATATGAAGTGACATATTACTAACTAGCCTTTTGGTATACTTTTGCAAGTGGGAAACTACTCAAAATACAAAGACCCATGTACTTTTGCTAGTGGGAAACTACTTAAAATACAAAGACCCATGTACTTTTGCTAGTAGGAAACTACTCAAAATATAAAGACCCATGTACTTTTGCTAGTGGGAAACTACAAAGACCCATGTATTTATGCAAATGTAAAACTGTGATGACCAATGTTGGCAACTTGGTATGTGTTTTTATATCTCTTTTGTTGACCCAAAAGCAAATTGGGATATATCTACACTTCATGCATGTCTTGTGCTTGTCTTAGGATGGCTCAAGGTCTACACAGATTGGAATATTTATCTTTACTTTGCTCAGTTAAATTCTAACATTTTCCCTCTCTATGTGATTGGCACTGACACCTTGGATATTTGCATCAAATTCAGCATCAATTCGTTGCTGGTAAGCTCTCCATCTTATTTTTGAATTAGATGAAACAATAAGGTAGAAGATGTACTATCTGAGGACTATATTAGATCCTTAAAGTGCCTATCCATGGCTCATTTCGAGTCACAAATCTGGAGCACATTTGGTCACAAGTATATAGCAACTTCAGATAGAGCAAAGGTTATAGAATATCAGCCCTCTTTTTTCTTGCTGCTGAAAAAGGTTTTATACCGAAGCATGAAAGATGGGAAGCTATATGCAGTGAAGGTAATGCTTTCCACTACTCTCTTGTGTTGGTAATATACCTAGCAGTTATTCATTGAGTATCGTGATGTTCAGAACATTCAAAGCAAATAAGCACTTTGTTTCTTGCAATTAAATCATGTATTCTATTCTAATGAATGCACCCTTTGCGTAAAATCAAACGATTAAGTTCAATGCTGCATGAACTGGACAACAAACCTTCGAACAAGCATGTTTACTTTGCTAAAGATACGATAATCACTACATTCATTTTGCTTACCATTTTTCGCTTGAATTTGTAATGTTCATTTCACAATTGCTAGCTAGCTGCTTAATGTCAAAATTGAGATGGTTAGTTGTTTTGTTTCGAGAAGAAGCCAAAGAAATACAATCCAGATAGAGCAAAGCAAAGAACTCACCTCATTTTGGCAACATCCTTCTCGGATAAAGAGGTAACTTGCACTTCTCTTTGGGAATTTGGTACAACTGCATTATATCTTGTTTGTTTTAAGTTATCCAACCAGTTTAACTTTCAGTCCTCTAACCAACATATGTCCCATGAACAGCATGTGTTTAAGATGGAACAAAAGAATACACGAAAGAAGAAATTGACTGGAGTTACATTCGGTTTGTAGATAACCAAGAAATCCTTGATCTCATCAAGAAGGTAAAGAATTTCAAATTCTAGTTGCAATGTCGCCTTTTATGATCAATTTGGTGCATGTTAATGAAATTATGGTAATTCTTGAACAAGGTCTTATAGATGTGATCTAATCTAACCGCTGATTACTTTCAACAGCCTCTTGCATCTGCATTCCCCATTCAGGTCAATTACTATCATCTCCCGATGATGAGTATAAGTACCGGTTGGACAAACCAAATTGCTTTCAGATCCGATAAATATGCCTAAGATCACCATTAGCTAGTAAATCAGATACCGATTGTATACTAGGATGCTAATAATTATCACCATAACATTCTTGCATGCCGATTTGCATTTCAGTTTATCATCCGCCTTTTATTTATTTCCTTCTTTTGTCTCCATTCAAATACTAAAGCACAAATTTATTTTCTTGTGTCGCCTACTTGATTTTGTTTCTTATGCTCTTATTAATCTTGTACATGGGTTAGCGATGATATATTGTGATGAGCACTTTCTCTCACACACATGGGGGTTCTGAGATGCATCTTCTTTGCAAAGATGTCTGTAGAGGATGAATTTTGAATATCTTGATGCACCAGCTTGAGAGGATTGTCGAGCCGATGTGCCCATGCCCTATGTCGCAAACCTTGAGAGGATGGCTGCTCCATGTGTCTCATTGCTGCTCGCTTTACTTCAATCCAAAATTATAGGGATTCCATTTCGCATAAGCCCTGCCACCAGATTTGCAAAGTTTATTTCTACTTTAAGGAGAACACTTAATGCTATCCCGCTATTTATCTGACATGAATAGCCTGCTTTTAAGATTTCAAACTAATCTCAGCTTTTGTATACCTATGATGTGGTTTATGCCTACCAACTTACTAGCCTTGTCAAAATTGTAGGCTATGTGAATTATCGCTACCTTATGATTCTCGCCAAATCACATAGTTCATTGTGATGTGCTCTTCATTTGGTACAACATCATAGATCGATGTAGGCCCATTCATGAGTTTTGTACCTAACATTTCCATCTTTTGTGCTTTACTAATGAGTCCTTATGGGTCTTAATTGCATACAAGTCTTCATGTCCATCAGAATTCAATGTAATCTATATAAGTTTAACAAACTTATTTAATACTCTAGTTTTTCCTCTTCCTATGCCAGTGGCCTCCCAAGATTTGCCATTGGTGTTGGATCGAGCACATATGACAAAGCTTCAGTAATTGCTCATATACTTTTGTTTATGCAAATCGCATGTTTTCACTTTCACTGTGCAAATACATAAGTTTTAATAGCTCGTCAAAGTTGAATCCTTGTCAATTAGAGATCAAGGATACGAGTCTTTCTAACAATCATATCAACGGTAGCTACCCCTTTATCTCCTCTGACAGGTCTTGTCAACAACACCTACAATAACACCGAAGTAATGTTACGCTTGTATGTAGAAGTACTCCAAATTAGAACCGTCACCGCACCTCAAAGATGATTAACAAGAATCGATATCCATCTCGCTGCAATTGCACCATGTGAACATAGGAAATGGTATTTACTTGTTCTTAAGCATCATCGTTCCCAAACCTAGATAGACATAGGCTATCAAATTTTAGGTAGAAGCTAGCAAGTAGCATTGTTCAAATGGCGCCAATTTGTATGCTTTTACCCCCGCCTCATTGTTGATCGACCTCCTTGTAGCAATCATACCACTTAATGAATCTAAGTGATGAAGAAGTGAGCTTGCATGTTTGATGTAAATTCCTCTTGCTAGCAAAAGTCTTTCAATGCAACTCAGAATCAGAAAGATCCAAAGTCCGCACAAAGAAAGGTAAACAATGCCGTGAGTGCAAATGGGTGGGAACAACAATACCATCTTTAAGTTTTGTGCTGATATCAACTGAACGAGCCAACCACAGTACATCTTAAGAAAATATGGACTTTCTACTGACATTGATAACATTGAAAGGAACTGAGAGGTGAATAGCTTTAACCGAAGGTACCTTAACCAAAAGGAATGCAACTTTTCTATTGATATGTTTACCATAGCTTGGGCAAAGACCTGTAATGGATAGTAATTTGAGCCGTAGATAGAGCTATATTTTGTGCACCAGCATATAAATAGGCATATGAACTTGGAAAGTAGGCCAAAAAAATCAAGATCTCTATGCAGCTCAGAGGTGTGAGCGATTTGGTACTACTAAATCCATCGAGAGATTTGCTACTTAAAAAGATTCAAAATTAAATTATGCATGTGAATTCATGTACAAATGTGGGGCTTAGCCATAATCTCTACTAATATAAATTTGCGGTTGGTGGGCTTTAGAGGTTTCTACATCACCGTAACACGGCGATATCTACATCGGCTTATCGCCGCAAATCCTTATCACTTATGATGAACTCCTGCATCAACAATGCCGCGCCGATCGAGGAGCAACACAAGAAGTGCATACATGTCGATCTCTTCAAGCTTTTTTTCTTAGGATGCACTAACTAGCAAGACGATCATTTTTCTTAAAGTTTTAGTTGCTTGCATATTCATCGTGGCATGTATCGAAGTTTCGACAAACTTGCACGCCATCGCACAACGCTTGATGCATAATTTTTCATCTGCTTTGGTTCGTAATCCTCAGCTTGGTCCCTGGTCTCGCGAAATTGTCCGGAGGAAATCTCCCAATACCAAACATGCCTTCAATGTGAGTGCTGAAACGCTTACATTTACATCTGCTTCTTGTTCAGATATTCTGCATTTGTTTCATAAATTTCCTTCTCAAAATATTGTACTAGTAATTTATTAATTTTATTTTCAAAACTCATTAACCTTTCATGTAATTTTGCTACTAGGTTGTGAAGCCTCTGCAAGAGAGGACACGAAAGAAGGTTCATGTTTTGCATGGTTGTGGGAGAGATGAGCTTCGCTTTGGTATTTCGAACCTCATTTCGAACTATCGAGTAATTTGTAGCATTTTCGCTTCGGTATTTACAATATAAGGTGGATGGGAGAAAGCCCGAGGTGAGCTCTAGCCTCTTGGCCGCCTCTTCCTTCGCTTCTCAAATTGCTAGGATCACCGGCTTCGGCACTCAAGGTCTTGGTTCGTGGGATGGTGGCCATATTCCTTGTTCTTATAAGAAACAAGTTCGTAAAGATGGAAGAACATGAAGAAACTTCTAGTTAGCTCAACTAGTTTCCATGTGTTCTCTCTTTGCATTTTTTGATGTTTCTGTCTACCAGATGATGGGGAAAAAAGCAAGAATCTGGTTGCTTGTGCGCCATAAGAGACAACTTTTAAACATTTTGGGAGTTTGTAGTGACAGGTAGCTTGTTCTTTTGGTGTAATTAGCCTGTTTCTCCTGTGATGTTTACAGGAAGTGGATATATGGTTAATTAGCAACCCTCTTTATCTAATCATTTTTGTTGCATGTTGCTTTGATGTTTTTAGTTTGTCACTAGTTATGTTGTGCATGTTTTATGAGTGATTGCGCCAGGGGAAAAATGCATGGTTGTACTTATTGACTAGTAGTTATCTTTTCTTGATGACGGTCTAGAAAAGATTTTGGAGTTGATGGCTTCTTAGAATTCGCTTTAAGTAGATGTGAAATTTGGCCTGGTAAGAATGCATTTGTACTGAAATGTAATTTGGCCTGTGATGTAATTAGATGTGATATTTGTATTCGCCTTGGAAGAGATACATAGGCGCTTATAAGTGCCACGCTAGTAGAAACCCCCTGTGATTTTAAACGCCATGAATAGAGGAACCCCGGCACATATAAGTGCCATGACAGATAAAACTCCGGCGCTTGTAAACGCCATAAATAGAGAGAACCCCGGCACTTATAAACGCCATGAATAGAGGAAACCCCGGCACTTATAAACGCCATGAATAGAGGAAACCCCGGCACTTATAAACGCCATGAATAGAGGAAACCCCGGCACTTATAAACGCCATGAATAGAGAGAACCCCGGCACTTATAAACACCATGAATAGAGGAAACCCCAGCACTTACAAACGTCATGAATAGAGAGAACTCCGGCGCTTGTAAATGCCAAGGAAAACTTAATGCGGTGCTTATAAATGCCACCATATGGTGGGAAATAACGGCATATAGAAACGCCGTGGATAATTGTTACCGCTAATTACTTTTCTCGACGCCATTTTTCTTGACGCCATGTAAACGCCATCTAAAATCTTTTTAAGGCATTTATAAGGTTTTAAAGGCATTTATAGGCGCCATCGGAAGCCTGACGTGTTATAGTGTATCCATGTCATCTATAGATAGCATATAGACAACATCTCTAATAAATTAGCTATAACATTGTCTATAAAATTAAATATTGGCCCACATGTAATAGATAATAAGTGCTTTGGAATCAGTTATAGCCTGACTATACATTAGTAACCGGTCTATATCTCTCTCCTCATTTTTTCTCTTCCACCTAAGCAAAATGCTGAGATGGCACACTTATAGCTAGCTGAAGTGGCACCATTGAAGATGCCCTTAGACTTCAAAGAGAGATGGTGAGTAAACCTCACGAAGCGCGACTACGCGTTAGTTTGTCGTGGCAGAGCGCACGGTGTCAGATGTCCCGTGCATTTTTTATCTGCTAGTACTAGCTTAATATATATTTTTTACCGTAAAAAGTCTCAGGCTAGATTGTAGACTGTTAGGCTTAATAGCCTACTAGAAATGTTTTCACGGCGTGACACACCGCGCACGCCCGCGATTGCGTCAAAACGAAATGTCTTTTTCGTGAAAAATAATTAGAATGATCTAAACATAATTACATTCTTTTTTTGATATTTATTTAGGGTCTTTTCACGAAAGTTTCACGATCTTGCTGAACCAAAAGTCTTTTTTAAGGTCCTTTTTAAGGCTCTTTTCGCAAAAAAACTGCTAAAAAGAGCTACACGTAATTATATTTTTTTGAGGGGCACTCGCGAACGGAGGACACGAGGCGTGCAATGCCGTGCCCGGTAAAAAATTTTGACCCGAATTTTTTCTGGAAAAAATAAAATTTCATTTTTCTGTGCGGTGTTTTTTTTAAAAAAAAACTGGTCACGACTGCGCGAAATCGAAAGGTCCCTTTCATGAAAAATAGATGGAACGATCTAAACGTAATTACGCTCTTTTTTGGCATTTACTTAGGGTCCTTTTACGAAAGATTCGCGATTTTACTCAATGAAAACGTCCTTTTCGTAAAAAAACCGCCGAAAGGATCTAAACGTAATTACGCTCTTTTTTGGCATTTATTTAGGGTCCTTTTACGAAAAATTCACGATTTTGCTGAACCAATAGGTCCTTTTCGTAAAGAACTGCCGAAAGGACCTAAACATAATTACATTTTTTTGGAGGGGCATTGGCAGATACTTAACACGTGGCATAGGTGAGGAGCTAGCAAACTTGCCATCTTTAATATAGGTATGATTCATAAGCACATTCTCTCTGCTTACGCTGGACACCCAACATATGGCAAAAAAATGCAAATGTTAAGAGTCCGGTCCGCTTGGCCTTGGTTGAGGCGAGACTTGTGTCTAGGGTTTCAAATATCAAATTTTTTATTTTTGACTATTTTTATTTTTAAAAATTGACAAAAATCGTTAGAAACAGAAGAAGTTCGAAGTAAACAATTTTGAACTCAATGGTCAAACAATGAAAACTAACTGAATTAACCGATTTTTGACTGGTCTTGTTTGATTTTCTACCAATTTTCGATTTTTGAGCGATTTTATTCGACTTTCAGCACACTTAAGGAAAATTAAAAAAATTGCAAAAAAAATAAAAAAAATTATAAAATCTGATTAAATTCCAATTCATCTATAAAACAACTCAGAGAAATTTCAATAATTTTTGAATTCATTTAGTACTTTGGAAAAATCAGAAATAACAATTAATGAAAAAGACAAGAGACACTATCAGATTTTTATAAAAATTTACGAGCTTGATCATGCTCTAAAATTTTAATGGCCTCATAGTTATTCGTTGTTTGCCGATAGTTTCGCATTTTATCTTGCAAGGCCTTTACTGTTGGCTTAGACTCCATCGACGCAAAACCTCGCTTGTCCGATCAAGTGTGCTAGGCCTCACGTTGATCGAAATAAGTCATGTTTTATTAATACAGATGAAATCGTAATCATCTAGGGATTTTTTGGATATACACTCGGCTTCCTCATGCTACCAATTTGCATCCAAATTAGCTATGGCAATATGGGGTAATGTATCAAATTGGATCATCTCAACTTCGTTCCCATTCCATTGGATGAACATCTGGTGTATAGTCAACGGTATGCAGCAATTAACATGAATCCATTCTCGCCCAAGCAAGACTCTGTAATTGTCCTTGGCATCGACTACGAAGAAGGTAGTCGACAATGTTTTACATCCAACTATCAATTCTGTCACCATGACCCCACTTGCATCAGTACGATCGCCTATAAAATTAGTTAAAATCGTGTTAATTTTAATTAGATCTTCATCGGTCTTACCTAACTTAGTTTTAATAAGATCTTCATTGATCTTACCCAACTTCTTGCAAGTGGTGTATGGCATCAGGTTAACAGTTGCTTCTCCATCGACAAGCATTTTGGACATCGATTTGCCGTTGATATATCCTTTCAAGTATAATGGTTTCAAGTGCCCATGAACATCTTGAGGCTTCTCAAAGATCGCGTCTTGGGCCCCAAGCACAATTGAGCAAATGTTTCTCTGGCCGATGCAGTATTTACATTGAACTCGATTGGCAACGTAAACACCATATCAATGTCCATCGGAGGTGGAGAGTCATCTCTAACCATGGGTGAATCTAGGTCGTTAATTGAATCAAATTCTTCCTCAAGCGATTCCGTCATCCTCCACTTACGATCGCCTATAAAATCAGTTAAAATCGTGTTAATTTTAATTAGATCTTCATCGGTCTTACCTAACTTAGTTTTAATAAGATCTTCATTGATCTTACCCAACTTCTTGCAAGTGGTGTATGGCATCAGGTTAATAGTTGCTTCTCCATCAACAAGCATTTTGGACATTGATTTGCCGTTGATATATCCTTTCAAGTATAATGGTTTCAAGTGCCCATGAACATCTTGAGGCTTCTCAAAGATCGCGTCTTGGGCCCCAAGCACAATTGAGCAAATGTTTCTCTGGCCGATGCAGTATTTACTTTGAACTCGATTGGCAACATAAACACCATATCAATGTCCATCGGAGGTGGAGAGTCATCTCTAACCACAGGTGAATCTAGGTCGTCGATTGAATCAAATTCTTCCTCAAGCGATTCCTTCATCCTCCACTCCTTAGTAGTCTTGATCGACCGAAGCTCATTGAACACTTGATCCCTTTGTTTCTCTTGCTTGGCCTCTCTCATCTTTTGAGTCCTTAGCCTTTGGAGTTGTGTGCGTTGTGACCAGTTAAGACCAGGTGGACACCACCTCGGTTTAGGTTCGATTGGCTTTCGTATCTTACAAGCCAGATCAACCTGAATCGAGGAGCTTGACCCCTCTTCTTCTCGCACTTGGGATTGGTTCGGAACTGAAATCCTTTGATGGACCGATTGCTTATGACTTTCCTTAGAATGATCTCGTATCGGCTTAGATATTCTATTTTTAGCCGATTGTCTTGGCTATTCTCGATGTGGGTAATGCTCCATTGGGCACATGTATGGAGATGGTAAAGCTGTTCCCTTCTCCCAACAGAACTATCAAAATGGGCATCGTCTGTGAGCCCTCTCCAAGTTATCGTGCCAATAGAGATTATCAGACCGACGCGCAGGATAACGTGGCCTATTATTTTTCCTTTCATATTATTAAGTAACTGGGAGAAAGTTGTCTTAGGCTTGCGAATCGATTGGTGTGGTGGCGATGACTTCTTTGCCTTATATCACTTGCCAATTTGCAAATCCCCTTTAGGCTTGACCATCCTTGAGTTTTTCTCTTCCCGATTGGTCTCTATCTACAGTGAACCAACTGTAATTTTCAGGGTCTCCTTGTCGCTAGAATTCGACTTTATGTCAACACGTCAGGGATCCCTTGACTCTGTGCCCTGTATCGGCTCTTTCCCTTTTTCTGAGCATTAAACCATGTTTGTCGAAAAAGGATTAGCGTCAACTTGCATCGTTGGTTCCTCTGCGAACTTAAGCTGACCATTTTCTATAGCAGATTGTATTTGCTGTTAGAAAATATTGAAATCATTAGTATTATGGGAAAAAGAATGGTGCCATTTGTAATATCTTCGTTTCTTAGTTTCTTCGAGCAATGGTATAACATGCTCCTCTAGCAACTGTATAATCTTTTCTTGTAGGAGTATATCGAAAATATGGTCACACTTTGAGACATCAAAAGCATATTTTATTTCTGACTTATTTTTAGTCGGCTTAAACCAAGAACAGACTAAATACTTTTTAGATCTCTTAATTCATTCGGCTATGTTTATTTTTGCCTCGTAATCTTCAAAAGATTTACTTGAACAATATTCAACTAAGTTAACCTTAGATTTGTCTTTATCCTTATTATTATTTACTTTGAACTTGTCCTTAAGCCTTTTATTATTAGTAAATCAACTTTCTTAAGCCGACACCCTATGGAGTAGATGACATAGATTGGTAAACTCTTGTCCGCCGAATTTTTCCCTCAATTGGGGAATCAACCCCTATAAGGCCAAATCGGCTAGCTGGTTATTAGGTAAAGTGATGTTAAAACACCGATTTCTCACCTCCCTAAATCTTTTGATATAATCTATTATTAATTCCCCCAAACAATTCTAAGTTCCAAACTGCCAGAGAAAAAGTGTTCATAGAATCGATTTTCCAAATTGGTCCAAAAATGAATCAAATTTGGGGGTAAATTGGTAAACTAGGTAAAAGCAGCCCTTGATAAAGACAATGGGAACAACCTAATTTTTAGTCCATCTGACTGAGCAAAGCCTCACCACACTGCACAATGAAATGTCCATTATGTTCCAATGTAGTTACGGAGTCATTCCTAGAGAACTTGGCGAAATTAGGAACTTTAAAGTTATTAGGATAAGGCATTTGGTCAATGTAATCAAGATACGGGTTTCGATAGCCGATAATCTTACCCTTTGGCTGTATGCCAAATTGGTCTCTCAACATGGCAGTTATTTGATTAGCCCAATTTATTGGGTTGGCCAATGTAGCATTGGGAACTTGATTGTCAATTACGGTCATAATTAACATCCTACCCCCCGAGTATAAGATCGAGTTGGTAAGTTGGATGAGCCGATGAGAATTGATGAGATTCATGACCTTTGTTATTTCTTCTAATTGTTGGCTCTAGTACCAGAATGAAGGGTTTCGAGTACGTTACAATT
Organism: Guadua angustifolia; assembly: GCA_036346375.1. Taxonomy (NCBI): domain Eukaryota; kingdom Viridiplantae; phylum Streptophyta; class Magnoliopsida; order Poales; family Poaceae; genus Guadua; species Guadua angustifolia. Next base: position 18,128,238 of record CM070506.1, on the reverse strand, counting down.
TTGTAAGGAGCCGTATTCCTGTGTGGGATCAGCTCCTATACTTTTGGTATCTAGGGGGGTCAATCGGCTGTGAGGCCGATTGTGGAAAAGCATAGAACGGAGCCGATGTTGACAAGTTGGCCGATACATCCAACTTAGTTGCATTAGTGTACACTTGATAATACACAACTCCACTAGCACGAGGATCTCGCGGCAAAACAACAATGAGCTGGGTTGGCATCATAATAGGAGATGAAGCTATAGCCGATGGTTTAGGGTCGGCTATAAGACTTTGAGAACTTTGAGCTACCAAATAAATAGGGTAATTCGGCAAGGCCTGCATCAGGTCGAGCAGGCTCCTAGCAGATACTAATTCCTGAGCAATTGTCTTAACATGTTAGATATCATCGGCTTGAGGGTGGTGACTAGAGCCAATGATTGGTTAATCAATGCATGGTGCGCAGATTGATTGATCAAAGTAGACAACTCAACTTGTGCGGGTATGTATTGACTTACAGGGCCATTAGTAACCCCTGCGCCGAGAGCATTAACCGTTGACAACGCAGCTTTCTGAGTGCCGTCACGCCGGATTTTTTGATAGCAGCTCAACATCATCTCTTCTAGCGTGGATTTTCGATCCTCAATCTCTTTCCATTGATCTGGGGTCAAATCGTCCAGTGTAGGGACTATTATAGACTTAGTGTTAAGATCGGACGACGGATTTGACTTGCATATCGAAGACATCATGTCCCACTAAGCGTGTCAAAGGTGTGTTGGCGCCAAAAATGTGACGAGTGATTAATCGGGCTCAACACACGTGACAAACGCCGGGTTCAACCGTTGAAGACATGCCAACCAATTTGATTCTACAATCGGTAAGATAAACAAAAAATAAGCTCAAAGCCGATCTATCACGACAAATCAGTAAAGATCTAAACAACTAAAAAACCAATTAAATCAAAGGGTAAAAATAAATCTACTCAGTCGACCAAGGCTGAATAGATCAAGGATAAGATAGTGTGAGTTGTTTGATTGGATTGTGTTGTTGTCCTCGCACACCCCTGACCATCTCTTATAGCAGACTAGCCAATCGTATCCACCTCCGACACATTGTTTACTATGATCCGTATCGGCCTCAACTCGGGCAATACTCTCCTTGTTTAAACCAATATCTATTACAGCTCTATCTCTTTTCTTTATCCGATATCGGCTATAATACCATCTTTAATCTTTCTTTCCTTATCCAATATCTGGTAAAATGCTCTTAATCATTAGCCTGATGATTAGCCGTTCGGAGCATCGATTCCCAAGCACCAAATGATACAGGATCATCGCGTCCCATTCAATATTATCCCACCAACCAAACACACCGTAATAAGACCATGCGTACTCTTGTTTAGTACTTTAGTACAAAAGATTAACACAACCTGGCGTGGAGGAGCATCGCCGTTCGGAGCATCGATTCCCAAGCACGAACGTGGTGGAGGCGACGCCCTTCCTGGTCAGTGCCAGAGCCACATTCTCCTCCAGGAAGTATCTCTGGAATTCTGGTGGGTGGTGTTGACGTCGGCGGAGTGTGGCGCTGCCGGCGTTGCCGTTGCCGGCGTTGGCGCTGCCGAAGACGGCCGCAAAGCTGGCATTGCTCAAGGGGTGTTGCGCTGAAGCTAGTGTGAAGTAAAATATTATTTTAGTTAGCGTGCTGTACAGTGGAAGTATTAGCTCAACCCGGTGTAAAGTGAAACTTGTGTAAATTTGACAGGTGCAAAGTACACTTTACTCTATAATAAATTTATAGAAATACTGTCTTTTGCTAACCTTAATTATGAGATACAAACTGTCTTATGTTTGTACTTCAACTCTATAAGAGCAACGTTGTGGCCTCCTTGAACATCGTTTTAATAAGATAATGATAGATAATAGAAGATTGGTGATATTAATAACACCTCTTTAATTTTTTATAAAAAAATAATTCTAAAACTCTAGCATTCACTAAAGAATGAGATATATAGCTGTCAGTCCTATAACTTAACCTAGGTGGATGGGGAGATGAAACAACACTTCCACCACCAAGCCTCTAGCCTGTTACCGCACCTCTTTCATTTTGAGGTTTAAAAATTCTATTTTTCATAATATTTTTTAAGAAAACAGGAATTTCTCTATTAATCAAGAAAAAATATTGTTCATCCATTAAATGGCCCACACATCTGTACTAACATAAGGGCATGTACAATGGAGAGTCAAGAGTGCCTCTTAGCACATTCTTCTAAACAAAAAAGATAAGCATATACAAAGGACATGCACAAGAGCCAACATGTTATTTAATACTGCTCTTCTCTAATTCTGCCTAGGAGCTTGTGAAGAGTCGTCTCTTCACCAAGAGTCGACTCTAGTATTTTTTGCACTTTTCCCCCTGCCACATCAGCGAAGCATGTCCACCTCATCATAAGAGACACCATATTAAATGGTTTTGTACATGCCCTAAAGAGGAAGAGTTGCATCTTTAATTGCTAGATCTACTCGTAGTTTCATCCATTAATAATCAAGAAAAAATATTGTTCCTCTATGCACATTATTTCAAGCATCGATACTTCCTATCCAATAGCCAGATTTGACTTGTATCATGCCAGCAATTAATATATTAACCATTGCCCTAATTCATCACTAATCATACCACGAAAACCACCTAGCTAATGTTATTCGTGAAGATTCAAATAATTTGATTTCGCATTTTCTGTTGTGTCACTCCTTGGTAACTGAAGGGAGTGTATGCTAGTTGAATTTTTAAAAGTACTTGTTTGCACATTAGAGTTTGCCATAAACAGAGGAGGTTGTGGACTAAAAAATTATGTAAAACCGCTAATTTACTAGGAAATACAATTGACACACAAGTTATACATCAGTATTATTTCACTTGGCCTTCCCCTATCACTCACAAATTTATTGCGGTTGGCTTTCGTTCTTCGTGATTATGATCTAGCAAATCAATGCGCTACTCAATCAAGTAGAAATAATGCGCTACGCCGAAAGCATGGTGAAAGCTCACCGTCTTTAACATGGAGTCCAACAACGTAGTACATGCACTCCAAAGCTTACAATTGTCAGAATTCATAACCAGCTCTTCCATCGCGTTTTTTTTTTTGCGGTGTCGGTATCTTTCATAATCAACATAAGTATTAATAAGTTTTTTTATTATGGTACCAAAGTAGATGCATGGTACGATTCCATGATGAATACAATTCAAAACATTTGGCGCCCTTCTAGCATCGTCAGACTCACGTTATTACAGAGAGTTTTCCGAGTCTTCTCTTGCATTCCTTGGTTTTGTAATTCCTTTGTGCAAAATGTTGGTAAATATGTGTTTCCTCCAAATTTCAAAAGGAAGAAAAAAAAACGGTAGGTCAATTGGGCCGGCCCGGCCCGTGAGGCTAGGCCAACCCAGTCGGCCCAACCGGCAAGGGGGAAAACAAAGGGGCAGCTCTGTGCTACCCTGCCTTTTGATCGAGTGAGCAAGGGAATCGGAAAATGGGGTCTTGCGCATGGGAGGAGGCAGCGGCTTCGACCGTGTTGCGTGGATCTGGAGGCTTCATCGGTGCCACCTGCGTCACCCTGCGCGCTGCGGCGGCTGCGCGCTGCCGGTGCGGCGCCCCGTTGTCCTTCATCACCTCCCCGAGACCCTATATATTCCGATGGCTGGCTCTCTCGGTGAGATCAATCCAACTCTCTTCTTTTATCCGAAATCACACAATCTGGTTGGAGTTCTTAGCGTGCATCACTGGTTCTCCCTGGCTCTATTCGTGCTTGATTTAACCTGTGGACGACCGCATTTGCGTGTAACCCTAGTGTCGACGTTTGTTGTCAGCAGTAATGAAAACGGGGCTAGGCGCTAGATCCAAACTCAATGGTAACACAAGACACGGGGATTATACAGGTTCGGGCTCTCATGGAGGAGATAATACCCTAGTCCTGTGCTCTGGAATTATTTGTGGCTAGCTAATTCGCTGATGATCTTGTCTTGTGATCTAATGATCTCCCGCCCCCCTTTATATAGTAGAGAGGTGCGGGTTACATAGGAGAGTCCTGGTTAGATACAAGGTAGGGATTGTATCTCTTTCCTTATCCGTTAAACATGACGGTTAGGATTACAATTGTATCCTCCCTAAGCAGGGTTGGTTTCCATCTTCAGGGTTTCCTTGTTGCGCATGGCGGCCTGCCTCCTGGGCAATACCCATCTTCATGTAGTCGGCTTGGCCCATCCCCTCTTGGATGGTCCTCACGGCCTACCATGTAGATACCCGGGGTCCATATACTCCACACCTAGTTGAATCACGGCTTGATTTTGGAGTCTGGGGTTTGCCGAGTGATTAAGTGATCTATGCTAGGCTAGATCATCTGGTTGGGCATGTGATTGCTGCCCTTTAGACCCGGTTGCTTGTGATTTTCAGATTGATTTGTTTGCTGTGGTGGCTGACCTGTGTGGTCTTCTTCCTGTGTTCGGCTGGTTCATCTCTTTGGCCCGGGGCTTGGTTCTGTGATTCTGAGTAGCTTCACTGCATCTCAAATCTTCTGGTGAATTGCCTCATCGAGAAGATTGTTTGGCTTTGTATCTCTGAAGACATACGCCTACGAGGTCTGTGGCATTATAGAGGCGTTGTTGTTTTCTGGGTCAGCGTCTTCGACGTGCCTAGCCTTTTTGATGTCATATTCTCAGCAATCTGCAAGTATTTTCTTACTTCTGTGTTTAATTCCTTCGGTGAATGCAAAGGGGACAATCAACTCGTTTGGTTTGGGGACCTTGCATGTGGGCTTAGTGTTCAATGATGATATTGGGATTGAAATAGGCTATTTGTGGCAACAAATCTTGATAGTCTGATAAGTTTTGATATATATACTTGATTAGCTCAATTGATATCGTCTGTTATATGCTTAGATAGTGAATTATTTGCTTACTGCTTTGTCTTAAATTCATGCACTAGTGATTGTTTAGTATCTTGCTCTGTCCTGTATAGCTTGGCATTGATTAGTTATTCTCTGTTAAAATCGCCAATGCATTCATGTGAAAGATATTCTGTCCAATAGGCCTGTTAACTTGATTCTCTATTGTGTGCATATATATTGATAATTGAGGTAAGGTTGCCACAAGCTAGTCTATTACTCGTCCCTTGTGCCTATGACCAAAACGAAGCTCATAAGAAGTTTTGCCTAGCTTCGATCTCAAAACACTCTATCAAAAACATAGCATGCAGTTGAGATTACTTCAGCCGAAAACTTCCTAGGAGTGTGATGTTTATCTAGTATAGTTCTAGCCATCTCAACCAAAATTCTGTTCTTTCTTTCAACTACACCATTTTGTTGAGGCACTCTTGGTAAAGAAAATTGATGATCAATTCCTTTCTCAACACAAAAGTGATCAAAAGAAGAATTTTTAAATTCAGTTCTATTATCACTTCTGATAGCTCTAAGTGCTCCTAGGTGATCAACAGATAATCTAATAACAAGACTTCTAAAATGACTAAAAGACTCATTTTTAAATACCATAAAATAAACCCAAGAGTATCTAGAATAATCATCAACAATAACGAGTACATACCATTTGCCTCCAAAAGATTGAACACGAGAAGGTCCAACCATGTCAAGATGTAGTAGCTGTCCTGGAGCGTTTCTCATCACCATGGTAAGAGGTGGATGTGAACCTGCAGTCATCTTACTATGTCTACAAGAAGAACATACTAAATTATTATCACCCTTAAGCTTAGGCAAACTACGTATGAGGTCTAAACCACTAACACAAGTAAGATGATCAAAACCAACATGACCAAGTCTATGGTGCTAAAAGAATAAATCTTTAGAAACATTGGCAACTAGACACCTATGCTTAGAAGAAAGTGATGCATCAAAATCAGCTTTAAATACTCTTCCAAAGCGAGAAATCCTGAACACAAGATCACCTGAAGCATCTAAAACTTTGCATTCATTTTTCTTGAAACATACTTCAAGATCTTCATCAATCATTTGTGAGATAGAAAGCAAGTTGTATTTCAAGTTTTTAACAAGAGCCACAACCTTGAATATAAACTTGTCATTTACCTTCACTGTACCTTTTGCCACAATAGAAGTGGAAGTCGCATCTCCAAAGTAACACTCTCAGCACAAGATGCACAAGTGAGGGAGGAGAACCAATTTTTATCACCGGACATGTGGCGTGAGCATCCGGAATCAACTAGCCAAATGTTCTCCTTCCTCACGCGAGAAGCCTACATCAAAACAGAGAATGTCGAGGCCTCAGTACTGGGGTTAGAAATAAGATGTTTAGGAATCCAGTACTGAGACACACGACGAGTAGGCACAACATGAGTATTCTTGTTTACAAAATCAGATTTGCCCTTTCCTGTGTTTCTTGAAATAAAAGGTGTTTGCATCACCCTAGGCACAAAATGAAGAGTAAAATGTGCCTTCCTGAAATTAGACCTAGTCTTAGCCTTTTCTTTCTTTTGCTGTTTGGCTAGCCTAAAGCAAAAATCTACTAAATGTCCATCTCTACCACAATGAGTGCAATTGTACTTAACATGATATTTAGCTTTAACAGTAGAAGCAACATTTGCATTCATCACAGTAGAAGATAAAACACCAGCAGACATAAAAACAGTTTTCTTGGGCTCATTGACAATTTCAAATTTTCCACTTTCAAGTGCCTTCACAACAGTGGGAGCATGTGATTTATGATGAGCATAAGAATCAAAACCTAAACCTTTGTTATGAGTGCTGACTCTTGATTGATCCAAAATCATGTTTAGTTTTTTCTTTCCTTTAGTGAAACGTTCTACAGATTTTTCCAAGTAATCAATCTTTCGAGAAAGAGTTAAACAATTATTACAGGGAACGTCCACTTTTCCTTTTTGCTTACGACAGGTTGAGCATGAAAGAACCTCATGAGTGAGCAGAGCATCTGTCATTTGAGAAACCCTAACATTTGTATCATGCAACTTCAATTCTAGTGTGGAGCATTTAGAACAGTGAGTTGTATCATGCAAATCAATAGTTGAACAGCTAGCATTTTTTACATGTTTCTCGTTTTTTTCTTTTCAGCATTGACTTGCTCTAACAAAGTAACATGTTCTTTCCTAAGTAAAGTAAGCTCATTGTAAATCAAATCACATGATTTGCAAGCATCATCATCAGGAATCAAAGATTTAAGTCTAGCAATTTCAGTATTCAAAGATTCCACAAGAACATCATGTTTCTTGATTTTCTTGTCGCGTTTATTAAGCAATTTACCAAGACGAGCAATAGCAATAGCTAATTCATCGTAAGAAGGTTCTACCTTATTGAAGTCGCTGTCATGATCGTCCTCAGTGAAACTTTCATCACTTCTAGTTATGAGACACAACCCTGTCAATTCATGCTTGCTTGGAGCTGTTGTGTCATCTTCACTGCTCACCGAATCCACATCGCTCAAATTGACTTGTTCAAGAGCAGAAAGGACTCGGTGGACAATTTTGCAATTCACAAAGCTTCTCTTCTTGCTACTGCTTGAGGTAGTCTTCTTCTTCTCTTTTCTTTTGTCATTGTCCTTCTCCTCCTTTGAAGATTTACTTGCAAGTTTAGGATAGTTTGAACGAATGTGGTTGAGATCACTACACTCATAGCATCTTGGAGGGCCACCACCAACTCTCTTCCTCATTCTCACATTCTGAAAAGCTTTATTAAAACGAGAAGAGAGTAGTGCCAAGTCTTCTTGTAGGATCGAAATATACTAATGTAGTAATCAGAGGGGGGTGAATGATTGCGCGGAAGCTAAAATCAAATTTTTGGACATTGTTTTTCTAACACACCCTAATTGAAACTCAAATTGCTTGGAAACCAGTTTATGCAGACGGTAAACAGTCGGGAGACCAATTAACACAGTTGAGAGACCAGTTTACGCAGTTGGGAGACCAGTAGAGCAGTCTGGGCAACCAGTAGAGCACTTGGGCGACCAGTAGGGCACTTGGGTGACTAGTAGAGCACTTGGGCGATCAGTTTGGGTGAGCAGGCGAGCAGTCGGGCGACCAGGCGAGCAGATTGGGCGAGCAGACTGACACCTATTTACTAAAATAGAAATTCCTAAAGATCCAACCGTTAGATCGATGTGAAATGTTAACTGTAGAAACTAGACTCAATTATAAAGCTAATGCAATAAGAATTAGATCAATCGGATCTACAGATCTAAAGTTATATTCTTCGCAAAATGACTGAATTTGGGCGACTAGTCGGGCGACTAGGCGAGCAAACTGGCAACTAGTTCACAAAAATAGAAATTTCAGACGATCCCACTGTTGGATTGATGTGAAATTTTAACTGTAGAAACTAGACTTAATTCCAAAGCTAACCCAAGAAGAATCAACTCGATCGGACCTATAGATCTTGAGATATTACCTTCGCAAGATGATACCTTTGCAAGAAACCGAACTCCGTGATGAACTTCATGACTGCTGCGATGGACAAAACTTCTAGCGATCGATCAACTATGCCGGAGTCAAGAGCAAAACGAAAAATCGCCAGCTGCTAGAGATGCAAGAAAGATCTTTATTTTTGATCTGGTTACAGTACTCAAACAAAAGAGTACAAACCCTAAAACCTGGCTCTCTACATAAACAGGAGACACCTCCCCCTATTTATACAGAGCAAACATAAAGAGATTGAATACAACTCCACTTCCCACATGGAAAGAGTTCGTATCATCTCAACCTGGCCCAACATGGCCAAAAACAACTCTTGCACGCATGTACAACCCGCATGCTGTAAATACGTGACTAACCAGCCTCCATGTGCATGTTCTCTAGCCCGAACGTCCCGCATGACATTCTCGACCACCAAGACCTCGATTCCTCCCTGAACCTAGTCTCGAACCTCTCCCGTCATCGACCACGTTCGCCCTTGAGCAACACCTGCACATGAATAAACAAACAAACAAATCCGAGCACAAGTCCACGACTTGACTCAAAGTCAATCCATGCAACCACTCACACGAGTGCGTTGCATCAAGCAAAACCATCATCATGCTATCACCAGCATATCAAACAAATCTGAGCACAAGTCCACAACTTGACTCAAAATCAATCCATGTAACCACTCACACGAGCGCGTTGCATCAAGCAAAACCATCATCATGCTATCACCTGCATATGCACAAGCACCACACATGCCATAATCACAACCACTTTGCAATACCAATTTCATTACTCAGCCAATTTTTCAGCACATGATTTCACAATCTCCCCCTTAATGAAAACATTGGCAACATCATTTAGAACTGAACATTGGCATTCACCTCACAAGAAAAGTTTTAAGAAATTTTGTTTTAAAACAAAACAAAGTGAAAATCTCCCCCTAAAAAGAAGAAAAAAATAAAGGAAGAAAAATGTGTGTGAATGTGCAATATGTGTCCAAAATTCTCCCCCTTTGACTCCAAAATTCTCCCCCTTTGACAATAGATTCATAAAAAATACAAAAAAAGAGAGAACAAAATCTTTTTGTTTATTTTTAGTTTGTTTTTTTTGTATTGAGCATTATAAGTCATTCACAAATGTAACAATTTCATCACCAAGTCATGCTATCAAAAGAACTTGCACCCTCAAATCTACACAGAAACAATGTAGAGTAAGCATAACTAGAAATCAAGTACTATTAACGATTTTTTTTGCATGGCATGATCTCCCTTTCTCAACAATCTTAAAATCTGAAAACATTGATTTTTTATGCACTTTATTTGTGCTTGAAAAACTGATTCATTAATTGATTGCAACAATAACAATTGTAAGGAATTACATGCACCATCAGCCTTACTTTTCATCCATGCCAAGCAGTCACAAGATTAAGGTTTCATGGTTACTTTTCAACCATGCCAAGCTGACATAAGCTTAAGGTTTCATGGTTTCGGTCATACACAACCTCTTCCAAGTTCATATCAAAGTGCAATGATAAGCAGTCTCGTAAAGAAGAAGTGCGACAGTAATAACCTTGAACTTGCATTTATCAACAATCACTTTTTGAGCTTTAGCACTTAACTTTTCATATTTAGCACTTTTTGAGCAGAATCAAGATAGCCAAGAAAGTTCAACCATGACAAGATTTAATTCACGTTGTCATTCCATTTAAATAGTCATGTCATAAACTACACCATATCTATATAAACAAGAAGTTGCAAAGACCTTGTAACATAAACATGGCTTCAAAAGACATATGGTTGCACCCATTATAAGCGAAGGAATTGGCCTCCAACCAGAGCGTCCACCTGTCATTTTGCGACACTTGCGAAAAAGCCCCTCCGTTTGTTCAAATTACGGATAGGTCCCTGCAAATTATGGATAGGTCCTTCGCAATTTTTTGTGAGACAACGATAATTTTTTTTCTTCGCGTTTGGGTCCCTGGCGTGGTACTTTTACGGAAAAGCCTCCCGTTAAGTTCAAATCGTGAACAAGCCCTTTTCTAATATTTCGTGATAGCTTAACGTGTCCAAAAAATAACAAACAGTCCCTCGCTTCTTACGCTCGTGTCCTTTTCTGCTTTTTCCGGAAAAATGTTTTCGCCACCAAAAAACTCTAAAAATGTTTTTGTCACCCAAAAACCGAAAAAAATGTTTTCGTCACCCAAAAAACACAGATTCATCGAAGGTTTATAGCAACTTATAGATTTGCCAACGGGTCATAACTGCGGTTTTTTTAAAGAATGTAGATTCGTCCGAAGATTTATAGCGACCCATAGATTCACCGGCGGGTCCTAACGACCCATTTTTTTAACAAACACAAAAAATGAAAAAACCAGATTCGTCGAAGGTTTATAGCGGTTCATGGATTCGCCCACGGGTCCGAGCAGCATTTTAAAAAAGGAAATACGTAAAAAAAGCCCGCACTTTTCTTTTAAAAAAACAAAAAAAACAGATTCAACCGCAATTTTCTAAATAAAACACTCATCGATAAAAAAAACACGGATTCGTCGAAGGTTTATAGCAACTTATGGATTTGCGAACGGGTCATAACCGTGGGTTTTTTAAAAAAAAAAGTAATTCGGCCAAAGATTTATAGCGACCCGTAGATTCGCCGCGGATCCTAACGACCCATTTTTTTAACAAACACAAAAAACAAAAAAAAACATGGATTCAACCGTAATTTTCTAAATAAAACATACATCAATAAAAAAACACGGATTCGTCGAAGGTTTATAACAACTTATGGATTTGCCAACGGGTCATAACCGCGGATTTTTTTTAAAAAGAAACGTAGATTCGTCCAGAGATTTATAGAGACCCATAGATTCGCCGGTGGGTCCAAACGACCCATTTTTTTTAACAAACACAAATAACAAAAAAACGATCAAATATCCCGAAATGCGTAAAAAAGCAACCACGGTTTTCTAACAAAAACACAGATTCGTCGAAGGTTTATAGTAACCCATAGATTAAACGCGGATTCATCGAAGGTTTGTAATATCCCATGAATTCACCAGCGAATCCTACCGACCCATTTTATTTAAAAAATACGGAAATCAAAAATTCGATAAATTTTATCAAACGACGGGTTGTAACTGCGGTTTTCTAAAAAAACGTAGATTCCTTGAAGGTTTATAGCTAACGACCTATTTTTTTAAACAAATATGAAAACCGAAAATATGACCCCCATGGATTTGCCGACGGGTCCTATCGACTCTACAGAACGGCGCAGCGTAGCGCGCTATTATTGCTAGTATATATGAAATACAATGCTCAGTACTTTTTCATTGTTTTTCATTTTTTTTGTTTTTCATGTAAGAAACACATAGAATAAAAAACATGTTATAAAATATTACAAAAACTTCAAAAACTCCCCCTAAAAAATAACCCATCGGATTAACCACCCCAAGTTCTCCCCGAATAAAAGTAAAACGAGAAGAAGATAAAGGTTTTGTGAAAATGTCTGCCAATTGATGTTCAATTTCCACATGATGAAGCACAATATTTCCTTTTTCTACATGATCTCTAAGAAAATGAAATCTGATCTCAATGTGTTTTGTTCTAGAATGTTGCACAGGGTTCTTAGCAATGCATATTGCACTAGTGTTATCACACAAAAGAGGAACACTATCCAAATTAACCCCATAATCTTTAAGTGTAGCTACTATCCAAAGAATTTGAGAACAACTAGCAGCAGCCACATATTCAGATTCAGCAGTTGATTGTGCAACAGAAGATTGTTTTCTAGATGACCATGCAATAAGAGAATTACCCAAGAAATGACATGAGCCAGATGTACTTTTTCTATCAATTCTACAACCTCCAAAATCAACATCAGAGAATGCTCTTAAACTAATGCATGAGGAAGCAGAAAGCTATATGCCAAAGTCTTGAGTACCATAAAGATACCTGAAAATCCACTTGACAGCTTGTCGATGTGAAACACGTGGGGAAGCTTGAAAGCGAGCACACAAGCACACAATTAATTGAATATCCGGCCTTGATGCAGTGAGATATAACAGTGAACCTATCATGCTTCTATTTCCTTCTGATCAACCATCTCACCATCTTCATCCAGATCAAGTGTGCAATTGCCTCCCATGGGTGTCATGATTGGCTTGCAGTTTTCCATTCCAAAGCAGCGAAGCAAATCTTTTGTGTACTTACTTTGATGAACAAAAGTACCTTTCTTTGTTTGTTTGATTTGTAGTCCCAAAAAGTAAGTTGTTAACTCACCCATCATACTCATCTCAAATTCCTTTCTCATGGTTTCTGAAAACTTAGACACTAAAACATGAGAAGAACCACCAAAGATAATATCATCAACATAAATCTGAACGAATAGTTGATCAATGCCTTGCTTGAGTAAAAAGAGAGTTTTGTCAACCTTTCCCATTGTAAACCCCTTTTTAAGTAAAACGGTTTTTAGCCTATCATACCATGCTCTAGGGGCTTGTTTTAAACCATACAAAACTTTTGACAATTTGAACTCAAAATTCTCTAATTCCTTGTGCATAGCATTGATCCAAGATTCATCAGTTAATGCATGAGATATATCTTTGGGTTCAAAAGAAGCAACAAAAGCAGAGTGAGCATAAGAATCAGAAGCAATAAACCTGGATCAGGTGACTCTCTCATTTAAATCTCCAATCATCTATTCAAGTGGATGTCTCATTTGAATGTGCAAAGGAGCTGCAACTTCAGAAACTTCTCCTTCCCCTTCTTCAATTTCAGCATGCACATATGATGTTGCGGCTTGAGGATGCTCAGCTGTAGGTGATGTAGTGGTAGGTGCCAAAGGTGCTACAACTGGTTGTGTAATAGGAATCAATAGTTTGTCCTCAATATCATCATCAACATCATTATCAACAAAGATACTCTCCCCCTGAACATATGCCTCTGTACCATTTGCCTTCAAAAGATTGAACTCGAGAAGGTCCAACCGTGCTAGGATGTAGTAGCTATCCTTCACTCTACCTTTTGCCACAACAGGAGTGGAAGACGCATCTCCAAAAGTAACACTTTCAGCACGAGATGCACGAGTGAGGGAGGAGAACCAATTTTTATCACCGGACATGTGGCGTGAGCATCCGGAATCAACTAGTCAAAAGTTCTCCTTCCTCGTGCGAGAAGCCTACATAAAAACAAAGAGTGTTGAGGCCTCGGTACTGGGGTTAGAAATAAGATGTTTAGGAATCCAGTACTGAGATACACGACAAGTAGGCACAACACGAGTATGCTTGTTCACAAAATCAGATTTGCCCTTTCTCGTGCTTGTTCACAAAATCAGATTTGCCCTTTCTCGTGTTTCTTGCAACAAAAGGTGTTTGCATCACCTTATGCACAAAATAAGGAGTAAAATGTGCTTTCTCGAAATTAGACCTAACCTTAGCCTTTTCTTTCTTTTGCTGTTTGGCTAGCCTAAAGCAAAAATCTACTAAATGTCCATCTCTACCACAATGAGTGCAATTGTACTTAACATGATGTTTAGCTTTAACAGTAGAAGCAACATTTGCATTCATCACAGTAGAAGATAAAACACCAGCAGACTTAAAAACAGTTTTCTTAGGAGCATGTGATTTATGATGAGCATAAGAATCAAAATCTAAACCTTTGTTATGAGTGCTGACTTTTGATTGATCCAAAATCATATTTAGGTTTTTCTTTCCTGTAGTGAAACGTTCTAAAGATTTTTCCAAATAATCAACTTTTCGAGAAAGAGTTAAATAGTTATTGCAGGGAACGTCCACTTTTCCTTTTTGCTTGCGACAAGTTGAGCATGAAAGAATCTCATGAGTGAGCAGAGCATCTGTCATTTGAGAAACCCTAGCATTTGCATCATGCAACTTCAATTCTAGAGTAGAGCATTTAGAACATGGAGTTGAATCATGCAAATCAGTAGTTGAACAGCTAGCATTTTTAACATGTTTCTTATTTTCCTTCTTTTCAGCGTTAACTTGCTCAAACAAAGAAGCATGTTTTTTTCTGAGTGAAGTAAGCTCAGTGTAAATTAAGTCACATGATTTACAAGCATCATCATCAGGAATCAAAGATTTATGTCTATCAATTTCAGTATTCAAAGATTCCACAAGAACATCATGTTTCTTAATTTTCTTATCGCGTTTATCAAGCAATTTACTAAGACGAGCAACAGCAATAGCTAATTCATCGTAAGAAGGTTCTACCTCATTGAAGTCGCTGTCGTGCTCGTCCTCGGTGAAGCTGTCATCACTTCTAGCCATGAGACACAACCCTGTCAATTCATACTTGCCTGGAGTTGTTGTGTCATCTTCACTGCTCTCCGAATCCACATCGCTCAAATTGACTTGCTCAAGAGCGGAAAGAACTCAGTGGACAATTTTGCGGTTTACAAAGTTTCTCTTCTTGCTACTGCTAGAGGTTGTCTTCTTCTTCTCCTTCCTCTTGTCCTTGTCCTTCTCCTCCTTTGAAGATTTATCTGTAATTTTAGGACAATTTGGACGAATGTGGTTGAAATCACCACACTCATAGCATCTTGGAGGGCCACCACCAACTCTCTTCCTCATTCTCACATTCTGCAAAGCTTTATTAAAACAAGAAGAGAGTAGTGCCAAGTCTTCTTCGGGAAATTCTTCAATATGTTCATCAGTTAGTGAAGATAAAGAAGACAGCAAAACTTGAAGAAGCATTATTCTGAAATATGTTAAATTGGCTGGTCAATGCAATTGATTTATGATCATTCTTCCTAGTAAGAACATCCAATTCATGAGTTTTTAATTTAGAGAAAAGAACATCTACAGTGAGTGAACTCATGACAGTTGATTCTCTAATGGATGTAACTTTCTGTCGGTGTTTCAAATACCGGCAAGTAAATTTGTAGTCAAGGGGCCGCGTGTTCCCTCTCCTTGAATGGTTGACTCAGGGAGCCCAAGATGTATACTGGTTCGGGCCGATTGTCCCTACTTCCAGTTCGTGATGGTTTTGTATTGCTTTGGGCGCAGAGGACTGCGTCGTGTTACAAGCGAGGGCTAAGGCCTGGCCTTGAGCACTCGTCTGAGTGGGAGTAAGGATTGTGTTGCTCGTTCCACCCGTCCCCTTCCCGGAGGATCCTGCCTCCCTTTATATAGACGGAGGGGGCAGGTTACATGGGAATTTGGAAAAAGAAAGGATGGGGTTTACTATGCCTAGGAGTTCTGATCTTCGGTCTTACCGACTGACCGGCGTCTTCTCGCCCCACACCGGGTCGATAGATACATCGCGTGGCATGGTTGCTCGTTCCATCGGGAAGTGGCGCACCTACTCTCTGTGCGTCTGTCAGGTGCTGACGCCGTAGCGCGTGGCTCCGGTCTTGCCTCGGGAGGGAGCGTATCCTCCCATTGTACGTGACGAGACGATGAGACCGGCGCTTGACTTCGGTAGCCTCCGCGCCACCTTGGGAAGGAGCCACCTGCCCCTGCACGGTCACTCTGAGCCGTCGTGTCCGTGGAGCAGGTGGCCAACTCAAGATTGACCGGCGACGGTGGTGGAGATTACCTTAGTTTGGTCGGAGCTTGCGAGGCGTCCGACCCATGGTAGGGGTCGGAGCCTCGGGGGATCCCCGACCCATGGCGGGGGTCGGACCTCCCTTTGGTTGGCTTGGTCGGGGGTCGCGGGGCGCCCGACCCATGGCGGGGGTCGGACCACCCCTCGGTCAGGGACGAGAGTCCTTCGTGGCCCGTCGGGACCTTTGGCCGAAGCTGGGCTTGGGACAACCCATACGTCGTCCTAGGCCGCTGGGGATACCCATGGTATGAGTATTCGTCAGTAGCCCCTGAGCCCCCGAGCGAGTTCGTCAGAATCGATCAGGGGTTTTGTCTTGGTCGGCCGTTCGTCCGGGTGCGCGCATACGACTTGGTCGGCGTAGTCCGACTTGGCGTGTGCGGGCGGACCTAGTCGATTCTTTGCCCGAGCGGGTCGGGCGACTGCATTTGGTTGGCAGAGTCCGACCGACTTGGTCGGCCGGTTTCGACCGGGTGCGCGCGAGCGCACCCGGTGGGTGTAGCCCCCGAGTGGGTCGGAGAGCCGGTTGGGGGGTTTACTCTGACTGGTAGAGCCCGACTAGCTTGTTCGGCAGGGTCTAACTCGACGTTGCCTTGGTTAGTACGAACGCCCAGATGCCTTTAGGCAAGGTTCTGGTATCCGAGTGCTAGCTTTACGTCGTATCTCGACGTTGCCTTGGTCGGCACGAACGCCCAGATGCCTTCAAGCAAGGTTCTGGTGTCCAAGTGCTAGTTTCACGTCGTAGCTCGACGTTTCCCTGGTCGGCACGAACACCCAGATGCCTTAGCGAGGTTCTGGTGTCCGAGTGCTAGTTTTACGTTGTAGCTCGACGTGTTTGTAAGGCTGGTTTTACGCCGGAGCTAGGCGGAGGGCTTCCATCCCGAGGCCTCGTCTAGCGAGGCTATCTGCGGGAGGAGTGGTCGCTGTCTGTCCCACGTGTACGCCCCGTCCGCAGGTGTGGGACCTGGAGGGGGTGAGCGGACGCGTGTTAACCATGTGTTGGTTTGAACACCGTGCTCGTGGAGCTAATAACGGGTAATCCGAGTGGGACCTGGAGATCCCTCCCAAGGGGGACCGTTCCAGCGGACTATCCCTTCGTCGGGCGTCCAACCCGCTGGGGGCGACCCATACGAAACCTTTCTTTACTCGATCCCGTATCGGACTCTGGGTCGTCCGCCGACCCGGAGCGCAGCTGGCTGCCACCCATCGATGGGTTCTACGCGAGAGTGTGAAGTATGATCTCGGACATGAGTTAAGGCGATTGGGTCGTCAGCCGACCCAACTGGAGGACCACTAGGGGCTCGCCTTGTCCTCGCCCCTTGCTCAATTTTGTACTGGGGTGGCCCTGAACCCACTTGGTGGATCGGGACCATCGAACCCGCTGCGCTAGACTGGGCCACGGCGCGAGCTATTGAGCTCTTTTGCCACCTCGAGGCCGTAGCGGCCCGGTGGGCTTTTCATACCTGTCATGGGGCAGTCGACCCGGCCCAGAGGCGAAGACCGAAAGGTCACAGGGCGTGCGGCCTGAAACGGTGCTCTGGCGCCTCCTGCTAGTATTTAATGCGTAGTGGAGGCAATTAAATGCGAGGTGAAAGAATTGGGAACCGATGCGTCTCACCAGCGGCCCGGCGTGGCGCCCGGATGGGACGTGCGATGCTTCAACCGAGATGGTGTCCGTTTGACTGGCGTTTGCACGGCCGGTGCCTGTTCGGCTGGTGACTGTTCGGCGCCTATAAATTTGGCATGGGGGGTGCCTGGACAGGTACTCGCACTTGCTTTCCCTGCCTTCTCGCCATCGCCTGAGAAAAAAGAGAGCAAAGGAGCCAGAGAAAAAGTTCCTCACCTTCCTCTTCTACACCTTTTCGAAAGGCTTGGAATAGCAGATGGCGAGCGGAGGTCACAGCCCTGTTGGTGATCGGAAGGCCGGCAAGTGAACGGCGGCTGTGGACCCGCGGGGTTCAGACCCCAAGAGGCTCCGCACCGATGCTGGACCCTCCACAGCTGCGGCGAGGGCGGGGTTACCTTGCCCTCGCCAGCCTTCCGCATCTGGGACCCTCCTTCAGCATAAGTTCCTACCGCTTAGATTTGGGATGGCCTTGATTTCTTCTTGCTGACGCAGGCTCGTTCTCCTTCCTTCTCCCAGCGCTTCTGGCTTAGGTTCACGCCACTGGCTCAGCCTCACTGGCCGCCTGCCACGGTAGGAGGAGGCAGACGCCGCTAGGGCCGCTACCCACGTTCCTCCGACAACCCAAGGTGGTCTGTAACAGCCCAGAAATTCAAGAACAGAAAAATATAATATTTAAATTTGGATGTGAATATTTTCAGCATTTTCATGATGTCTTTGATTTTATTTGGAGTTTCATGAATTCTTCTGTGTTTTGAGTTGCAAGAAAAATCAAATAAAGAATGGAAAGAAGAAAAGGCTGAGAAGAAAAAAGCAAAAATTTGGAAAATTTACTAGGAGAATCCTGAACATGTAAATAAGCTATTTTAACTACCAAATGAAATTTATGCATAAGGAACTGAGGAAGGAAAATAAAACGACAAATTTTATTACCAAATAATGCACTGTTAGAATTGGTGTAAAATATTGGGATAGAAAATGGAGTTGAGAAAATTTATATGAGAATGTCATTGCTATATTTACAGCTAGTAAAAATATAATAAAATAATAAGATGGTTTGGGACTTATTAAAATTTGAAAACCGAAAACTTGGGAAAATGGAAATTTCAACGTCAGAATTTTAATTAAATAATGGAGTGAGTATTTGAGCTAAAATTTTAAATAAGTATTTTTATCTCAAATCCAATTGAAAAAAAATTCAAAAATAATAGACTTCATTTGATTTCAAATAAAAATCAAAGTCAGAGACTAGAAATTCAAGTAGTCACTATTGAAAGAATAATTGTAAATTCTCAGTAGCTTAGTTTAATCTCAAAATTTTACCAGGGGATAAATATAGTCTAGAGACTTCGGTCAAAAAGTTTCACCATTTTCTACAACTATTTGACCACCCACAAAAATCAGAGAGAGAGAGGGAGAAATTCACCCCCAACCACCCTGTTTCCTTTGACCAATCACTGACATGTGGGCCAACCTGTTCTGTCTGCTCACATGCAAAGGAGAAATTCCAGCCACGACAAGTGGTCCCAGGCCCCAGCTGCCAGGCTCATGTCCCTCACCCCATTCGATCGATCGGTGAGTGGAGGCGAACTCTCCCGAAGCACGGAGGTCAGCTAGAGGGCGATTCAGTGAACCAGCTCGTCGTTCAGTCTACTCGCTGCGTCACCTTCTCTCATCGTAGCACGGCCCATACTTTCACCATTAAACTTCCCCGCCAACTCTTCGTCCTTCCAACCAAGTCGAAGACGATCACACAAGGCCCAAACTCCACAGTCCGCTAGACCGACTACAAAGCCATTCCAGAGCCCCCTTAGTGCTCTTTCCCTTTCCCTAGTCAGTCCCCAACTTGGCTCGAAGCCCCTTTTTCTTCCTCTACGATTGATACCGCTTGCCAGAGAAAAGGGGGGGAAATCAGCAATCGAGCCGAGCAAGAGGTAATCTATGGAATCGAATCAACCGCGAGCTTCGCCGTGTATCCTAGAGTCCTAATCGAGCCTCAATTCGAACCCTTTCTCTTGCAGTTGCCGATTTCCACCGGTCTTCTTCCCCAGCTCCGGCGCACCGTGGACGCGCGTCTCCACTTCTTCTCCGATGCCATTCTCAGGTGAAATGGCATCCCCTTGCCCCACTGATGCTCGCCGAGCACCCAACCGAGCCAATGGATCATCGGCGTTGAGCCTTCGGCTGAAACCTGTATGGCGGCCGCTATGCTGGCATGGTGAGTGTACTCCCGGCCACCTCGTGCCGAATGGGTACCACCAATGGAGTCCCCATGTCGCGCTGAAGCTGTAGACGTCACCCATTCCGCCGTTTCGGCAAGCATGGAACCAAAGTCCCCTATTTCGGTCGCTGCCAGGCGGTCCCCGCTCGTCAGCGTGTGGCTCTGTGCCTCTGCCGGTGGGGTCCGGTTGTCAGAGATTGAATCGGTTTTAGCCAAAAGTGGAAAGCGTCTTCTCCAGTGGGAAAACGCATTTTCTATTTTTGGAAAGTCTGATTTTGAGGGATTTTTCATACCCGAGTGGATTCAAGTTTGAATATCTTTTGAACCAATGGTCCAATTTAAGTGAAATAAATTTCTAAATTCGTGTAAAATCTAGTAGATTCAGAATATGCAAAAATATTTTTAGAATAGTCATTGTGTGATTTTTAGTAAATGAAATACATGAGAAAAGCTTTATGCCTTAAGAAATTAATAATGGTAACTTTGGGTAAAATGAAGAAAAGTAAATTTTTATGGAACCAGTATGCTGTGAATAGCTTTAAAATGCAAAATAATTATATTTGAATTAAGTTTTTCCATTAGTTTAATAATTCCTTAAGGGAACATGTCATATATATTGATTAAAGTAAATAAATGCTTTAATAAAAGTAGAAATATGGTATGATCAGAAGTAATAAAATGCAAAATTAGATAAGTCTGTGATGGCATTGAACTCAATGGAGTTTCTGGTTATTCATGCATATCCTTGCATGCATAATCATACACTTGCTATTACATATATATGAAGATTCATATATATGTTCTAGCAATGAGAATTGCTGTCAATAACTAGAATCTTATTAAAACATTGCTTCGAATCAGAATCCAATCAAAAGGGACAAGAATCTGTTAAACCTGAAATGATTAAATCATTATAATCTTAACCTATTTTTGCATCTTCAATTCAAAAATATAAATAAAAGAAATCACAATCTTTGCATCTTGAATTCGTAAAATAAAGATAATAAATTCATATAGCAACTCTGCTCTATGTGACAAGTTTTATTTATCTTTGCTATCTACTTTCTTTTTGCCCGTTTTAATTGCTGATTGCTGTTTTTCTGCCTTGTCTTGCGACGTGTAGACGTTGACATACCCGACGAGGAGGACGACCTTGCAGCTGATCCAGAGTTCGAGCCTGACAGTGCAGAGCAAGGCAAGCAACCCCTTGATCATGTTGAACCCAATAATTCACCTACGATATGTTGTTTTTGCAACTGTATTATGCATGCGAGTAATTCTCCGTAAAAACAGCTATGTTGGGTAGAACAAATAGTTATCCCTGTGTAATATGGTTTTTCTTTAATCTGTATGGCATGTGAACCTTGTAACCGTATGTATGGTTTAGACATAAACTAATGTCACTGCGGGTATGAACGTTAGATATTATATCTGCTTAGCCATGCCCAACGTTAAAGTGGTTCATCTTCAAATTGCTTATTCAACCAACTGCCATTTGAAATGGTTGCTGTTAGTTTACTAAAAATCCAAAATAAAACTATGATTTGGATGTGGGCGACTATTGGCAATAGCCGGTGGTGCAAAAAGGAACTGCACGTAGTGTAGGGTGAAGTGTCGCCCATGTCACCTTAAGGACCGAGCAATGAGACGCTATTGATCCAAGATTTTCGTGCAACCAAGCTTATTAAGTTGTTCAGACATGGCTTTGCTCATTGGTAGGCGGGTGCTAGCAGAAGCACTCCATTTTGGATTGCTTGTGAGGGGCTTCCACACAGTTCGTGTGGGTAATTGCTTGGCCGGTGCAACGGTGTACGCTCTGCCATGTTCAGAAATGTTGTGTTGGGTGTATGAAAGTGGATCCACAACTTGTGTGTGTGTTTCTGGTTCTACGGCAGGGGTTAACGTCCCGGGCTGGATCGAAGTCATGTCTGAATAATGTAACGGCTATGTATGATCACCCTGTCGGCACACCTAAGGAAGTGTGCCGTATGGCGTAGCAAAAAGGTGAATCATTCCTTGTGGGTAAAGTTGTACACCTTTGCAGAGTATAAATTCTAATTGATTAGCCGCGCCCGTGGTAATGGGCACTTGGTGAAGTCATTCCAATGTTAGACTTTGTTATTTTCTGAAAACTAGAGTTTCGGTTTGAAACTGGTTTTTGGCAACTCGTTTTATGTCCAAAGGAATCAACATATATGGCTGTTCAGTCAGGTAAACTGGTTGTGCAATTGAATTTACTTTTCTGTAAATCACTCATTCCTTAGCAATTGTTTTTAAATGCGAATTGCAATCTAATATTAGCTTATGTTTTACTTCTTTGAGCAACTGCAAAATAACTAGAGCCTGTCATTGATTAAGCCTGCATGACTATTTATTTGCATTTGCTAACCACTACCAAGTCTTGCTGAGTATCGACGTACTCAAACTTGCTTTACACACTGTCTCAGAGGATGAAGATGCAGTCTTGCCGGATGACGTGTATTTTCAGTCAGGACGTGGGGATTTTGATGATGACTTCTGCTAGGAGTTTTCCCAGTCTGGTGCCTGCGGGTTTTGGGGCAATCCACCTGGGTTTTGGTTCTTTCCGCTGTCGTGTTGTTGCTACTCTGTTATTATTTCTAAGTGCTGTAAAATGCTCTGTATAATTAGTCTTGTGCAGGTTATAAATATCCTGTTTGGTTGTGATATTGTTGTTGTAACCATGTGTGTGCTAGCTACTGATCCAGGGACTAGTACGGTATACACATGGAGGTTCCTGTTCGTCAGAACGGGGTCTCACAGCATTGGTATCAGAGCCATAGTGTATGTAGGAAACCCCGGGAGTTAAGGTCGTTAGTTAAAAATCTAAAACTTAGTTTATGTTGAGTTAAAAGTTCATCCCTCTACTAATAATGGAATTTAGCATATTTGCTAATTTTCTTATTTGTAGTCTCTTTTGCTTTCATAATTATGTATACTAATCTCATCTTCTCCTTTATTTTATTGTTGTAGATGGCGCACTTTGTGCCCTGTCATGAGTCAACGGGTGTGGAACCGGCAGGGATGATGGGAGCGTTGCGTAGTCTGTTGGAGGTTTGCCATTTTGAAGGCCATCCTCGCTACGTAGTATTTCAAGCTTATCTTAGTTCGGAAACGAAGGAATTCGCTACTAGGTTGTTTGCGCCCCCTAGACCTGCGTTTAATGAGGGAGAGAGAAGCTTTGTTGGCTTTGGATCATCGATAGATGCGTCGATGAATGAAGCGGCGTATCTAGCGATAATTCACCTTAGGCATGCTCTTCCAGATTTAGATTCTGCTTACTATTATTTACCTGGAAGGCCTGTAGCAGGAGGTAGTGTGTATAGGGATCCTGGTGGTGTTAAAAATGCTAGCTTGCGAGTAATGGTAGATTTTATAAACAGGCTAGATCAGCATTACGTACAATTAGCGCAAGAACTTAGGGAGACATGTGGGCGTATGGCGTTTCTAGAGACCACCTTAGCATCAGGCGTGGCGAGAGGTCTTGTACACGCTCGTGCTAAGTGGCGGTACATACAAATACCATCCGCTCAACGCGCCCCACCAGCCTCGTATGTACCTACTATTGGTAGATCTCGAGGTGCTAGAATATCTAGTATAGGTAGTTTGCCGCGTTTAGTGAATGATAAGGGAATAAATCCCGGTAGTACGTGCATGTATCATCCCGCGTCTCCCTGTGTATATCGACGAAGGGAGTATGTGTCTAAGGTTCTGGATGGGAATCAGTAGAGTGATGAAAGGGTTGTAAAAACTTTTGTATTAATATGCCTTGTGAGGTAGTCAGCATGTCTTTTGCTGTAAATGTGTGAATTGGAGCTAAAATTACTAGTGTATATGTCTTTATCTTAGGATGTAATGTGTTGGCATGACTGTATAATTAAAAGTTGAATGTAGTTCTATTGTAACTATTTGTTCTAAAGGTATTATTGGATATTGATCCAATTGTTTTGAATTTTACAGATGGCAAACAACATAGTGTGGTCAGATGTGGCGAGGGAGTTTGCAGTAGATTTCGGTCATAAGGGGAGCAAACCTATTTTTAGTATAAGGCAGACTCTAGTTGGATTTAAAGTTCGAGCGCATGCGACCACACTCACTAGAGATCGAGTAGTGCACCATCATGCGAAGCATTGTAATGAAACTAGACACCAGGCGATGCAGGAAATAGGTCGCAAACTGATGCGAAGGATGTGCAAAACTCACAATATTAGTATGGATGCCTACCTATGCATCTATGAGAATCTTAGGGGACTTAACGATCCTAAAGTTGAGCCTAAACCGCGCCGAACCGGGAATAAACATGAGTATTTACAACAATTTCAGCCCGTTGGTGCGCAAGATCAGTCGCTCTCACCTTCTAGATCGGAAAGCATTTGCGATGTGATAGTGCCGCCACCTTATCCCAAAAATCACGGTGTGGTGATATTGTCCAGCGACTCCGAGGACTAGATGGAGGCGAGGTAAATTGTCGAGAATAGGAGCTTAGACATGGGGCGGAAGGCAGCTAATAGAGTCACAAGGGTAGTGACATATTTTGGTATTGTAAGATGCTGGATGTAAGATATGTATGTGTGTATTTTAGCACTGGAAGGTAAGTGAGCATGTGTATATTTTAAGTACTGTAAGATGAGTAATTGTAAAATAAATGTGTGCTATGTTATGGACAGCTTTTGGTTGTACAGTTTCTGTGAATAAGTATGTGAATTTTCTCTCGCAAGTTTTAGCTATTAGAGTGGAAATTTACGATGAGATTATTCTTGTGTTCAGTTAAATTTAAAAACAAAGTAACCGTAAAATTTTGGGGCGCATTTAAAAGAATAGAAGTAATTAGTACTTTCTTTTGTTGTCAGCTTCTAATAAAGATTGCATGCAGGATGCGACCCACAAGATCACTAAGCCACATTTTGGAGGGCGAGGATGAACCAAATGTTCGTACTCAGCGGACAGGCGTTCCTACGCTAATGCAGCCTAACTCGCAACATCCATCGACAAGGGCCTCGACATCTCGGGCTTCTCATCGCGATTCATCCACTACTCATCAAGAGCAAGATATTCCTGATGAGCAATTGCCAGAGCCGCCGACTATGGCGCAAGTCTTGGCTATGATGGAGCAGGGAAGGCAGACTCACACTTTGTTGCTACAACAAATTGCGCAAAGTCTGGCAACTCAAAATACCAATCGGGGAGGCAATGGAGGGCCAATGCAAGTGTCAAAGTTGAATGAATTTTTAAGAACCCAGCCGCCAGTGTTCTCGTCATCATCGGAACCACTTGAAGCGGACGATTGGCTTCGGGCATTGGAGAGTAAATTAAATATTGCCCAGTGTGATGAAAGGGAAAAGGTTCTGTATGCTTCTTATCAATTGCAAGGAGCTGCTGCTATCTGGTGGGAGAGCTATCAAGTGACTCTGCCAGAAGGTCGAGTAGTATTATGGCCAGAGTTCAAGACGGCTTTCCGTCGCACACATATACCGACTAGCATAATTGAAGTGAAGAAGCGGGAATTTCTAGATTTGAGGCAAGGTAATATGACGGTCATGGAGTATTTACATCGTTTTAATTACCTGTCTCGATATGCTACTTTTGAGGTGGCTGATGAAGCTCGAAAGGTAGAGCGGTTTAGGGAGCACCTTAATGAAGAAATCAAGTGGGCCCTCATCGCTCAAGATATCAATGATTTTCAAACTTTAGTCGATAAGGCAGTCAGAGTGGAGCATGGAAGTAAGGATGTTCTGGAAAGCAGGAAGCTCAAGTGGCTTGCACGTAAGTCTGCTAATGTAGGACCATCTAGATCGCAGGGTAGACAGTCGACATCTGTTCGCCGACCTCCACAGATGCAGAGGACCCAGCGTCAAATGGCCGCATAATTCAAATAAGACCAAGGGCAAGTTGTTCGTGCTCCCCAACAAGCGATCGCGAATGAGCCACTCGCTCTTCCACGAACCGAGAAGGGCGATAACTAGCCGTAAACAAGTGCCGAATGTTACCTGTTTCCATTGCAATGAGCACGGATATTATGCAAGTTCCTGTCCCAAGAAGAAAGTCGGGCAGCCGCGCTCCCAATCTCAAGGCCGACCTCGTGGAGCTGGTGGGCAGCAGCCCCCAGGGGCAGCTTCGGCCCCAATTTCAAGTGGCAACCACGGCCAATTGCTTCACGTGACTGCGGAGGAAGCGCAGGAAGCACCTGATGTGGTGCTAGGTACGTTGTTGGTACATTCAGTTCCTACATTGGTCTAATTTGATTCTGGAGCTTCCCATTCCTTTATGTCTAAGAAATTTTTCGAGGGAAATGATTTAGAAGCTGATATATTATCTTTTCCAATGATTATTAGATCCCCAGGAGCCACCATTAAAACTACAGGTCTTTGTCCTAATGTCAGTATAGAAATAAGTGGAGTAGTGTTCTACGCTGATTTCATCTTAATAGAAACTTCTGGGCTAGACATAATTTTAGGAATGAATTGGTTAGCAAAGCACCAAGGTTGCATAGACTGTGCTAATAAATCAGTAGCTCTCACGAACCAAGATGGTGTCCGAGTAGAATTCTCGTCCAGTGTAAAATCCTCCACACAGCAACCAGTGTTATGTTCTGTAACTTCTTCAAAAGTTAATCAAGTGCTCGTAGTTAATGAGTATCCTGATGTATTTCCTGATGAATTGCCGGGAATGCCGCCGGACCGTGATATGGAGTTCGTTATTGAATTGGTGCCTGGAACTGCACCCATATCCAAGCGTCCGTACTGAATGCCTCCTAATGACTTAATGGAACTAAAGAAGCAACTCAAAGAACAGCTAGATAAAGGTTTTATTCGCCCTAGTACTTCACCTTGGGGCAGTCCAATTTTATTTGTTGAGAAGAAGGATGGTGGTCTGCGTATGTGCGTGGACTATCGTACGTTAAATGATGTCACCATCAAAAACAAATATCCTCTCCCCCGCATAGATGATTTGTTTGATCAGCTGAATGGTGCTCAAGTATTTTCCAAAATTGATCTCAGATTGGGTTATTTTCAGTTGAAGATCAGACCATCTGATATTCCTAAGACTGCATTCGTTACTCGTTATGGGTTGTATGAGTACACCGTAATGTCATTTGGCCTCACAAATGCTCCAGCGAGTTTTATGAATATGATGAATAAAGTCTTTATGGAATATTTTGATAGATTTGTGGTGGTCTTCATCGATGATATTCTGATTTATTCTAAAAATGAAGAAGAACATATTCAACATTTGCGAATGGTTCTTAGCAAATTGCGAGAAAACAAGCTTTATGCCAAATTTGAGAAGTGCGAATTTTGGCTAAAAAAAGTAGCATTTCTTGGTCATGTCCTGTCTAGAGGAGGGGTTGCTGTTGATCCCAGCAAAGTACAAACTGTATTAGCTTGGGAGAGGCTGCAATCAGTTCCAGAAATCTGAATTTTTTTGGGAATGGCTGGATATTATCGCCGGTTCATTGAAAACTTTTCTAAAATTGCAAAACCATTGACCCAGCTGTTAAAGAAAGAGAAGAAATTTATCTGGACTTCAGAATGTGAAGAAAGTTTTTAAGAATTGAAAAAGAGGTTAACATCGGCCCCGGTGCTAGTGTTACCTGATATCCATAAAAATTTTGAAGTATATTGTGATGCTTCACATCATGGTCTAGGGTGTGTATTAATGCAGGAGGGAAAAGTTGTGGCGTATGCTTCCCGACAACTTCACCCTCATGAGCAGAATTATCCTACACATGATCTGGAGTTAGCCGTCGTTGTTCATGCTTTGAAAATATGGCAGCATTATCTTATTGGAAACTAGACTGAAATTTATACAGATCACAAAAGTCTTAAGTATTTCTTCACTCAGCCAGATCTGAATTTGAGGCAGAGAAGATGGTTAGAATTAATTAAGGATTATGACCTTGGTATTCATTATCATCCGGGAAGAGCCAATGTTGTAGCAGATGCTCTCAGTCGGAAACTTTATTGCACCTGGATTTCTAATCAAGTCGATCTAATGAATGAATTTCAGAAGCTTAATCTGAATCTAGTTGAAGATGGTTATGTATCTGCTCTTGATGTGCAACCTACCCTTAAGAGCCAAATTAAAGCCACACAACTTAAAGATGAAGCTGTTATTAAAATTCAGAATCAGTTGAAAGAAGGCAAGGAGTCTGAATTTACCATAGGCTCGGATGGGATAGTATTCCAAGGATCTCGGATTTATGTGCCGAATGATTCAGAAATCAAGAAATTAATTCTGACTGAGGCGCATGAGTCCCCATTGTCCATTCATCCCGGAAGCACAAAAATGTACCAGGATCTTAAAAAGGAGTATTGGTGGCCTGGTATGAAGAAGGACATTGCTGAATATGTCGCGAGATGTGATGTATGTCAACGAGTTAAAGCTGAAAATCAACGTCCAGCCGGACTCCTACAACCATTACAAATTCCAGAATGGAAATGGGATGACGTCAGTATGGATTTTATCACTGGTTTACCCAGAACTCAAAAAGGAAATGACTCCATTTGGGTAATTGTTGATCGATTGACGAAAGTAACACATTTTATTCCTGTGAAAACTACTTATTCCGACGATAAATTGGCTGAACTTTATATCAACAATATTGTGCGTTTGCACGGAGTCCCAAAAACAATTGTGTCTGACCGTGGCTCATAGTTCACATCTCATTTTTGGGAAAAATTGCATGGTATGCTGGGAACCAAGCTGAATTTCAGTACAGCCTATCATCCTCAAACTGATGGACAAACAGAAAGGACAAATCAAATATTAGAAGATATGTTGAGAGCCTATGTGTTATCTTATAGCACTAACTGGGAAAATTGTTTGGCGTTTGTGGAATTCTCGTATAACAATAGTTTCCAAGCAAGTCTGCAAATGTCACCATTTGAAACTCTTTATGGAAGAAAATGTAGAACACCGTTATTTTGGTCAGAGACTAGAGAAAAGCAATTCTTTGGTCCAGATCTTATTCAGGAAGCCCAAGAACAGGTGGATTTAATAAGGAGTCGACTAAAAGAAGCTCAATCTCGTCAAAAGAGTTATGCCGACCATCATCGACGTGACTTGAGTTTCGAGGTTAATGATCATGTTTATCTTAAGGTCTCACCGCTTCGTGGTATTTGCCGTTTCCAAATCCGAGGTAAATTGGCGCCACGATATATTGGGCCAAATCGTATCATTGAGAAGATGGGCGAAAAGGCGTATAAACTGGAATTACCATCTCAGCTGTCCAGTGTTCATAACGTCTTCCATGTATCGCAATTAAGGAAATGTCTTCGTCTTCCTTCTGAACTTACCCAACTAGAAGAAATTGATCTACAACCTGATTTGACTTATCGGGAACATCCAATTAGAATCTTAGAGGAAGCCGAATGCCACACTCGCAATAAATCTCACAAAATGATCAAGGTACAATGGAGTAATCATTCTGAAGAAGAAGCAACCTGGGAACGGGAAGATCGACTCAAGGAGGAATTTCCTGAATTCTTTCAAGAGTAATTTCCTTTAGACCCGCCAAATCTCGGGGTCGAGATTTTTGTAAGGGGGGTAGATCTGTAACAACCCAGAAATTCAAGAACAGTAAAATATAATATTTAAATTTGGATGTGAATATTTTCATGATGTCTTTGATAATATTTAAATTCTTCTTGTGTTTTGAGTTGCAAGAAAAATCAAATAAAGAATGGAAAGAAGAAAAATTTGAGAAGCAAAAAGCAAAAATTTGGAAAATTTACTAGGAGAATCTGAACATGTAAATAAGCTATTTTAACTACCAAATGAAATTTATGCATAAGGAACTGAGGAAGGAAAATAAAACGATAATTTTCATTCCCAAATAATGCACTGTTAGAATTGGTGTAAAATATTGGGACAGCAAATGGAGTTGAGAAAATTTATATGAGAACCTCATTTCTATATATATAGCTAGTAAAAATATAATAAAATAATAAGATGGTTTGCGACTTATTAAAATTTGAAAACCGAAAACTTGGGAAAATGGAAATTTCAACATCAGAATTTTAATTAAATAATGGAGTGAGTATTTGAGCTAAAAATTTTACATAAGTATTTTTAGCTCAAATAAAATTTAAAAACAAAATTCAAAAAATAATAGACTTCATTTTATTTCAAATAAAAATCAAAGTCAAAGACTAGAAATTCAAACAGTCACTATTGAAAGAATAATTGTAAATTCTTAGTAGCTTGGTTTAATCTCAAAATTTTACCAGGGGATAAATATAGTCTAGAGACTTTGATCAAAAAGTTTCACCATTTTCTACAACTATTTGACCACCCACAAAAATCAGAGAGAGAGAGGGAGAAATTCACCCCCAACCACCCTATTTCCTTTGACCAATCACTGACATGTGGGCCAACCCGTTCCTGTCCCGTTTTGTTGGTGCAAAGGAGGAAATTCTAGCCGCTGACAGTGGTCCCAGGCCCCAGCTACCAGGCTCATGTCCCTCAACCCCGTTCGATCGATCGGTGAGTGGAGGCGAACTCTCCCGAAGCACGGAGGTCAGCTAGAGCACGATTCAGCGAACCGGCTCGTCGTTCAGTCTACTCGCTGCGTCACCTTCTCTCATCGCAGCACGGCCCATACTTTTGCCATTAAACTTCCCCGCCAACTCTTCGTCCTTCCGAGCCGAAGCTGAGTGATCACTACCGCGCGTCCAAACTCCATAGTCCGCTAGACCGACTACAAAGCCATTCCAGTGCCCCCTCAGTGCTCTTTCCCTTTCCCTAGCCAGTCCCCAGGTTGGCTCGAAGCCCCTTTTTCTTCCTCTACCATTGATTCCACGAGCCAGAGAAAAGGGGGGGAAATCAGCAATCGAGCCGAGCAAGAGGTAATCTATGGAATCGAATCAACCGCGAGCTTCGCCGTGTATCCTAGAGTCCTAATCGAGCCTCAATTCGAACCCTTTCTCTTGTAGTTGCCGATTTCCGCTGGTCTTCTTCTCCAGCTCTGGCACACCGTGGACGGGCGTCTCCGCTTCTTCTCCGACGCCGTTCTCATGTGAAATGGCATCTCCTTGCCCTACCGAAGCTCGTCGAGTACCCAACCGAGCCAATGGATCATCGGCGTTGAGCCTTCGCCGGAGACCCGTGGCGGCCGCCGCATGCGCGCATGGGCGAGTGTGCTCCCGGCCACCTCGTGCCGAATGGATACCACCAATGGAGTCCCCATGTCGCTGAACCTGTGAGCGTCACCCATTCGCCCGTTAAAACAGCAGTTCGTCCGGCAAGGCTAGAACAAAGTCCCTATTTGATCATTGGCGAGCGGTCCCTTCGTCAGCGTGTGGCTTTGTGCCTCTGTAGGTGGGGTCGGTTGTCGAAGATTGAATCGGTTTTAGCCAAAGCGAAAGCGTCTTCTCCGATGGGAAACGATTTTCTATTTTGGAAAGTCTGATTTTGAGGATTTTTCATACCCGAGAGGATTCAAGTTTGAATATCTTTTGAACCAACGGTCTAATTTAAGTGAAATAAATTTCTAAATTCGTGTAAAATCTAGTAGATTCAGAATATGCAAAAATATTTTTAGAGTAGTCATTGTGTGATTTTTAGTAAATGAAATACATGAGAAAAGCTTTATGCCTTAAGAAATTAATAATGGTAACTTTGGGTAAAATGAAGAAAAGTAAATTTTTATGGAACCGTTATCTTTGTGAATAGCTTTAAAATGCAAAAATATATGAAGATTCATATGTATGTTCTAGCAATGAGAATTGCTGTCAATAACTAGAATCTTATTAAAACATTGCTTCAAATCTGAATCCAATCAAAAGGGACAAGAATCTGTTAAACCTGAAATGATTAAATCATTATAATCTTAACCTATTTTTGCATCTTGAATTCAAAAATATAAATAAATTAAAGAAATCACAATCTTTGCATCTTGAATTCGTAAAATAAAGATAATAAATTCATATAGCAACTCTGCTCTATGTGACAAGTTTTATTTATCTTCGCTATCTACTTTCTTTTTGCCCTTTTTAATTGCTGATTGCTGTTTTTCCGCCTTGTCTTGAGATGTGCGAGGCGTTGGCGTGCAGCGAGGAGGGCGACCTTGCGGTGATCGAGTTCGAGCTGGCGGTCAGAGCAAGGCAAGCAACCCCTTGATCATGTTGAACCCAATAATTCACCTATGATATGTTGTTTTTGCAACTGTATTTTGCATGGGAGTAATTCTCCGTAAAAACAGCTATGTTGGGTAGAACAAATAGTTATCCCTGTGTAATATGGTTTTTCTTTAATCTGTATGGCATGTGAACCTTGTAATTCACCGTACGTATGGTTTAGACATAAACTAATGTCACTGCGGGTATAAACGTTAGATATTATATCTGCTTACCCATGCCCAACGTTAAAGTGGTTCATCTTCAAATTGCTTATTCAACCAACTGCCATTTGAAAAGGTTGTTGTTAGTTTACTAAAAATCCAAAATAAAACTATGATTTGGATGTGGGCGACTATTGGCAATAGCCGGTGGTGCAAAAAGGAACTGCACATAGTGTGGGGTGAAGTGTCGCCCATGTCACCTTAAGGACCGAGCAATGGGACGCTATTGATCCAAGATTTTCGTGCAACCACGAGGGCTATTTATGGGGTAGCCTTAGCTTATTAAGTTGTTCAGACATGGCTTTGCTCATTGGTAGACGGGAGCTAGCAAAAGCACTCCATTTTGGATTGCTTGTGAGGGTCTTCCACACAGTTCGTGTGGGTAATTGCTTGGCTTGCAGTATGCATACTGCCATGTTGAAAGCGTTGTGTTGGGTTTATGAAAGTGGATCCTTGACTTGTGTGTGTGTTTCTGGTTCTACGGCAGGGGTTAACGTCCCAGGCTGGATCGATGTCATGTCTGAATAATGTAACGGCTATGTATGATCACCCTGCCGGCAGACCTAAGGAAGTGTGTCGTATGGCCTAGCAAAAAGGTGAATCATTCCTTGTGGGTAATGTTGTACACCTCTGCAGAGTATAAATTCTAATCGATTAGCCGCGCCCGCGGTAATGGGCACTTGGTGAAGTCATTCCAATGTTAGTCTTTGTTATTTTTTGAAAACTGGAGTTTCGGTTTGAAGCGGTTTTTTTAAACTTCGTTTATGTCCAAAGGAATCGACCTATATGGTTGTTGATCGGTAGGCTGGTTGTGCAATTGAATTTACTTTTCTGTAAGTCACTTATTCCTTAGCAATTGTTTTAAATCAGTGCAATCTAATATTAGCTTATGTTTTACTTCTTTGAGCAAGCGGAAAATAACTAGAGCCTGTCATTGATTAAGCTGCATGACTATTTATTTGCATTTGCTAACGATTACCAAGTCTTCTTTGATCGGCGTACTCAAACTTGCTTTACCTTAATTGTCTCGAGAGGATGAAGATGCGGTCTTCTTGGGATGGCCGCGTATTTTCGGTCGGGGCGTGGGGATTTTGATGACGACTTCTTCTAGGAGTTTTCGATCGATGCTGCGGGTTTTGGGGCAATCCACAGGTTTTGGTTCTTTCCGCTATCGTGTTGTTGCTACTCTGTTATTATTTCTAAGTCTGTAAAATGCTCTATATAATTAGTCTTGTGCAGGTTATAAATATCTGTTTGGTTGTGATATCGTTGTTGTAAATATGTGTGTGCTAGCTCTTGATCCGAGGACTAATCGGTATACACATGGAGGTTCTGTTAAATCGAGCGTGGTCTCTATGGTCCCTCATGACGAGGGCAGGCGGCGGTTTGTGGCCGCGCTAACGAAGTTGCAAGCCTCTGTGAGCGTCCAGGCCGCAAGGGCCGCTACCCAGGAAGCGGAGGCATCGTCCCAATGGGCTCGGGCCTAGGCCGCCGCAGAGGAGCTCGCCAAGACGCACGAGGAGCACCGGCTCGCATGCGAGAGCCTCATCTCCATGCTCCGCCCGGCCTACGAAAGCATGGCCAGGAGCCTAGTGCCGCTGGGGGTGACGTTGAACGAGCCCCTGCAGTGTACTGCGGCGCAGTACGCCTTTGGTCTCACCCAGGTGGCTAAGGCCTTGGCCACTCTGCCCCGTGCCTTGAGCAAGCGTTCCGCTCGCGAGGGGCGGGAAGTCGCCACTCTGGCGGTGGATGCGTCTTCGGCATCTTTGTGCGGTCGTGGCGCCTCCGCCGACCGATGGCGACCATCGCCCGAGATCGAAGGTGACCTGAGACTAAACGCACGGCAGAATGCAGGCGGCCGTGGAGACGGTGGCGGGGTGACTGCACGTAGATGACCTAGGCGTGAACGTCGGGGGCAGTGATAGCTCCGACAATGACACCTTCTACTAGGAACCTCCCGGGCTCCTGCTCCTGATTTTTGTTTTTTCCTTTTGCGATGTAATGACTTTTGCACATATTGATCTTAAAGTTTATTTTAGTGCTTTGGCCGGTTGGGCCAACCGTAAGTTCAACTGTCTTTTGCGCTTTCTTGCCGTGATAAACACTTGACGATCATAGCCTTAGAAACCGCATGGGTTGTTCAAGCGTAGGTCGGTGTGTTAACACTTTTGAAGAAAGCGCAAAAGAGCAGAACTTAGGTGCAACGTTCACCTCGCTTTCGCACGGGGAAAGAGTGTTCCCGACCAACTATAGATCGCACCGCGGGCACTTCCTTCTTCATGGCACTACTTAGCAACCGTAGCCACTGGGGTATAGGCCGTAGCACTTGGGTCGAGAGGGTTACCGCTAGGGGGACCTAATGGCCAGTCGGGTCACCGACCCGTGTGAGTGTATGAACTGGTAGCCCCCGAGCGATGCGTGGGGACCTAGCTGTGGTCGCCACGCAGCGCTTGAACTCGGAGGAAGGGAAAACGGGTCCGAGAACAAGAAAGAGTCTTAGGGATAGAATCGCCTTAACTTTTCTATGTTCCACGCATTGGAGACGGCGTTGCCATCGGCGTCTTTGAGTTGAAAGGTGCCGGGTCGGAGGACCTCCATGACGGTGAAGGGGCCCTCCCAAGGGGGGGAGAGCTTGTGCCTATCTTTGTTAGGCGAACTGGCGCGGACCGGTCGCTATGCGTTGAAGGACGGTAGCGGACGACGGCGTGGTAGCGCAGCGGGCTGCGGTACTTGGCCGATCACAGAATGGCCACATCGCACGCCTCGTCGAGCTGGTCGATAGCGTCTTGTTGTGATTCAAGCCCCCATGCCTCGTTAAAGGCTTGCAGTCTTGGGGCGCCGTATTCCAGGTCGGTAGGCAAGACAGCTTCGGCACCGAACATCGTGAAAAATGGTGTAAACCCGGTTGACCAAGTCGGTGTGGTCCGCAGGCTCCAAAGAACGGAGGGTAGCTCGGCCACCATCGTCCCGCGAATTTCTTTAGTCGACTGAAGATTCGTGGCTTAAGCCCTTGGAGAATCATGCCGTTTGCCCATTCGACTTGGTCGTTGGTCCGCGGATGGGCTACGGCTGCCCAGTCAACGCGGATGTTGAAGTCGTCGCAGAACTCGAGGAACTCCTTCCCCATGAACTGCGTCCTGTTATCGGTGATGATGGAGTTCGGGACTCCAAACCGATAAACAATGTCGCGGAAAAAGTTGGCCGCCTGCACCGAGGTGGTGGTGGCGACTGGCTTGGCTTCTATCCATTTCGTGAACTTGTCCACCACGACGAGTAGGTGGGTGAAGCCCCCGGGCGCCTTTTTGAAGGGCCCGACCAGATCAAGTCCCCAGACCGTGAACGGCCATGTGATGGGGATCGTCTGTAGGGCTTGCGCCAGAAGATGCGTCTGCCGGGCAAAGAATTGGCACCCTTCGCAGGTGCGGACGACTTGCTCGGCGTCGGCCACGGCGGTCGACCAGTAGAAGCCTTGTCGAAAGGCCCTCCCCACGAGGGACCGTGGTGCGGCGTGGTGGCCGTAGATGCCACCATGGATGTCGAGCAGCAGCTGTCTCCCCTGGTTGGCCAGGTCGCATTTCTAGAGGATTCCAGAGGGGCTCCTCTTGTAGAGGTCCTCTCCGACCAAGACGAAGGATTTCGCCCATCGAGCGAGGCGTCGGACCTCGGTTGGGTCGGCGGGGAGTTGTCGTGCCCCGAATTTGCAAATCCGGACACTGTGTATTCAGCACTAGTCCAGGATCGCGCTAGTGCACACAGGCTAAACAGGGCATAATATCACATCATACACAGCGGAATATTAAATAAGTATTTCAACATGTATTAAACGAGTTGTATGACCTTATGGTCCCTTACAATAATATGCCACGTAGGGCTTACAAACAACAAAAGTTCAACAGCGGAATAAAATAAATCTTCGTAGCGATCCATCTTCAACACAGGCGCCCTGACTGAGGCTTGCTTCCCTAGTTCTCCGGTCCTTCAACAAACTCCTCTTCATACGTAGGCGTAGTCTCTTCTTCTGGTAAGTTTGTCCGCAAGGGTGAGTACACACCGTACTCAACAAGTCATGCACAAAATGCAGCTCTATTTACTACATGCATGGCTTATTACCAAGGAAAGGCTTTACTGGTTATTTTGCTTTTGCATCAATATTTTAAACTACTATTTATTTAGATTGAAAGCATCAAAACCATATAGCCATTATATTTCTCAATTCATTTCCCACATTGTTTTGGACACAGGTCCTAATCAACATTCATCTTTTACTTTGGCACCTGACCACCCACCCCATTTATTTTCAAACACACCCCTTGATTGTAATCCCGAGCATTGTCGAAGACTGTGGACTCGGCTATTGACAGCTTTTGATACTCTGCGAGCTTGTACACTTTACCCACAAGATCTGATTGCACACCACAAAGGCGATTAGCTTAGAAACCAAGCTTTTGAGAGACTTCTATCTTAGCCTAAGAACCTCTCTCGTGTTACCTTCACTATCACTTCCCTCACTCGGGCGAAGTATAGGACCGAGCGAACACCGTTGGATAGGGTACCAAGCGAAGCACGAGCCACGCTCCCGTCTGATTACCCCGTGTAAGCGCCACCCCGAGTATCAAGGTAAGACATCGAGAACCCTACTAAGCTAGGTCTTCCCATTCGGACATGTGGTTGTCACGAGACTCAGGTCAAAGGCTTACAAGGTGAAGTCCTTAACTGACCAAGGCAAGACATCCTTCTCTCATATTTTGGCACACAGCCCTCACAACACTCAACCCATCCCCAGTTGCCACACAGGCCCACCTGGCATAAAGCCTCGGTCCACTTGCCCCAGTCTAAATCGAATCCATTCCCAGTTAATTAACAGTGCAACACATGTCGTAATCCCCCTTCCCGTAGAACCACACAGGTCTCAACCTTCCAGTATCAAAGCCAACATCATTCCACCTTTTATCAAAATGCATTCACTATTTTTTAGTCAATATTTCTTTTGTATTCAAAAAGATTATTCACGATATAATCATGGCTAAGAAACTATTCACGGTCTAGCCTCCCGTGTTGGCACAATAATATCATCCAACATATGTTACCAAACTTAGGTTACTCAACAAATCATGGCATACAAATATGAATATCAAGGTGGCATTTAACAATTAGGTTGGCTAGCTAATTCACCCAAAATATTTAAATCAAATTTTAGTTGAATTAGGATGCATAGTTTGAAACAAAATACATTTCAAAGCTTGGGATCAAAATGGTCAAAGCATAACATGCCTTTAAAAAGTTGTTGGTCCTAGCCTGAAGCTTGATCTTGCTCTAGAAATTCCCCCTCGTAAGCCTCCGGCAAATCAACGTCTAATTAACAAAGAACATACACACAATAAATTTATTTTACAGAGAACAAACTCAACTCTAAAAATTCACAAAA
The DNA here is from genome assembly GCA_036346375.1 of Guadua angustifolia. Taxonomy (NCBI): domain Eukaryota; kingdom Viridiplantae; phylum Streptophyta; class Magnoliopsida; order Poales; family Poaceae; genus Guadua; species Guadua angustifolia. The sequence goes on along the minus strand of CM070506.1, from coordinate 18,090,649 downwards.
ATCACCAATAAATAGATCTTGATTTTACAAATTTTTAGAAATTGAAATCACTCAAATCGGAGTTAAAAGCATAAAAGTTATAGCCATTTGAAATTCTAAAATAAATCAAAAGAATAAACCAAATTTCTTTATTTATTTTTATACGAAAAATCCGAGAATTATAGCGTCAGCATAGCTATTTATGATGTTAGCACCGAAAACCTTTTTCGGTAGAATTATTTTTCTCGGGAAGTCGGTTTATGATGTCGACATGACATCACTTCTTGCGTCGACAACCTTTGTGCGGCAAGAGCGACATGTGGGCCCCATCGATGATGTCGCTGGCGATGCGGCATGCCACGTGTACGATCTGGTCGTGACACGTCGGCGACATTATCACCCGAGAGGTTGATCTAATCTCAACCGTCGAATTAAAATGGGCGGCCACGATTCATACAGCGATTCGGTTAGATTCTTGTGGAGTCGTCACATGGCACAATGTCATCCACTGGATCAAAATCTAACGGCGGAAAATAACCCGAATATCGACTCAATTGATCCGGTCAAACGTCAAGATTCGTGCGATGAGATCAACGGCCAAGATTGCACAGACGGTTCGGATTACTACTGCGATGCTGACACGTGGCGCAACAACGACCCTCGGATCTAAATCGTGTGGCCAAAACTTACCGTCGGCGGCGTCGTGAAGCGTCGCGACCGCGCTTTGTTTTTCCGCCGCCCGCATCCGTTAAACCTTTGTCCGACACGCGGCGAAATCAACGTCCATTTCAAAATCAGCGGCCCGGATCTAATAAATCTTCGCCAAATCTAACGGCTCTGATTAACTAGGCTCGTGGCTTTATCACATCCATACGATCAAGATCAAGCGGCCAACAATTGAAGATGAGGTTCACTGTTGCCGTGACTACGTGGCTAATTCCAGACCATCCGATACGAATCCGACGGCTATTATCTAACGCAAATTTTAGGCACACGTGGGCAGTCCCTTCCTCGGGCACATGGCGCTATCCTGTCCATTCATTACGAATCCTACGGCTAAGATCTAAAGCAACACTATTCTGGTCTCTATTGCGAAGGGATACGTGGACTCACCTTAGTCGTTGGATGCGGATCTGACGGCCGAGGTAGCTCGTGGCTTCCGGTGCTAGCGCGATGGAGAAGGATTGCCGGAGATGAAGAAGAAGACCAAAACAGCAGCGTTCCAGTGCGGCTCCAGTGAAGTGAAGTAGCTCCTCGGATGCGTCACGGCTCAAGGCTTACCCCGGTGGTCTTGACAACGGCGGAGGGTCACCGGAGATGGCGCAAAGCATGGCGGAGTGACTCGGGACTTCGGCGAGATCGTGCGTGCTCTACGGTGGTCCTTGGGATGCGTGAAAGAGCTCTACAAGCACGGAAGGAAGTGCTTTATATTGTACGTCGGTTAATGGGGCGGCGGAATCATTACGGCGGCGAGTAATGGCGACGGTTTCTGATCGAACGTGCGGCGGCGGCGTTTCCCTTCCCCGAAGACGAAGCGACGTGGCTGCACATCCATCCGTCCACACGGAAATCCAACGGCACGGGCGACGAACCGACACGGATGAATCACAACCATCGGATCAAGATCGCACGGTGAAAATAAAACTGCGACGCTAGGGTTTCGGCATGCGCACAGTAGTGGGCTTGGCCTGTTACTGTTCACTCGAATTTCAATCATTTTTCAAATAAAAATAATTCCAAATATTCATTTAAATTATTTGAGGCACTTAAAATATCAAAAAAAATTTAGAAAAATTCGGAAAATATTTTAGAACATTTTGAGTTCAAATAAAATATTTCCATTTATATTTTATTAAAATTTTTCTTTATTAAATTTATTCCCAGAGAAAAGGTTAATTTCAAAAATTATGAATAAATCCAAATAAATTCCAGAAATTCTCAAAAATTCAAAATAAATTATAAAATTCAAAAATAGCTAAATTTGATGATGTTACAGGAGCGAATCGTCAGTCACCCGGTCGATGAAGGGCTTCCTCCAATCGGAGTCGGCCATCAACACGCTGCGGCCCAACCCGGACAACTCCGCGTTGCGCCCGTGGTCGAGGCGCCCGCTTCGGCCAGATTGAGTCTAGTCGAGACGAAGGTCTTGCCAAGATCGAGCGAAGATCGGGTGGGACCGGTCCTTTGTTGTAGGCGAGATTAGCTAGGTAGTTGGCCTCACCGTTGTAGCGTCTATAGCTATGGTGAAGTTCGAAACCCTTGAACCTTTCCTCGAGCTTGCGCACTTCCCGGTAGTATGCTGCCATGCGGGTGTCACGAGGCTCCGTGGCCTTCATGACTTGGTCGACGACAAGCTTGGAGTCGCCGTGTCTGTAGAGTCGGCGTGCGCCGAGGTCGGAAGCGATCCGGAGACCGTTGACGAGGGCTTTGTACTCGGCGACGTTGTTGGTTGCGTCGAAGAGCAGTCGGATGGCGTATTGAAGCTTGTTCTGGCGGAAAACAATGGCGACTCCGGCACCGCTCCGTTTTGGTATAAGACCCGCCGAAGTACATCGTCGATTACTCGGGGTCTTGGCGCCCGATGGCGCCTAGGCTTTAGTCAATTCGCAACGAAATCTGCCAGACACATCACTTGATCATTGTCGGGGGCGTACCATATGTCGTGGCCATTGAGCTCAAGTGCCCACTTGGCTATCCTTCGGCGTCGCGGTTGTGGGCGATCTGGCCGAGTGGCGAGGAGGTCCACGGAGATGGGGTCTTGATCGAGTAATGGATCAACTTCCTCTTCGTGATGAGCACCGCATAGAGCAATTTTTGCAACTGCGGGTACCGAGCCTTGGACTCGGAGAGTACTTCACTGACGAAGTATACCGGCCGCTGTACCCTGAGCACATGGCCTTCCTCTGCTCGCTCTCTGAAGCGGCCCAACGACACAGGTCGTGGCGGCGATGTGAGAAGCGGCGGTTACGCTGAGTGTCGGGCGACGAAGACGGGGTGAGGTTAGGAATGCCTCCAGTCGATTGAGGGCTTTCTAAGCCTCCTGCGTCCAGCTGAATTAGTCGGACTTCTTGAGCAGCTTGTAGAGCGGCATTCCGTGCTCGCCGAGGCGAGACACAAAATGGCTCAAGGCTGCAAGGCATCCCGTCAGCTTTTGGACCCCTTTCAAGTCGTTGAGTGGGCCCATCTTCATGATCGCGGAGATCTTTTCCCGATTGGCTTCGATGCCACGTTCAGAGATGATGAAGCCGAGTAGCTTGCCCTTGGGGACCCCAAAAATGCACTTCTCGGGGTTGAGCTTTATACGGAACCGTCGGAGGTTCACAAAGGTTTCTTCTAAGTCAGCGACGAGGTCGTCAGCCTTCTTAGTCTTGACAACGATGTCATCGACATACGCCTCGATGTTGCGGCCTATTTGGTCGTTAAAGCACGTTTGCATACATCGTTGGTATGTAGCACCCGCGTTTTTCAGACCGAATGGCATCGTTACGCAACAGAACGAGCCGAATAGAGTGATGAAGGAGGTCGCGAGCTGGTCGAACTCCTTCATATCTGGTGGTAGCCCGAGTAGGCATCCAGAAAGGAAAGACACTTGCACCCTGCGGTGGAGTCGACGACTTGGTCGACGCAAGGCAACGGGAATGGGTCCTTGGGACAAGCCTTGTTCAGACTCGTGTAGTCAACACACATTCTCCATTGCCTAGTTTTCTTTTTTACAAGTACAGGGTCGGCCAGCCACTCGGGGTGGCGCATCTCTTTTATAAACCCTACGGCCAAAAGTTTGGCAATCTCCTCCCCTATGATCCTGCGCTTCTCCTCGTCGGGCGAGCGCGGCGTTAGGCGGCAAGCCTCGAGCCTGATCGGATGTTCAAGGAGTGCTCGGCGACTTCCTTTGGGATTCCTGGCATGTCAGAGGGCTTCCATGCGAAGACGTCTCGATTGGCGTGGAGGAAGTCGACGAGCGCGCTTTCCTATTTGGTGGGGAGCATGGCTCCAACCCGCACGGTCTTGGTCGGGTCCTCGGGGTCGACTGCGACCTTCTTTGTGTCCTCGGTGGACTTGAAGGAACCCGGCCCCGACTTGGCGTAGTCGGGGGCGGACTCGAAGATTTCCCTCTGAAAGTTTTCGAGCTCGGCGGAAGCGATGACCGCCGAAGCCAGCTCGCAACTGCTCTTCTCGCAGTTGTAGGTAAGCTGGAAGGACGAGGCCACGGTGATTACTCCCCGCGGGCCTGGCATCTTCAGCTTGAGGTAGGTGTAGTTGGGCACCGCCATGAACTTGGCGTAGCATGGCCTTCCCAGGATGGCGTAGTAGGGCCGAGAACTCCACAACCTCGAAAGTGAGGGTTTCGGTCGAAAGTTGTCGGGCTCTCGAAGGTGGCGAACCGTCGATCTACGGCGGATGGGCTTTCTGGCAGGGACGATCCGTGGAAGAGCGCCTTGCTCGGTCGAAGACTCGAGAGAGGGACCCCCATGGCATCGAGGGTCTGAACATACAGGATGTTGAGGCCACTGCCACCGTCCATGAGCACCTTTGTCAGGCGCTTGGGCCCCACAATGGGGTCGACGACCAGCGGATATCTCCCTGGTTGTGGAACGTGGTCGGGGTGGTCGGTCCGATCGAAAGTGATCGGGGACTCCGACCACTGGAGGTATTTGGGCACGGCGGGAGCCACCGTGTAAACCTCGCGGAAGGCGAGCTTGAGCCGCCGCTTGTCGGCGTAGCACTCTGGCCCGCCGAATATCATGAGGCAGCCGTCGGGTTCCGGGAACTCGGCGTCCGCCCCCTTCTCCCCGGCATCTGGTGCCAAGTCCCGCTTCTTTCCCTTGCCCCGCGGTGAAGTGGGGGTTCCAGAAAGGAAGAGCTTCAGGACTTCACAGTCCCGGTACTTGTGCTTGACGGGGTACCCATGATTCGGACACGGGCTATCCATCAGCTTCTCGAAGTGGTGGCGCTGCGCGCTTCGCCGCTAGCGAAGCGGTCGGCGCCGCAACAAGTAGCCTTCATGGCCTTGCTTCCTCGGCGCTTTCGATTGCGGAAGCGATCGGAGGCGCCGGCCACCAGCCGAGCTCTCGCTTAGCATTCCCTTGTCGAAGATGGCCCCCCGATCTCTTCGCCAGAGGCGTGGTTGAGTGGCGATGTCCGGGAGCTCCTTGGTGGTTTTGGGCTTGGCGCGGCCGGCTTTGTGTGCGAGCTTTGGAGGTGGTGCGTAGATGAACGCCTCAACGGCGTCGGCGTCGCAAATGTCGGGAGCTTCGTTGCATTGTTGGGAGAATCGCGGATGTAGTCCGGAGAGTCTCCTGGTCGCTACTTGCAGCCCTTCAGTCGAAATTCCCCAGGCGCTTGTATGTGCCACGAAATTACCGACGAAGAGGTTCTTGAGATCGACCCAGTTCCTGATGGTCCTCGCGGGCAAGTACTCGAGCCAGGCTCGGGCCGAGTCCGCGAGGTAGATGGGGAGGTACTGGATGATGAAAAGATCATCCGTAGCCCCACCCGCCCGGCATGCGAGCCAGTAATCTTCCAACCAGACACTGGGTTTGTTGCCCCAGTGTACTTGGCTATGTTGATAGGCGCCCGGAATCTGGCAAGGAAGTCCGTGTTGCGGATCTCCCAGCAGAATGCCTGCGGCCCTGGGCCATCCGGGCTCGGGCTGTGGTCATTGCGCCGACCGCTGTCCACAACCCGCGATTGGGTCGCTTCGGCTATTGCTCTTCTCCGCGCCTCGAGAGTGGCACAGACGTCGAGGTTGTTGCCAGTCTGGTGGTGCCGGGTCTGTGAACTGGGGCCGCTCAGGCTGCTGGCGCCGTCTTCTCGAGACTCCGCCTACCACGGCGGCGGCCTTGCTCGACGGGCTCGAGGCGCCGAGTGGTGGAGCCGGAGCCTGCATGTCTTTGCGGCATGGTAGCTGAAGCTTCCTAAAGCAACATGAAGGGCAGAATTTTTCTCATCAATACTTCTCCTAATGCTACTATACAACTGTTATCAGCTTTTTAAAAAAGCTGTATATCAAATATTGTTACCTCAAGCATGTATATAACATTAAATATTGTTAAACTTTAAACAGCAAACAGGACTTTCCTAAATTTAAATAACAAATTCATTTCTGAACACCATTGGAAAGAAAGTTGAATCATCTACACTACAGATTTAAAACCGTTCAAAATTAACCAGGCAAAATGTAGTAAAATTGAAATGAGCTAACCAACGTCATGTGATATCATATCTATCTGCTTCAGTTAGATATCTCAATGAAAACATTGAAACAGTGATTAAGGCTTTTACAATTAGAGAATCCAAGAATTAAACATCTTAAGGATGTGTACACTTGAAACATCTAATGTTCATCCCACTTACTTCTTATCATCGGGCCACCATACTTTGATCTTCGCACCAACTAGGCTACCATCCAGGCCTTTGTTTTTCCTTGAGCGAGGAGGCTATAAAAAATATATGAACTTACAAATCAGATCAAATTACTAAAAGCAAAAATAAATACAAAGTAGATCACATGCTATCTCTGGAGAGGTCAGAAAAATAAAGAAGGCAGATATGATGATAACACGGTAAAAGGAAACTAAGGTGAAGCAAAAGGAAAGCATAAGGTCTGTACATTTGTACTGATCAACACTAGATGATCAAATTAAGGAAATCATAGATATACAAAACATATAGAACTTGTCAGGTATCAGCATGAAAATTCTTGATTTGAGACTCAACCACGCATCATGAAGCTAAACTGTAGCTTTTACAACTACTGTATCACATTAAGATATTTTGATTCTAAATGACCTGAATAAGCTAGGAATCCTATGAAGGTTGTTCCTAGGGTGCACCAAGAAATCTATTCAAATTATTTTTATTTCAAGATTACAAAAGTATTCACACATCTACTTCAACACTGCATAGCCACCTTTTTAAGTTATTGCAACAAATGGAAGTATAAATATTTGATCTCTTGCATAGCAAATTAAAGCATCAAAATATAGAGTATCTGCTCCTAGAAGACAAGCAGATGTACTTAACAGGAGTTCACTATGCACATTACATTGAACTTTTAGCTGCACAAAGTTAAGGAAAACAAAATTTTCTTGATGTCACACTTTTATGCATGAGTAATCATAGGAAAGACTATTTACATCCACAATCAATTATCGCATGTAATCAAGTATATATTCATACCTCTTACGTCTCTTGTGTCCCCGTTTCCTCTTCACCCTGCTATGCTCCCCTTTGGCCCTTAGTTCTACGACCCCTTGGTCAAAATTATATGATGGTGCGGAATGATATAGAAGTGGTATTGCTTACCTCAGGAATGACTCTTGTATATGATGATGCGGAATGACAAATTCATATGGAAAATTATATGATGGGCGGTGGCGCTAGCCTCGGCGTCCTCTGATCGAGGGGCCCCTCTGGGACTTCCTACAGAACATAAATAAACAGTTTAGGATTAAGTTTTTTAACAAATTGTGACAAAAAGAATGAAGTTACCTTCTCTCCTTTGTGAGGAGGATCCTTCCTTTCACCAAAATTCATCTATATTTTCAGCAATGATATCATCACATGCAAAGTGTAACGATCATCAATCATATCACAAAATATCCACTTACCCATTTCACTATCAACACAATCAAAATAAACGGCGCATACACATAGTATCACAAATGCGGTCCATACAAATTATTAACAAGTGGTTAGCTCGAGACATCCACCATCAACACATGTTCATACACATACATATCATCAACAAGCTAATGGTTCCATACTCATCCAAGTCGACATTCATACATAAAAGGTCACATGGAAGAAAAAAATTCAACTTCCGGAGTATCGTTGTTTCATTGCCGTCGTCACCTCACGAGTGTATGTCTTGCCCACGACGGTGTACGGAAGCATTGCCGGCCGCATCCGAGTTGCACGAGATCCGCCGTTGGAGGTGTTATCGAACCCTATATGTTAAAGAAAATTATTAAGTGATTACGCAATATATGTACATTTTGTTAAATGGAATTTGTGATTAGGAAAATTAACCATATGTGGGGATAGCGGCACAAAAAAGGAGGAGGCGGGGAGGAGGCTGAAATCTTTGGAAAATTAATTGTTGTCCCCAAATGAGAAGATAGAATTTCACGAAGATCAAATTACAAGAAAAAATAAAGTAAATCTTCATATCATCAATTAAGTTGGCGTTTGCATGAATGAAAGATGCAAATGTAGGCAATTCATCAATTCATAGCTAGTTCTAATTAACTTACTTGCAGATGTTGTTGTTGTATCTACCAATTAATTATATATTCTTCTTTGTTGCCTTGCCCACTCTTCTGTGATCTTCTCATCGCCTCCACTCGCTCGATTTACGCTCTTCTCATCGCTTCTCGCTGCACCCTCAACTCCTCCTCGGCCTAGCCTCACGATAGGTACTGTGAACAGCTCGAGATGACTAAGATGACTGGCCTCACTCGATTGCATCACTTGAATCAATTACCCCATCGGCATAGTAAATCTGCCATGTTTCTTTCCACCCCGATTGAGTACAAAGTTTGTAAGGTCAACTTATTCTTTCCTCGATTATATTCTTCCCCATGACGTTAGACCATTATTTCCCCATATCTAGCTTTGTCATTACAGGATTTTTGTGTTAGGCACTAATCAAACTTATAGCAAGTTCACACATAATTACTAACGGGTTTTGTGTGCCACATCACTAAAAAGTCTGCTCGGGATGTGTAGGATCAGCTCCATAGTGGCCCCAAACATAAGTCTAATGTAGCTTGGGGCAACCCCACTTGTAGCCTCCTGCGATTCGATGTTCATCTATGTTAACAAGCACAATATATTTGACAAGCATATAAATAACTGAAATAAAGATATCAACCATACCATCCATGCGCTAGAGCGAATATGTCCATCGATTGCCATATCATTTGAGTGACCCTCGCTCCGACGGTTTCCCCTCTTCCTCCTCGACTTGTCCACAAAGGCTGGTGAAGCCCAGTAGATACAAAGTGCTTGCCAAGCATCCATACACTTCCTTACCCAAGGTAGGTCCACCTGGAGGTACTCATCGGCACGAAGGTAGATCTCTGAAGCACCCAACTTCTTGGTCATGTCCTCTTTTTTGATCTTTTTGTAGTACAAGCACTTTGCTTGGATCGTGCATTGGACATCATGTCTTTTCGACCTTTGTCGCGGCCTTCTCAAAGACATATCGAGACTTGGTTGCCAAGCTTTGTTAGACAAATTAAAACAAAAAATATGGGTATATAAAACTAAAAATTCCAAAGTATTACCGAAGTCATTCCAATTCCTAACAAACAGCAGTTCAGTTTGGACATCATCGCCATCTTGTAGTCGCCCAACTAAATCGCGGCCGAGAAACTCCGTCTACATTAACCATTCGGGATAGTGATCTTGACAGAGTGTTCCCAAGGTCGCGTTCACTTGGCCTCAAATGGTTCTCTCCCACCAAGAAAAGTCATCCCATTGCTGTGAAGTAAAAATATGAAAATATTAGTAACACTATAGAAACTTGGAATTTTTGGCGGCATGTCCCTATAAAGTCTCTACATCCACACACATATATAGATAAGAGAAATAAAGATATATCCATCCATACACACATATCTCCATTCACACACAAAGACAAGAAAGTTTAAGCATATCTCCATCCATACATCCATCCATACATTGGTTCAACAGATTGTCTCATTCTCATACTTACTAGTCACCATGTGGCCTAATCTGTCTCTGTGCCGCCAGATTTGTAACTGCTGGGGTGATTAAGTTGGAAGATCTGAACTTGAAATGGTGAAAAAAAATTCAGCACCAATGTTTGCACAAAACTAATGAAAAATTTTACAATTACCTAAACACAGGATCAACACGGTGTCATCGATTCAGCACCATCCCCTCCCCTCCCCATCCCGTCCACATCCCCATCAAGATCTTGTCTCCTGCTGGCGACACGGCTGACAAGAAGTACCTCCTCCTGTTGAGTCTCCTCTAGTGAAGCAACCGTCTGCTGAGCCTTCTCAAGACACCTCTGAAATGCACTTCGTTGTCTTTGTTTGAGATACACTGCCCCTGAAAAGTGAACCACCAACTGATGAAGAGCCATCATTCTTACTTCCTTGACTCTTCGAAGATGAAGAGCCATCCTTCTTCTTTCCTCTACAAGCGTGTGCAAATGACTTCATCCTGTTAAAAAAATAATTACAAGTTATTGAGTATGATTAAAACAATTGAACAACTTTCTTGATATACATGGTAAACCACATGTTGAGAAAATTAGAACTACCTTGAAGCCTTACACTAAAAAGCGAGATCATGCATATGAAAGACTTCTTGAGACTGACTACTTATTATCATCGGCAGTATTTACTCTTTCTTTTTTCCCTTCTATCTTTTCTACCTATTCTAGCTTTTGGTTCCTCTTAAATGTTGATGCTTGATGTAATGGTCGGTGAGTCCATCTATTTTGCCAAATGATTTACGAGGTCTTTGAGCTTTTTGAAGTGGAAGTACATCACTAAATGTGTTAAATGTGGTCCATATGGTGCTCGAGATATTACTAGTTAATCACCGAGTTCACAACCAAACAAGAACTAACAAAACTAATATGAAAAAACAGGAGAAAAAGCGATAGCAACATTAAAAATCATTAATTTGAGATTCAATCAAGCATGGAAAACAAGAAAATGCAATGCTTGGTTATTTACTTCTTAAAATCATCGAGCTCATGATCATCAAGCTGTAACATTTTGTAAACCACGCAACACCTTGTGTTAACCACTTTTAAGTGGGACTTTGGTTCTGTGACGAGGTCGTTTCGTTTCGAACCTCATCAACAATGACATCGTAGTGTCACCGGCTAGTTGGTCAAGTGCTACCCTTCATCTACTCCAAAGCGAAAGGCTGGTAAACCACCTTCTTGATATGGTTCTTGAAGGTGTTCACAACCTCACTTTCATCATACCCATCATCTCGGGGTAGGCAACCGGCGAGGATGATTTACCTTGAACAACCCACCATGGCTTTAGGATTGCTAAGGGACAAGGATAGGACATATAGTACACTTGTTGAACTTGGTGAGTGAGTACAAATGGATTGAAACACAGTAAGGCGTGATGTATGATTAACTTCCACTAGACCAATTTTGGTGTTTCGCCTTATCCTATCCTAATTTTTCATTAAACCAATCACAATAAAAAATACTACTCGTAGATCTTTCGACCCCCCGAACTTCATCTCAACTATGTTTTGAATAACACCATAGTACTCGATGAGACGACCATCCAAGCCACTTGCTATAGTGACAACTCCACTATTTGTCATGGCTGCTTGTGGACGTGTTGCTTCAAATTTTGCAAAACAAAAACGAAATCCATTGACATCATAACGTCCGAAACTCCTCACTGTTATGCTTCCGTGTGACAGTTGTCTCATATCTTCATGGACGCTACCATTAGTAATGCACTGCAAGGTTATAGAAGTGTTTAAACTAATACTCAACATAGTTATTAATCAATGAGAAAATTAATTGTTAAGAAAATTACGTGTTTTCGAAACCATGTGACAAAATTAGGACCACCACGTAATCCATCACGTCGTAGAGTTTCAAGTTGTTTCTTGGTAGGTTCTTTGCCTAGATCTCCATTGTTGTTGATCGAACAACGGTAGTACATTATTTAGGTTTCATACGGTTTGTGCATGAAGAGATTAAAACGGAAATTAGGTTAAGTACTTACTCGAAGTAATCATCCATCTCCTCGATGTTGGTGTACATATACAACATTGCAGCATTCCATTCTTCTGTAGATACCTCATGCACCAAACTTCCACCAACAGCCTTATCTTTCCACTGAAATATCTTGAGATTACTAGCTGGTGCATCATCAGAGGTGTGGTATCTTGGTATATGAGCATTGATGTTGTGTTCTTCTGCGAAATATGTGCTCGTATAGTATGATATTTCTTTCAGATAAAATGCTTGCGATGCATCCTTCAACTCGTGCTTTGTTACCTGATTGCTCTAATCTTTTTAAGTTCCGTTCTATAGGATACATCCATCGATCTTGCCGCGAGCCCACCAACCTCTGCTTCATAAGGCAAATGCACCAACAGATGTTGCATTACGTTCATAAAACCTAGCAGGAACACTTTTTCCATCTTACATGTCAACACCGGTATTTCCTTACCGAGTTTCCTCATTGTTGTTTTCTTAATTTCCTTTGCGCACAATTATGCAGTAGAAATAAGAAAGCTCGCTAACATTATCAAACTTCTTCTTTTAGATATCCACGAAACATTACAGAAGTAGCCTCTCCATAATAATATGGTAGTCATGGCTCTTCAAACCATTTATCTTGCCACTTACGATGTTCACGCGCCCTTTAGGTTTGTGGCGTAACCATCGGAAATTTAAGATTCTTGAGCCACATAAGCACCTCCTTTTTCTAAAGGCTTTAGGCGATATGGAGCCGTGGCTTACCCATCGTCCGCTTGATTGTATCGACCTCAAGGGTAGGCGGTCACATATGTCATCCATATCTCTCGAGCTTTCATATTATCTTTTGTTTTGTCCTTGAAGTCAAAAGCGGTCTTGATGATACTTTCGGCAACATTTCATTCTTGATGCATCACGTCGATATTGTGCCATAAGATTAGACATTTAACATAAGGAAGACTCGGATGGAAGATATGTGAGTCAATTATGTTCCTCTTTGAACCCTTCAGTAACCATTCTCTATGGCTTCTAACCGATCATGCCAAGCAACAATCTACGATCCGGTCAAAGCGCCGGTGGACCTTTACTAATGGTCGTATCTTTATGAAATGCATTTCGTTGGGTCCTAAATAGGTGATTGGATGGTGTGAAGCGTCGATGATAATCGAAGAAGCGAAATTACCTCCGTTCTTGGTGAAATGCATCGATGTCATCCATGCATATTGGACAACATAACCTACCATCGTGCTCCATCCGAGAACATGCCATATGCAAGAAAATCATGGATAGACCAAAGGAATGCTGCGCATGTTGAAATACTCCTTTCTACTATTGTCATATGTCGACACCGATCCACAGTTCTTTTAGCTCATCGATCAAGCGGCTGCATAAACATGTCTAAGTGCTTTCCGGGATGATCGGGCCTGGTATGATAATAGTCGAGAACACATATTGATCTTTCATGCACAAAGAGGGTGGAAGATTGTATGGAATTGCAAAAGCAGGCCAACATGAATATGTAAATCGCATTTGTGTTGAAAGGGTGAATCCATCGATCGCCAATCCAATACGTACATTCCGAGGATCGCTAGCAAAATCTTGGTCATACCGATCCAGTGCCTTCCAAGCCTCACCGTCAGATGGATGGCCCATGTACCCCTCATTTGTACGGATGCCTTCCTTGTGCCACCTCATATGCTTCGCAATTGTCTTAGAGAGGTACAACCATTGGGCCGTCTTTGTGAGGCGGATATCGTAGGCGCCAGGAGAACGCTTGTTTTCTGCATAATCCCATCTTTGTTGACTACTTTTGCATATCTAGATTTCTTGCAGCATGGACAACGATCCAACTTCTCGTGCTCCTTCCAGAACAAAATACAATTGTTCACACACACATCAATCTTCTAATATGGCATCCCTAGGCCGGCTAGTAGTTTCTTTGAGTAATAGAAATCTTTCGGCAACTTGTGAGGTTTTGGTAAAATGTCAGATATCAAATCAACTAGATCATTGAAAAAGTCCACCGACAAGTTGTACTTCGACCTTATAGCCATCAATCGTGTCACGATGCATAAGTCATGTCACACTCGTGAACTCATGCAAAGGATCTTGAAGCTTTGAAGACTAAAGAATCTATCTACCTACAGTGGGCACATCCTCAAACTGCTGAACAAATCATGCATCATATCATCCAATGCATCAATAGGATCATCGGCTAGCTCACACTCGTTCGGATTGGATGTTTCCCTAGAGCGTGGCTCACCATGCTCATACCGGGTTAGATAATCGGCATGAAACCCCATTTACAAAGGTGGCGCTCCATATCATTTTGTCTTGCCAATTAAAATTCGACACCTACGATAGGGGCACTTCCCCAACCCACGGAAGGAGAGGAAGAGAAAACAAAATCCACAAAAGCACGTGTGTTCACCATCCACTCTCGTGTGTGCATCCGGTGTTTTCCATCCATCGTACATCCATCTTGATTAAATCGCCATTTTTGATCTTGCTAACACTACATGGCTAAATAAAAAAATAAGATTCATGTACAAATAAGTAGCATTCATTAGTCATTTACTACCAGATTGTTCCGTTAGCGTGGGGTGGTCACGTTACTAATTAGTGTCGTGAATAGTTTGAGCAGCGCCTCGCCTTGTTTTTAAATGACACCGAATTCGTGGGATCTTTGGAGTTACGACCAGTATACATATGTGTGTATGTGTGTGTGTAGTGCACTGTGTGTTGAAAGGAAATACTAAAGAGGGTGATACATATCATCAAAATGTGATTCATCGTACCTACATCAATTTTATCTTAGACAAATATAGCGAAATATACCAGTACACATTTAGATCGATACATTTCATCAAGCATGATTTTAAGGAAGTGCATTAGCATAAGCGAGGTCATCTTATGATCTTTAAACAGTTCTACAAGGCATTGTTTTGCTCCCCAAAAAAATAACTTCATAGCAGAAATCCCTTGGTTATTGACATCTTTGTGGCGACAATCTATGGATATGCTACACCATCCATGATGCAACAATATGTACTTTAGGATATTGCATGATGCAAGTGGATCAATACCACAAAACATGCAAAGAGAGCAGCTCTTCCTCGTGCACAAAATCAGCTACTTTCAAACATGTTTGATAACGATTTCTTTTCAAAATCAGCTCGAGCATTGTAGAAAACATGTAGATCACATATCGCATGCCAAGTAAAACTAAGTCACTAGCAGCTCATTATAGGTTACTAAGCTTTCATGGTGTATATAGCCAAATAGCATGTGGATACAAGTAGAAAAGTACTAAAAAACGAACAATATGCAGAGTGTATGACGCTAATCAATAATGTTACAAAATGGCAAAAGCAACATAGCATCTAAACTATAGGATTAGTGGGAGAAAAGAGCTCCGAACATACCTTCAGCGGCTTCACAGGAGTCTTGAAACCAAGGCCAATATTTTTCCAGAACCTGTTGCCCCCTTTGCCAGGCTTCTTCCCTTGGTGATTTTCTAACTGGATCATCCAAGAAATTAACAAATAGGCAAACAGCAATCTAAAAGCTCATATCTGAAGCACGTATCAACTGGAATATCTTGAAATAGCCTAAGACCTTCCGCACATGTATATATTTTGTTCCATCCAGAAAGATTGAGTTTTCTACTTCCTAAGAAAGTCAGCAGCTACAAGGATACTTAGCGGTTTAAGATATTGTATCTTTTAAGCTTTCATAGATAATTTCTCTTGAGAGGGCTACAATAGTTCTGCAGATTAGGTTACATTAGTAAAAAATATGAATAAAGTTATCTACCTTACATTATAAGCTCTTTGTTATTATTATTATTATTGCAAAAAATTCACAAATTCAACAAATATTGCCAAGCATGTGCCGTGATTTATCTTGGATAATTAGAAAATCAAAGCCATCAAAACCAGTAATATTCATACGACACAAAAGAATACACAATATAAAAGTAATAATACTACTAGATGAAATTGCATATTACATTCTGCGACCAGACTTATGAAATTTGGGATTTCAGGGCATAATCAATGATGAATATCTACAAAAGAGTACAAAAAGAACCTCTTGAGTGAAGAACACAGGGGTGGTGGCGGCACCTGAGCACGGAGCCTGGTGTGAGGTGTTGAATGACAGTGGCGGGCGAGGGCATGGGTGAGGCGATGTGATGCAATGTGGCCAAGGCGTCATGTGGGAGAGGCATGTGGGGCGGTGCGTGGCGTGGGCGGCATTGGCAGGCGGCGGCGAGGCGGGGTGTGGGCGGGAAAGGCTGCATGAGTGAGAGATTTTGGCCGGCCAAGGGTTTTTAGGTCTCGACTTATTTTCGACGGCAGAGTTTGGCCTGCGAAACTATCCACATATTTTCGACGGTCAATAACTAGCCGACGAAATTATCCACATATTTTCGACGGCTTTGTTCGTAAGCGAAATTAAACTCTTGTTTTCGAATTTGTTATATAATAGCCAAGCGAAATTAAGGCTTTTCGAAGGCTTTTAGGATAACAAAATCGTAAACTTATTTTCGACGGCTACATGTAGCCGACGAAATTATGTAGACATTTTCGACGGCTTCCTTTGGTCGACAAAATTATGTAGACATTTTCGATGGCCTTTTTGGGCGATGAAATTGCTATTGGCGACGAATCAACAATGTTTTCTGTAGTGCATGCTATAACCAAAACCACTTTGCAATGCCAATTTCATCACTCAAACCAATTTTTAGACATGATTTTACAATATTTGATATTTAAATTCTAAAAATTCTAACTTTGACATTTTCAGATTTATTTACTTATATTTCTGAATTTTTAAAGGCTATAATGTAAGTTTTAATTTTTGATCTTTTTATCGAGGTGGATAATGATCGATGTAAGCGAGTTAATTTTTTATTTAATATTTATTTTAAATCTTTTTTCAAAACTTATCGGCAGGAAAAAAATTACAAAATACCTCCTATCGCCTCGATGCAGGCGATCGCTATCTTGGGCGGCAGTGCCATGCCTAACTTATTTCATAGCGGCGAAATTCCAAAATTTTAGCACAGAGCAAAAAATTTAAAAATAGACCTATCGCCCCAATATGGGCGATGAGTTCTTATAACAAATTTTTTTATCTGTAATTTTTTTACAAAATTTATTGTATTCAACGGAAAAAATTACCCAAAAAAAACTTCATGTGATGTAATGAAGCTGGAAAAATTATTTTACTTTGTTAGTGATCGCATCCCACTTAGGGATTTTCGTAGCCTCGTAGGGCCCACCGGATAGGGTCCAAAAATCTGGGAAAAATAGCAGACTGACCCATAGCGAGATATCACTTATGTCTGCGGCGAGATGGCGGATGCTACCCACCGAAGTTGCGAAAATCGGAAAAAGGCACTTTCATGACCATTTAAGCCGTGGAAATCGTGGCCACTTAGGGTTTTCGTAGCCCATGGTGCAGGCGGATATGGCCCAAAAATCTGGAAAAAATCAAGGACGACCTACGCAACGCGGGCTACCACTTATGTATGGGCGAGCTGGCCAGACGTTGGTCCGGCATGAAGTTGCGAAAATCAGAAAAGGCACTTGCGGCCATGAAACCGCCGAATTTACCACACACGTCCTTCCACCTTGGCACGTAATGAAGCGGCCGAGCGTGAGATATCAGACGGCACAAATTTACCACACGCGCACCGAACACCAACGGTGGATTGGTGACAACACGAAGGAAGCTCTTCCACCTTCGCTCGCGTAATGGCGTGTGGCGATAAACCCATACGAAGCGCCGGATTCAGCGATCAAGGCATGCTAACCGATTTGATCCTGCAATCAATAATATAAATATAAAATCGTTTCAAGTTGATCTTGCGAATAATCGGCTTAGATCTAAACACTAAGAAATCGATCAAATCAAGGGTAGCGCTAAATATAATTAGTGATTAAGGCTAAGCGGATGATAAAGATAGATTTTTTTCCAAAAAGCGATACATAACAAGATCGGAGAAAACCTAGCGTAATCGAAAGTGATCAACAATCGACAGTGCACAACTTTATTGACCAAATCAGATTACAAGAGAGAATCTAAATTACAGAGGCTACTCCTAGTCGATAGAAAGTAAATAAAAATAATACGAGTTGATTAATTGGATTGGGTTGTTGTGTCGCTTGCCCCTGCTGCCCCTGACCACCTTTTATAGCTATCGGCCGATCATATCCTTTTCCAACACGCTGCAAAGTATGATCCGTATTGGCCTTAACTTAGACAGTTCTTCCTATAAATATTGGTCATAATCCAAATTCAAACGTTGCCTTTCATATCCTATATCGACTAAAATATCTCTTAATTCTTAGTCTACAACTTAATCACAGCTTGCCAAATCTTAGTGCAAACAGGCTCCCAAACATGGTATTACAATTTGTGAATACATGGTATTACAATTTGTGAATGAACGCAAACCTTGTATGGAACACATTCTTTCCTATATCTATAAATCCTAGTTGCTAGTGAATTATACAATTACACAATTACTGAGATTTTCATACACTATAATAGCTTACAATAAATGTTTAGCGGCCTTGTAGCGTAGACAGACTCGCGTTATTAACAGAGTTTTCTAAGTCTTCTCTTGCTTCTTCGGTTTCGTAATTCCTCCGTGCAAAATACATTGGCTGCTTACGTTTCTTAGGCCAATTCAGATATTGTTTAGAGTATGTGATTAAAGCATACCAAAAAGGAATTTATCTAGGCTTTTGTTGGGCGGTATTAAGTAAATAAGCAACTTCTCATCCTCATGAATCTGACAACCAACAAGTCTAGCTAGGTTCTTGTGCTGCAATTTGGCAATAAGAACTACTTCATTTTGAAGTGCTCTATCCCTTGCTCGAGAACCCTTGCTAAGCCTTTTAATGACAACTTCCTTGCCATCTTCCAATGTTCCCTCGTGATTTTATATTCAATTAAGGGAGGAAACATGGCGGATTTTCCATGTTGTAATTGACAAGGAAGAATTTTATCGACCTTATAAACTTTGCCAAAACCTCCTTTTCGAGCATGTTGGTGTCATGGAACTGTTTGTTGCAGCGGCAATGTCTTGAAAGCTAATACACAGAAATTCTAGATTTTGATCCCAAAGTTCATGAAAAGTGGTCAGGTGTCCCGGTCTTTTCAGGGTTTCCTTGTTTTGTCGTATGCCTAATAGAAATAACAGTAATGCCAACACTCAGACATTATTATATAAACAACTGCATATTACAAGTAGGTGTTCTCTCAATGTTCTACCTCTTGACTTGCATATACCGACAAGAAATATGCATGTGAGCATGAGCAGGCATGCTATAATTGGGAGTACAATCTTTACCACTCCGCTCTTCTTCCTGTTCACTACAGAAATAGAATTTAGTGCATCAAACATAGCCTGTGAGAGTATGGATTTACCCTTTTAAAGTTTTTATTTCGAGAGGTGTATCGATTTACTTACATATAATATTACCACCAATCTAAAACATCCCCAGCATTATGTACAGTTGGGCTTAGGGTAAATTGGAGTCATCAGCCGTCTAGTTGTTTTCCACCAAAAGTATTTGGCTAGCTTGTGTTCAAGTGACACTTGGACAGGTAGCTATTTTTTTTTTGTAAGAAATGGTAAAAATTGATGAGCTTGTTCAAATGAATCTATATATTTTATAAAAAGCTGATGACATGTGATTTACAACTGTTGAGAAAAAAAGAAATATGTTAGAAATTTCGACAAACTCTTGAGAAAAAAGAAATATGCTAGAAATTCTCACAAAAAAAGAACATCCAAATCTTACTTTGGTGGAGCCAAATTTTAAAGGCATGGATTTGATAGTTGGCTTAGAGATATCACAATTTGAAATAATTTTGAAAACATCTATACGTAATTTTGTAGATCCTAATTTTAAAGGCTTAGATTTGATAGTTCACATAAAGATATGTTAATTTGAAAATAAAGTGCTGCGTTGTACTAACAAGAATTCAATCCTGTTTTACATGGGAGAGATATCTCAAAATAAATTATGCTAAATATATAAATACAAAATCAAGTATTTGTTTATCTAAAAAAGTATTTTGATCACGAAATAGAATTTTGAACCCAAAGTGAAAATATTGTACATTGTACAGTACCATACTACACCGTGCAGTTGTGCGAGCCAATTAGCTAGTTAATTATAATGACGGTATGTCTCAGGTATAAAAGTTGTTGTGCTTAGTTTGACGTGCAATTTTAAATTAAGGGAATTCCTAAATGGCACTCGAGTGGTTTTTTGTTTGTGAGCACTTAATTTTTTTTCTACTAGATATTGTTTTATTATCCATGTTGTATTTTATTGTTTCAACTTTGTGATCCACGTTTTGGTTTGTTGTGTTCCTCTCTTTTTTCGACAAATTGTCACACTATTTTTTATGTAATTTAATTTTTGTAAATCTAGTATATAATTGATGTAAAAAAGTCCATGAAGAAAAGAATAATATTCTTTTTTTTACAAATTGTCACATCGTTTTCACATAATTTAATTTGTGTAAAACTAGTATATAATAATGTCAAAGGGTTTTGCAAAAAAGCCTCGTCCAATACCTAAAAATTGAGTACTTCTTAATGAAATAGTACTCACATAGGTGAAGGGGAGACAAATTGATTTCGTCATATCTAGATCTAAAGGTTTAAAATTTGTGTGCTATTTAGAAAGAAAACACTTAGATTCTCATTAAATATCCTCTTAAATTTAATGTTTGAATTCATTATGAGTAGTGACACGGTCACATTTTATGGGCACTATTGTAGCTGTAGAAAAAACAAAGCTAGCATGGAATTAACGGAACATACCAGGAAGACCGTGAGTCAAGGTCTGAGTTCTCACCTTTGTCGCCAACCTTCTCCGTGTCAACAAGCTCGCCTGAGTCAAACCAAGCACGGATTGGTGCCGTTGTAGGTCATCGTGGCGACCTTGTTCATGTTGGCATCTGGCGTCGTCGTGCCAGCGATTCTTTGTTATACTCGGCGCCTCCTCAAAGCTTCATTCTCGATATGCAAGAACTTGTCGGGCACCTTCAACTTTATTAATGTCAAGAAATGGTTCTCGCCGCGCAGATTTCAGCGCTCTTTCATGAGCATCCTTTGGAAAAGCTAAGGTTAAAGCCGTTGGTCGGCACAAACCCATCAAGGCACTTGCACTCCCGGATTGCCCCTATGATGTCGCGATGGCCGAGCGGTCATACGAGCCATAGTCGATGGCGGAGGAAGGGATAGCCAAGTCGTGGCCCATGCCAATGTCAGCGGCAAAAACTTCAATGTCAGCTCATTGAAAATTGATGATGTGTGCTCTCTAGCTTCAAAGTTCTACCCTGCTAATTTTTCAGAGCAAGAAAGAAGTACATCGAGGCTTCAGTTACAACATTACGAACATGATGTACCTATGAATTCTAGGTTTCAGAATTTGACAACCATTGCTGATCTTTGTCGCCGGCTAGCAGAAACTAGGAAATCAGATGAATATTACTTGATTGACAGGTTATATAACATTTACCTTGTTCATTTAGTTGATTACTTTTTTATCATTATAGAAAATGCTAATAATATATTTCCTTGGCGAGTTGATTCGCTTGTTCTAACTCTACGGTTTCACAAAGACGCGACAGAGCGTGCCTTTTACGCAATGAAACTTGTGAAGACAAGGCTTCGAAATAAGATGAAGGATGAGTTCTTAAGAAATTGCTTAATAACTTACATAGAGAAGGAGATTGCAAAGGGGTTTACAACGGATAAACTTATTGATGATTTCGATGCAATTCAGACACACCGAGTAGCGCTGAAATGAAACATGTTAGTTATTTTAACCATCATTTTTTACCATTAGATTTTTGTTGGATTTTAACTTATATGCATGCAAATTTAGTGAAAAATTTCTTGCTATATTTCAGCATATGGTTGATAGCAATAATTATTGAAATTTCTACTATACTATATATATTGGGGTTGTTTGGTGGCCCCCCTTATATATTATTCTGGCTCATACTTGGCCATAGTAGCTCTGACCTTCTTGCCGGGCACACAATCGGATCGTTCCATGACGAGGATTTGGTTATTCCATGTCTGGAGCATCATGTTGCCCATGAAGTCCAGCTTCCAATGCATTCTCTGTGAGCCCTCAGTTGCGTTGTACGTGTAGTAGAACTTCTCCCCCATTGTCGGCGATCTTCCACGAGATGAATCTGGTGAATCCGTCGACATCGGTCCATACCGCGCTGCGCTAGTATGGATTTGCCTCGTGCCTGGTAATGAGATGGAGGCCTGAGCTGGGGTCACCACTGAGGTAGAAGTTGCCGGTCGATGGGTCTTGAGAATCCTTCCTTGCAACGATGCGCTCTGCTATGTGGGTCTTGTAGTTCGTCCATAGCTTGCAACCAAGGAGGATAGTGTCAGTCGGGTGATCGTTGCTCTGCCATATCTCCGTGCCATTCCGCGACTAGAGGACAAAGTTCCCTGTGTCGAGCAGCACTGCGACAAGTCCATCACCTCCAGTGGTGGTGGTGTTGTTCGTTGTCCAAAGGACACGGCCTTTGGAGTCTGACAAGACAAGGTTAGAGCTGTTGGTCACAACCAGCTTCCCGGATGAATTGCTTAGGATTGGGTTGTCGCGGTTAGCAACCCACACGTACATTCGGTTAGGGATGTTATGGTAGCATATGCCGATATATGAGTTTGCACTTGAGTTTGTCGGGGAGAAGAAGCCTAGAGTAAAGGTGCCACCATTCGAGATGAGCTTGTCACCGGGGAAGAGTGGCTTTGTAGGTGTTAGGTGGTCATGGGACTTGCATGAAGAGATCAAGAGCACGAGGATGAAAATGGGGAGGGAGGTCATATTCTTTTGCATGAGCAGTGAACTACATGGCAGTACTATATACTACCTTTATTATAGCTCATAGAATTGTCGGAAGGAGAGCTATGCCACATGTCACCCTACGCATATTCGTGAAAAAACCCCTCTATTTCTTCAAATTACGGATAGGTCCCTATAGATTACGAATAGGTCCTTCGCGTTTTTTTGTGAGGGGAAGATATTTTTTCTTTAATCACGTTTGGGTCCCTCGTGCGCTATTTTACGGAAAAAAAGCTCCCGTTAAATTCAAATCGCGAACAAGCCCTTTTCTAATTTTCCAGAATAGCAGACAGGTCCAAAAATGTAACAAACAGGCCCTTGCTCCTTACGTCTAGGTCCTTTCTCCGTTTTTCCTGGAAAAAATGTTTTCATCACCAGAAATATGTGTGCAGCTCTATCTCTAGACTTTTTTCCCAGTTCGATTTTCCATCTCGATCTCTGATATTTTTTGAAACATGTATTATTACTCGATGAACGCGTAGAGTGTTAGGCTCGACAAAAGGAGGATGTCATCTCTAATAATTTTTCACCCTTTTTCCTCTAGACTATTTTCCCACCTCGGTTTTCTAGCTCGGTCTCCAATATTTTCCAAATAATTAAATCGAAAGAGATATTTCTACAACTCTATCTCTCTATTTTTCCCTCAGATTTACGCTATTTTACGAGGTAGAAATATGTGTACGATTGTATCTTAATAGTTTTTTTGCAATTCGATCTATAGTATTTTTCAAAGCATGTATTATTGACGGTTGAATGTATAGAGTGTTAAATTCGGCAAAAGAAGATCATTTCTCCGTCTTTCCTGAGAAAATATATACTATGTATTAAAGTTGATAGGTTGCAGGACCTTAAAGAGTGTCTGAGTGCCACCACAAAAAAATTCTCCGAAGATTTAGAAGCTACGCCTTTGTCTATTTTCCCGTTCTGGTCCATTTTCCCAAAAAAAAAGGTAGAAAGATCCTACGAAGATTTTAAAAAAACGTCTTATTCCATTTTGCCAACAAAAAACCGAAAGACCCTCCAAAAAAATAGAAAATACATCTCGGTCTGTTTTTTCTCAAAAAAAAAGGGAAATCGCGACTTTTCCGTGAAAGGACCCTGAATAAATGCCAAAAAAACGTAATTACATTTAGATCGTTTTAGCTATTTTCTGCGAAAAGGACATTTTGATTTTGCGCAATCGCGGCCAATTTAAAACCACCCCCCCCCCGAGAAAAGTGAAGCTGTATTTTTTGCAGAAAGAATTTGGGTCGAGTTTTTCGACGGGCACGGCATTGCGCGAGTTTTTCTGATGAGCGCGGCATCGCATGCCTTTTGTCCTCCCTCTTCAAGCGCCCCTCAAAAAAATGTAGTTACATGTATACCTTTTCGGCAATTTTTTACGAAAAAGACCTTTTGGTTTAGCAAAATCGCGGAGCTTTCGTGACAGGACCCTAAATAAATGCCGAAAAAACGTATTTGCTTTTAGATTATTCCAACTATTTTTCACAAAAAGGATCTTTCGTTTTAGCGTGACAAAAAAATGTAGTTACGTGTAGGCCTTTTCGATAGTTTTTTTACGAAAAAGACATTTTGGTTTAGCAAAATCACGGAGCTTTTGTAAGAGGGCCCTAAATAAATGCCAAAAAAGGGCGTAATTGCGTTTATATTATTCCAACTATTTTTTATGAAAAGGATCTTTCATTTTATCGTAAACACGGACACGCGCGACGTGGTATGCCGCGAAAACATTCTAGTATATTATACAGAGGGAAATAATTGAGGTCGTCTTCTTGACAGTTGGATGAAGGAGAGCAAATAGTACATGTGTGATTTTTGTTGACCCTTCCAACAGCGTATGAGATAACTCCGGATTCGGACTAGCCAGAAGATTCAAATGACGCGTCATCAGTGATCAGTAGTTGTGTCACCTTTGTGATTGCCCGCACCCACCATCCAAAATTTAAGGGCATCTACATCATCTATCAACGTTAGAGTAACTCTTCTAACAGTAAATATCTTGACGTTGATAGTTGACTTCGTAAATCATTAAGCATAGCCTACACGCTCTGTATTACATTGGTTCGTGTGCCAATATCGTCCCTTGCATAGAGGGGGCGCGCATTGTTTATTTGAGTTCTCTTCCCTGGTCTCGCCCAAAATTTGATGCGGCAAACATAAGGTTTGTCCGATGTTTAGTATATCCACATCAATAAGGCCACCTCAGTTTAGTATATCCACATCAGCTTTGTTCGATGTGGATAATGTGAATGAGTGAGAAAAGAAGAGAGTTAAGAGAGCTAACTCTATTTAGTAATAAGTATTATGCAGGGAGCGTAAGTAGTTTAGATACGCACAAGAGAAAAGAAATAGCTATTTATTTACACTATTGTACAAGTTGACTTTATCTAGAGATGATATGTATTGTACAAGTACAGTAATAAGAGAGCTAGTTATTGCACATTATCTAGAATTAACCATTAGATATAGCTATTGTACAAGTTGACTTTAGTATTTACACTAGATGATATGTATGAGAATTAAATAAAGTAAGTAGTAGGATTATTATTGTACTTGCTCTAAAAACAGGTGATGTCATGCTGCTGGAAATGCCCTCACAATCGCCCACACCCGATGATGTGCATCAAGTGCCTCCCTACTTGGTGGGCTGCCATATCCTTGCAAAGGAGAGGTGTCGAGACACCTCCCTCCCTCTCTATGGTCCCACGTGCATTGAAGTTTTAAGTCCCGTTTTGCAGGTAATAAGCTAAATTACCAATTGTAAAAATAGACGTTTATCAAGCAACGACCCACGAAATCACATGGTCTAAAAAATAGCTCACCATCAAATAAAGTTTCTTCTTTCTCTTAACATGTCTAAGTACGTGTATATTCGTCGTTTCTTTGCCAAAAAAAATAAAGGTATATAGGATCTCATGACCGGAGGGCGGGCTCGAGCCCAACTGATCCCACCTATTGGAATTTGACAACTCAATATCAAAATTGTCGCTGATGGCGAGCATGTAGTGATTGGGTTGTCAGGAACTCAGGATTGGCGACCCACATGATAGTGCGCTTAATAGTAGAGTGGCTTTCCAGGTGTCAGCTGGTTGTCGGATTTGCAGAAAGAACTTAATAATAGGAGGATGACAACGGGAAGTTAGACAGCGAGGACCTTGACCAAGAGCACAAGACTCCAACAGTGCTATCTCACATGCACATTCTCTTGTGATCTCTTGTCTCATGCTAGATGCCCAACATATGGAGCAAAAATGGACAGCGGCGTCAGATGTTCCCGTGCATTTTTGTATCTGCTAGTACTAGATTAATATATATTTTTTACCTCTAACGATGGTGAAAAGTCTCGAGCTAAATTATAGACTGCTAGGCTTAATAGCCTACTAGGAAATTTTTCGCGGCGTAACACGCCGCACGTGTCGTTTTTTCGGCGGCGCTTAATTTTTTAAATCGTCGAAATAATGAGCGAAACGGGGAAAAACAGAGAGATAGAGTTGTAAAAATATCTCTGTCAACGAATTATTCGGAAAATATTGGAGACCAAAATTTGGAAAACATGGCAAGGGAAAAAAGTCTAGAGGGAAAAGGGTGAAAAATTATTAGAGATGTCAACCTTCTTTTTGTCGAATTTAATACTCTATGCGTTCGCCGAGTAATAATACATGTTTTTAAAAATATTAAAAACTCGCGGCATAACATGCCGCGCGTGTCGTTTTTCTGTAGAAAAAAATTATTTTTTCTCGACGGCGTTTTATTTTTTAAATCGTCGAAATGGAGAAAAAATAGAGAGATAGAGTTGTAGAAATATCTCTTTCGATGAATTATTTGGAAAATATTGGAGGCCGAGGTAGAAAACCGAGGTGGGAAAAAAGTCTAGAGGGAAAAGGGCGAAAAATTATTAGAGATGACAACCTTCTTTTGTCGAGCTTAACACTCTACGCGTTCACGGAGTAATAATACATGTTTTAAAAAATATCAGAAATCGACGCGTTCGTGGAGTAATAATACATGCTTTAAAAAATATTAAAGATCGAGATGGGAAATCGAGGTACGGAAAAAGTCTAGAAATAGAGCTGCACACATATTTCTAGTGACAAAAATATTTTTTCCCGAGAAAAACGGAGAAAGGACCGAGATGTAAAGAGTAAGGACCTGAATGTTACGTTTTTGGACCTGTCCGCTGTCCTTAAAAATTAGAAAAGGACTTGTTCGCGATTTGAATCTAACGGGAGGTTCTTTTTGTAAAATGGCGTACGAGGGACCCGAACGCGAATTTAGACGAAAAAATTTTACTCTCACAAAAAATCGCGAAAGACCTATTCGTAATTTTCAAAAAAACCAAAACGGGAGAAAAAATTTTGAGTAGAGCAGCCGCTCGACCTCAAACGACAGAGCACGGCATTTTTTGCCATTATAGTAGGGGTACTAGGATAGCTTGCGCGGCGTATACGTCGCGTGCGTTGTTTTTTCGTGAAAATAATTTCATTTTTTTTCCGGCAGCGTTTTTTTTAAATCATCGAGGAAACGCATTTAAATGGTTGATACAAACACATCATTTCGGCTCAAATCATTGAAAGACGGAAATTTTCCAACATTAGTAGAAAAACAAGAGGTATTAACAACAAAAGGTATTAACAACGAACTTATCAAATTCAATGAAGTCGGTCTTTTTCAAGCAAAGCAACAAAAGTTACACCAACATTACGTGTTACAATGGATAAAGATAAAATAAATCAACTCATCGCAAGTGGGAGTTCCAGCAGAATATAGCTACCAAAGAGATAAACAAGTTGCTCAATAAAGAAAAAAGAACCTAAATCCATAGAATGGCAATTAAATTGCACAAGGGATGCGATATGCATTCTTGTTGGGCATCTTAAATGATGTACCATGTATGAACCATTTTTCTCGCATTCAAAGAAATTGTCTTATATAAATTTACTTCAAAACAAAAGCACATGATCATAAAGCAAATTTTTCATTGTAATTGACACTTCTTTGTGCCATGAAACCTTCATACCGATATCAATCTCACACATTCTTTCTCAATTCGAGAGAAATGCTCATTTCCATATCCATGCTTATCAAGAAGTTTATATTGTACATATGGCTTTTGCAAGTATGGCTTCAAGTGTAGATGAATCCTTTACAAGTTGGTTGGATCTTGCGGTAACCTCAACAGAAAATTGACCTCCGCAAATGGAAATATAGAGTGGAGCACCTAGACCCATCTTTGGTAATCGCCTTTGAATGGGTGCATCTTAATTAATATCTAGAAAATTGGCATAAGTTTAGCGAGATTTCACTTCAAATATATAGGGCTCACCGATATTTTTGTAGATTTCACCGTTCTTTTTCCTCTTTAATGCTTGAACTGCTTTGGACCGATAAATCTCCCAAAGATCTTATCATCTATCAAACCAATATCTCATCCCAAAGGGGTCACCGACTATCAAGATTATCGGCTCGAAGCGATGAGACGGTGTTACGAGCGGTTGAATGGCCATTAGTGGCAACGCAAAATAATCTTTGTGAAGTAGTTCTTCAAGTCAAAAGCCTTATAGATCGCAAATAAAAGTATGGGCATTATATCAATAATGCTTGTGAAGAATAACATGCAACGTGATGAACTATTTACAAAGGTATACCCATTTGCGTCTTAGCGAGCACTTTTCCATTTACATCATCGAACTTCACAAAGTCGGACTACTTGAAAGTTACGCTCAAAAGAGGAAACCAACATCCAACCGATTCCTCCATACATAGTGGCGAGAACATGTAAATCGACAAATCGACAACTACATTAAGCGAGATGAAGAACGCGGTAAATTGAAGCATTAATGAAAACAGAGTGCTGTCCTCAAAACCAACTAAAAATGTAGTAGCATAATTCATGCATAGGAGAAATCACGGATAGCAATTAATTATATATAGGAAACACTAAGGTCATAAGAGTGTTTTTGACAACTCACAAACAAAGCGCTATGAAGAAAATAGGGAAATTCCTTGCAGCATATGTTCATACTCGATTGGGGTTGCTCAAGCACCTTAATGTGCTAAAATGACCGATGCATAAGTGACACGAATAAGCGAATCATTGTTCTTGTTGTAGAACAAACTCCGAATCACGCCATCCGGTTTTAATTTCAAGAAGGATATGTGTTTGTGTTATTCTCGCAGACACCAAAACACTGCAACAAAGGTCGATATCGAAATGAACAAGCGGAAATGTGAATTGGTAAAACAACAATTAAATCCTTTTATGCTTTGCGTGAGTGATATTAGAAGTAAAACACTGCGAACAAGTATAGGTAGGACTGATGAAAATGGCGTGCTCTAACCTTCTATGCTTTCTTGAGCTTACTATAGGGAACGTTGGCGATCATCAAATTTCAGGGCATGATATACTAAATGCAATAATATGACAATAGGATTTTGTATAGGTTTTGACACAACAATTAGATCGAGAACCGATGTAGGCATAAGGAAAACGAGAGCAGAATAAAAAATTTTTTGGAAAAAAGGCATCCAAATATACGAGACTATTAAAAACTACGAATGAAAAGGCATTGCTAAATTTGCTCCAAACTAACAAAGACTTCGTGAGACAAGTTTAGGACAACCTCACGAGGTAAACTATAAAAACAATGGTTGTAATAAAACTACAGCAATGGAAACTTTGTCAATATCAAATGGCCAAAACATTGTAGTAATTGCCAAAAATTAAGTGTGGCGTTGTAGCTATGAGATAAAAGCGGTTAAATAGCTCAAAATGGTAGAGAGACATTCTGAGCTGGTCATACCTGCTAATTTTGGAAGTAGACAAAACTATGTCTTCGGAGCGTTTCAATTTTATTGTTCCAAATAATTTGAGCATGGCTGATCATGTATAATACAAATGAACAACAGAATAGTTATAACAAAACAAATCGGTAGAAACATAGAGAAAAAGGTATAATACGTAGAATGCGCTATTCTAGGTCCTTGTAGCACAACACCGAGAAGACCTGCAGAACAAACTCCATTGTTTAAATAACGAATTAGTATCGGTAAGCATATGCGAGATACAACCATACCAGATTCTGCTACTATGCTATAAAGAACTATGGACCTATGAACAAGAAAGACATTCTCAACATGTACAAAAGAGTTGCATGATTCACTTGAATTTAAATCACTAACAAAAATATGGAAATGCGAACAGGTATAAAGAACTGTATGATTCATTTGAGAACTTAAATCACTAAGAAAAACATAGAAATGCGCTGGAAAAAATTCAATGGAGACAGCTAACAAAACAAGGATCAAATTAGGGGAAAAATAGATCTGAATGATTTTTGAAATAATATCTCACCAGACGTATTCTTTTTCCCTATACTTGTATATGCCTGGTTCACTCGATTGTTTGGCTATATCTGAGCAAAAGCGTTTCATAATAGGAAAAATGGATAGAAGCAAATTAAAGTTCCTGAAATTTGTGATGCTGAAAATTCGAGACTGTAAGAGCTGCCGACCTTTTATCATGGTAGCCAACAAACTGAAAGGAAGACCGTAAAGAATAGATTCCTGTCAAACAGATGAAAACTAACTGGAAATGTAGGATTTCTCTTACTTTTCTTCTGCACTGCTCTCTGTTGTGCAACTACATCCTATCTATGCGCTCTGAAGCTATTCACTTATTGTAAGGCATCAGTCCGCAAAAGCCGAAAGTTGTAAAACCAAGATGTCAGCAGAGAACAGGTGTAGAAACCAAATTTAGAAATATTACTGTGAGCTTCGGTGGGATGTTTACCAGCAATTTCAGCTATGGTATTGACAGTTTCTGTATCAAGAAATAAGGCAGCGTAAGTGATATTAAAAGAAGACATGAGTAGTGTGAAGATTAAGGTGCATATTGTGGTGGAATAGCAAAAGCGAAGAATAAATACAAAAAGAAGACAGGAAGGAGAAGCGCATAAGAGGCAAGCGAATTGTAAGATGTTAAAAGGTTTGCATAAATCGCACAAGAAAATCGTAGCCTGTAAGATAAGGACGTTATGGATTTGGGAGAAAAAAGCACTCGGTCTGACTAGTCACTTGGTGAAAAGGAGGAACAGAAGAAAGAGCATGTGGCGCAGCTAAGAAGCGGAATCAAAAAAGTAAAAGGCGAGACCTTTTCTTAGATGGAGACGTTGCGGACGCCGAGCCGATAGCGGTCGGCCGAAGAGCAAGATCTGCGCGAAAGACGAAGCGGTGAGAGGATTATAGAGGAGGAAGAAAGCCGAGGTAATCATTGCGGGAAGTAGTACTGCGTGAAGAACTCGGTAGAAGGAGCGAATATCCGCAGAGATTTAAGGAGAGAAGCACATCAAGAAGCGCTGAAATCTCTCGATCGAAGGGGCGAGTTCGTTCCTCGGCGAAGCGGTGTGGAGCGCGAGGTGAGGGATCTGTGCAGTCTTGTGGCGGCGCGACGAAGACGCGGGCGAAGAAGCGTGGCGAGGGAGCGAAATCACGATTGCGAGGAGGCTAAGCACCGGCGAGTCGGGAGGCGAAGGCGAAGCGGCAGAGACGGTGAGGGCGAAGGAGATCACGCTGGCGAGGAAGGTAGAGCGTGGGGTGAGGGAGGCGATGGCGGCTGCGGTGGCGCCGACGATGGCGCGCGCGAAGAAAGAAGCGCGGGGGGCGAAACCGCGATGGCGAAGGCGGCCGAGCACCGGAACTTTCGACGGTGCCTCGCGTCATGAACGGGAAAAACGAGGCAGCCGAGCCGGAGTTGCGCGAACACAACCAAGCGAGTGGGATGGCTCGCGAATCCAGCACCATTCGGCGCGGGGCACCCGGTGGGAAAGAATGCGAGGAAGGCGCGGTGTGGTCTCGAGGGCTCATGAGCGGAGGAAACGACGTCGGAAAGCACGCGCCACGTCGCGTCGCGGAGGTCTCGGAAGAGCGCGACGTGGAGCATCGAACAGGATGGACCGAGTCGCTCGTGAGATCGATTTCAGATCGATAGGGCCATCGGCGAGCTAACCGAGCAGAGGCGAGCATAAGCCGAGCAGCAGCAAAGCGGCGACGTGGCATGGTCGAGGCCGAAGTCTCCCAAATTTAGAAAAGGTAGTATGATTCAGAAACACATTCTCTCTGCTTAGACTGGACACCCAACATATGGCAAAAAATGCAACTGTTAAGAGTCCGGTCCGCTTGGCCTTGGCTGAGACGAGACTTGTGTCTCGGGTTTCAAATATCGAATTTTTTATTTTTGGTGTCGATATCTTTCATAATCAACATAAGTATTAATTTTTTATTATTATGGTACCAAAGTAGATACATGGACGGAACCTATTTTCGTAATATTTTTTCGTTGATTATTTTAAAAAATATTTAAAATAAATATTAAATAAAAAAATTCTAGGATCGATGCCTGGGTATTTGGGCCATGCATGGCCTCACAGTCCAGAATGGACACAACTAGGGATATGAGTGGTCTGGGCTGTCGTGAACAGACTAGTAGAGTCCAATATGGATATGGATGCACTGCAAGACTGCACTATGAAGTGTGAACAACTCTCTAAAACCTATGTGCCCACAAAATCATTTTTCGGTAGAGGATATGCGTCCCTTAATTTGGCTGCAGAGGGTCAGTTATGTGATTTTATCGTGACAACAGCTATTATTATAAAAAATATAGTTAAAAACCTAGTACAGTAGAAAAATTCTCCATTCCCAGTCTAACACGAACAGGGTGATGTCTTGTCGAAATTTTCCGACAAGTGTCATTTTCTTGGCCCGGTATCTACATCGGCATTTGTTAGTTGCTGCCGTGCATCGCACGCGTGGGCAGGGTGGATAACGAGTCAGTTGAACTTTTTTTCGAGCTTTCTTCGACACTACTTTATTCTTATTTATTATAGTCTCCTGTATTGTTTGAGACCCAACTTCGAACCGAGTTAAACGAGCCGAGCCTAACGAGCCGAGCCGAAGTTGATTCTTGTTCCAAATCAACTAATTTTTATTTTAAAAGAAAAATAAATGATTGTAAGCTTCGCAAAATAACACAATAAAAATCAGCTTGATCGGACCTATGGATCTAGAGTTATAAGCTTCGCAAGAAGATTGTAACAAATAATGATGAACAGTAATTTCCGAAGATCCCACCGTTGGATTGATGTGAAATTTTAACTGTAGAAACTAGATTCAATTTCCAAAATAACCCAATAAAAATCAGTTTGATCAGACCTATGAATCTAGAGTTATAAGCTTCGCAAGATGACTGTAACAGATAATGATGAACAGTAACAACACTCTGTTATTATCAGAAAACCTCCCTGAAGTAGATGGAATACTTCTGCGTTGCCGGAAGACTGCACAGAAGCAGTCGATTCACCTCTTCAGTATTGCCGGTTTGCTATTCTGCAACACAAAGTAGCAATGCAATACAGAAAGAAACAACAGCCGGCAAAACAGCTGACGGCAAGGAGGAAACAGCAAGAATAGATCGGAATTTTGGTGCTGCAAAACTTCCCGTGCTGCCGCTGCCACTAGCCTACATGAGAGAGGCGCGCAAGGCGACGGTGCCTCCTCTCTTCCCGCCGAACCGGGCGAGCGCAAAGCCGAGTTCCGACTCACGAGCCGCCGCCACAACATGAAGGCTAAAGCTCTCGTCTCCCCAAAAGTAATAACCCAGCATCTCCAACAGTTCCTAATATTTAGACTCTTAATATTTTTAGATTGGGACCTTTCCAAAAGTTTTTAGGTCTACAAAATACCTTGTTCTCCAACAGTTCCCATATTTTCTCCCAAAAAACACTTTTGACTTGGTCCAATAAAGGCATGCACCACAAAAGCAACAGAAATTGCAAACAAAATAACACAGCGTCAATACGTTTCATGGATCTGGTGTTAGCATCAGAAGCTCAGTCAGCCACTGACCAGCACAACGAACGAATGGTGCAAGGTAAAGGGCGCCTCTCCAAACTCATCCTTGCTGATGAATGTTAATGATGCCAAATACGAGCCGCTCTTGTCAGCGTGCACAATCCTCATGTCTGCTCTCCACAGTCCACTGCGCTGTGTTCTAGTCATTTTTATCTGACGTTGCAGCATTGAGCGCTCCCAGATTGCAACTTTCTCCACAAACAAATCATGTGCTGTGGGGACTGATAGTGTGCGATGTAGTAGCCATCAAAACATCCAGACTGGTAGAACCTGACATCATGCAAATACTCCACTGGCTGACGAGTGCTGTTGAACTTCTCAATCCACAAATCATTATGTTTTTTGCTGGAATAACTCGCACCTACAAAATAGACAAGGTTAACATGTGAATCTATGTGAATGAAATTGAAGCACCGTGGAACAGTTTAAGATGTATTAGTTCACTAAAAATGAAAATCCAACTGCTTACCCCATACTCAGCAATGGCAATAGTCTTTAAAACAACTAGGTCATAGCTATCCTTGAAAGGCACTATAACAACGTCACCAAAGAATTCTGCCTCCTTTTTCAGCTCTTCATTGAGTTTCAGTCATCAAATAAGTACCTACCAGAGCGACGAAGAACCGAGAAACAATATTAGATGATCTCCATGTAGCAATCATCCAGGACTTCCGAACAGCCATACGCTCAGCAAAATGGTTGGCTGCAGAAAGAATGCCAATGAAGAGCTCAACAGGTTCAGTTGGCAAAGATGAGGCCTTCCACTGTTCACATATTTCGAGGTATCTCTGCTAAAGTATTTCATAAGGAGCAACCTGGAAAGATTACAAATTATCAGCAGACAAATATGTGTTCAAAAGAATCATAGGACATGCAACTGAGGGATAATTCTGAATTATGTTCGACAAGCATATTGAGAAAAAAGGTAATCGTCTACACTAGCTCAGATCCAGAATCATAGATCAAGCGCACAAACCCAGATCAAGAAACCGAACTAAGAGAGGAGGAGATAGGCTGCTTACGAAGATAGGCTGCTAAAATCAAAGTTGTGAGGTCATCAAGGAGACAGCTCATTCAGTGTCTGAGCTAGTTGTGAGGTCATCAACAGTAGTTTCTTTGTCACTGATGTTCTCAGAAACAGCTCCCTCACGCTTCTTAAATAAAGCAACATGCTTCCGGTAATCTTCAAGCTCCTCCTCCAGTTTCTCAATAAATTAGCTGGCATGTTCACAAGATTGTTCGTACCTCAGAGCAAGCATGGTCATATCCACAACGCATGCACAGGACCTTGGCGGATATTATATCGCTGGCGAAGGCGACGATGCGTTCGAGGGTGGTCTCAATCTTGGCGCGGAGGAATGAGTTGGGGGAGAGGCCGGGGCTGCGCAGCCAGTAGTGGCCGACCATGCCGAGGCGGAGGCTGCACGCCCTGGAGGAGGCGCCGCAGCCGCGTCGGAGATGGAAGCCATCGCCGAAGTTGCAGTGGAGGGGAGTGTGCCTTGGGGATTTGTTCGCCAATCCCACCACAAATCGCAAAGAGAAGGGGAGAAATCAACAGAGAATAGAGGGGCTGCTGCGGTCGGAGATCTGGGTCGGCGAGCGAGAGCAGGCGCTTGCTGGAGCTCCTCGGCGATTGGCGATGGAGCTGGAACGGCGCGAAGAAAGCCCGCGCTCGCGATTTGGCCGCGGGAGGGGCGAGAAATTCCCGATTGGGAGCTCGGTCACGACGCGGAGAAATGAGGACGCCGGGTTCGTGTTTAGGGTGTGCGAAAATTTGGAGAGGACGAATGGGGAACTGTTGGAGTGTGTTTTTTTCAATTAAATCCTAAATCAGGTTTTGGGAATGGATTTAAGGCACTCTTGGAGCTTAACCTATCCCCTAAACCTCCCCCTATCCTAAATTATAAGGAGAATTAAAAAAATTTGAGCTCCAACCCAATCCCTATTTGGAATCCCTATTCAGGAGGCTCCTTCTTCTCACCCCAGAGAACTTCTCTCTTGCCCTATTATTTTCTTTGGCATTTTTTATTCATTTTAAAATAATAATTCATGGATGCAAAGTATGAATAATGTTTAGATAAATAATAGGGTTGAGTAATAGGGAGTGTGGGTTGGAGACAAATTTGATATAGGGTGCCTCTAATTTTTATACCATTCCTAAATGAGTGATTTAGGGAGAAAATATAGGAGTTTGGGTTGGAGTTACTCTAATCTCTTAATAATACATAGATGCATATTCACTTGGCACAAAAACACATAGTCCAATATATACATATAACCTCAAAATCACATATGCGATATGCGGCCCACTGCAGTACTCACGTGACTAACCAAACCTTCACGTGCACGTTCTTTAGCTTTGACGTCCCCGCATGACATTCTCGACCACCAAAACCTTGATTCCTCTCTGAACCTAGTCCCAAACTGTAACACCCGGCGTCATCACGCGCCACGGTACCGCTACAAAACCCTAATCAACAAGCTGTAACACCTCGGACCCACACATATCCGGAGGGTTACCAAGCAACAATAATTCTCCACGAAAGTTCAATTGAACAAGAATTGCGAACAAGACATAAACTCTAACACCTCTTACGGAAAACCAAAATCAACCCCTAAAATCTTAGAAGCGGCTTAGAGACTAAGTCACAAAAAAAAATAAAATTTCGGCATGACCTCTCCGAGAAAGGAGGACATCCACTCGTGAGACAGATAAATAGTTGCGAGATAATATGATATCATTCTAGCGGGTCCTTAGTTAACCAATCACACATCCAATAGACAGTTAAGAAACTTCAACACGACGAACAACATATTACAACCTCATTATTTACATCCAGAATTATTGAATTTGTTAAATAAATTGTTGAAGACCGAAGTCGTGCACGTGATACTACTCCCAAACAGACGAATCCGCTTCAAGGTACATAAAACAGGAAGCAAACAAGCGTGAGTCCATGACTCAGCAAAGTGCAACATTAATAAAAAGTAATGAATTCAATTGAATTACTGTTACTCTAGAATTTGATATGGTTTGATATGGCCATTACTAAAGGAAATCAACAAGTAAAAGACACGATTACTAACTCCACTTACCACACCAACTCGAAAACATAACTAAATCTTATCCTCGCCTCAATAAACATTTCCGGATGAGTCACGCCTCAATCCTCAACCCGTTCTTCCCATTCTCATCAATCCCAATTATCGATTGCAACACACAATGCAATGGAATGCATTTATGCTTTCATACTCAAGTGCACAAAACATACAAAAGCAGAATCTCATATCCATACATTACAATCAACTCATTAACATGATTCGTTATCGTAAATGCCATACAGATGCAGATATGCCAAACAAAGCAGAATATCATATCCACACAACACAATCGACTCATTAAACATGATTCCTCTTTGCCAATGCAGTGCAGATGCAAACATACCATACAAGGGAAGAATCTTGTATTCATACATTGTCCATGCAATGCAAATGCTTGCATGTTCATATGCTCATCTCGTTTCGCCATTCTCATGCATAATTCACCATTCTCATGCATATGATGCATTCTCATGCATTTGATGCATTCTCATACATATTTCACCATTCTCATGCATATGATGCATTCTCATACTTATGATGCATTCTCATGCACATGGTGCATCATGCATGACCCATCTTCTCTTTTTTAGCAAATACCGGTATTGCCGAGCACCACCCGTCGATGCGTGCCCTCAAACCCAACCATCCCGTGGAAGGGGCTGCAAAGCAGGACTTGCCAGCTACCCGATGAGGGTCCTACACTTACCGCTCCCATCTCGCCGGTGGATGGGACTACTGGTAGGATCTCTGAGCACTCCGGATTAGTCATATACTCCATATGACTTTCTCACCGACCTGGCTCGATGCACATGTCATGAATGCACATATGCAAATGTCATTCTCAAACATTCAAATCACCTTCTCAATAATCATATCCATATTCTCGACAAATCTTATCAACATGATCACATCTATCATTAAGACTTGCACAAAAGGCATCATCAATTTCATGATCGCAAATCAACTATTCCTATTAACCCAACCTCACAACTTCATTATTCACGTTTACTTATCATAGTAGTGAGAAATCTTATGAACGTGAGATATACCAATATGTCACTTTGGCAATTATAAACCCACAAAGCATTCAATCCAAAGATGCACTTTTCATGAATGCATAAATGCAAAAGCTATTCTCAACATCCATGTCCATATTCTCAACGTTCATATCCACCAAGTCGCATATATCATCAACACTCACATAACGCATACAATCGTATATCATGACTACAAATCGAACCATTTTCATAACTCAAATCTTATATCCTTTATATTCCCATTAGCCTAATCATACTAGGGAGCATCATCATGGGATATATAAAATGTAACCCCTGGTCTATTGACAAGGCATATGGTTCATCAAGCGACATACACAACAAACAAACACTGATGCATTTGCATAAAATCTCGGTTTAAACAATAGCATAACCAATTAACCATTCTCATTCATCACATCGCATGCAAAAATCAAACATGACAACAAGAAAATAACACATGGATAATTATATGATTGTGAAACCTAATGGCCACCAGAGCCACAACCGATACAATGCACTTGCCTTTACCGACGCGAGAGGCAACTCGGGGTCAAGACCACACCCGAAGAAACTCTCCCTGAAAAACATCGTTACACACAAGAATGGATCAGGGTCCGACTCAATACCTCAATGCATAACTAAATCTCAACTCTTGCCAAAAATAAATCCCAATTCACACTAATGGAAACTCCGGGCAACCTACTAGACAGCAGGCATTAAAACTTAATAATAAGAGAACACACTATCAACTCTCTCAGTTTGGGATCTTATGCATAACCAATAACCAATTAAGCTAATATACAATAGAATGATCATAATCGGATGGCAGTAAATAATTCTTAACTCACACATTTGAATTGAGCCAAACAAAAAGTAATAAGGATCAAGTCACAACATAATATTCACAATCATTACCAGGTAAGAATGATATTACGAAGCTCATAAAATGACTAACACATATACATATCTCATTCCATAAACAATACCACATAAATTCCTCAAGAACATAATAATGATAAACATATACAACTGGCCGCATGTTTTGGTCACTCAATTCCTTTTTAATTCACTAGCAGGCAAACATATAGAACAACAGATATGGATATATAGATGCATATAAAAATTAACACTTGCATCGATTCTTGCATTTCAAGCCCATCTCTCAACCTTGCATACTTGAATCATTGTGATACCACAACATACACCTTCTAGGCATTTCATCAAACACATGGTATGCATACTAGAAGCCAAATACTAATTATGCAAGCAAATCCCCCTCCCAAAACAATACCTTGCCCCATCACTTGAATGAGGAAGAAGGCCAAGGGGAGGAAGGAGGGCTGCTTGCTACTCGGACGTTGTTCTTTGCTACCCAGAGGCTCGCTTCCTTCGCTGCGGCCTCTGCTTCTGCTGCTCTAGGGCGTTCTTTGCCTCTTGCCCAGAGGTCGCTCCTTCTGCTTAATTTGCTCTACTCTGCTGCTCTAGGAAGGCGCAGGATGAGCGATTGGCCGAGGATGCAAGGCGCCGAGGAGAACAAGCTCGAGGAAAGAAATAGCGAGGGAAAAGAATCGGCAAAGAGAGCTAGGCACACAGGAAGAAGTCGCCCGAAGGAAGGCAGAGAACCAGCGCTGGGAAATAAATCGCAAGGAGAGGGATCGGTAGAGAACTAGGCACCGGAAAAAAATATCAACAATGCCTTCCCAAGCAATGCCGACCACACAATGACAAGAAGGAGAGAGATTAGGTGAGGAGGAAATTCCCAAAAAAACCCTTCTAAAACTAAAATCCAACTTGTAACCCTTAACGCGAATCAAAATTAAATTCTTGGCGGCAAACGACAATTGTCAGGATAAACAACTTGCCGTAGAACTAAACGGCTTGGAGAAAACAACCATTCCGTAAGTATTTCACGGGAAAACCCAAAACCTTTAAATAAGCTGCGAGGCGACAAAACTTTTATCCAGAATAAATCCTTGAATCAAGAAAAGGAAGACAACTCCGGCCAAAAACCTAGGAAAACGATTTTGCGGTATCACAAAACCACAGTTCATCCACGAACCTAGTTCCAGTCCTATCATCGACCACGTTCGCCCTCGAACAACACCTGCACACGAATAAACACAAAAACCGTGTACGAGCACAAGTCCACGACTTGACTTAAGATCAGTCCATGCAACCACTCGCACGAGCGCATTGCATCAAGCAAAACCATTATTATGCTATCATAAGTATATCAAATAATCATCTGAAACAACACATGCATGAACACCACATATGCTATGATCATAACCACTTTACAATGCCAATTTCATCATTAAGCCAATTTTTCAACACATGATTTCACAATCCTAAAAAAGAATACCCTTGCATGGCCAATCCATGATCCTTTTCTTCTTCTGATATTCTTGCGGTGAAGCAAATGGAACTTTGTTGCAATTGGTGATTCAGAGCAGAAAAAGGAAGAGAACAAATGAGGTGTCACACACATCACTGCGCAGATAACACACGCTTGGAACAAGGCGAATTTTCCAATAGGATAGTGCAAATAGCTCATCGGTTACAAGACATCCGAGGGGTCAGGAGTGAGGTTCTCAAGCTACATGGATCGAGACTCTGCTGCAAGTTCCAATCACTACCAGTACAAGATCGATGGTGCGTCCAAGAACATCAAGTATTAATCAACAGAAATATACGGAGAGTTGAAGAGAAGAACTTCATCATGAAGATGATTGCGGTGATAAACATGACTGGAATTCAGATCGCCTATTGTAGGTATTGGAGGAGTTGGGAAGAGCTCTCGCTCAATTTGTATACAATGATTCAACAGTGAAAAGTCAATTTGACCGGGATGTGGGTTTGGGTGTCGACAACTTTGACGAAGTGAGGCTCACAAGGAGTTGCTAGACTTTGTTTATCAAGAAAAACACAAAGGATCTCTTGAAGAAAGAGGAAGGCATGAAGGAGTGAGCGACTTTGCGAAGCCAGGAGATCTTGAAGGGACATATGGAGCTCCGATCAAAAAGGTTTCGCTTATTTTAGATGATTTACGGGAGAACATGGATGGTTGCCGATGGGACAAACTGTTGGCTCCTTTGAAATCAAATCATGTGAAGGGTAATGTGATTCTTGTGACAACTAGACAATTATCTGTTGCACAAAGGATAGGCACAGTCGGGCCGATCAAGTTAGGTGCTTTAGAAGACGAGGATTTTTGGTTATTGTTTAAAGCATGTGCATTTGGTGACGAGAACTACGATGGGCATGGAAGTCTAAGCACCATCGGGAGGCAAATAGCAGATGATATTGAGTTGCATGCACCAACCAGTTCACCCAAAAGCTTAAGCTGATAGGAAGGATGG
The DNA here is from genome assembly GCA_036346375.1 of Guadua angustifolia. NCBI lineage: Eukaryota > Viridiplantae > Streptophyta > Magnoliopsida > Poales > Poaceae > Guadua > Guadua angustifolia. The sequence continues at coordinate 18,049,632 of CM070506.1, read as the reverse complement.
GCCGTGCTTTATATTTCCAACACTCCCCTCACGTGGGCGCCTTTGGCAGCACTCAACACGTGGAAATAGGAGCGGACGCTAAATTGCGTCTACCAGGACTCGAACTCGAGATCTCTTGGCTCTGATACCATATTGAGTTGCATGCACCAGCCAGTTCACCCAAAAGCTTAAGCTTATGAGGAAAGGTGGGCAATTCACTTATACTTCAACACTCCCCCTCACGTGCAGGCTCCCTCAGGCTTAGGACGTGGAATAGAAGTGGACTGCAATTATTTTTTTTAAATTGCACCAACCGGGTCTTGAACTCGAGATCTCTTGGCTCTGATACCATATTGAGTTGCATGCACCAACCAATTCACTCAAAAGCTTAAGCTGATGGGGAAGGATGGGCCGTGCTTTATATTTCCAACACTCCCCCTCACGTGGAGGCGCCTTGGGCAGCACTCAACACGTGGAAATAGGAGCGGACGCTAAATTGCGTCTACCAGGACTCGAACTCGAGATCTCTTGGCTCTGATACCATATTGAGTTGCATGCACCAACCAGTTCACCCAAAAGCTTAAGCTGATGGGGAAGGATGGGCCGTGCTTTATATTTCCAACAGATGAGTTAAAGGGCAACCCATTAGCAGCAGAAACTGCAGGGGAACTATTAAGAGAGCAACTTACAATCGATCGTTGGAGTAGCATTCGGAGAGCGAAGATTGGAAATCCTACAACTTAGTAGAGGTATCATGCCCACTTTGAAGTGAGCTATGATAAAGCGCCCTACCATTTACAACAATGTTTCTCATATTGTTCTATATTCCCCAACTATTATTCATTTACGAGCGAGGAGTTGATTGGTATTTGGATTGCGGAAGGATTTGTGAATGGTGGCCATTCAAGTAAGAGGTTGGAGGAGATAGGGCGGGACTATCTATTTGATTTGGTGAACTCGGGCTTCTTCCAACAAGCTAAAAAGAAGTGTCCTCTCGAGGCAAACAAACATGCTATGTTATGTGTGGTCTTATGCATGATTTTGCGATGGTGGTTTCAAGAGCTGAGTGTGCAACTATAGATGGTCTACAGTGCAATGAAATGTTGCCGACTGTACACCATTTGTCAATATTAACTGATTCTGCATACATCTATGATCGGCTTGGAAGCATACTTCGCAATGACAAACTTGAGAAACAATTGCTCAGTGTGGTTACATCAGTGAGAAAACTGAGGTCGTTGGTTTTAATTGGACAGTATGACTACAATCCCTATGTTCTCCAACTGTTCCAAAACTTGTTCAATGAAGCACAAAATCTACGTCTGCTGCAAATTTCTGCAACATATGCTGGTTCTAATTCTCTCATGTGCAATGTGACAAACCTTACCCATCTTCGCTATCTAAAACTCAAGGCTGGTGAGGAGGATGGGGCATTGGCTCAAGTTTTGAGCAAGTTTTGCCATCTCCAAGTATTAGATGTTGGCTCAGACACTCATCTTGATATATCTATTGGTGTTAACAATCTGGGTAGCCTACGGCATCTAGTTGCAGGAAAGTCCTCTTCCATTGCTAGCATTGGTGAAATGACCTCTCTTCAGGAGCTACACAATTTTAGGGTTCAAAACTATAGTGGCTTTGAGATAACACAGCTTCAATGCATGAACGAGCTTGTACAACTTGGGGTGTCAGGACTCAAAAATGTTAAAACTCGGGAGGAGGCTTATGGGGCAGGACTGAAAAACAAACAGCATCTAGAACAACTGCACATATCCTGGAGATCCTGGAGCATTACCTTGTCGTAGGATGAACCTTTTACAGACACAGCAAGAGATGTGCTTGAGGGTCTTGAACCACGTCACAACCTAAGGCATCTAGGAATATCTGGGTACAATGGTGCTAGCTCTCCAACATGGCTTGTCACTTCACTCACCTCTTTGCAGACTCTTCATCTAGAGCGTTGTGGAAAATTGCAAATACTTCCATCTCTGGGACGGCTTCCGTTTCTTAAAAAGCTTGAGTTGAGGAATATGAGGAATGTAACAGAGGTATCAATCCCTTCACTAGACGAGCTGGTGTTAGATGAAATGCCAATGTTGGAGAGATGTTCCTGCACTTCCGTGAGGGACTTGAACTCCAGTTTAAGGATTCTGAAGATTACGAGTTGCGCTGTACTGAAGGTCTTTCCTCTATTTGAGAGCTCTGAGAAATTCAAAATCGAGCAGAAATCATGGTAGTCCAATCTTAGGGAATTCATTATCCACGAATGTCCTCAGTTGCTAGTGCCGCATCCTCTACCGCCCTCAACTAGTGTTTCCGAATTATCCATGTATTCTCTGGCTATTGGTTCTATGTAATAATTTGGACCTAATATTTTCCTAGCATTTCTTATTGCATCATCAATATCTCTATATTTTTTTCTAGGAAATTGTTCTATAAAGCTTTGAATCTATTTTAGCCGTTGCAACCACTTTGAATGACACACACACACACACACACACACACACACACACACACACACACACACACACACACACATATATATTCCTGGTTTTGGTCATTCAAAAATAACATATAACGGTTTAGGCTATATAACTTCTTGTAGTTTTGTTGTTGGCAATATTATCTTATTTGTCATGTGGAAATATTCTGTCAAACTATTTAATATCGATAGCATGTAACCCTTATCTTCCCGCTTAACATTATATTGACAGCAAAAATTTTCAAATATATATTCTTGTACTTCATTGATATCAATATGGTCTTTAGGCTTAAATTTAAATGTATTAGGAGAAAATATTCTTAATTTATTATCTCCTCCAAAGTTATATGCCTCTACTCCATTTGGAAGCGTTAATTTATTCATTCTGCAAAAATAATTGAACAAAAAAATATATCAGACAATTTATTATCAGTTCCTTTATATGCTCAAATAAAACTTTATATCCATTTCCTGAAATTATATCTTCGAACAACACCCATTTTCTTGTTGAACTATTTTTACTATTAATCTTATTATAATACTTATATATAGCTTCACAGTCTGTCCGAACTATGAACTCTTTAATCCTATATATAATCTAATGGAATTTAGTGCATATATAATTGCTAGAATTTCTCTATCTATGTTATTTACCTTTTTTTAACTTATAACTTTCCAAGGCATACCTACATATTTTTTCCTTAGATTTTGCCGAGTATTTATTGAGCTTTTGCTTTACTATTGCTTCCCAATTGATTTTAGGTACATCAGTTTCTACAATGAAGTAGTTATCTTCTAAAGGTAAATCTAATGGTTTGAGTTCCTTTACTTTTATATTTAATTTTTCTCACTACTTCAACATTCTCGAAGTTAAAGTATTTTTGACCATTCTTTCTTAATTTAGGATATAAATGGCCAACTAATTTTGCTAAATTTTCTATATAGTTTTTACCATAGTTTACAATTCCTTGAAATTGTTGCAACATCATTTTATCATTCAAAGTATCTGAAAACTGTAAGATCTTTTTAGCTATGTACTCTTGTAAATATATCTTACTTTCTCCTATTTCATGCCCTAAGAATTTAATCCTTTCTTTACATATTTCTATTTTCTTTTTAGATAAAATTAACCCATTTTTTCTACCTTTCTAAAAAATATTTCAAGATGATCAATGTATTCTTTATAGGTTTTTGAAAATATTAAAATATCATCAATATATACTAACATAAATTCTTGATTTTTGTTAAATATTTATTGCATTTTATTTGGAATATAGCAGGTTCAATTTTCAAGCCTAAAGGCATTACCATCCATTCAAAATGCCCTTGAGAACATGTGAATATTGTCCATTTTATAGAATCTTCTATCATTTTAACTTGCCAAAACCAGATTTTAAATCAAATTTTGAGAAATATTTATTTCCTTGTATTCTATTTATCCATTCTTGTTTATTTGGGATATTGTAAGTGTCATGTACTGTGTTATCATTTAATTCCTTATAATTTACGACCATCCTTGATTTACCCCTTACTATTTCTGAACGATTTCTTATTATAAAAGCTGTTAACCTATGTGGGTTTTTGCTTTCTCTTATAGTTTCTAATTTTAACAACTATTCTATATACATCTTAAAATCCTCTATATCTTTAGGTAAGGCTTCTATCGGGCTTGTTTTAATTATATATTCTGGGTTTATGATATCTATATTACATACTATCTCATTTCTCTCCCAATGTTTTAAAGGTATTTCTCCAATTATCTGGATATCTTCGAGCCTATGAATTATTTTTTGTATATCTTCTTTTGATTTTATATCTCTATACCAATTTGGAGCAAATGATTGTAACCCTATGATTCTATATAAAAATTTGTTGTTTTAAAATCTTCTATATTTGTTTCTATTATGGGAGGTTGGCTCTCTTCGCTATTTCTGGTGATAGAGGTGGTTGTTGTTTCACTACGCTTTCGCACCTCTGAAATGTATGTAATATCTTCTTGATATGGAATAAATGCAATACTTTGCTCATGTATAATTGTAGTTTGGACAGATTGCTATAAAAATCTTAGCCTTATGATCATTTCATCATTAATCATGGATAAATCTCTTATTGTGATTTCATCTATTATATACTTAGTGCCATTTATATATAGCTTAAGATTATATGCTAGCTGATTATGAACCTTTCTTGTGCCTGACATATCAGTTGATATTTCTGCTTTATCGTCGTCTATAGTATGGATTTCAGGGCATCTTGTGAAATATTTATCATGGATTATATTCTTTGTACAGCCAGTATTTGCTAATGCTAGCACCTTGTAAGTAATATTTGGTTTTAATTTTATTTTGATAGGTATTCTTATTCCTAATATCTCTTTAAATGGTAATTTAATAATATATTTATTTCAAAACTAGTAATTGCTTCTCTTAGTTGAAGCACATTTTGGTTATTATCATATTTTATGTTAATGTTTGTTCTTTCAATTCAGTATTATCATCCTTTCTACCGTCTGACAACTAACTTATTTCTATCTTTTTTATCTCTTCAATTTCTAATTCTAGTTTGTTAACTCTATTTTCTAATGTCCTTACTCTACTAGCCAGAATCTTTTCATCAGATTCTAATTCTATTATTTTCGCCATTTTTGTCTATGTGTCTTTAAACATTCTAAGCATACTTGTTTTAAACATACTTTACATGTGACTCTATTTTCTTGACTAGGGTAATATTTACAATATGCACATTTTATATTATAATCTCCTTTTACTCTGACCCAATCATGTTCACAATTCGTTTGATCCATCATTTTAATTTTTAATCCTGCTAAGTCATTAATTAAATCTACTTCATCTTCACTAAACTCAATTTCTTCTTCAATGTTTTCTATTTCATCTATTTATATGATTGAGTATATGGATTCATTATCTTCGATTTCATTATCTCACTAGATCAATGCCCGTGAGTTTGTAATATCGCGAAACCTCGCCCCAACCTTTGTACCTTCAGTCGGGTGGCCTGGGGCCATCTGGCAGGTATTTCCAGAGGTGGTTGGCCCATCTTGGGGGTTAGGGTTAAAGATTTAGTTTTTGTGAGGGGTATGGTTGGAATTTCCCCTCTCCATTATTTTTTTTCATAATCTCTCTCTCCCTCCTAATGTGTGGTTGAAAACTTTTTGGGCTGACTTCTTTTCCGATTCCTGCCGATTTCTCCTCTCCTCCTCTGGATATTTTCCTCCAGTGGCTCCTCTGTCCCAGCCTCTGAGTCGCCTCTCGATCTCTGCAAGTTGCCCCAGCTCTTCCCTCCATGGCTCAGCCTTAGGGCAAGCAGCCAAGCAAGCAGCCCGACGACCTTGGCCAGCGAGCCTCGGGCAAGCTCCCTGCGCCTCCTTGGCAGCGAGAGCGATGTGATCAAGCAGGCGCCTCCTCCGGCTGGCGTCTCCTTCAGTCGCTTCCCAATCTTGGCAACGCTGCCTCCCTAGCCTCCCCTGCTGCGGGGGCGACCACAGCTTCTTCCCTGCAGGCAGTGAGCCCGGCCCTCACAGGCACCTCCTCCTCCTCTCCCTTCTTGTGGAATGTGGAGGTGAGGTTTGTTGCATTCTTGGCTTGGTTACGCCTACTCAATGCTCCTCAAGTGTTTGATGAAATCTTTGGAGTAGTGTAAGAAATTGGAATTAAGTTGCATGGAGGAGTCTCATGTTGTTAGATTATAGTATTTTCTTTGTTTCCCCCTTAGGGTTGAATTCATCGTTGTGTGTGCATTCTTGCCTTGGTTGTATGTCGAGTGGAAACTATGGGTGTATTGGGAGGGAATCAATTATTAAATTCAGAATGATGGATGTCGAGTCTCTACCCAGTTCCGATGATCAAGCCGCATTTCGGTGTTTTATTGTTTGGACCCGTGACTCAGGTTGTAAGCTAATGGGAGGTATTTGAGTTCTTTGCTTATCATCAATTGATGATGTGTATGAAAGTAGAGTAAGGTGAGGCTTTATTCTTTTTCTCCGTTGCTAATTTGCTATATGAACCGATGGAATCTGCAAGTGCTTCTCTTCCTAACTAGGATAAGATATATGAAAGTGTGACTTAAAATTGAGCCTTATCAATTGTCATGCATGTATGCAATCCATCTAGTTATGCTCGAATATGGTGAGAGGATTGTGTCTCTGTTGTTTCAAGCAAATCATTGCTACTATGGTTTATGAAAGATTGGTAGATAACAATGGTTGAACTTGTTGTTTACTCGTAACTCTCGTAAGATTAGGAAGCACCATATTAGTTTTGGAAAGCATCGATGCTTATAGCGACTTGACCCTAAATCTCATGTGGCTAATCAAATTCCATTTGGCAATTTCTTTGTGCGGTGTTTAAGTCAATGGAGCGTAATTCGCGGTTGAACCGGTTCTTTACTCGTTGTTCTGCGTGGTTGAAAGAATGAAAGTTGAATATATTGTAATGTGAATGACCTCGCTCATATGCATAGCTCCGACTGTAGTGTATTGAATGGAGTAGTTTCTAGTAGTCTTTGCAAATGAAAGATAATTGTTGGCACTTTAGTGTAGATTATATTTATCTGAGTCAACCTAAAGAGGAGCTTTTGTGGTTGTAGTTGGGGGCGTAGAGCATTGTTGAAAAGGTATAATTTGTAAAGCGTTTTGCGACGGTTGTTTTAGGTGGAGTAGTTTTGGGAGTGGCATAGCATCTTCCTCTCGCCACTCCGCTCCTTCCGGTAAAAGGCAAGTACACCGAGCTGTATGTCCAACTGAGTCGTTCGTTGTTATTTATCTATTCATAGCTAATTTCTATTGATTGTTGCAAGTATGAGTTATATTGGTGATCGTCCCTTCGCGGACGTGATTAGCTAGTGGATTCGGATGGTCACTAGTAAGCCTTAATCTCGGTGAGTTTACTGTACCTTTGTTAATATTGCAGTGAGTAGCGAGAATGGGGTATGGGGATACTCGTGGTTAATTTACAAGAGATGTATTTAATTGAGCCCCGTCTGGGGAATTGGGTTGAGTATGATGATTGAAATGTGTTTTAGTTGAGAATTGATGTTGCATCCTTGCATTCATGATATGCATTCATAAAAAAGAAGAGGCGACCCATGTCGATGCGGGACTATGTGTTCACATGTAGTGAACACGAAAGTCCTACCTCGTAGTCTCATTCATCGTGGTGAATGAGAGCGAGACAGTAAGAGTAGGCACCTTCCACGGGATGGAAGGGACGTGAGGGTGCACACCAACCGGTGGGCACTTTCGGCGATCTCGTGCGATGCATCGAAGGAGCATTCATATGCATTGCATCTTTATTAATGAGTGTTGTGGTAAATGGTATGTCATATGGGTGGCGATTATGGTAAAGGAAGGTTGAGTCGTGGACTCAACCCAAAAACTGGGGAGATTGAATTGAATTGATGAATTAGCGCATTTCTCTTCTTTTCTTTCCTAATTGTGTTGTATGAATATCGTGGAGTGAATTTTGAGTTATGAACTCGAATAAAAAGTGATGAAAATGGTTGAGTTGCAACAAGGGGTGGTTGAGTCGGGAGACGTCGTGATTTAGAGCCAATTGATGCCTCTTTTGCGTTGAGTGGTTTTATTATCAAGTTGATGACTTGATTGCGGAAATTTTTGGGTATGGTCAAGTTATTGCTTTAAATGGGTATAAATCGATGTCGTCAGAATGTTGCTTCATTTGTATTACTTGCTTTTAAGGTCAAGCTCTTGTTTTACTTACGATAAATTGGAATTGTTATTCTCGTACTTTCTTCGAGTTTGAACTCATGCTTGTTATTTAATGTTTGTAGGTGTTTTGAAGCGGCATGCATGGATGGGGTAGTAACACAATCACGTTTGCATCAAACCATTTAATCGATTTGTAAAGCCTGGTTGTATTGATTATGGTTGTAATATGTCGTTCGTCGTGGTGTAGTTATTAAATTCTGTTGGATGTGTGATTGATTAACTAAGGACCTGGTAGATTGATATCATAACTGCAATTGTTTTACATACGTCTGCGAGTGGATGTCCTCTTGCTCAGAAAAATCATGCGAAATTTTCTAAATTTCGGTGACTTAGTTTTGAGCTAGTTTTAGAGAGTTTCAAGGTCGGTTTCAACCTTTTATTTGAGGTAAAAGGTTTAGTGACTCGTTCGTTGAGTCCTTAGGTCAATTGAACTTCTTGTTAAGTTTTTATTTCTTGGATCTTGTTGGGAACACTCTGATCACGAGTGGTTTCGGAGTGTTGTAAGCGTCAATTAGAGTCTTTTGGTAGCATTCGCGGTGCGCTTGGCGCCGGGGTGTTACAGTTGGTATCAGAGCGGGCTTTAGGTCCGTGGTATGTGAATTTAGTAATTTACTCTAGATTAAACTAAAAGTTGCTGTGTGAAATTAAAAACATGGCATAGGTATCTACTTTTAAAATTTAGCCTCAGGGCAATAACCTTAAAATCTGAAATAGCGTAGTTCATTAATTAAAACTTGACACACTCTGGTGCACAGTAGGAAGGGATGGGTATCATTGCATTACGCTTAAGTGTTGTAGTTAAGCTTTGATGATTGAATGTTAAATTATTGTGCATATTGCTTTGATTATAAAAAGGATTGTTTGAATCATTATGCTTTCGCCTTCATGCTTTTGATCTTGCTAAGGGCCTTGGTTGTTGGTGTGGCCGTGGAAGAGGCTGTGTTGGTGGTTGTGGCTAGGTAGGACCACCACCGGAAGCTTGGGAACCTCTCGAGGTGAGGATCGTCGTTTGTTGTGGCATAGTTTAGAGTGTGAGTGGAGAAGGTCGGTTTCTTTTGGGCTTCATTCCTTTGGAGACAAAGAGGAAAGCTTAGTGATGAACCCCTTTGGATTGCTTTCGCTATTGTGTTCGGTTTCGTTGGATTCTTTGGTTTTTGTTGGTTATCAAGGGTTGCCTTGTAGAGAAAACTATTGTAGTTATTGTTCTCTCCATTTAAGGAACTTATTGAAGTTTTCTTGGTGCAAAACTTAAATCGTGTTGATCTTCGGTGTTAAGGTTTTATCGAGAAGGATTTGGTTGATCATTTGGTTTTTCCCATGCATCTCTTTTCCTTCCTGGAAGTGATAAATTTTGAGATTTGTTTAAGGAGTTGTTTCCCGTCGGAGTTGGGAATTCGAGAGTCGAATTTTCTTATGATTTATGGTTGAGTTTTTCTGGAAAGAGAGATGGTTTTTATTGTTGCTCATGCTTAAGAATTGTGGTTTCCTTTAAAGGTTGGGTAAGTGACCCACAAGGATGTTCAAGGCGTTAAGTGTATGATGAGTAGGTGGCGCCCGAGATAAGGAGGGTCTCGATTACATTAAAAAGAATTTGTTGGTTATTTAAAGATAATCAAATTTATTGTATGGTATAGAATGATTAATTGGAATGGTAGGCGATTCTAAAGTGAAAAGTTGATTAGAGTTATTGCAATGGTTGTGAGTCAGGAAATTGTGTGGAGGTTCAAAATTTGTGTTCCGGTAAGTCTAATATTGATCAGGATTGAGAGGGTCTAAAATCTTCTATGGATGAATTTATTTTAGTAAGATGTTGATGTAAAGTACCGGAGTATATTAGCGCCAAGGCATGAGAGCTGTTGATTTATGTTGCTTATGAGTCAATTAAATGGTGGATCGACAAAATGATTTAATCGATGTGAAATTTAAAGAATGAGTATATGGAATAGTTGTATGAATGATGGGGTTTTATCTTGGGAAAATGTCTATCTGGGAGTTATCTATGGAAAATGACTAGTGGTGGGTATATGAATAGGAGGACGGTGAAGGAAGATTGGGTTTGGTAACTTCTGTTCAAACTTTTGTACCTTTGTAGGGTTTGGTGAAAATGAATCATTTAATGGCTAGAGCATTGGAGTACTAGAATTGGTGGGATTTGAGATGAACCTTCCTTTGACTCTGAGGATTGAAATTGAGGATGTAAGAGTCGTCCTGGAAGTAATCGGTTGATGGAATCCAGAATATTTTATTTCGTCAAACCACGTTAGTCTTTTGCTTTGGTTAAGAGAGATGGCCTGATTGATTACTGTGGGATCTACGTTCGGAAAATGTAAGGCTGGATCGTGTTTTGGTGTGGGAACCGAGTTATTTTTGGAAGGTTTCATAAGTGGTTTTGTTGGGAGTAAATTCCCGTTTCTTGGGAGAAAAGAGTGGTGATTGCGTGCTTGGATGTGTGACCTGGAAATTTTGTCTTCTCCTCCAAAATGTTAATTTTGGGTTAGCGTGAGAGGTTTTGCCTTGATCAAAGTAAGCTGAGTTGTCTCTTGGTTTTATGAGATCTTCTGTCAGCAATTTGTGTGGGGTTTTTCTTTTAATTGGAGTTCTCCTCGAGGTGAATTTTATTGTATTGATTTAAGAGTGTTAAAGGTGATTTATTTGATGTTTGAGAATCGAGTCTTCTCTTGCAAATTTGGCCTTGGAAGAAGACTGTGAGTGATGTTTGGGCTCTATCAAGATCCTCTCTCAGGTAGATTGTAATGCTTTGGGTTCAAGATGATGTACGTGGTTCATTTGGTCAAAACGGGAATTGTATTTTCCTTCGTGTTCTAGCTGGAGTTACCGGATATGGAAGCTTATGGTATAGTGTTGAGTCTATTAAAGAGAATTGAGTTCTCTTTGGTCATTGGGATTGCAGCTGTAAAAGTTCAATGCAGTGTTTCTCTTGAAGTTGAGTTTTCCTTGGTGTGTATTTTATCGCATTATTTGAAAAGGATGAGAGTGGTTAGTTTTGTTAAAGAGAATCGAGGGACTTTGGGTGGATATTAATTGAGGATTATTCTTTTGATGTGGTTCCTTGGTGGTGCTTGTTTAACCCTTATTAGTGGACTACTTGAAATTTATGGTATTTATGTCACCATTCCTAGTGTGGTGAACTTTTGGGTTGAGATAGTTGTAGTGAAGGATTTCATAATTTGATGTGTAGTGTTACTCAGAGTGAGTATTTACGGGGCAATGGTCCTTTGGCGTGAGGTAAGCTTGGTAGAAGGAATATGAAAAAATTATATTGTGGAGATACGGTTGGAAGGGAAATTGTGTTTTTAGTGAATTAATTGTTTCAATGGTATTTGTCGGTAATGGACCTTTTGATAGAGGTCGGTCAATTGAAAGAGGGGATAAGAGTATAGCAATCGAAATCGAGTATGGGTTTGGAGTAGAGCATAGAGATTGGTATCCTATTCATCCAAGGAGGATCATTGGTTGTTCGGATGTCGTACGCTATAGTGTCAGCAAAAAAAGTTGTCTAAGTTTGTCAGATTGGATGCGAGAGTGGCCCTTTGGAATTTTGACCTATTGATTGACTTTGACTGAGTTCTTGCGTGAGAAGTTGCACTCAATTGAACTAAGTACAATTGCTTCGTTAATAGTTGGATTTGGAACTTGGGTTATCGCTTGTTTCCGTTTGAAGTCCTTGCATGGGTGTTGTGAGTTGCCAAGAAGTTTTAAGTCCCTTGTGGACTTTGGTTTGGTTGGCAGTTTTCGAATTCGGGGTCGAATTCCTTTAAAGGGGGGAGAGTGTAATATCGCGAAACCTCGCCCCAACCTTTGTACCTTCAATCGGGTGGCCTGGGGCCATCTAGCAGGTATTTCTAGAGGTGGTTGGCCCATCTGGGGGGTTAGGGTTAAAGATTTAGTTTTTGTGAGGGGTATGGTTGGAATTTCCCCTCTCCATTATTTTTTTCCTAATCTCTCTCTCTCTCTCCCCCTCCTAATGTGTGGCTGAAAACTTTTTGGGCTAACTTCTTTTCCCAGTTCCCTGCCGATTTCTCCTCTCCTCCTCTGGATATTTTCCTCCTGTGGTCTGGCTCCTCTGTCCCGGCCACAGTCGCCTCTCCATCTCTGCCAAGTCGCCCCAGCTCTTCCCTCCTGCTCGGCCTTGAATAGGGGCAGCAGCAGCAGCAGCGTCGGCGACCTTGCTCCCAGCGAGCCTCCCGGCGAGTCCCTTCGCCTCCCTTGGCAGCCGGCGGCTCAGCAATAACAGGCAGAGCAAGAATCAGCAGGCGCCTCCTCGGGCGTCTCCTTCACCGCTTCCCCATCTTGGCGACGCTGCCTCCCCAGCCTCCCCTGCAGCCGATGACCACGCTTCTTCCCTACTGAGGCAGTGAGCCCAGTCCTCACCCGGCACCTCCCCTACTTCCTCTCCCTTCTTGTGGTATGTGGAGGTGAGGTTTGTTGCATTTCTTCACGTGGTTCTGCCTACTCAATGCTCCTCAAGTGTTTGATGAAATGCTGGAGTAGTTTAAGAAATTGGAATTAAGTTGCATGGAGGAGTCTGTCATGTTGTTAGATTATAGTATTTTGCTGTTTCCCCCTTAGGGTTGAATTCATCAGATTGTGTGTGCATTACTGCCTTGGTTGTATGTCGTAGTGGAAACTATGGGTGTATTGGGAGGAATCAATTATTAAATTCAGAATGATGGATGTCGAGTCTCTACCAGTTCCGATGATCAAGCCGCATTTCAGTGTTTTATTGTTTGGACCCGTGACTCTGGTTGTAAGCTAATGGGAGGTATTTGAGTTGCTGCTTATCATCAATTGATGATGTGTATGAAAGTAGAGTAAGCTGGGGCTTTATTCTTTTTCTGGTTGCTAATTTGCTATATGAACTGATGGAATACTACAAGTGCTTCTCTTCCTAACTAGGATAAGATATATCAAAGTGTGACTTAAAATTGAGCCTTATCAATTGTCATGCATGTATGCAATCCATCTAGTTATGGCGAATATGGTGAGAGGATTGTGTCTCTGTTGTTTCAAGCAAATCTATTGCTACTATGGTTTATGAAAGATTGGTAGATAACAATGGTTGAACTTGTTGTTTACTCGTAACCTGGTAAGATTGGGAAGCACCATATTAGTTGTGGAAAGCATCGATGCTTATAGCAGCTTGACCCTAAATCTCATGTGGCTAATCAAATTCTATTTGGCAATTTTACTGTGTGGTGTTTAAGTCAATGGAGCGTAATTCGCAGTTGAACCGGTTCTTTACCCGTTGTTCTGCGTGGTTGAAAGAATGAAAGTTGAATATATTGTAATGCTGAATGACCTCGCTCATATGCATAGCTCTAGCCTGTAGTGTATTGAATGGAGTAGTTTCTAGTAGTCTTTGCAAATGAAAGATAATTGTTGGCACTTTAGTGTAGATTATATTTATCTGAGTCAACCTAAAAGAGGAGCTTTTGTGGTTGTAGTTGGGGGCGTAGAGCATTGTTGAAAAGGTATAATTTGTAAAGCGTTTTGCGACGGTTGTTTCAGGTGGAGTAGTTTTGGGAGTGGCATAGCATCTTCCTCTCGCCACTCCGCTCCTTCCGGTAAAAGGCAAGTACACCGAGCTGTATGTCGAACTGAGTCATTCGTTTTTATTTATCTGTTCATAGCTAATTTCTATTGATTGTTGCAAGTATGAGTTATATTAGTGATCGTCCCTTCGCGGACGTGATTAGCTAGTGGATTCGGATGGTCACTAGTAAGCCTTAATCTCTGTGAGTTTACTGTACCTTTGTTAATATTGCAGTGAGTAGCGACAATGAGGTACGGGGATACTCGTGGTTAATTTACAAGAGATGTATTTAATTGAGCCCCGTCTGGGGAATTGCGTTGAGTATGATGATTGAAATGTGTTTTAGTTGAGAATTGATGTTGCATCCTTGCATTCATGATATGCATTCATAAAAAAGAAGAGGTGACCCATGTCGATGCGGGCCTCTGTGTTCACACGTAGTGAACACGAAAGTCCTACCTCGTAGTCTCATTCATCGAGGTGAATGAGAGCGAGACAGTAAGAGTAGGCACCTTCCACGGGATGGAAGGGACGTGAGGGTGCACACCGACGGGTGGGCACTCGGCAGTACCGGTACGTGCATCGAAAGGAGCATTCATATGCATTGCATATTTATTAATGAGTGTTGTGGTAAATGGTATGTCATATGGGTGACGATTATGGTAAAGGAAGGTTGAGTCGTGGACTCAACCCAAAAACAGGGGAGGTTGAATTGAATTGATGAATTAGCGCATTTCTCTTCTTTGCTTTCCTAATTATGTTGTACGAATATCGTGGAGTGAATTTTGAGTTATGAACTCGAATAAAAAGTGATGAAAATGGTTGAGTTGCAACAAGGGGTGGTTGAGTCGGGAGACGTCGTGATTTCGAGCCAATTGATGCCTCTTTTGCGTTGAGTGGTTTTATTATCAAGTTGATGACTTGATTGCGAAAATTTTTGGGTATGGTCAAGTTATTGCTTTAAATGGGTATAAATGCGTATCGTCCGAATGTTGCTTCATTTGTATTACTTGCTTTTAGGGTCAAGCTCTTGTTTTACTTACGATAAATTGGAATTGTTATTCTCGTGTACTTTGCTGAGTTTGAACTCATGCTTGTTATTTAATGTTTGTAGGTGTTTTGAAGCCGGCATGCATGGATGGGGGTAGTAACACAATCACGTTTGCATCAAACCATTTAATCGATTTGTAAAGCCCGGTTGTATTGATTATGGTTGTAATATGATTAAATCGTGGTGTAGTTATTAAATTACATTGGATGTGTGATTGATTAACTAAGGACCTGGTAGATTGATATCATAAGCGCAATTGTTTTCATCTGCTCACGAGTGGATGTCCTCTTGTCTAGAGAAATCATGCGAAATTTTCTAAATTTTGGTGACTTAATTTTGAGCTAGTTTTAGAGAGTTTCAAGGTCGGTTTCAACCTTTTATTTGAGGTAAAAGGTTTAGTGACTCGTTCGTTGAGTCCTTAGATCAATTGAACTTCTTGTTGAGTTTTTATTTCTTGGATCTTGTTGGGAACACTCTGGTCACAAGTGGTTCTGGAGTGTTGTAAGCGTCAATTAGATTCTTTTGGTAGCATTCGCGGTGCGTTTGGCGCCAGGGTGTTACAGCGTTGCTACGAAAAATAAAATTGGTAACAAAACATAAAAGTCAAGCAATAAAAGAAAATTGTGCTTCAAAATTAAACATCTATTTCTCTCGATTACAAATGTTTTTATGGTTTTTTTCCACTGTGAATTAAAACCAAATATATTGTATGTAGCAATATATATTACCAATCTCAAAAATCAATCAATCATTTTTATTCCTTTTTGCAATTTATATTACCAGCTCGCATTCCTCTTTCTCTCACCATGCCCGCAGCGCGTGCTCCTTAGTGCCGTCGACCTCGTCTTCCTCGTCACCTCGCTTGTCCTCGTCATCCATTGCCAGCAGGGCGACCACGGGCTTCCCGAACGCAGGCGCCATCGCCGGGCCACCACCATTCCGGACCACTGGTCGCTACGCGGTCACGCTTGGCGCTTCGCCGTCTTTGCCGCAGCGTCCGCCGTCCTCCTCACGCTCGCATTCTTCCTCCTGCCAAGCACGCCATGGCACGTGTGGAGTCCGCCTTCCTCGCTGCCCACTTCGTCGCACACGCCATGGTCGTGTGGTCAGTCGCCTTGGAGAAAGGGGACATCGCCGCCACCCAGCGTTTGCACCTCGCGTCTTCTGGATCGCCACCGCCCTTGACGCCGCGCTCTTCTCTGCTTCGGCGGTGGTCCGTTGCGCCAACGGTTCGCTGCTTTTCCCAGATAACCCTCTTGCCTTTGTCAGCCTACTCGTCTCCATGCCTCTAGCGTACCTAGCCTCTAGCGTACCTAGCCATCACTAGCTTCACCGGCCATGACGTCGGAGCCCATGAAGGTTAACCAAAAAACACCAGCGCTGAGGCGCTCGCCACACCGTGCGCCGCCGCGTCGTTCCTCTCTCTCACGACGTTCAGCTGGATCAACCCATTTATCTCCAAAGGGTATGCCAATGACTCTCCACCACCGACGACATCTCACCGGTGTCGCTAGGCAACCGCGCTGAAGCGTCGTACGCTTTGTTGACGTCCAATTGGCACATATCCCATGGGTGACGCGCTCTGGTTGTCCTTCCGCTGCGATTACTCTTGACCATGGCTCGGCCTCTTGTGCCAGCGGCCATGTACGTCGGTCCGTCACTTATTGATCGGTTAAATCGAGTTCATTCACCGTAATGACCACGACATGGGAGATCTTGAATGAATTCCCTTGATTGATTATGTGAAAACTGTACATCATATATAGAGTACAAAAGGAATGATTGGCGGCTATTAATTACCAGCAATAATAAGGGATTTTGCTATAATATTAAGCCATATTTAAAGAGATATGGCTGGCTGTAAATCAGGAAAGAATAATTAGCTATAATGACCGGCCATTATTAGAGATATGGCAGGGGGGAGGGTAGGAAGAACAGACCACTGCCACCAACTGCAAATTTATATTAGTAGAGATACTAATATTGTAACACCCCGGCGCCAAACGCACCGCGAATGCTACCAAAAGACCCTAAATGACACTTTCAACACTCCGGAACCATACTTGTCCAGTGAGTTCCCAACAAAACCCAAGAAATAAAACTCGGCAAGGGAGTTCAATTGAACTCAGAACTCAACGAACGAGTCCCTAAACCTTTTACCTCTAATAAGATATTTAAACCGACCTTGAAACTCTCTAAAGTAGCTTAAAACTAAGTCACCAAAATTTAGAAAATTTCGGCATAACCTCTCTAGAAAGTAGGACATCCACTCAGCAGACAGAAACATTTACAGTTATATAATATCATTCTAGCAGGTCCTTAGTTAACCAATCACATATCCAACAGAATTTAATAAACTCCACCACGACGAACAATACATTACAACCGCATTAATTACATCCAGACTTAACGAATCGGTTAAGTAGGTTATTGGAGACCGAAGTCGTGCACGTGTTACTACTCCCCACCCGACGAGTCAGCTTCAAAGTACCTAAAACAAGAAACAACAAGCGTGAGTCCAAGACTCAGCAAACCTCATGTTGATGTGGGCCTCTGTACGCACACGTAGTGAGTACAAAAGTCCTACCTCGTAGTCCCATCTACGGATGGGAGCGAGTCAGTAAGAGTAGACCCCGCCACGGGATGGTTGGGAATGAGCGGGTGCACGCCGACGGGTGTGCACTCACCTATACCGGTATAGGCTAAAAGGTTGCATTTTGAGTATGAACGCATAAAAGCATTGCATTGCATTGTGTGTTGCAATTGATAAATATTAATTGATGAGAATGGAAATGACAGGTTGGTGATTGAGTCGTGGACTCATCCTGGAATGATTTTTGAGGCATGAGTAAGGTTTAGTTACTTTTCCGAGTTGGATGTGTGTAACACCCCGGCTCCTTCAGAGCCGCGAATGCTACAAAACTCTAGTTCACTAGCGGCACCCTTTGGACCCACTAATGTCCGAAGGATTACCGACACTACGATAATTCTCCACAACAAAATCTCTTGAGCCGAGAATTTCCAAAGAAGACATAAAAACCTAACATCTATCTGAACTTGATCGCAATCAACCACTAAACTCTAAAACCAATTTAAAGCTAAGTCACGAAATTTACAAAATTTGGCATGACCTCCTAGAAACTAGGACATCCACTCGGCAGACAAAAAACATTACAGGTATAAGATATCATTCTAGCAGATCCTTAGTTAACCGATCTCACATCCAATATAAATTAATAACTACTCCACAACGAACAACATATTACAACTTCAATCCATTTCACTAAGCTTTACAAATCGATTTAAATAGTTTGATGGTGACCAGAAGTCGATGTATGTGCTCTACTCCCATCGTGAGCGACTTCAAAGAACCTAAAAGCAGAAGCAAACAAGCGTGAGTCCAAGACTCAGCAAAGTGCAATCAAGAAAGAAAAGTAATGAATTTGTCTAGAATATAACTGCTTCAAGAATAAAGTAAAAGTTTCTTTAATTTGATAGCCGTAAATAAAAGAAGCGATTTGAATTCATATAAAACCAAACATAAGAGCACAACTACTTCATTATTTGACATAACCAAAACTAAATTGAAATCATCCGGTAAAGGAAGCAGTAACTAGCCCCATTTACCACATCCAACTCGGAAACATAACTAAACCGTACTCATGCCTCAACAATCATTCCAGGATGAGTCCACGACTCAATCCTCAACCTGTCATTTCCATTCTCATCAATTAACACGTAACAATTGCAACACATATAATGAAATGCGATGCTTTTATGCTCTCATCCTTTTTCCCATGAATCAAAAAATGAATGTACCATGCATGCTCATAATGCACATTGTCATAGCGTATATCGGTATAGCTGAATGCACACCCGCCGGTGTGCACCCTCAATCCCAACCATCCCGTGGCGGGGCCTACTCTTACTGACTCGCTCCCATTCACCTCGATGAATGGGACTACGAGTAGGACTTTTGTGCTCACTACGGGTGAGCACGAGGCCCATCAACATGGGACGGCTCGTCCATCATGAATGCAATTATGCAATTGGCGTGAATGCATTTCATCTCTCATTCATTTTCACCACACATAGCCATAACCAATATGGAAGTACCAATTAAGTTGCTATTTCCCGATGTGATTCATTCGAGAGTAAATAAAGTCATGAATAAAATTCAGGAAAGGCATCACATAATTTCTATAAGGTAGATTAAATTCTGAGATATGACCAACAAGGTGATTATAGTGCAAGCTTGTTCCTACACTTGCATCAACATAACCATACCCATTCGTACAATTTAAGTAGCATAATGCAATAAATGGGAATTGAATAACTTACTTACCGGTTTGCTAACATTCATCCATCCTCATCACCATACTAAAAACAACTTCTAGACATGCTATTAAACATAACCACATCATTAGAAGTTTCATAATCTTATCGTAAGCAAAGCACTTAACACTCTAATAACACTCTAGGGGATGCACTTGCCTTTAACCGAAGACGGAGCGACGCGGGGTCGAGGCCACCCCCCATCCCCTTTTCAACATTTTCCAGTCATCTCTGCATTTGCCAGGTGCTAGACTTTAAATGTGCTTTTGTCTAAATGCAACTAAAAGGTTGGTAGCCGCACTTTTCATGAATTTTGTAATAAAATTTCCCAAATCAAGCATTGGATTTACAGCAGCAAGTCAAATGGTAATAAGCATAGCATCTCAAGTTTTTTAAAAGCTAGTTTCTGGACTAGATGCCATAACCAACTATAGTTGATCAAAATGAAGATCCATGAAAAGCCAGATGTTTCAAGTGCTCCTCACGAACAAGAAAGTCATGGAGTTGCGAAATGCATGGCGAACCACATTGACCTTCCCATTCGAGAAGTAAGCTTTTACTGTCTAGTCATCTATTGAAATTGGTTAGCCAACTTATGATTTACATTAGAAAACTGCCGAAACTAAAATTTGATCATTGCTAAATTTACTTTTCAGGGAGCAAGAAATTGTACCTATTACATGCGAAATGGTACTTGTAGATATGGGGAAAAAATGTCATTACAACCATCCAGAGCAAGTCATTAATGATCAGTTCTATCCATCAACGGGGTGGGAGGATAATGCCTTGCCATCTTCATTACATTTGAAGAAATCTTCTGACCATGCAACCTTAGATGACACATTATATTTATGCATATGTTGGATATTGGGTACAGTTCTAGACTATGACCTATGCAATTTTAATAATTTCTTATTTCATCTGCTTCATGTAGGATCCAGATTGGTTACCTGCTTCAAATGATTCTGTAAACTCAATAGTGTTTCCCAAAACATGGAAGATCAACTACTGCTACTATACACATACGTAACAGCAAACAGGATGACCATGTGTCAAGAGCCACAACAAACAATAGTAGGTCACTATGTTATATAATGTACGAGTTAGCTGTCATCAAAGGATTTCAGAGAAAAGCAAACAACTTGGTATTCTAACATCTCGGAGATTACAAAAGTACCGCCTCAGGCTAGCATGTGCAGGTGCTAGCCCTTGCTCAAAGATTTTATTCAACATTGAGAAATTATCATGCTCTAACTAATTGACTCGATCATATCAACGCAAAGCATACATGAATCTAGGATCTAGGACCTACTCAACTAATTGCATCGCCAACCAAGAACCCTAGCTAAGCATTAACACAAACACCAAGCATGCACAGGAAAAACCTAACTAATATACCTCCAATCTGGAACCAGGAAGAAGGGAAGGTGGCGGTGCCGGCACGCCGGGGAGGGCGACACATGTGGCTTGGTGGAGGCGTGTGTAGCCTTGAGACGAGCAGCTGGAGGGCGCCGTGACGTGGAGATCTGTGCAGGATGGCGGAGGCGGCGCCGGAGGTGCAAGGCCAGAGCGGGCGGCAATGGCCGAAAGCCTGATGGCCGGGCTAAGCAGGGAGAGGCCAGAAGTGTAATGCCCAGCAGCCGCATAGGGGCAGGAGGCGTTAGTCTTGAGGCGCGGCGGCGGGAGGCATCTGTGTGAGGCCGAGCAGCGGCCGGGCGACAATGACGACTGGGCGATGGCCGAGGAAGCAGGGCGTGGTGAGTCTTGTTGGCCCCGGAGGCGACGACCTTAAGCACAAACACTGGCTCACATTTTGGGGAAAATCTCGGAGATTTGCTTCTAGGGTTCCTCTTAAATCCCTCTTCCTTTTATACTCCATCAATTTGGGTGCTAATAATAAAAAGGCTAGGGAAAAATGTAAATAACACTACACATCAATTTTAAAGGACACAAACCCTGGTAAACGATTTGCGGTATTACACTCTTCCCCCCTTTAACAGAATTCGACCTCGAATTCGGAACACCTCAAAACTCACCCATAAGAGCAACAGAAACCGGATTGCAAAATCAATATACCCAAAAAGAACAAGCCGAGTACTTCTCACGCAAGGGAAAACTCCCCAATTCAAACCACGGCTCTCGCCAAATAAAAGGAGCAAGCAACTGAACTCATTTCATCCATCAACAAATCAACCCTCACTCTAAGTCCTTAACTCGCATGGTACAAAACTCGGAAGCCAGGCCTTTCTCAAAGACCAATACTAATCTGACAACTCTTCTTTAACGCTTCAATACACAACCTCCAATCAACCAACGATTCTTCCCGGAAGATCATAATCCTACCTAGTAAACATTCAACCAAGGAACTCCAAAAGAGAATATCAATTTTTCATATCTCCATCGTAACTAGAGTGAATAGTACAAGTAATTGTCATGGTTGATCGGGCCATTAATTACTACACTACACATCTAATATGGGAGATATAATCACACGATTCAATTTCGTGAAAAGGATACATGGGCATGAACAAAAGTTCGAGAATTCGACCCCATGTAGCCAATCCGCAACACACTCAAGAAGACACTTAGCACAAATATCTTGTGACACGAGAATCCAAAGAAAAAGAGCCTTAAAATATCTCAAAATCAAACACATGGCAAAACCACACTCTTATATATGTAGCAACTTTATCAACCACGATTCCTTTTATTTTAGAAATCATACTAATTGGGCTAGTAAACAACCAAGGTGTCACTAAGCCTCAAAGCACAAATAAGCTGTCGTTAGGATAAGATTTACTAACGCGAAGAAATCCAAGGACTCGATATGAAGGCTGCGAAAACTAGATCATCAAAGATTAATTTCGAAGCGCCCAAGAGGTGTCATTGCAAATGTGCCATTGGAACGAACTTGGTTCAGGTTTGCCAAGAATAATCTTGATCAACAAAAAGAACGAGAGCCACCATGCTTTGATAGATACACTTTAGTCAACAAGTAGAAATAGTATGACACATAAACTACAGTCGAACTCTTATCCAATCTACTAAAACAAAAGCTCATGGCGTGAATCTGACAAAGAAGCAACCAAAAGCGGAACTACAAAAAGGATCAAGAAAACAAAATGTGCTATCTGCTGGCGAAAGGAGGGCTTACCATCCAATAAAGATCACAAATTCCTAATCTCGATTTATCGCAACAAAACATATACGATAAATAAAACTTGTATAGGCGAGGATGAGACCAGCTAAATGATCACAACCTAAAACATAGTTAAAGAAGTACAAATAATTATGAAATAACAATAACAACCTGTCCCAAAAATAAGAAGATAGTCAAATTTACTACAATTGTAGCTCAAGACAAACATGTCCAAATGGCCAAGGTAAATCAAGAACTTTATCAAATTCCACATCAATCGAACATAAACTGTTCATTTCTATTCAAGCAACTGCAATAAACTATTTTACATGATTTAGCCAAGTATAACAACAGCGGCCCATCAAAATCATAAAAGGAACATATAATCCCCCTTCCCACTAGGAATCTAGTTAAAGATTTTACAAGGAATTAAATGCATTAAGGAAATTATTAAAAGTGACACAATAAGTTTCTCCATTCATATCCCAACTGAGCAGCATAAACCAAATCTCTATCCACCTTACTCAACTACATGAAAAACATCATCAGCACATTACTGGATTAAAACACTGAGACAAGATCTGATTCAAGAAGAACAGCCTAGACTTCCAAGGAAACAGATTTAACCCATGTAAACAACCACACCGAAAGGTAACAATAAAAGGCATAAACACATTTTGGTCACACTACAAGCAACATCCAGAACAAACTACGAAGATGGATCAAAATTTATAAATACAAGGAATCTACCAAAAGAGAGGTTCTCTTTTTTTTTCGAAAGTACAATGGCATGATATAATCCATCACAAAATAACCCCTCACATTCAACATGCTTTCGACACGAAGAAACCACACTCACTGACTTACCAGTTCCTCAATAAAAGCCATAAAAAAGAACATATGGATTGTAAATAACCGCTAGAATCTCATTCTCCAAAAATAAGAATAAGCACATTGATAGAACACCAGATTTAAAAGACTCACTTAAAAGAATTAAAGATATTTATACAGGCTAGGCCATCAACTTGACTTAGCCTCACGATACCATGTCTTAATTGCCAAGGCAATCATTTTCTTTCATTTCAAAGGCAGTAAATTTCAACCTTAGAAAATTCAGAGTACATGGATTTGGAATCCAAAGCCAATCTAAAGACAAAACAATTGGCGTTTTTTCCCCCCAAAATTACCTTGCCAAATCAAAGTGCAACGTGCCTCATTCGGCACAAAATAACACACTGGACAAAATTAAAGGCCAACCGGAGAATGTACATGCAAATTAACACGAAGCAATCACAAGTATTCATAAACCAAAAATGTAGAATCCACAAGCTATGGGGAATGAGAGAGTTAAACCAAAGCGACATAATAAAGTATTAGAGAACAACTTAGTAAAGGAAAACTATTATTCACCTCCTCAGTTTACTTATCAAGCGGAAAAGAAAACATACTCACATGGGACCACTCCATAGCAGTTAGCGGGCATGCGATCGACTCACTCATTATGATTAGGAGACATAGTCACTAGCAATCAATAGAAATATCAAACCTCCCAATAAATAACAAATAACCAAAGAGAATTTACTCTCTCAGAATCAAATAGTAGCACATCAGTAAGTACTAGACTCAATTAGCAAATACCAGCCATACCCTCAGACACAAACATATACGATGACTAGTTCTTGGCATAACCATGCAACAAAACAAAACCACAAGGTCACATAATCGAAATTAGCATATTTTACATGTCACATTCACAAATGAAAGGAATACGTGATTTTAACCCGTCCCAGTCCTACTGTGCATCAGTGTGTCAGGTCTTGATTAATTAGCATAGCCACCAAATATTAATGTTTTTATGCTTAATAATTAACCCAAAATTTTACAAATTTCCCAAAAGGACCTAAAGCCCGCTCTGATACCAACTGTAACACCCCTGATCCTTCAGAGCCGCGAATGCTACCAAAACTCTAGTTCACTAGCGACACCCTATGGACCCACTCATGTCCGAAGGGATTACCGACACACGATAGTTCTCCACAACAAAATCTCTTGAACTGAGAATTTCCGAAGAAGACATAAAAACCTAACATCTATACGAACTTGACTGCAATCAACCACTAAACTCTAAAACCAATTTAAAGCTAAGTCACGAAATTTACAAAATTTCGGCATGACCTCCTAGAAACTAGGACATCCACTCTGAGTGAGATGAAAACATTACGGTATATGATATCATTCTAGCAGATCCTTAGTTAACCGATCTCACATCAATATAAATTAATAACTACTCCACAACGAACAACATATTACAACTTCAATCCATTTCACTAAGCTTTACAAATCGATTTAAATAGTTTGATGGTGACCAAAGTCGTGTATGTGCTCTACTCCCATCGCGAGCGACTTCAAAGAACCTAAAAGCAGGAAGCAAACAAGCGTGAGTCAAGACTCGACAAAGTGCAATCAAGTAAGAAAAGTAATGAATTTGTCTAGAATATAAGCGCTTCAAGAATAAAGTAAAAGTTTCTTTAATTTGATAGCAGTAAATAAAAAAGCGATTAATTCATATAAAACCAAACATAAGAGCACAACTACTTCATTATTTGACATTACCAAAACTAAATTGAAATCATCCGGTAAAGGAAGCAGTAACTAGCCCCATTTACCACATCCAACTCGGAAACATAACTAAACCGTACTCATGCCTCAACAATCATTCCAGGATGAGTCCACGACTCAATCCTCAACCTGTCATTTCCATTCTCATCAATTAACACGTAACAATTGCAACACATATAATGAAATGCGATGCTTTTATGCTCTCATCCTTTTTCTCATGAATCAAAAAATGAATGCACCATGCATGCTCATAATGCACATTGTCATATCCCAACTGAGCAGCATAAACCAAATCTCTATCCACCTTACTCAACTACATGAAAAACATCATCAACACATTACTGGATTAAAACACTGAGACAAGATCTGATTCAAGAAGAACAGCCTAGACTTCCAAGGAAACAGATTTAACCCATGTAAACAACCACACCGAAAGGTAACAATAAAAGGCATAAACACATTTTGGTCACACTACAAGCAACATCCAGAACAAACTACGAAGATGGATCAAAATTTATAAATACAAGGAATCTACCAAAAGAGAGGTTCTCTTTTTTTTTAAAGTACAATGGCATGATATAATCCATCACAAAATAACCCCTCACATTCAACATGCTTTCGACACGAAGAAACCACACTCACTGACTTACCAGTTCCTCAATAAAAGCCATAAAAAAGAACATATGGATTGTAAATAACCGCTAGAATCTCATTCTAGCTACAACTGTTTTCTGTCTGCTGAGTGGATATCCTACTGTCTAGAGAGGTCATGCCGAAATTTTGTAAATTTCGGTGGCTTAGCTTCTAAGCCGGTGTTTAAGAGTTTAGAGGTGTCATTAGTTATATAGAGGTTTGGTAGCATCCGTGGCGCGTTGGCGTCGGAGTGTTACAAAGAGTATTCCCCATAAGCTGAAACAAAGCAATCCAACTGACACAACGAAATTATGCTCTCCAATATGTAGGATCATCACAATGGGTATTGAGAAAATATCATTCATTTATGTAGGATCCAGGATCCACTCAACTAATTGCATTACAAAACAAGAACCCTAGCTAAGCATTTCATCAAACACTTGGCATGCATACTAGAAACCAAACATCTCAATGAAATCTAGGCTTGAATCCTCACCACAGGAAGGGGCAAGAGGGGACACTTCGGCCGGAGGGGAGGGAAGGTCACCGGAGGGAGGCCAAGGTGGCGCCGGAACTAGCCGAAGGGAGGCCTGGTCGACTGCAATCTTGCCTTACTGCTTGATCTTCTTCTTGTAGTCATTTGCTTCCTGTCTTCTTGATTTGCTCTTGCTCTCTCTGCTCTGCTTTCTTCTTCTGCAGCTCTGTTCTTGCCAGCTCCTCTTCTTAGCAAGGCAAGGAGAGAGGCGCCAACCAGGGAAGCTTCATGCGTGGGAGGGGTGGTGTGCCCGAGAGGAAGGCTGGGGAGTCGGTGGGGAATTTGGGCCTTGAGTCGGCGAGGCTAGAGGTCAGGAAGTAGAAGCACTGGTTTGTCTTGATCGAGGAGGATTTGGGGAAAAAGAATAGCCGGCCAAAAGATCTTCAGCCACAACTAAGGAAAAAGATGAGGTTAGGTGGGAAGAGGTAGGTGGGGAGGGGAAAAAGAAATGAAGACCCTCCAAAGAATCCAAAAATTCAGCTTTAAACCCTTAGAGCGAACCAAATAATTTAATTTCTTGGCGCGAAATGACAATTGTCAGGATAGACAATTGCCGCAAAACTATACGGCTCGGAGAAACACCCATTCCAATAAGTTTTTTTACAGAAAAACCCAAAACCTTTAATAGAATTAATAACTGCGCGACGGCTGAACCTTGAATCAAGAAGGTGGAAAACATTCTGGCCGAAAACCCTAGCAAAAAGATTTGCGGTATTACAAATATATTTTTGTTCACACTATCTATTATTAGGACTCTTTCTTGTTCTTCATATGTGCTAGAATATCTCTTCTGATCTTTATTTGAGCATGTTTTGCTTACATGATCAAGTGAATTACATATAAAGCATCTACATGTTTTATCGTATTTTTTCCTAGAATCATATCTTCTTACATTTTGTTTATGCAAGAATGGGACTTTATTATCTGACCTCCTAAGGAAATATCTTCTTTTTGTCCTTATATAATTATGCTCATATTTGATGATTTATAAATTTGTCTTCTCTTTACCTTTTCCTCTCCATATGTTAGAGGGATTTGCACAATCTTATTGCAAAATTTATAATCGGAATGTTTCATCGACCTTTGAGCTTGTATGCTAGTACAAATTTTTCTTAATTATTTGAAAATAAATGTTATAGCTTGAGATATATTTATAACCACTCCTTCAGATCTCTTTTTATATTCTTCAAATATCATGCTTCCTGATGGGTCTCATAATTTATTAAAATATCTCTCAACAACTCCTTTATTATAGCCTTGCTTAGCTGTAGTTGCATTATATAAATAATATTGTAAAAATTGTTTTATACCTTTCCAACTGGTTATTGTTAATTATATAAATAATTAAGTTCTTAGGCCATGAAATAGGAGAAAGTAAGATATATCTACAAGAGCACATAGCTAAAAAGTTCTTACAGTTTCCAGATACTTTGAATGATAAAATGATGTTGCAACAATTTCTAGGAATTGTAAACTATGCTAGAAACTATGTAGAAACCTAGCAAAATTAGCTGGCCCTTTATATGCTAAATTAAGAAAGAATGATAAAAAATAATTTAACTCCGAGGATGTTAAAGTAGTGAGAAAAATCAAATATAAAAATAAAGGAACTCAAACCATTAGATTTACCTTTAGAAGATAACTACTTTATTATAGAAACTGATGCATCTAAAATAGGTTGGGAGCAGTATTAAAGCAAAAGCCCAACAAATACTCGCCAAAATCTGAGGAAAAATATGTAGGTATGCCTCAGGAAGTTATAAGTTCAAAATGGTAAATAACATAGATAGAGAAATTCTAGCAATTATATATGTACTAAATTCCTTTAGGTTATATTTAGGATTTAAAGAGTTCATAATTCAGACAAACTATGAAGCCATATGTAGATATTATAATCAGATTAATAGTAAAAAGAGTTCAATAAGAAAATGGGTGTTGTTCAAAGATATAATTTCAGAAAATGGATATAAAGTTAGATTTGAACATATAAAGGGAACTGATAATAAATTGCCTGATATATTTTCTCGTTCAATTATTTTGTAGGAATAAAGAAATCAATGCTTTCAAATGGAGTAGAGGCGTATAACTTTGGAGGAGATAATAAATTAAGAATATTTTCTCCTAATACATTCAAATTTAAGCCTAAAGACCATATTGATATCAATGAACTATAAGAATGTATATTAGATAATTTTTGGTATCAATATAATGTGAAGTAGGAAGATAAGGGACATGCTACCAATATTAAATAGTTTGGCGAAATACAAGAAGTTAGCCTAAACCGTTATATGTTATTTTTGAATGACCAAAACCAGAATATATATATATATATATATATATATATATATATATATATATATATATATATATATATATGTCATTCGAGGAGGTTACCTTGGCTAAAATAGATTCAAAGCTTTATCAAACAATTTCCTAGAAAAAATATAGAGATATTGATGATGCAATAAAAAATGCTAGGAAAATATTAGGTCTAAATTATTACATAGAACTAATGCGGAGAATACATGACAAATTATAGAAGTGCCAAGAAAAAAAGTAGTACATACGACACCAATAATAGACCTAAATGAAGATGAGAAGGTAAAGAAGAAATCGACATATAAAGAATGTTTCATGAAAGACATTGACCTATTAGATGGAGAATATATAAATTAGAATATAGAAGAAAAATTTGACAAAATACACCTCAATTAAAATTAGAACTAAAAAATGAGATTATGGAAGAGTTAAAGAAGGATATAGAAAAAAGATTTGAAGAAGTAAAGAATATAATAAACTTGAAATGCCTCTTACAGAAGAGGATGATATGGATATTGTTGGTCATAGGCAAAGATAAATAAGGCTGATTAGTCATGAAGAAGAATATAATATTATGCAAAGATATAAAGGTAAAGGCTATAATTAAAGTGAAGCAAAGTAGCCAGAAGACCAATAATTAAAGTGAAGTGGCCAGAACACCAATTATTGATGCTCTATAGGAGGAAATATAGGAACGACAATAATTTTTCAAGGCCTCGTTACTACTAGGTTTCGCTAAAAAAAGGAGAGGCCTCTCTACTGCAAAGACACACAAGCGAGAGCATCCGACGTAGTAGAAGAGAAAACTCTGCCACCTTTCATCTTCTCCACCCGCAACACCTCTAGTATAAGCTTAGGAGTGAGGTAGAAGCAAGAAAGTCTTTGCTGGTTTGCTACTCTAAACTCCACTAAGTATAGTTCTCCCTAATACTAAGCCTTCAGGATATATTGTGCGAAGGCTTGTAAGCAGTATGGTATTTTAAGGTAATTCCTCTTTGTGTAGAATGTTTGGGGCTCCTAAAAGGGAAAATCATATGTAAATTAATTTGTGGAATAAAGTTGTTTTCTGTGGAAACTCAGACTTTTAATCTTGGTTATTCCAGTTTTATGATACAACTTTAATGCTATGGATCTTAAAGGAGAAACTCTTAGGTGGTTCTTGTTTGGCCAAAGTGATGTGTTAAAAGAACCCAAAGCTTGAGGTAAGTGTTCTCTTCGGATGAAACTGCCTGAGGAGACGATAAAAATTCTATCATAAGACTCTAATAAAAATGATTTAAATGCTGACAGAATGGATTAGCAACTTCACAAACAAAGTAATGAGAAATATGGTGAGTACCGAATAGGATTTTAAAATCATTAACATCTAGTAAGGTAGATTGTTGGTCTCGCCAACCGCTAAAGATCCTAGACATAACTAAAATTATTAAGAGTTACTATTCGGTAATGTTTAATACTATTTCTCACTATGCACAACAACATTCCTCAGCATATATATATATATAATTTATGTACGCGTAATGGTACAAACATGACCTACTAAGGGTGCGTTTGGTAGAGCTCCCAGCTTTAACTTCCCCATGAGAAGCTGAGAAGCACTATCAAACAAGAAAAAATCAATCAGCTTCAGGTAGGAATCCGAGGGAGTGATTCATGTTTTTTGACTTGCGAGCTGGAAGCCAAAAAAATCTGCTCCCCACCTGACTCACAACCTCCCAATTGTGAATCTCTCTACCAAGTTTGTAACTATTTACCCACCACTGCCATCGCTATATAACCTGTGACCCGCCTCTCCACCAGAGAATCTATTCCATAGAGAATCGGGAGCTGGAGTTGAAGAATCGAGGATTAAGAACTTTGCCAAACAAACCCTAAAAGAATAAGTGTATTAGCCCTCAGACTTCGGTTTGTTTGAGGTCCAAAACAAAGCAAATCTCAATGTCCCAGGTTGCATGATTGCACACAAAAAGCTGGTTTGCACCTGACATGTCGCCAACTCAGAATGTTGCTTTTCCATGCTCAATATCTACCTTTCTTTTTGAGGAAAACTAGAACTATATAGTCAATATACGATCCCATCACAAAATATCTTGTTTCCATGGAATTTTTTTTATTCGATTTGCTAACATTCAAATTAAAATAATATCAATTGCTAAATGACCTTATCTTTTTCCCAGTGCTTGTGAAGGTGTATGGTAGGTTATATTGAAATAAGTAACCACTGTTGTTTTCTTCTTGACCGACAATAATGCATATTAATTATGTACAGTGCTAGTACAACCTGTCGCTATTTGGTGACTCTGAGCAGATCTATTTCTTTGGAGCAAACTGTAATGATAAAAAAGTATTGGCCTACTGATCCAAGCTACATATACCGCTTTGTAAGTTACATTTCTCTGATCGTATAATTGCTGATGTCATACTACAATTCCAACCCTTCACTTAGTTATCTACCAATAACATAAAGTCGAGACTTCATCTCTCAAGTCCAAAGTGACAGAGTAGCCATGCATCGACTTTTGGTCAACTTCTTATAATTGTGCCATCTTTGTTGGACAGAATTGCTATCATGATCTGGCAAGTTAGTTGGAAGAATAGCTTGAATCCATTTACGTGGAATGAATGACCAAATTTCTCATCAATTCAATTTGCTCCAATGAAATAGACCTACTCAAAGTGATCAAATAAAATTGATTGACAGTGCTTGCATCATACAAAGATACACACATGTTGGTCTAGGAGCAATTTCAGAAATTTCTTTCAAAACATGTTTTTTTTTAAAAAAAAACAAATGTTCCCCCTACCATATTCCTTTCACCAGTAGGTGAACAAGATACAGCCATTTTACATATTGTATTTCTTTAAATGCTGCAAAACAAATGGAAATAGACCTCAACATATAAATACTTGTAAGCTTTGCTCGGACCTTACGTGAAGTTTAGACCTCAAAGAATCAGTGATGGAGATCTGAGGGCTAATACATGACTTATTCTTTATTTGTAGTTCCTACCCCTTTGGTACAAGCTAGCTGTAGAAAGTGCCCTTTTGGACATGTCTTGAGCCTTTTATCTTGATTCTAGCTGTTCATAGAAACATGCTTAAACATTATATATCAATTTTATGTACGTAATGGTACAAACAGAACATACAAATATGCATTATCCTTCATATTTCGGTCATTGATCCTTTTCGAGGTCCAACCTTCTGATAAGGTCCAAGCAAAGCAAGACACGATGTCCCAGGTTGCGTGAATACACACAAAAAGCTGTTTTGCATCAGATATGTTGCCAACTCAAAATATTGCTCTTCCATGTTTAATATTTAACTTCCAATTAATTTGAGGGAAACAAGAACTATATAGTCAATACATGATCCCATCACGAAATGTCATGTTTCCATGGAAGTTTCTTTAATGAGCAGTGCTTTAATACTTTCCCTTCCAATACAAGTTGCACAAATCTTGAAGCAAGCGAAGGGATAAGTAATCACCGTCTACCATTCATTCATACTTTAATATTTATGCAACTATCAAAAAGAAAAGTATGGAAACACCTCTCTTCTTTAATTGATTTGCTAACATCCAACTTAAACAATATCAATTGCTAAATTACCCTATCGTTTTACCATTGCTGGTGAAGTTTTATGGTAGATTATTTTCAAAGAATCAAGTAACTGCTGTTGATTTTCTTCTTGACTGACATGAATGCATATTATGTGTGCAGTGGTAGTACTACCTGTCGTTATTTGGTGACTCTGAGCAGATCTATTTCTTTGGAGCAAAATGAAATAATAAAAATTTTGGCCTATCAATTCAAGCTACATATACCAGTCCCTAAGTTACGTTTCTGTGTGATCCTATATTTTCTGATATCCACAATTCCTACCTTCACTTAGTTGTCTATCTATAACATGAAGTGGAGACTTATATCTCACAGGACAAAAGCGATAGAGTAGCCATGAATCTACTTTTGGTCAACTTATTATATTTGTAGCATTTTTGTTGGACAGAATTGCTATCATGATCTAGCAAGTTAGAAGAAAAGCATGAAACAGTCTATGTAGAATGATGACCAAATTCCTCATCAAGTCAATTTGCTCCAATGAAATAGACCCACTACTCTGATTTGCTTCATCATGACGCCCCATCCATTGTCGGTTAGGCGCAAGCGGCGATTGATAATATTATCCTTGCCGGTTCTAATTTAAACCGCGGTGATAATATTATCCTTGCCGGTTCTAATTTCAACGGCGAGATAAGAATAGTAAAATTTTGCAGCATACGAATGGAGGCAATATCATTGCGGGTTTAGAGTGAACGGCGGTGATAAGAAGATATCTTTGCCGGTTTATATAAAAAGCGGTAGTGATCTATCATTGCGGTTTTGTTTTTAACCGCGATGATAAGACCATTTTCCTGCGGTTTACTCGAACGGCGGTGATCTTACGAAAATTAGTTAAGATACAGAACATATCAAAGCATAATTAGATAAAAAGCAGAACATATTAAACATGTGTTATTTATCTCTTGCGAGAACATTTGTAGTCCATAATTACATATAGTCATAATTTCAGATACAAAACATATTAAACCCTATATAGAAACTTCGTCATCGTCCTCCTCCTCCTCCTCATGGCGAACTCTTGGGGATGACCGATCGGAGTTGGCGGTGCTCCTCCTCCTCCTCCGAATCCGATTCGGTGGCGGAGTTAGTCTTGCCCTAACGCCGAAGGAGATCGCGCGCATTGTCGTAAATCGTCGTGCCCTCCTCCTCCTGCTCCTCCTCCTCATCGCCTCCTCCTCCTCTTTCTCCTCCTCCTCCTTCTCCTCCTCCTCTGCCTCCTCCTCCTCCTTCTTCTCTGGAAGCGGATCAGTGCTTTGCCCAGTACGTGCGCGCTTCTTGGGTGGGGCCATTCTTGCTGCAATGGTGGATTATATTGTGATTGCCTGCAGTTGATGGATGTCTGCACATTATATAGAGGAGGAATGGGGAAAAACAGCGATTGGCGAGAGAATGGGGAAGCTATAGCAGATTGCCAAAATGGGAAAGAAGCAGCAGTTGGCGAGGAATGGGGAAGAAGCGGCGATCGCGTAGGTGGCGGAGTTGAAGGTTCATATTATCGCTGCGGTTATTAAATTCAACGGCGGTGATAATATTATCCTTACCGGTTATTAAATTTAACCGGCGGTGATAATATTATCAGCTGTCGGTTCTAATTTCAACGGCGATGATAAAACGATATATGTATAAGCGCTTTGCTAAATCATTTAGGCGGAAGCGGCTCCATATCACTGCGGTTTTAGATAGAGAACCGGCGGTGAAAGTATTAGTGTCGGTTCAACGATGTAACGGCGATGATAAAGAGAATTGCTGCGGAAAAGGCAGCCATATCACTGCTGGTTTTGAGATAGAATCGGCGATGATATATTCTGCGGTTCTAGAGAATAAACCGGCGATGATAATATCGCACTATATATACCTGGCTCCCTTTCCCAAGATGTCGAGCGAGAGAGCTCTGTTCTTGCTCGATGGGGTGGAGAGGGGCGAATTTTACTCTCAAATTTGGTCTAATTTGTCATTTTCTAACCGATCTAAGGTTAGGTGTCTTGTTTAGTTGGATATTATGTTATATATTGTTGTAGGTTGTGATCAGAATTATTGATTGCCTAGTCAACACAATTAGATTTGTAATCTTGAGTTTAGATTTGAAATTACCAACTTTTATATGTATAGTGATTGCATTTAATATGTTGATTGAATTTAAATGTGGTAGCACTTCATAATTAACTATTGTTCAATCTAAATACTTAAAATTGTTTCTTTATTTCGTGTATGTTAATTTAATATACGTAAGTAATGTAAATTTGCTAGACGGACCATTATATATAACTAATAGCAACTATTTAATTGATTTTACAATCGAGATTTGGATATAGATTTATATATAACTAATAGCAACTACGTGCAGACCAAGCGTTCATCGATAAACATGAAGGTTGGATCGTAACTTAGTTGTATAATTAAAGATATGCTTTATTTTGTATGAAGGTCAAACTTCAATTTGTAATATAAACATTTTGTACGAAGGACATGCTTCATTTTGTAATGTATGGAGTATTGATTATTATAATCATCCAGAAAAAGTAAATGTCCAATGGATGAAATGGTATATAATTGATGTAAAAAGGCCATGCATAAAAGGATTATGTTCCTCATCCGATACTCCTTGATAAAATATTACTGAAATGAGAGAAGAAGAGACAATAGTACTCAAATTTGTTGGACGGACCATTATATATAACTAATAGCAATTATTTAATTGGTTTTACAATCGAGATTTGGATATAGATTTATAAGTAATGAAAATTTCTACAATAATTAGCACTACGTAACAAATTAAATGTATAAAACAATTTGTGAGCACTTATTGATTCTTGAGATTTTATTTGTTGTAAATATTTGTAGATGGATCGAAGATGGATGTATGAAGCGGACCGTCGTGATAGAAAGTACTTTAGCGGTGTGACTAGTTTTACGGCGAGGCTGGCGTACAAGTCAAATAAGTCGATGGACTATATTTGTTGCCGTGCATCGATTGCAAGAATGAGAAGCAATTTTGAACCTTGAGGCGATCCGTGCACACTTGCTTGAAGGGGTTTCAAGCACGCCTATACCTATTGGACCGAGCATGGTGAAGATGACATTGTGCGTGAAGGGCATCGATTGATGATGAAGACAACGACTTGACGCGGTGGAAAATACTTTCGTCGACACCCAAGAAGAGACATTCATCGATAACCATGAAGATGATCTAGAACGGATGTTGCATGATGGGGAGGAGGACCTCACGAGTGAAAGGGATTTTGGAAGTTTGACGTATGGTAGAGGATTCTACAACACCCTTGTACCCGAGTTGCAAGAGGAGTTCAAAAAGCGCATGTTGTCTTGTGTTGTTGCAATTGAAGGCAAGCAATGGTTGGTCCGACAAGAGTTTCACGAGGCTGTTAGGTTTCTTCGAGATGTCCTTCGAGGGTAGCGTGTTGCGGCAACCCGTACCGAGCCAGCGAGTTGTTTGCCCGTTGGAATTGGAAGTGCAGAAAATATACGCATGTCCAAGCGATTGCATATTGTATCGCAATGAGTTTGCAAATTTGGATGCATGTCCCGTTTGCAAGGCATCTCGGTATAAGCGGTGATAGCGATATCGAGGCGGTGTAAGAAGAAAAGACCGTCAACCAAGGTGGTGTGGTATTTCCTATAATCCTCCGTCTGAAGCATCGTTTTGCGAACAAAGGCATGCTCAATTGCTGCGATGGCATGCCGAGGCGTAAAGGATGGAATGCTTAGACACCTGCGACTCCGCGGTGGAGGAATATCGACGAAAATACAAGAAACACTTTGCATATGATATGAGGAATATAAGGTTGGACTCGATGCGGATGGGATGAACCCTTTCGGCAACATGAGTAGTCGTCATAGCACTTGGCGGTGACTTTATGTATGTACAACCTTCCTCCTTGGCTTTGCATGAAGCGGAAGTACATTATGATGTCGATTCTTGATCCAAGGGCCAAGGCAACTGCAGCGATATTGATGTGTTCCTCAAACCCTTTGGTTGAAGATCTTACGGTATTGTGGAGCAGCGATTATCTGGTATGGGATGAGTCTGAAGAGAGCTTCATGCTACGGGCGTTGTTGTTCGTAACCATCAATGATTACCTGCTCTTGGCAATCTTTGGGCGGACTATAAAAGGATTCAATGGATCGTGCATTGCATGGGTGATCTGAGGCCGGTGGCTGAAATCTTGTCGAAAAATGTGTTACATGCGGCATCGTAGGTTCCTTCATAAGGACCACCGTGTCGCAACAACAAGAGAGCTTTTGACGGTACAAAGGCGCTTCACTCGAAACATCATAGCAACAAAGAGATATTTGCGGCCGTAAGGATATTAAAATTATCCATGGAAAGGGCGGAAGTACATCGGTCCGAGTTCGGTGATCTGACTCCTTTGTGGAAAAAAGAGATCGATGTTTATGGACCTACCTTCTTGGCGGCACTGGATGTTCGACATGCTATCGATGTCATGCATATAGAGAAGAACGTGTGTGACGAGCTTGCTTGGTATTTTACTAGACATACTGGCAAAACAAAAGATACACTCAAAGGCACGGATGGACACGCAAGATATGAAACTCGGGAAGGAGCTGCATCATGAAGACTGGGTCAAGGAAAAAAGTACCTTCCGCAACTTGCTACACTTTAAGCAAGATTGAAAAAATTAGCGTGTGTGAGTGCTTGCGAGTCAAAGTTCCATCGGTTATTACGCCAACCTAAAGAGGCTAGTCTTAATGAAAGACTTGAAATTAGTTGGTATGAAGTCTCATGATTGCCGCGTGATGATGACACAGATGCTTCTGTAGCAATTAGGGGTGTTACGCGGAGAAAGTCACGAGACCCAATTATAAAGTTGTGTTCATTCTTCACGCGATTTCACGAGAAGGTCATCGACCCATTGAAAGCTGGATAAGCTGCGGCAAGGCGTGATCCACACTCTATCCGGCTCGAGATGTGCTTCCCTCCATCCTTCTTGATATTATGGTCCATCTCATTGTTCATATTGTGAAAGAATCTGATTTCTTGGTCTGTGT
Organism: Guadua angustifolia; assembly: GCA_036346375.1. Lineage (NCBI taxonomy): Eukaryota > Viridiplantae > Streptophyta > Magnoliopsida > Poales > Poaceae > Guadua > Guadua angustifolia. The sequence goes on along the minus strand of CM070506.1, from coordinate 18,012,595 downwards.
TTCTACATCGGATGTACCCTTCGAGAGGTTCATGGAGGTTGTGAAGAAATATGTTAAATGTCGACATCGGCGGAAGGTGCATTGCGAAGGTTGGGGCAAGAGGAGGTCATCGAGTTCTGCATCGATTACATGGATCTCAAACCGATTGGTGTGCGTATCTCGCCATGAAGGAGGCTACAAGGAAAGGGACACTAGGTGAAATCGATCCGTACAAATGATCGTACTTCATTCACATAAGCACATTTCTGATTCTGCACCAATCGGTTGTAGCGGCCCGTATGTCGACATGCACAAGAACATGCTACGAAGACAAAACCCATGTAAGTCGAGGTTTGGATCATGAGAAACACGAGAGATAACTTTGGAGATTGGTTGCTTAGATACATGATGCATCATAAGCGAGTGCGCTCAATTGAGAAGCGGCTAAGGACCATCATATACAATTTTGACATTTGAAGGATCTGACATCAATGGGTACACATTTTATCACGAGAGCACAAGATAACAAGAGCACCAACCAAAAGCGGGGTCCGTATAGATGCTTATGGCAACAATGGCAATATGCGAGGCGTACTCACTGATTCATAGAAGAGATTTGGGAGCTTGACTATGGGCCTTTGAAGGTCCCCTCTTTCGGTGCCGATGGGTCGGGCTACCTAGGGCGTGAACATCGACAAATGCGGTATCACTACCGTGGACTTCAAACACGTCGGATCTGAGAGAAGAACCATTTGTACTTGCTAATGCCGTTACACAAATTTTCTTCGTGATGGATCCGGTGACAAGGAAGCATACGTGGTTCTTCAATCAAAAAGAAGGATTGTGGGAGTTGAGAATGTAGTCGACGAGGAAGACTATAACCGGTTTGATGAGCTTCCTCCTTCGGTGAGAACATCGACCTAGGTCTCATGGAAGACACTGAGAGGAAGCTACATACATACGCCGCGATCATAACGAAGGCGGATTGTAACTTAGTTGTGTAATCAAGGATATGCTTTATTTTGTATGAAGGTCAAGCTTTAATTTTTGATATAAACATTTTGTCTGAAGGACATGCTTCAATTTGAAATTTATGGAGTATTGATTATTATAGTCAATCAAAAAGCGATAAATGTCAATGGATGAAGATGACATAGTAAAAGCAAGTTTTATTGATTATTCCTAATTAACAATTTGTATGAGCCCTAAATAGCTCTTATTTGGTTGGGCTAAAGAAATTCCAATGTTTGTATTTGGTTGGGCTAAAACAGGTGTGCCACTTTTCCTTGCCGCGGCAGTATGTGTGCCAATTTTCCTTGCCGTGGCAGTAAGTCCTTGCCACTCTGGCAGCGGAGAGAACATCGATCTTGGGTTGACAAGCGAGCAGAGACACTAATAAAACACATCGATGCCACATCATAATCGCAGCAACGGCGATAATAGCTATATATCACGCGCTACAATAGAACATCACGGGCACTACTATTACAATATCCTGCGGTTCATAAATGGCCGTGATAATATTTATATCCTTAGGGTCATAAGCGCCGTTACTAAAATAATTATTCTTAAGGTTCATTTTTTTAATGAACGGCGATATCAATAATGCGGCGTTATAACCGGCGATGCGTCATTATAAACGGCGATGATATCCTATCCTATGCCGGGTCTATAATAAGCGCAGAATAATATATCCTCACTTGCGGTTCAGATCTTTGAACGGCATTATAATCCTCCCCATATATACATTTCCTCCGCACTTAGCCATTTACGCAATTTGTTTGAGTTCTTCTCTGCGCCTAGCCGCCGTCGACTCTCCCACGGCGGCCCTCCCTCCGTCTTGGCCGCGCCTCCCTGCGGTGCCTCCTCCGTCTTGGTGGCGCCTCTCCGTCTTTGGCGCCTCCCATGCCAAGCCTCCCTCCTGCGGTGCCTCCTTCCTCCGGTGACCCTCCCCAGCATGGTGGTGAGTGATGATGCTAGGGTTCTCGATGTTAGTGCTATGTGATGTTGCTCTGTGATGTTGCCCTGTGATGATGCTACTGTTTTGTGATGATTCTAGGGTTCTCGATGTTATTGCTCTGTGATGTTGCTCTGTGATGATTCTAGGGTTGGCCGATGCTATTGCTCTGTGATGATTCTAGGGTTCTCGATGATATTGACAATTGTTCTGTAAATAAGGCCTTAAGTTGGTAGACTAACATGCATTGACAATCGATGATTCTTGGGTTCTCGATGTTATTGCTCTGTGATGTTGCTCTGTGATGATTCTAGGGTTGGCCGATGCTATTGCTCTATGATGATTTAAGGCCTTATTTACTCAATTAATTGTTTTGCACATCTGTGATGAGATGAAGGTTCTAATCTTCATTCAAACCCAATAATCTGAGAGCAATCGTAATTGGATATGTATGTGTATGTGTTCAGTGACGACCTTATGTACTGACTGGTCCATTATCCTGTCACTAGTTTATTTGCATACCTGATTCATTAGATATATATTATCATTAGGTTCTCAATTAATTACTCTCTTGTGCATTAAAGTATTGAAATATTGTTTATTTTCAATAAGGTAAGGTTGTCACAAATTCATCGTGGTAGCCCAAGAGACAGGGCCCAACTCATATATTTTAGAATATTATTGTATTTGCTCAATAAAAATAATGAACCATTCTTATTCCACACTAATATGATTTTCAAAAAATGAAATAAGGTTATAAATCCACAACTATAATGTTAGTAGTTTATTACACCAAAAAGCGAGCAATCGGTTCCTTGTCAACCAAGCCCGTCACCTCGTCGCCTTCTTCACCCGGTTGTATCGTATGCTCTCTGGCGGCCATGCTTTTGTCCATCGAGCCAGAACTTTCTCTAGCGGTCGGCTTTGATGTCGCCGATGGGCTCTGCAACGGCACACATAGCGATACGTTGCGGCCGTGGTGAGTCCATCGGCGGCATTAGAGTGCCGCCGTTGAAAATCTGTCTGATTGACTAGCACTGCAAAAGCATGGTGAGAAACGATATATGGGTGAAAGCGGATATGTGACGGCTTGGTTGACATGGAACCGCTTTTGCTTTTGGTGTGATGACTACTAACATTCTTGGTGTGGATTTATAACCTTATTTCATTTTTGAAAATCATATTAGTGTGAATAATAATGATTCATTATTTTTATTGAGCAAATAAGTATATATGAATTGTCAATTGTATATGTATCATGTGTAAGTATATGTGATCTGTATAAGTATATGTGAATTGTCAATTGTATATGTATCATGTGTAAGTATATGTGATCAGTATAAGTATATGTGAATTGTCAATCTGTATATGTTCTTTGTTACTGCTCCCTCTGTCACAAAAAGTAGGTTGCCGTAGAATCGATCCATGCGATTAAGATTTTCAAATTTAGACTATTAATATATATATGCGTTCTGAGTATTATCTAACGCATGACAAAATGGTGATTCGCCTTATATATGCACAACATTGATATATCTACGAAGATTCATCTCATGATTTTGTTAATTTAAATTTCTAGAAAGTTTGCACACATGGCCTCTCACAATGGACAAGTCTTGGGATGGCGCCGAGCCCATGGACCAAAGCCGAGAGCGAAGCGACGAGAGTTCCTCAACTCGGAACAAGTCGAGGCAACAAATGTACATGAGGTAAGTCTTTACGAGATTATTTCAGTAGGATATGCTTCCGATGAAATTAGAGCAGAGCCAAGCGACTAATGAAACAATAAAAATGCAGGTCGGACATCTAGTGCACCAAGCGGTGTCATGACGAGGTCCCGGCAAGATGCGCGGGTGAGCGAAGGTGATAGTTGAGCTTAGTGCGATCGGAGAACCAGCTATACCCGAGTCATTGCTTGGGCCATATCGAACGACATGCGGGGTCTGGCTAGAGAGAATGTGCCCATCATCTACAAATCATGGACACGTCGGTAGCGATTCTCCGTCGTATGTTCCCGATGACATCAAGGAAACATTGTGGATGAGTTGACAATAAGTTTCAGTTCCCCGAAGATCAGTTGGAGATTGCCAGGAAACATGCACTCAGCATTATGGGAACTGCATGGAAGAACTAGAAGACAAAGCTGAATAAGGAGTACGTCAAGAAGGATCAAACGCCGGATTTTAATAGATTCCCGAGGTTACAGCAATTTTGGGATGAATTCAAGCAATATAAGATATTTGATGAAGCCCAGGCTATCAGCCAGCGGAACAAGGCAAATTCGGACAAGAACATTTACCCCCATGTGCTAGGCACCGGTGGCTACGTGAAGAAAGTACCCAAGTGGGATGCACGGGAAGAACAGCTAGCACTTGATGGAGTAGAAACTGTGACGTCTCACATGGCCCCAAGATCAAGCATCGGCGCTTGCGAGGAGCTACTGTCGGATGATGGCTGCTTAAGCTTCAGAAGCGAGAAAGACGAGGAAATCTCGAGGAAGATCGCGGATGCCCACTCCGAAGCTATTGAGGGCTCCTTCCTGCCAAGAAGGGAGGACGACGAGCTAACACGCGCCTTGGGTAATAGGGAGCACCCCGATCGCACGAGAGGGTTGGCTTGGTGCGTGGAAAACATCATTCCCAAAGGATGCCTATATGTACAAGCGACCAAAGAAATCCGGACAAAACAGTTGAATGAGCGTTACGAGAAATAGAAGACCGGATGCATAGAAGGGAAGTCGAATTTGAAAAACAGATGAGAGTGATGCGAGAAATGGTAACAAAGGTCTGAGCGAACGTCGGTCACATGAGCGTAGGTCATCATCACATAGCGTAAGTCCCGGGGTTCTCAAAAGCGACCAAGCATCCGCTAACCCTCTGCGAGAGGACTCGGCGTGTAGTTTTCCTGTGGACAAAATCATAGAGCCGACACGCTGCAGTCTGCACCTGCCCGTAGCGAACATTACCATCAAGGTGGCTGAAGGGGTGGCTTGGCCATGCAACGAGGGGCAGATATTGCATAACCGCCCAATTCCTCGGGGATACGCCAGAGTTGCAGTTGACAGCGTGGTTGACAGATACCGCAAAGTAGAGGTTGAGATTGCGGGCGAGGAGGGCAAAGTCTTGGAGAAAGCATAGGCGCATTCATCGCGTGGCATAAGCGGTATATAAAGTTTGCCTCGAAGATGACAACAGCGATGATGTTAACAACGATGACGAGGCGAGTCTCCATCTAGAAACGATCCTCCTCCTCCTCCTCGGCGTCATCGAAGAAAGCTCCTTCTCTGCTCAGCGCCACCCAGAAAAAGTCCTCCTCCGCCGTCACCCAAGAAAAATCCTCTGCTCGGCGCCACAAGACGACCAAAGAGCACCGCGATCTGTACATTCTACGGTCGTGGGGAAAAGTTAAGTCATCTGTGAAGCTAGCCAAAACTCTTAGCAAGAAAGCGACCATATGAAATGACCGACGAAGAAACAAAAAAAAGTAGGCGCCTATGTAGAAGAGCACTTCAAGAAAGCGCCACCACCGCTAAGATTGAAATCGAACACGCTTAAGCAGGATTTCTTCTGGACTTAGCAAAGGTTAAGCAGACAGACGGATAAGCAAGCTCCTCAACCTAGCCAACTATCGGACTACGATCGCATCTCTAGGAAGAAATCTAAAGGAGATGGTGGTAAAGCATTTATTCTTTGGAAGCCAAAGTGGTCTTGAAGGGCGTGAGCACTGTAAAGTGGCCATTAGATTAGCAGGGAAGCTTTTTTGCATCCAAATAAGGAGGTCAAATCGACCACACAATTCGCCGTCTACATGAATGGTACTGCAGTATGTCCAAAAGACACTAAACTTGCTTTCCCAGTCAGATACAAAGATATGGACTTTCACAACAATGACGACTCTTTCTGGGTTGAACACGTGGAACTATATCAGATGTACCAACGAGACGCTCTGGACGTGTCTATATTAAGAATATGGACTCTGTAAGTCTCTTGTATAATTCATGCTGTATATTCACGTACTCTTAAACATAGGGTCTGACTTCCTTTTTTACGTAGAATTGAGACACAGACACTTAGAGCGAACAACAATGAAAAGATAGGATTCCTGGACCCGGGCGTGGTCAACTGCAAACTTATTGAAGATCCAAGAACAACAAATGATGTTGAGGTGTACGTACTCAAGGCGCTGCTAAAGCTACAACACAAGGACTACGTACTTTTACCCTACAACTTCGAGACGTGTTTCACGCCTACTAGTGTCTCATATTTGATGCGCAACACAATGTGACGACTAATTGGCTTCTGCGACTTTCCTTTGGATCGTCCTTGTCTTCATGTTAGGCGAAAGCAACATCAACATCTTGGACTCAATGAGGAAACCGACGGTGAATACCAAGACTTAATAGACTTGCTAATCGGTAACTCTCGGTCGTTGCATTATTGCTCAAATAATCTTCCATCCCATTGCACCTAATTAATTTTAATGACTACTCAAAACCATGAGCAGGTGTACAAACAATCTGCAAGAAGAGCAAACGACATCGTCCATCGTGAAAAATTTCAGAATACACACCGATTTCCCATGCAGAAACAACCCCAAGGAACAATTTATGTGGATACTACGCAATGACACATATCCACGCATTCATCATCGACAATACGGACTACAACGCTAACCGGTATATCGATCATTACATGTTGACCCGTACTTTTCTTTATAAAAACGATGACACTAATTAATGCTTCAATTTCTCACATGACCACGTCAAGCAAGGCACCAAAGACATGCTTTCGACCGGAAATTGATGCCCTTCAAGAGCGAGATAAATTTGGGTTCATAATTCGAGAAATTCTCTACACGAAGGGCGAGTTTTACGACCATTTCTCCATGGCAATAATTAATGAACAATTTAATGCTTCAAAAGTGAATGAACAATGTAATAATTAAATATTACGATGCTTCAATGTATTTCAATTACACTTTAGTGATGCTTGATACTATTGTGCAGCGTATATCGTATGAGAATACATCTCTTGTACAATGTATATACATGCTACAACATATACGCAAAAATATATATGCAAAAAGGTTTAAAAACCCATCCTTTGCCAGCTTTGGATATCAACATGGGACACGAGCTATCCTTTGCCAGTTAACAAGAAAAAAGGCGATGATAGTAGTTATTAGTGCTTGGGATATTGATAACAATTGGGCAGCGATAGTTACTTATCCTTCTTTGGATATTATTTAAAATGTGGCGTTGATAGTTAAATATCACTTGGGTTAAATAAAAACGGCAGTGATAATATGTTATCACTGCCGGTTGAAAAGTGTGAACCGGCAGTGATATTTATTATCACTGCCGGTTCTTAAGTATAAACCGGCAGTGATAGTGATTATCACTTCCGGTTTACATCCGGCAGTGATAGTCCTCGACTATCACTGCCACTTAGGTTGTGCCGGGTCCACATCCGGCAGTGATGCCGATGTGGACCCGGCAGTAATCACATGTTCCGTAGTAGTGACCCACTCAGAGTGATCAAATAATATTGATTGACAGCACTTGCATTTTACAAATGATACACATGCATGTGCTTGTCAAGGAGATATTCAAGCAGCAATTCCACATCATTTCTTCTACCATATTCCTTCACCAGTGGTTGAACAAGATTTAGCCATTTGACAGATTGAGAATTGCTTAATTGTTGCAAATCAAATGGAAAATTGACCCAAAAAAAGAGAAATGCTTGTAAGCATAACATATGACCAATTCTTTTGTTCTGTATAACTGTTGATGGAGTAGCTCATGTATATATGCTGCTGAGCCTATTGAATTAGCACCCCATCCTTGTTAACAATCAGTAATTTTGGATAATTTTGGTTCCTCGTCTTTAACCATCGTTAAGTCCTCTAATAAATGATGTGTATGTGTGTCTGGATCCTCTTCTCAATGATACACAGGGCTTCCATGGAACAAACATTGAGGGTGGAATGAAAGATTCCAAGGTTAAAAACTGAAGGACAAAAGGGGAACTTTTCGTCAAGAATTGAGCCTAAATCAACCAGAAATCAAAGTCAAATCAATTAAAATTATCAAGCAAATGCATCTTTTCCTAGATCTTTGAGGTTTGAGTGCATAATAATATAGACTGACAGATCTAATCAACCACCAGGCTGTAGAAGAACTAAATCCACACACAAAAAAGAGAGAAAATAGAACCAATCATAGATAACTTACCTAGAATTGGTTGTTGGGCATAGACCTATAGTCATGGAGCTATATATTCATAGCCTAAGTTATAGTCCCTTTTAGCATCTAGAAGTTGTATGAGGGATAGCGGTGGTGATGTGGGGAATAGAACTGGTGCACTGGGTGTCACACTAGAAAAAGTCAGATCTGACCATCCCTCCCATCTCTCCGCCGCAGTTGTGAAACAAGGTTTGTGTAGCATCCATGAGTGGAGATTATAAATATCAAGGTGGAGAGAATTAGGGCAACAACAAGGTTGCATATATGGGCTGTGCAACTTGGGCCAAGGGCATTAGAGGAACCAGGAGATGGGCTTGTGGCTACTGTAATGGAGATATCACCGGTTAATAGAAGTACCATAAAAGCTGGCCCATATACTTGAAGATGTATACCGAAACAGATATATTAAATATATATACCAAATTCTTAAACATTAGAAAACGCTGATTCGATATGGACTTCTAAATAGTTCCTAAATTGATTGTCCCATTTAGATGCTTCCAATTTTAGATCCTGTTGTTCGCCCCCCTCCCCTTAATATGCCGGTATTTGGTTGTTCTCGATCGAAGGTTCTGCTGCTTGAGCTCGATATCAAGCTTATGGTATTTCATCATATGGTGCTCTCCCGTGACTTTGTCGGTTGCTGACTTGGCAAATGATGGGCACATAGCTACTACTAGCACTATCAGTCACCTGGAAGGAGTTAACAAGTCAGATTAAAGTATGCCTTGTAAATACTAAATTTATGTCTTATGTCTCATCCTAATTTCCATTAAATATCAGAGCTACCATTTTGTAGATGTGTGTAGTATATGTGTCTATAGGTACACAAGAGAGCAGCTAGAGACGGAATTGACCGTTGTTAGGGCGGTGTGTCCCCACTGTATGCCTTCCTGGAGAATATCGGCCACTAGGTTTTACGGTTTTGCGCATTTGCCATTAAAATCAAGTTAAATGTATATTTACCACTTCAAACGCCACACACGGCCATGCCATGCATTTATTGTTCATTCACTTCTTATAAGAAGGCAACAAGAGGTTGCTACCCATGCAACAAAAATATGTCTTGCTAGAAGATTTGACAAAGACATGCATTGCAACAATAAATTAAAACACTCTGCAACAATTCGAGAAAATGCCCCCAACAAAGCGTACTTATATAGGAGGAGCATATGGGTAGCAGGGAATAGTAGAGCTTATTGGCTGAGGAGGAGGATAAAGCGATGATTCTTCACCGGCACTTGGAGGGGGAACACGCTAGCCTCGTTGCTAGCTAACATCGTCATCCACCCTTGTCGTTGGGTCGGGCTACCTGACTAGGACCCCGTTGATCCTCCTCTCACCTTTCAGCGGATGATCAGCGATAAGGGCAGCAATCACGGAAGATGAGATCTCTGCTTATTCTTGTAGTCCCAGCTATGAAAGCTTCCATGGCTGCTTCATTGGATGGGGAGTGAGAGGGATGGAACAAGTTAATGGGATAAGACAGGAAAAAGCTAGAAACGAGTGTTGGATAAGATAAACATATAGTAAAAGAATGTGGGATGGCTAGGGGAGGGCATCCAATTTTTGCTAGCAAATTTATCCTCTATTACCCCCTTATTTACATTCACCCCAGTGGCGAAGCTAGAGAGAAATAGAAGGGGGTGCGAGCATAAAGGAGTGATGAAAAACATTTACCTAATGAAGAACGTTTGGTTGGGAAAAAAAACATAAACATAGATAAAATACATAATTTGACTTCGAGTTTTTAACATCTTCTGTGATTGAGGCGAGGGGGGTGCAGCATGTTGGGCTGAGGGGGGTTCATATAGGGCCAAAATATGAGGGTAATAACTAAATTTTTTTTTGAGAGGGGTACATCTGCATCCATTACCCATTACTGGGCTTCGCCCCTGATTCACCCACAACACAAATTTATCCTCTATTACTCATGGCTAGTAGTACTGCAGCCGCATCCAAATCCAGGCCATCTATGATTGGTTCTTACTGTAGAGGAGGGGCCACTTGGATAGGCTCAACAATACTCTATATGTAACTGACTCCTATCTTATATATTGTCACACACTTTTTACCAAGAGGTACCAAAATATATATTGACCTAGTACCAAGAGGACGTAAAAGTTTAAAGGGTAGAGGTATCAAAAGGTACAAGAGTTTAAGGGTAATTTGGTAGCATCTTATGATACCTCTAAGGATGGTAAAAGCTCTAATTTTGTAGATGGCACCCTTGTGTTGGTACACCTGAAAAGTAAAAGAACAATTGAAAGCATGATCTTAGAAGCTAGGTACTGCATGCAGAACAAATTATCTAAATCGAAATAGTTTTACTGCTCAAAAATTTTCTTACAGATTTCTCTTCTGTAGAGAGGTTACGCCATTGGTGTGTGTAATCTTATTAATAGCATTACTATTCCACCCGGGATATGTCATATTTATGATTTTGTACTTTTCTTGAATGAAAACTGTATCCATTCGTGGGGTATCTAGGAATACATGAAACAGAGGTGGGCACAATTGCTCTTGTAATACTTCCATTGCCTGCAATGGATGGCCGCTCTGCGGTGGTGATAAGTACATGTTGTTCCGATACATGTGTATGTTCTTAAGTTTATTTGTAGCACAATGGACAAATATATAGGAGCTAGCAATCATCATTTTATTATAAAATCAAGTACGGCTAACCTTACAGGAGAACTTCCTTCAAACCTGTTTCCATTTTGGGGAGCCTGAACTTCGACCTTTTGTTGTTGGTGGACAACTTCTCCCAAGCCTATAACGAGATAATGTTCATACCGCAATGAACATTGCAAACGGAAGTTAGCAAACAGTTTGTGTGGATTGTTTGTTCCAGTTTCTTGTTCATGCCAGCCATCCCGTTCAAGGAAATACATGTTCTCGAAGTGTGTTAACAAAGACAAGTTGTACTTCCACACAGAGTGAGATGCATATGTAACCTTGGATGGGAACCCAAAACTCATCTAGGTGATTCCATGTAGAAGTTCAGTAAGAACCACGTAAAGCAATTAACCCAAACAGTATTCACACGAGCAGCAGAAAGGCTAACATTAAGGTCCTAAGGATGACTTAAAAAAAGGTTGATATTAAGTTCAACTAAATCATACCTTTGGATTGATGCGGATCAGAACTGCATTCCATTCCGGGAACCTGTTAACAAGTCGAACAACAAGCTCCTAGCTAGCAGGCGTAGGCTGCAGGACCTGCTCGGTCTGTCTTCTTAAGGTTCTGCCATTGACGGTGATAGAATCCATTTGTGCGAACTCCTCGAGCAGGTCCCTGTCCTTCCAAAGCTGCTTGAATTCTGCAAACATGTTTGACATTTTGCCAGCGTCATCCTTGCAATCAATCCGGTTGTCAAACAACTTCCTCGTGTAAGAAACCAAAAGGTCTTCGCAAAGATCGAAGACAATAACAAGGCATAGCTGGTTCAGCATCCAAGGCATGCCACGAAGAGCCCGGAGCATGCTGATCAGCACCGGAAACAAGGCCCCCTCTCGACCCTGTTGGAACTCACCAAAAAAAAACACACACACACACACACAAAACGTGTTTTGGTGCCGCACAAATTAACGGAATGCACTTCTGTTGCCTCTTGTCGCGTGCAAGCAGGAGAGATCATGCTGCACGAGAAAATCAAAAAGAAACCGTGCGTATGCAACGTCGAATCTGTCAAAGTTGACTCTGGGGCGTTGAAGAGGTGTGTTCGCCGTCCAAAGTCAACTCTATCGAAGATAAGTACGGAATGCTGAGGAATTATAGTTGTCATTCTAGATGTTTGTGCGTGTGAGAGTTCTTGCAGGTATGTCCAAATTTTCTCGTGGATAAACTCTAATGCGAGTTTGTGTCACCGTCAAATTGTGTTACCGGTGAAAAGACAATTGGAGCTAAGGCACAGGTCGTAATCACCGGCAAGGTGCATCACCGGTGGTATGGCCAACAAGAAGAAGGCGGAACTCTTTGGAGATGCGTTCACCATCTTGTATCAAGTATTTGTTTGGCAACTAATAGTTGAGACCGATTACCTAGATAAGTTAGAGTTGCATTACGAGATTATGGGGGTGATTGATAGAAATAATCTTGTAATAGGAAAGTTTTAGTTTGGAAAGTTTGTAATAAGAAAGTTTAGGATGAGGAGTCCGATTAGGATAAGGAAGTAGAATCCTATTCCGTTAATTAGGACTATAGTTTTGGGTATAAATATAAGGGTAGATTTGAATTTTGTAAGCAAACAAAGCGAGAAGTAATAAAGAGAAAATTATCCCAAAGTTTTTGACGTTTTGTTCCAACAGACCATGCTATGCATGGCCTAATGAAAACATTTTACTGATCTTTCAACGAGATAACTACGATTGATCGATATGACATTGACAATGAGGCTACTTGACAGAGATGATCAAGTCCGTCCTATAATCACTACACCACACCCTTTGTCGTTATCAATTGTGCCCAACATGGTTGACCTTTCTAGCAAGCAATCGAAAATCAAGTAAGAAAGAAATAAGCGCAATTTGAATTAGATAATGGAAGATAAAGTTTTATTGAATAATAGAGAATCCTGAAGTCGTCGTAGTTGGTCTAGTCAACACAAGTACACAACTAATATTTTATGAACAAAAAACAATCTAAACAAACCTAAGTACTAAAAGTGGTGGCCACAAGGGTTATAAGGATGTGGTGACCAAGGAGTTGTCTTAGGGTTGTGTACCAACAGGAGGTGCACACAACATGAGCTTGGACCCGGACACCATTACAAGGCCTAAGTTGGCCCAACAGGTGGCGCAACACCTCTTATTGATAATTGTGACATATAGACAATGAATCTGAAAGTGGGTCTAGATCCGTTGGAAAGGTCTTGTCATAAGCTTTCAATCAAGTACTCGAACACCTCCAACAAACTCTGTATATGAAAGTTATGATCATTTTAAATTAAGACTGTCAGGCTGACTTCGAATTAAACTAGAATTGAAGAAGGGTTGACCTGATCTTGTTGTGGTAGTAGTGTTGCTCCTCTCACCTTGCTTGTTGAGTAGAATAACATCACATAACTTAGGTAGCAACCCCATCCTCAATAGGAAAACTATGAACTCCTAGAAACGAGCTCACCTGATAATTCAACTATCGCACATGTGCCCTCTTCATAGGTCCTTGCCTAGCATCTTATGGAGGAGTGTTGTGTGTATCCAAGGAAATGATGTTCTCACCATCCTCCCTATCTCGAATTAGAGTCGTCCTCGACTTAATCTCATCATCATCTCCTAAATATGGCTTCAAATCTGCAATGTTAAATATAGGACTAACCCCGAAATCTGCTAGCAACTCAAACTTATATGCATTATCATTAATCTTTTCAATAATCTTAAAAGGACCATAAGCTCTAGGCATCACTTAGACTTTCTAAAATATGGAAATCTATATTTTCTTAAATACAACCAAACAAGATCATCAAGTTAAAAAGTTAATTCCTTTCTACTTTTACTACTAGTAACCCTACATTTCTCATTAATGTGCTCTATATTTTTTCTTTTGTAGCCTCATGCAACTTAAGAACAAATTTAGCACATTTCTTAGCATTTAGATTCACCTTCTTCGAATATGGTAAAGGTAACAAATCAATTGGAGTGCGAGGGTTAAATCCATATACTACCTATAAAGGGCTTATCTTTGTGGTTGAATGCAGTGAACGGTTGTAGGCAAACTCCACATAAGGTAGATATTCTTTCCACAAATTTAAGTTTTTCTTCAAAACATCTCTCAATATAGTTGATAATGTGCGATTGATAACTTCAGTTTGTCCATTAGTTTAGAGATAATGTGTGATAGAGAATAGCAACTTAATCCCTAACTTGCCCCATAAGGTCTTCCAAAAGTGGCTTAAGAATTTCACATCTCAATCTGAAACAGCTATGGTTGGCACACCATGTAGTCGAACGATCTCCCTAAAAAATAAATCAACAATATGTATAGCATCATTGCTCTTATGACAAGGAATAAAATATGTCATCTTAGAAAATATATCCACTACTACAAAAATATTATCTCTACCCCTCTTTGTCCTAGGTAATCGTAAAACAAAAATCCATAGAGATATCCTCCCAATGCACACTAGAAACATGAAGAGGTATATATAAACAATGTGGATTCAATCGAGACTTAGCTTTTTGGTATGTAGTGCAGCGAGTAACATAGTGCTCAACATCATGCCTCATCTTTGGTCAATAAAAGTGTTCAACAACGATACCCTCCATCTTCTTGATACCAAAATGTCCCATGAGTCCTCCTTCATATGCCTCCTATAACAATAAAAAACGAACGCGGTGTAAGATCGATGATGCCGACTAGAGAGAGGTGAATAGATAGCTATAAAAATTTCTTCTACAATTAAAATCTCGTCTAAGTACCCTTATGTCAAAACTTAAAAGATAATAGATGTGGAAGCGATAAACTAAAATTTTGACAAATTAAAGCCTAAATCAACTAGGCTCACTAAGTACACTAACTAATTATATCTCTAACAAATATTGCAATCCTAAAGACAAGTAAGCAATTTAATTCTAGAAATACAAATTGAAATAATGTAAATAGAGAATTTCAAGCATACATAAGGAGATACGATACTTTTTACCGTGGTGTTTGGACACTTGTCGGTCTCTCCTAATCCACGTTAAGCCAAGCCCAAACCACTTTGGACCGGCTCCACGAATTGAGCATCTGCCTCGATTCCACTAGTAGTAACTCTTTCCCCCTCGGGGTAGGTGAATTCTAACCTTCACAACTTTGCTGGGCCTTCTCACAATCTCCTTGAGAAGGTTACCGCCCACGACGCCTTCACACGCTGTCTAGGTGTTGGAAAACACCAAAAGTAACAAGTCAAACCCTCTAGTTTGAGCTTCACCTAGTGCAACACATGCACTCCGGTGACCTCCTAAACGCAACACATACACTAGGATCCTCCTCAAGTGCAACACATGCACAAGAGGCTCTCAATCCATTTCCTAATTGTAACACATACAATTAGGGCTTACTCTTAGTTCAAAAACCAAATAGAAGAGAGCAATGCTTGCACAAAACTCCCACCAACCTTTTCCAAGGCCAGCAACCACAAATGCCAGCCCCCAAGGCTCCTTTTATAGCCTCTCCAAGGAAAACTAGCCGTTGGGAGCAAATTTGGAAAAAAAACTCAGCAACTCTAGTGCTACCGCTCAACTGAGCCCGGTAGCATCGGTCACTAGCCCAATGGCTAGAAAACTAGCCATTAGACAACAAACTCAGTGCACCGACCAGTTGGGAGCAGTGCTACCGCTCGGGCAGTAGCAACGACCATAAGCCTGGTAGCACTGTAATATTGCGAAACCTCGCCCCAAAATTTTTGTGCCATCAGTCGGGTGAGCTGGGCCGTTTGGCAGGTGATCTCGGAGGAGGTTGGCCATCTGGAGGGGTTAGGATTAAGGTTTTAGGTTTTGGGAGGGGTATTTTCGGAAATTCCTCTCTCCACCTACTTTTCTTAACCTCATCTCTCTCTCTTCCAAATGAGTGGCTGGCAATGATTCTTGCTCATGCCGATATTTCTCCAAGTAGCAGCAGGCGCCTCCACTTTTCTCTCCTCTAGTCGACTGCTTCCAGGGGGACTGGCGCCATTCCTTCCTCTCTGTCGGGCTTCTGCCGAAGTGTTGCCAACCAGCTGAAGCTCCTTCGGTCTTTGCTTTGTCTTGCGAATCCCCCTTAGCAGCAAGACACCCGGCCAGCATCAGCGGCAAGAAGCAGCGATTGCGGCAAAGAAGCCGGGCGCCCGATCCGCGCCCTCCACGAGTTCCTCCTGCTGGCGCCCAGTCTTGCGCCCTCCCCTGGAGTTCCTCCTGCTGGCGCCCCCTCCTGCGCCCTCCCCTGGACTCCCTCCTGGCCGGCAAAGCAGAAAGAAATGGCAGCATCGGCTGAGCAATAGCCGGCCCGGAATGACAGCCCTCCTCCGGCCAGCACCTCCCTCATCTCCCTCCTTCCTCCATGGCAATAGTTTTGAGGTATAAATTTGGGGGGGCATAGCTTGCCTACATGGTGTTTGATGAAATGCCTAGCTAGGGTTTCTTGGGAATGAAATGACTTTTGCATGCACTTTGTTGTTTGAGGTGTGCATGTTGAAAATTCTATGTTTATTAAGCGAGAGTGGATTTAGATATAGAGGTTGCGTCTTTGGACTTCGTGATTTAGTGAAGCATGTTTACTAGCAAGAGTTGCATATTGTCTAATATGTATGTGTTTGTTTAAGTATCGGCAATCTAGCATAATATGATCATAATGCTTGTTATTGTTTAGTTGATGATTATACATGATTAAGGGCTAAGGCAACTGCATGTTAGAGTCAATATGTTGTAATCATGATTTATCTGCTTGCGATCAAAAAATAATAATAGAGAGTGGTGCTTAATCTTGTATGACATGCTATACTTGGTAATAGTAGTGGACCCACTATTATGTAGGTCATGCAATGTTGATACCTTAATATCCCTCTTCCTATCGCGGTATGCTCAAGAGACTACATTGATCATTTTATTGTGATATAGAATCATATACTTAGGGCATTATGTGTGCAAAAGAGTTGTTTTCTTTTGTCGCTTGTTTCGAGTGTGCATAAAGTTGAGTTGGATGATTATTGTCTAATTGCAGAGAAGGTTCTGTCGGGAGTGACCTCAACCGTATGCCACTCCATTCTTCAACGGTAAAAGGCAAGTGCATTCCCTAGATCATGACTAGGAGGACTTATTTGATTGACTGCTTCTAGCGCACTTAATTGTCGATGAATACGCAAGAGACATTGCTTATGGTGATTAACAGGTAAAAGGAGTGGGTGCAAGTATATCGTGTAATGGAGCGGGGTTGTGTATTCATATGTGATGCTCTCTAATCTAATGGTTGCTCTGCTAAGTAGACGAACCTTAATTGAAAATGGGTTTTGAGTAAGGTTGATTATAGTAAGTATATTGTTCGAGTGAGTTAAGAATTACTTATTGCCATTTGATTATGAACATACTATTGTATATTAGTTTGTTTTATTAATGGCTAAGCATACGATCCCAAATTGAGAGAGAGCTGTTAGCGTGTTCTCCCATTATTAAGGTTTAAATGATTAAGTCATTTCTAGAGTTAGTATATTTGAGAAATTTCTTCGTACTATTAACTTATGCGATATGTTGCGCTGGTTTTATTCATGAGTTTGATTAGACTAGTACGAATGGTCATATATGGATATGAGGAGGGTGGATGAAAGTTAGCAACTGGAAAGTGAGTCTAAATTTGCAAGTGTATTGTGGGGAGCGTGGCTCGGTGACCTTATGATTGAAATTGTATGACAGAAGCACTGTAATGGGTTGCCATGTCTTATTGTTGAATCGGATTAATCTAGTATCATTTGGCAAGTCATGAATGTGAGAATTGGCTAGGTTTATGTGAGTGGTTATGGCTATGTTAGTGAGTGGCAATGATTGAAGGGTTGCATTTCATTCTTGTAAATTGCATTGTGCATTCATGATGGAAGAGGCGACCCATTCTGATGGGGACCTCTGTGCTCACATGTAGTGGGCACGAAAGTCCTACCTCGTAGTCCCATATACGTGGTTGTATGGGAGCGAGTCAGTAAGAGTAGGCACCCTCCACCACGGGGTGGAAGGGAAATGAGACCCATACCGACGGGTGTGCACTCGGCCATACCGGTATGTGCTAAAAGAGGAGATGAGCATGCATGATGCATCATATGCATGGAAAATGTGCAATCTGCATTGCATTGTCAATGATGGATCATGTTTTATGAGTTGATTATGATGTATGGCTATGAGACTCTTCTTTTGTATGGCATATTTGCATCTGCATTGCATTATAAAGATGATTTTGAGTTAAATGGAAAGGTGTTGAGTTGGATCGAGTCGTGGCCTCATCCAAAAAGATTAAAGAGATATGTGTCGGGGTTTAGTAATGAAGTGAAACAGGTGAGCATGCATAATGCATTACATGATTGTAGAAGTGTGATTGATTATTCAGATTCTGTGTTCTCATGTCTGTGTGATGTATGATTCACATTTTGTATTTCCATGTTTGTGTGATGGATTATTCATATTTTGTATTTCCATGTTTGTGTGATGGATTATTTATATTATGTATTTTCATGTCTGTATGATGGATTGTGCATATTCTGTATTTTCATGTCTGTGTGATGGATTGTGCATATTCTGTACTTTCATGTTTGGTTGCAAGATATGATTTATGTTTTTAGGATATATGATACGCTTCTTTGTCGTGGAGTTGTGAACTCCGTCAAAGACGAGCGCGGGGCTGGTTTGGAGAGTTACTTTTGACACTTCTGTTTTATCCACTTGCTGTTCTTATGTAAGAATGGTTATATGCTCTTGAGTAGGAAAATGCGATTGGCTATGAAATTATTCTTTGATGTACTTCGCTGAGTTATCGACTCACGCTTGTTGTTTGTATTGTTGCAGGTACCTTGAACCGGCATGCATTGGTGGGGGGTAGTAGCACAATCACATTTGCATCACCACCGTTCCTTCATGTTGGTTTATAGTTATGTTATTACTAGCTCGAGAAAATTCTGATAAAAAGTTGTTTGCGATTATGTTTAATGAGTTCCTGTTCTGTAATAATTATGTGGTGGGGTTGATTAATTTCTATTGGATGTGTGATTGGTTAACTAAGGACCTGCTAGAATGATATCATACTGCTTATGTTTCTGTCTGCTGAGTGGATGTCCCTATTTCTAGAGAGATCATGCCGAAATTTTGTAAAATATTTCGGGGGCTTAATTTTAAGCCGGTATTAGGAGTTTAGAAGGTTGGTAGCATCCGGGGCGCGTTTGGCGTCGGGGTGTTACAAGCACTGGCCCCGAGGTGACTGCAAAAACACCCCTTCTGGAATTCACACCGGCCGGAGGGGCGGTAGCACCAGACCACTCATGCTACCGGCCAAACTTGCAGGTAGCACCGGCCGAGCGGTGCTACTAGCCCCCTATGGGCGGTAGGACTAGCCTTCCAGAGCAAAGTTTGATTTTACATAGAAATCTTTTCTTTTCAAATCGAACACCAATAATGATTGATTCTTTAAGCCATGTGATGATCAACATATGATTAAACAATTTGCAAAACACATTTGCAAACCCAATTCACATTCTCCAAAGAATCACATTAAACACAACTTATTTGCAAAGCACATTTGCAAATAAATCGAGACCGATGAGATCAATCCTCTAGCCATATAAGCATCAACACATGATCCCGACACCTTGCAAAACACATTTGCAAATGCCAACACATGCTCTAGGATCGAAATCCATAACTTCCAACTTACTTGCAAAACACATTTGCAAATAACAAATCCATTTGATTTAACATCAAATCTTGAGCATAAGATGATCAAAACATGATCAAGTTAATTTGTAAAACACATTTGCAAACCCTATCCACATGCTATAAGATATGATGCAATTTAAACCACATTTTTCAATCACAAAGCATTTAACTCAAATGCATGAGCTCTCTATTTGCAACACATGCAAATCTCTAGCACCATGCAAACAACACATAAACCAAATTGCATGAGCTATCTCCCTTTTTGCAACACATGCAAATCCATAGCTCCATACAAAATCCAAATCAATTAAGATTCGATAAGAAGCAAGCATGAGCTCCCTTATTTGTAATACATGAAAATACTCTGCTCATGCAAAATCCAAATAAGAGAGTGAGCTAGAGTGAACCAGATTAAGTTCATCAACACATGATGAAACTCAAGCTAAATGACTCAACCCCTCTTAACAGTACGACACCTAACTAGCAACCTAGTCTCTCATCCAAACACCAAGACATGTAAAAGATTAGGAATATATTCTTAGCCCTAACTAGTTATACCTTTGCCTCTTGTAACCACTTGGAGCTTTCATGATGACCGATAATCTTCGCTCCAAGTCAGGTCCTTTCTTCTTGTTCATCAACACATGATGAACCTTCTCTTGCTTCACTTCACTTCGGGATTCACCCTTGAAGTTCAGCAACACATGATAACTTCTTTTTCCTGATTCCTCATTTTCTTGGACTCAACCTATTTCACAACTCATGTAAGACTGTTATCCAACAAACACGGTTGCCTCAATCATCAATTTGCACTCCATTAACACATAATGAATGTCCAAGATCAATTGAGGACAACCCAAATCAATTTGAATGATTAATTGTGTCTTGAGTACTTTGATGCAACTAATGCTTCATTATACTCAAGAACTTTTTATTTGCCCTTAATCAACAAAGAATACCATCAACACATGATGAAGCGTTCTTTAATTGATTGAAGGACAACTGAACTCAATTTAAATTTCATTTAAATTGATATGAGTATATATAACTACACAAGTTTCATATACTCATTTTGATGAAATCTCAAAGTAATGATCCAACATATTGGAGTGATGGAAAGGGATCAATACTCTTGAGACCATCAACTATAGAATAAGCTCAATTGCATATGTGCATATAAATAATTGAACATTAGAATCAATATGCATATAATCTATCTTAGATAGTATTTGAGTTTATCCTATATTAACATGAGTATACTATAACTACACAAGTTACATATACTCAAAGGATTATTTCAAAGTCTTGCTCTTATATGTTGTTTGGCAAGAGGACTTGGATCAATACTATTGAAACATCATGTTAAATTGTGAAATCCCCCTAGATGTGTGCATTCATATAATATATGGAATTGAAAATATAATGCACATCTTTAATGTATAAGCAATGGAAGATTTCATCATTTAACTTGAATCCTAAGTATGCATTAAGATAATGGAATGAATACGAGTGCATACCTTGAGTTTTTCATTTTCCATCCAATTTTGAGACTAACAGGAATAAATCTCAGTAAATAAGTTAGTTTCATAATGATTAGATTTGTCATTAATCAAAGATTAAGCATTAAGCTCAAACCAATCACCAAAACTAATAAAGCTTGAACTTACACGCAATAGTTGGAATATATAGATTGTTAGCTCTAAACAAGAACCCTTAATTTAAAACAAATTTGTTCTAGCATCTTCCATCTTTACAATTGGACACAGCTTTAATTCATCACCAGATACATATAAATCTTTTATTGTCTCTAAGTCCAAAATTCTACAATCAAGTTAAGACAACAAAGTATACCATCTAGACAAAGCATTAGCAATCACATTTTCTTTCCCTTTCTTGTGTTTTATAACATAAGGAAAAGATTTAATGAATTCAACCCAAAGAGCATGTCTAGGTTCAGTTTACCTTGACTTATAATATATTTAAGTGATTCATGTTCAGAATGAATAACAAATTCTTTGAGCCATAAATAATATTGCCAAGTTCCAAGCACACGCATAAGGGCATATAATGCCAAGTTGCAAGCACACGCACAAGGGCATATAAGTCTTTACCATAAGTTGAACAATTCAAACTTAGCCCATTCAATTTCTCACTAAAGTAAGCAACAGGTTTATCTTCTTGAAGTAATGAACCATCAATTCTAATTCCACCAGCATCACACTTAAGTTCAAAAGTCTTACTGAAATCAGGAAGTTGGAGTAATGATGCATTTGTGAACTTTTCAAGAAGGTTGAAAGCTTTTTTTGTGTTTGTCCCTGTTTGAAGAGAAACCTTTTTTGTTAATTCATTAAGTGGTGCAGCAATGGTGCTAAAATCCTTCACACAACGACGATAGAATCCAGTGAGTCCATGAAAGCTTCGCACTTGTGTCACCATTTGTGGTATCGACCAACTCTTTATAGCTTCAATCTTGGATTCACCTACCTCAATTCCCCTTTGTCAAGTAAGGATTGTACTTGACACTGAATTTCATTGGTCTCTTGTGGATTTGTCTTATGTGGTGCACGGTTTGGCAAAGAAGCTCCTAGGATTAAGTCAATTTCACGTTCAATTCCTCTAACAGGTGGAAGCACTGAGGGTATTTTAGATGGAAACTGTAATGCCCCAATTTTTACATTTCTTGAATTTAAGTTGCATTTTATGCTTTTATAAATTTTATGGATTTAATTTAATTTATTTTTCATTTATTTAATTAAGGCTCTTGTCATCTTTTATTTATTTGTTGAAAAAGTTTTAATAATATTTTTTTGGAAATATTTTATTTGAGTTCCAAATGCCTTAAAATGTTTTGGAATTTTTCTAGAATTTGTCCGATATTCTTGCTATTTATTTGGGCTTTATTTATTTTGCTAATTTATTTTTATTTGAATTTTTTTTTAAATGCGTGAATAGTATTTGGTCCGAGACCTGTCAGTTTGGCCCATTTCCCTCACACCACTAGCCTAGTTAGCTGGCCCATCTCCTGCGTGTTAGCCCACGTGGCTAAAACCCTAATCGTCATGACCGTTGGATTTTGATCCAATGGCCAGGATCTCCTCGTGCCGTCATTCGCTAGCAGTTGCTTGATCAGATCTACGTGGATGCCCCTGATTGTGCCACATCAGCTTCACCGGATCTCTCTGAATCCACTGTGCCACCGTAATCACGTAGGACTCGGAATTGGTTTCCGTGTCGTATCCACTCGTCGACCCTGCTATTTAATTTTTTGTGCTTGCGCACTATGTAGCCCACCACGAGCCGCATCTGTTGCCCTAGCACACACCTACTGAAAAGTCGTCTGGTGCCTATGTGTAACATACCTAAATTTGGATTTTGTTTAATTTAATGATTTATTTGAATTTTTGAGAATATTCAGAATTTATTTGGAATTAATTGGATTTTTGGAAATAGACTTTTCTTTGGAAATTAATTTAATAATGAAAAGTTTTAATAAAATACAAATGAAAATATTTTATTTGAGTTCAAAATGTCTTAAAATATTTTCTGGAATTTTTCTAGAATTTTTCTGATATTTTAAGTGCTTCAAATAATTTAAATGAATATCGAATTAATTTTATTCGAAATCGTGGAAAATCCAATGAACGAAAGAAGGCGAGCCCATTCATGTCTGCGCTACCGACGAAACCCTAAAGGCGCCGGATCTCGGACGCTCGATCCGCGATCGCGACGGTTGTCAATTGCGCGTCGTTGCGCCACTTTGTCTTGCGTTGGATCGCCACGTGTACGCACGGATTTGCGCCGCGTCGTTTCGTTTCGCCTCCCGGTAACGCCACCACCGCCGCCGCTGCCGATGGAAACCGCAGCATTAATGCGACGTTTGAGCTCGCCTTCCGAGGCTATAAAGCCGGCCGATGACCTTGCGGGAAAGCTCTTCACCGTGCGCACCCGTAGCCCTAACCACACCATCTCTCTCGCCGCCATTTAGCCGCACGACCTCGCCGTAGTTCCGAGACTCTCCGCCGTTGTTTACGTCGCCGTTGGTGACTCTTCGCCGTTGCGATGACCACCGGAGTAACACCCGCGACGAGCCGCACCCGTGAGACCAAACAGTGTCGCCGAAGCAGCACCGGAGCGCCCACACCGCCGTTGTCTTCTTCCTCTCCGGCCGCCTCTTCTCGCCGCGCCTTCGCCGAGACTCGGAGCTTCGACAGCCATCCGATCTTCGTCGAACGCCTCCGATTCACCCACGTCTTCCTTCAAACAGTGAGTCTCATCTATTAACCTTAGTCGTAGATTTAAGGATGAATGGTTAGGATAGTGCCACGTGTTCGTGAAGCGGATCGCCCACGGTGCTCATAATCGAGTAAATGTTAGCCGTTAGATCTTAGATATGCGGCCAGATCTAGCCACGTAGTCACAGTAACAGTGAACTTCATCTTCAATTGTTAGCCATTAGATCTTGATCATGTGATTGTGGTGTAGCCACGTAGTTCATTTATCCATAGTCATTGGATCCGTGTTAATAGCGTAAGAACTGAATAGATCTTGACCGTTGGATCCTATTTGTGCGGTTCTGATGCGCCCACGCGTCGTGCACCGAGGCAGCCACGTCGCTGGTTGAGGTGCGCGAATTAGATTCAATCTAGACCGTTGATATATGAATGTACGGTAGAGATTCCCGCAAGACCGCAAATCCGTGTTGACGCTGTGTCGCGCGGAATCAAGCGCGTCTTTGCCGTTCTTTGTCGACGTCGCCGATTCACTGTTAGCCATTCGATTTTGATCCGATGGTCATGGTTAAGCCACGTGTCAGCACCGCAGTAGCGATCCGAAGTGTCGGTGCAATCTCCACCGTTGATTTTATCACACGGTTCAGATTGAGACGCGTGGCCAGCGCACGAATCTTGGCATTTGACCGAGTCAGCTGTGTCGTTATTCAATTTAATTTCCACCGTTAGATCTTGATCCAGTGGTTGACATCGTGCCACGTGTCCGCACCGGAGTAACCGAACCGAAGTGTCGGGATTTGATCTAGCCGTTCATTTTAGATCGGACGGTTGAGATTAAATCAACCTCTTGCTGATAGTTAAATCGCCGTGTCACGACCAGATCATGCCACGTGTCATGGCGACGCCGAAGGACGTCATCGGGGCCCACTTGTCGATCTTGGCACAATGGTTGTCGACGTTGATGGACGTCATGCTGACGTCATAATTCCAATTTTCTTTAATAAATATATTCGGCCGAAAATGTTTTCGGTGCTGACGTCATAAATAGTGATGCTGACGTCATAAATTCCGAATTTTTCGT
Source organism: Guadua angustifolia (assembly GCA_036346375.1). NCBI lineage: Eukaryota > Viridiplantae > Streptophyta > Magnoliopsida > Poales > Poaceae > Guadua > Guadua angustifolia. Next base: position 17,987,736 of record CM070506.1, on the reverse strand, counting down.
ATAAAAATAAATGAAGAAATTCGATTTATTCTTTTTGATTTATTTTAAAACTTCAAATGGTTATAACTTTTGCGTTTTAACTCCGATTTGAGTGATTCCAATTTCTAAAAATTTGTAAAATCAAGATCTATTTATAACTGAATTTTGTGGAATTTTTAGAATTGAGTTTGCTCTCTAGAAAATATATTTATTGTGTGAACATATGATTTGCGTAGACGTTGATTTGCCGGAGACTCACGAGGGGGAATTCTTAGAGCAAGATCAAGCTTTGAGTCAGGATCAGCAACTTTTTGAAGGCAAGTTATGCTTTGACCATGTTGCTCCTAAATTTTGAAAATATATTTTGTTTCAAACTATGCATGCTAATTCAACTAAAAATAGATTTAAATATTCTGGGTGAATTAGCTAATCAACCTAATTGTTACTGCCACCTTGTTATTAATATTTGTATGCCATGACTCCTTCGTTAACCTAAGTGGACAATACTAGTTGGTTGTAATGATATGCCAACACGGGAGGCTAGACCGTGAATAGTTGCTTAGCCATGCTTATAACGTGAACAATTCTGTTTGGATCACAAAAGCAATAATGACTAAAGAATAGTGAATGCATTTTGATAAAAAGTGGAATGATGCTGGTATTGATACTGGAATCTAGAGACCTGTGTGGTTCTACATTAAGGGTGATTACGGGCATGTGTTGCACCGTTAAACTACTTGGGATGGAAATTGATTTAGACTGGGGCAAGTGGACCGAGGCTTTGTGCTAGGTGGGCCTGTGTGGCAACTGGGGGTGGGTTGAGTGTTGTGAGGGCTATGTGCCAAATTTTGAGAGAATGATGCCTTGCCTTGGTCAGTTAAGGACCTTACCTTGCAAGCCTTTGACCTGAGTCTCTCGTACAACCACATGTCTGAATGGGAAGACCTAGTTTAGTAGGATTCTGATGTCTTACCTTTGATACCTCGGGGTGGCAGTTGCACGGGGGTAACTGTACGAGGGAGCGTGCCTGTGCTACGGCTTGGTACCCTATGCAACGTCGTTTGTCGGCCCTATACTTCGGCTCTGTGTGAGGGAAGTGATAGTGGAGGCAACACGGAGAGGTTCTTAGGTTAAGATAGAAGTCTCTGAAAAACTTTGTTACGGTTAATCGCCTTTGTGGTGTGCGACTGTATCTTGTGGGTAAAGTGTACAACCTCTGCAGAGTGTCAAAACTGTTCGAATAGCCGAGTCCACGGTACTGGACAATGCTCGGGGATTACAGTCAAGGGGTAGTGTTTGAAAATAAAATGGGGTGGAAGGCTATGTGCCAAAGTAAATGATGAATGTTGATTAGGGACTGTGTGTCCAAAACAATGTGGAAACAAATTGAGAAATATAATGGTTATACGGTTTTGATGCTTTGAATTTAAATAAATGGTAGTTTAAAATATTGATGCAAAAGCAAAATAACCAGGAAAGCCACTTCTTTGAATAAGCCATGCATGTAGTAATAGAACTGCATTCTGTGCATGACTTGTTGAGTACGGTGTGTACTCACCCTTGCAGACAAACTTACGAGAAGAAGAGATTACGCCTGCCTATGAAGAGGAGTTCGTTGAAGAGCCGGAGAACTAGGGAAGCAAGCCTCGGTCAGGGCGCCTGTGATGAAGATGGATCACTACGATGTTATTTACCATTCCGCTGTTGAACCATATTACTTTGATTATTGTAAGCCCTGTGTGGCAGATTATTGTAAGGGACCATAAGGTCACACAACTCGTTTATATACATGTTTGCAGTATTTATTTAATATTCCGCTGTGTATGATGTGATATTATACCCTGTTTAGCCTATGTGCACTAGCGCGATCCTGGACTAGTGCTGAATACACAGAGTGTCCGGATTTGCAAATTTGGGGCACGACAGAGGTGGTATCAGAGCATACTGACTGTAGGACTTGCCCCTAGGTAGTCTGATCGGGATAGATAAAACTAATTTGTAAAAGATTAAAATTGCACAAGATTATGAATGGAATCTTGACCAATCTTTTTCTTCTTACTTCGTAACTTATGCTGCAATTTTCTGTTATTACCTTATGATTTTAAAAACTAGTCCTAACTAGGTGTATTTTGGTAGATGAGGAGGATTCACACCTTTGGAGAGCGCACTGGTCGCTTCGCCGCTGAGCTGTGGTATCTGCTGCAGTTTCTTGAGGGCTTTGTCCGGCCGATCTACCGAGGAACCTCGTTGGTTCGGGCAGGACTGGACGTCGCCTGGGACGTGAAGGTCACTGTCTACGCACGAGACAGGGGGAGGGCGAGTCGTCCTGTCCACGTCAGCTGCAGGAGGTCTACGTTCGAGGCTGGCATTCAGGAGACCGCACGCCTCGCGATGCGGCAGATCACCCGCACCTACTCCGCCGAGCTTGAGGGCACTGTCTTCCGCCACCATCCGCGCAGGCACAATCGTTTCGACAGAGACCCGATCGACGACGATGACGCTACGATCACCCACTTGGTGAGATACACCATCGCCCAGGAGGAGACCTTGGACGAGACAGTCCAGGAGCTGCAGAGGGCTCGTGACGAGATCACGGAGGTCAGGGCCCAGCTGTGGGAGGCTACTGAGGGCCTGGGTATCTACATACGGAGGGTGCACGAGCTGGAGGAGGCACTGGAGGGACCGGAGTCAGAGCCGGAGCTTGAGCTGCACGATCCCGACCCTGAGGAGCCCGAGCTCGGCAGGAGGCACCGGTCACGGGTGATGCAGAGCCACCAAAGACTGAGCGGAGCAGCCCCGGCCAGTGAGTCGGTGGGCTCCTTTGTTCCGCCAAAGAATGGGGCACCAGGATCGATTCGCCCCTATGCCGCCAAGACCCACCGCAGCACTACCGAGGACCGTGAGCTGGATGGCTTGATGATTGAGTGTTTCATTTCCTTCTCAGAGTCGACTCCTGTGTTGAGTCAAGATATTTCGAGTCAGTCGTACCGAGTCCGTCCTTAGAACGTGTTATTTTGTTTTGAACTATATGAGCTGTTATGGTTGGTGGTTGAACAATTTTTATGGTTGCTTGATGCATGATAGGGATGTGTCGCAATGCTGTAGGCATTTATGAGCGACCATATCCTTATAATAATAAAGTTGTGTGCTTTTGTTTAAGTCAAAACTTCTTCTCGCATAAGTATCTTGTGTACTTGTCTGTTCTATTTCTTCCTTCCCTATAAACATTATTGTTCTTCAGATGGTGAATACTCGTGGAAACCGAGGAGCAGGAGGAAGCGGATCACAGCAGGATGGAAACCAAGGCAATGCACAGAATCCTCAACCAGCACCACCTGTGGATATGGGAAACTTAGGAGCATTCCTGACCGCCCACACCCAACTCATGCGACGATGATGCAACAGATGCAAGATTTGCGAATTAGGGTCTGACTAACAATAACAACCAAGCCATGCATCATGGACATCAGTCTAGGTTGTCTGATTTTATGAGGACTAGACCCCCAACCTTCTCTGGAAATGTCAACCCCATAGAAGCAGATGACTGGCTACGGACCATTCAAAGAAAGCTGCACATAATTCAATGTGTTGGCAATGAGAGTGTCCTGTACGCCTCTCATCAGTTGGAAGGGACAGCTGCAGAATGGTGGGAGAACTATTGCGCATCCCATGAGCATCCTCAGGAAATCACCTGGGATGAGTTCACTATAGCCTTCCGCCAGTACCATGTGCCGGAAGGGATGATGGAGCTTAAGAAGGAGGAGTTTCGATCCTTGAAGCAGGGAGGCCAATCAGTGGCCGATTATCTCAACAAGTTTACTCAATTGGCTCGTTATGCACCAGAGGACGTAGCCACGGACAAGGCTAGGCAGTCCCGGTTCATGAAGGGACTCAACTCTGGACTTCAGGTGGGACTGATCACCCACACATTTTCGGATTTCTAGGAGTTGGTCAACAAGGCCTTAATTCTGGAAGATAAACATAAAGAGCTAGATGACAACCGCAAGCATCGTTTGGTACAACAAGGAGGATGCCAAGGACAAAAGAGACCGAGGATGGTACCTCAACAGTTCACCCGATTTCAGCCAGGGAGCAGTGCAAGAGCACCACTACCTGTACAACGACCTACTGGTCAGAATCCACAAACACCGCAAGAAGCGAGCAAATACCAAGCGGTAGGAAATCCGTCAATGGCGGGAAGGCGTTGCTACAATCAGCAACGAGATGGGGCACTTCGCCAACACTGTCCCAAGAAGGAGAAGTTCCCCTGTCCGTTTCAATTTGGGTAACTGCGCCGCAAGAACACCCGCTCAAGGAGGAAGTCGAGTACCTGCTCAAGCTAGATCCACGCCACAATCAGCTGTGCGAGGAAGGGTCAACCACATCATGGCGGATGAAGTTCAGAACGCCACGGATGTCGTACTTGGTAAGTTTCTAGTTAATTCAGTACCAGCTACTATTCTGTTTGATTCAGGAGCTTCTCATTCATTCATTTCTCAAGTATTTGTTGTGCAAAATGATTTGGATGTGGTTAATCTAAAGAGTATGCTTATAGTTCAAACCCCTGGATCAGAACTCCGAGCTAAAGTAGGATGTTCTGGGGTAAAATTAAAAATAAATGGAATAGAGTTCCTGGTGAACCTAATCATATTAGATACTCAGACCATAGATGTGATTTTGGAAATGGATTGGTTATCCAAGAACAAGGCAGTGCTAGATTGTGGACAAAGAGTAGTAACAGTGGAGAGCCCAAATGGCAAGAAGGTGGAGATTCAAGCAGTTACTGTTCAGGATAGTCAATTAATGATTAACAGTGTGAAAGCTGTTGAAATGAAAGATGTGTTGGTAGTGAATGAATACCCGGATGTGTTTCCCGAGGATTTACCCGGAATGCCACCAGACAGAGATATAGAGTTTGTAATTGAGTTAGTACCCGGAACAGCTCCAATAGCCAAGAGACCCTATAGGATGTCTATCGAGGAATTGGTGGAAATGAAGAAGCACATGATTCCAAGTATTCAATACACCCCGGAAGTGCTAAGATGTATCAGGATTTAAAAGAAAGATTTTGGTGGCCAAATATGAAGAAAGAAGTAGCTGAGCATGTAGCATTATGCGATGTATGCCAAAAAGTCAAAGCCATGCATCAGAGACCAGCAGGACTGCTACAACCACTAAAGATACCAGAATGGAAATGGGAGGAAATCGGGATGGACTTCATCATCGGTTTGCCAAGGACTCAAGGTGGATATGATTCCATATGGGTCATAGTGGATCGGTTAACAAAGGTTGCACATTTCATACCTGTAAAAACAACTTATTCTGGAGATAAGTTTGCGGAACTGTACATGGCAAGAATTGTGTGTTTGCACGGTGTATCTAAGAAGATAGTATCGGATAGAGGTACCCAATTTACTTCAAGATTTTGGGATAAGCTGCATACAGCTATGGGCACCCGTCTGAATTTCAGCACAGCATACCATCCGCAGACTGATGGTTAGACTGAAAGGGTTAACCAGATACTTGAAGATATGCTAAGAGCTTGTGCATTTTCATATACCACATCGTGGGACAAATTCTTGCCATATGCCGAGTTCAGTTACAACAATAGCTATCAAGCTAGTTTAAAAATGTCTCCTTTTGAAGCTTTATATGGTCGTTCATGTCGAACACCATTAAATTGGAATGAGACAGGAGAACGTCAAGTTTTTGGTCCGGACGTACTTCTAGATGCAGAGGAGAAGATTGTTCTGATAAGAGAAAGGTTGAAGACTGCACAATCCAGGCAAAAGAGTTACATAGATAACCGACGCCGTGATTTGAGTTTTGAACCAGAAGACTATGTTTATCTCAAAGTCACGCCACTTAAAGGAGTGAAAAGGTTTCATGCAAAGGAAAACTTGCCCCAAGGTATGTGGGACCATTCAAGATCTTGAGCATAAAGGAGAAGTTGCATACCGGCTAGAATCGCCGCATCTTTAGCGAGAGTACATGATGTATTCCATGTGTCGCAGCTTGAAGAAATGTTTATAGTATCGAGGAGCAGCACCTATAGAAGCTATTGAACCGCAAGAGGATTTAACTTACAAAGAACATCCAATGAAGATTTTGGATACCATGGATCGTGAAACCAGGAACAAGTCAACCCACTTTTGCGAGTCGATTGGAGCAACCACTCGTAAAGTGAAGCAACTTGGGGGCCAAGAAGACTTGAGGAAGGAGTTTCCTAATTTATTCTCTAGCCGATACGAATCTCGGTCGAGATTTCATAAGGGGAGGTTTGTAACATCCCTAAATTTGGATTTTGTTTAATTTAATGATTTATTTGAATTTTTGAGAATTTTTAGAATTTATTTGGAATTAATTGGATTTTTGGAAATAGACTTTTCTTTGGAAATTAATTTAATAATGAAAAGTTTTAATAAAATATAAATGAAAATATTTTATTTGAGTTCAAAATGTCTTAAAATATTTATTGGAATTTTTCTAGAATTTTTCTGATATTTTAAGTGCTTCAAATAATTTAAATGAATATTGGGAATTAATTTTATTTGGAAATCAGTGGAAAATCCAATGAACAGTAACGGGCCGAGCCCATTACTGTGCGCGCCGCACGGAAACCCTAAAGGCGCCGGATCTCAGCCGTTCGATCCGCATCGCACGGTTGTCAATTGCCCGCGTCGTTTCGCCGCCCGTGCCGTTGGATCGTCACATGTGTACGCACGGATTTGTGCCGCGTCGTTTCGTTTCGCCCCCCGGTAACGCCACCGCCGCCGCCGCTGCCGAGGGAAACCGCCGCGTTAATGCGACGTTTGAGCTCGCCTTCCGAGGCTATAAAGCCGGTCGATGACCTTGCGGGAAAGCTCTTCACCGTGCGCACCCGTAGCCCTAACCACACCATCTCTCTCGCCGCCATTTAGCCGCACGACCTCGCCGTAGTTCCGAGACTCTCCGCCGTTGTTTGCGTCGCCGTTCGTGACTCTTCGCCGTTGCCATGACCACCGGAGTAACACCCGCGACGAGCCGCACCCGTGAGACCAAGCCGTGTCACCGAAGCAGCACCGGAGCGCCCACACTGCCGTTGTCTTCTTCCTCTCCGGCCGCCTCTTCTCGCCGCGCCTTCGCCGAGACTCGAAGCTTCGACAGCCATCCAATCTTCGTCGAACGCCTCCGATTCACCCACGTCTTCCTTCAAACAGTGAGTCTCATCTATTAACCTTAGTCGTAGATTTAAGGATGAATGGTTAGGATAGTGCCACATGCCCGTAGCGGGATCGCCCACGTGTGCTCATAATCGAGTAAATGTTAGCCGTTAGATCTTAGATATGCGGCCTAGATCTAGCCACGTAGTCACGGTAACAGTGAACTTCATCTTCAATTGTTAGCCATTAGATCTTGATCGTGTGATTGTGGTGTAGTCACGTAGTTCATTTATCCATAGCCGTTGGATCCGTGTAAATAGCGTAAGAACTGAATAGATCTTGACCGTCGGATCCTATTTGTGCGGTTCTGATGCGCCCACGCGTCGCGCACCGAGGCAGCCACATCGCTGGTTGAGGTGCGCGAATTAGATTCAATCTGGACCATTGATATATGAATGTACGGTAGAGATTCCGCCGCGCACTGGGCAAATCCCGTGTTGACACGTGTCACGCGGGAATCGAGGCGTCGGTGCTGCCGTTGCTATCGACGTCGCCGATTCACTGTTAGCCATTCGATTTTGATCCGATGGTCACGGTTAAGCCACGTGTCAGCACCGCAGAAGCGATCCGAAGTGTCGGTGCAATCTCCGCCGTTGATTTTATCACACGGTTCAGATTGAGATGCGTGGCCAGCGCACGAATCTTGGCGTTTGACCGAGTCAGCTGCGTCGTTATTCAATTTAATTTCCACTGTTAGATCTATATCCAGTGGTTGACATCGTGCTGCGTGTCGCGACCGAGTAACCGAACCGTCGCCGGATTTGATCTAGCCGTTCATTTTAGATCGACGGTTGAGATTAAATCAACCTCTCGGTTGATAGTTAAATGCGCCACGTGTCACGACGAGATCATGCCACGTGTCATGCCGACGCCGCGATGGCGTCATCGATGGGGCCCACTTGTCGATCGCACGATGGTTCTTGACGTCATAATTCGATTTTCTTTAATAAATATATTCTACGAAAATGTTTTCGGTGCTGACGTCATAAATGCCGAATTTTTCGTATAAAAATAAATGAAGAAATTCAGTTTATTCTTTTTGATTTATTTTAAAACTTCAAATGGTTATAACTTTTGCGTTTTATCTTCGATTTGAGTGATTCCAATTTCTAAAAATTTGTAAAATCAAGATCTATTTATTGGTGAATTTTGTGGAATTTTTAGAGTTGAGTTTGCTCTCTAGAAAATATATTTATTGTGTGAACATATGATTTGCGTGAGCGTTGATTTCTTTGGAGACTCACGAGGGGAATTCTTAAAGCAAGATCAAGCTTTGAGTCGATCAAGAACTTTTTGAAGGCAAGTTATGCTTTGACCATGTTGCTCCTAAATTTTGAAAATGTATTTTGTTTCAAACTATGCATGCTAATTCAACTAAAATGGATTTAAATATTCGGGTGAATTAGCTAATCAACCTAATTATTCGCCACCTTGTTATTAATATTTGTATGCCATGACTCCTTCGTTAACCTAAGTGGACAATACTAGTTGGTTGTAATGATATGCCAACACGGGAGGCTAGACCGTGAATAGTTGTTTAGCCATGCTTATAACGTGAACAATTCTGTTTGGATCACAAAAGCAACAATGACTAAAGAATAGTGAATGCATTTTGATAAAAAGTGGAATGATGCTGGTATTGATACTAGAATGTAGAGACCTGTGTGGTTCTACATGAAGGGTGATTACGGGCATGTGTTGCACCATTAAACTACTTGGGATGGAAATTGATTTAGACTGGGGCAAGTGGACCGAGGCTTTGTGCCAGGTGGGCCTGTGTGGCAACTGGGGGTGGGTTGAGTGTTGTGAGGGCTGTGTGCCAAATTTTGAGAGAATGATGCCTTGCCTTGGTCAGTTAAGGACCTTACCTTGCAAGCCTTTGACCTGAGTCTCTCGTACAACCACATGTCTGAATGGGAAGACCTAGTTTAGTAGGATTCTGATGTCTTACCTTTGATACCTCGGGGTGGCAGTTGCACGGGGGTAACTGTACGGGGGAGCATGCCTGTGCTACGGCTTGGTACCCTATCCAACGTCGTTTGTCGGCCCTATACTTCGGCTCTGTGTGAAGGAAGTGATAGTGGAGGCAACACGGAGAGGTTCTTAGGTTAAGATAGAAGTCTCTGAAAAACTTTGTTACAGTTAATCGCCTTTGTGGTGTCTGTTGTATCTTGTGGGTAAAGTGTACAACCTCTGCAGAGTGTCAAAAGCTGTTGAATAGCCGAGTCCACAGTGATCGACAATGCTCGGGATTACAAATCAAGGGTAGTGTTTGAAAATAAAATGGGGTGGAAGGCTATGTGCCAAAGTAAATGATGAATGTTGATTAGGAATGTGTGTCCAAAACAATGTGAAACAAATTGAGAAATATAATGGTTATACGGTTTTGATGCTTTGAATTTAAATAAATGGTAGTTTAAAATATTGATGCAAAAGCAAAATAACCAGGAAAGCCACTTCTTTGAATAAGCCATGCATGTAGTAATAGAACTGCATTCTGTGCATGACTTGTTGAGTACGGTGTGTACTCACCCTTGTAGACAAACTTACCAGAAGAAGAGATTACGCCTGCCTATGATGAGAAGTTCGTTGAAGAGCCGGAGAACTAGGGAAGCAAGCCTCGGTCAGGGCGCCTGTGATGAAGATGGATCACTACGATGTTATTTACCATTCCGCTGTTGAACCATATTACTCTGATTATTGTAAGCCATGTGTGGCAGATTATTGTAAGGGACCATAAGGTCACACAACTCGTTTATATACATGTTTGCAGTATTTATTTAATATTCCGTTGTGTATGATGTGATATTATACCCTGTTTAGCCTGTGTGCACTAGCGCGATCCTGGACTAGTGCAGAATACACAGAGTGTCTGGATTTGCAAATTCGGGGCACGATACTATGTGAGCTTGCCGAAGTTCAGAGATAGCGCCCCGCTGCTTTTGCGCATTTTCGCCGCTGTCGCCGTTGGTGCCTGCGTGTTCGCCGCATCAAGATGCATCAGACTTGTCAGTTAATGTTGCTAGAGATCCCCTTGAATGCCGTCAGCTTCGTCAGATAGTGAACCAGCTCCGTCGCGCCAAGGTCAAGCTGTGGTTGTGCCACATGTCCCGTGACGTCAGCATGACGTCATAATTCGATTTTTTGTAAAAAAATATTTAGACCGAAAAAAATTTCTTTGCTGATATCAGCATGACATGATAAATGCTATTTTTTAGTACAAAAATAAATTGGTCAATTCAGATTTTTCTATTTTTCTGGTTGTTCTTTTATTTCAAATTTTATTTAGCTCGTTCTCCCTCATGCAAACTCTGATTGAGTTGATTCCTATTTACAAAAAATTGTACAATTGAGCTCTATTTAATGGTGAATTTTATTTAATTTTTAGATTTGATCTTGCTCTCTATTTTTTTGTATTTATTGCTTTCTCGCACGTTTCATGTAGACGCCAAGGTACCCGATGAGTTCATGATCGAGGAGCCAGCACGCGAACAAGGTCCAGAGTAGGATTTAGAGCTCTTTGAAGGCAAGTTGTGCTTTGATCATATTGAACCCATACTTTAACTATTATATTGTTTCAAAGTGTTGCACATTAATTCAATTATCACTTGTTTCAACTATGTTGGGAATAGTTAATCTTCCACTTTGTATTACATCCCCTTGCCATGTCATATGTCGTATTTCATTTGTCACGTAGGATGGTTACTTATGAGTTGGTAGCTATAATTGCAAATATGGGTAGTTAGAATGCATGTAGTATGCATAGTCATACAACGAGTCATCATTTTATGTGAAAACAATTAATCTTGCTTAATGAAAATGGAACATATTTATTAACTTGTGTGTTAAGTGTTGTCACACAATGTTGTTGTTGTTGATGGCACGTGGTGCAAGGTAAAACAACTGGGGTGGTAAAATGATTTAGACTGAGGCAAGTGGCAAGGATTTGTGGTGGGCTAATGTGGTATTTGGGCAGTCACATTGTTTTTATGGTATTTGCTGGTTTACGGTTATGATATTTTTTTGTTAGTCTAGCCTTGGTTAATTAACAACTTAACCTTGCAAGAATTTGAACTGAGACATTCATACTACCACAAGTATGGTATGGGACAGAACTAGCTGATTAATTTGTTACGTCTAAGCTCTGGTACTATTAGTGGTGGTGTGAGACCCGGGTTGTGATAACTAGTCCTCGCACGGGTAAGCTCACATGGCGCAAGAGTGGGGCCCTGGATATGGTAACCAGTTCCACTAGTGTTGAAACCTTTGCGAGTAGTACCGGGTTTAGACAAGCAATGGAAAGGTTTTGTTATAATCACTCATCTTTGTGGTGTATGATTGTATCTTGTGGATAAAGTGTATAACCTCTGCAAAGGGTAAAATCTATTCAAATAGCCATGCTCGCTGTATTGAGCATTGCTCGGTGATTACAATGAAGGGTTAGATTTTATCAAAACAAATGTGGGTATGGAAGATGAATTATGGTTTAGGGTTATGAGTTGGTTATTGAGAAACAAATGAGAAACTTATTATTGTTATTATTTGTTTTACCGTCTTTCAATCTATTTATGCTATTCCTTTACAAATGTTGTTTTATGCAAATTAACCATGTTAGCCAATTCTTTGTAATAAGCTATGCATATAGTATATTAGATTTACATTCTGTGCACAACTTATTGAGTGATTTATGTACTCACCCCTTACAACCAAACATCACTAGTTGGAGAAGAAGCCATGTCTACTTTTGAGGAGTGCCAGGAAGAGGCGAATAACTAGGGTGTGAATCTTGTGAGTTGCCTGTGGCAAATTGAAGAGTTTTCTATGAATAAATTTATTTCTACTGCAGTTTATTTACTTTTCAGTCTTAGCCCTGTGAGGCGTATTCATGTAATGTGGATCATAAGGTCGTATAACAGTTATATTTAATTTGATAAAGTCTTTATTATAGTATCGCTGAGTATGATTGTAATATTCATCTATATTGAGCCTATATGCACTAGCGTGATCCTGGACAAGTATGGAATACACAGAGTCCAGATTTGCATATTCGGATCCTGACAGAAGTGGTATCAGAGCCATAATGATTATAGGTCAAGCCCTATCTAGTTTGATATCTTGGGAGTGTCGAAAACTATATTCTGAAAGCAAAATTAACTTGAAAAATTAAAAAGATAATGATTTATCCCCTCTTTCTTGCTTTCCACCTATGATGAATTTTCCATCTTTTCTCTTATTTTTGAGTTAAGGGTTTCACGAGAGCCGCTTCTGCAGGTAAAGATGGAGTGCCTTTATGGAGAACGCAAGGGAGGATTTGCCGTTGAGCTTTGGAAGATGTTGTAGCTGCTGTGAGGTTTTGACCAACCTATCTACGATGGTACTAGTTGGATCGTGAATGGGAAGGTACGAGGAACGCTTTGCAAGGTCATGATCGACGCCAGGGACAACACGATTGGGTGCCGCCCAATCAACATCTCAATGAGAAGATCAACATTTGAAGTTGGGATCCAGGAAGCTACCTGCCTTGCACTTCATCATTTTGCTCATGACTACGCTGCTGAATTGGAGTCAACAGTATTCAAGTATCATCCACATGGAGGCGCAGTCACCGAAGACAGGATTAAGAACGAGGAGGATGCCACTATCGTCCATGTCGCACATCTGGCTACTGCACAAGAGAACCTCATGAAGGCTACCAACCAAGGGCTTGCTGAGGTTTATGAGGCTTTGGAGAAGGCCGAGAAGGACCTTCGAGAGGTGAGAAGGATGGCTTTAGAGCAGATCACTGAGCTAGAGGAGGCCGTCTACCTCAAGGAAGAGGAAGTTGAGTTAGAAGCGGAGGAATAAGAGTCAAAAGAGGACCCTGAGGAGGTGGAGCCCGAGCCCAAGGACAAGAGTCTGCTTCTTCCAACGAGACCCCCTGCCATCGAAACAAGTTTACACTGATGCCATGTCACCCGCCGCACTACCCACTTGGAGGCCCGCATCTAGGATGACTTAGTGACTAGATGGTGTTTTAATTTAGTAGTAGTGGTGGCTCAAATGTGTGAGTTGCATGAGTCTAAGTTTAGAGTGTTGCCCTTTGGCCTTTAGGCGTTAGTAATGCTTGCTTAGGATAATGAGAGTTTAATTTGTCTTTGAGTATGCAATATGCGTTGCAATGTCCTTAGGCACTTGTCAGTAACCATACCAAGTATGTAATAAAGTCTTTATATTTAGAGTTTAGGTTTAAAAACATTTCCCTTGCATAATTTCTTATATTACTTTTTTATGCTATTTCCTCCTTTTTATCTAAACCTTGGAGTGATCAGCAGATGGTTCAGACTTACGAAAACAATGGAGCCAGTGGAAGTCACCAAAATGAGAATCGAAATGAATCACCAATTCCTCAAGCAGCACCACTAGTTGACATGAGAAATTTTGAAGCCTTTCTTACTGCACAAACATAGCTTATGCAGACCATGATGCAGCAAATGCAGCACTTCACCAATCAAGCAGTGACCAACAATGCAAACCAAACTGCTAACAATGGGAACCGTCCATACTTGAAACTATCGGACTTCATGAGGACCCATCCGCCAACTTTTTCTGAGAATGCCAACCCAATTGAGGCTGACGGCTAGCTTAGGACAATTGTGAGGAAGCTGCATATCACCCAATGTGACGGGAATAAGAAAGTTCTTTATGTTTCTCATCAGCTTGAGGGTACAACTGCTGAATGGTGGGAGAATTACTATGCATCACAGGAGAACCCACAAGAGATTACTTGGAATGAATTTTTTTCTACTTTCCACCAGTACCATGTTCCTAAAGGTGTCATGGACTTAAAGAAGAATTTAGAGCTATCAAGCAAGAAGGCTAGTCTGTGGCAGAATATCTGAATAGATTCACACAGCTTGCTCGCTATGCACCTGAAGATGTAGCGACAGACAAGGCAAGACAATCTCACTTTATGAAGGGACTGAACTCTGGACTACAAGTTGGGTTAATTATCCACAATTTCGCTGAATGCCAAGAAGTGGTAAACATGGCTCTTATTTTGGAAGATAAACACAAGGAGTTGGATGATAACTGCAAGCGTAGGATGGCACAGCAGGGAGCTCACCAGGGACAACAGAAAGTGAGAGTTGCACCTCAGCAATTTGTCATATTTCAGCTCAAAGCTATCTTAAGACGCCATCTTTCGCACCTCGTCACAATGGACAGGGCTTCTAGACACCTCTTCAGACCAATAATGCCTAGGAAGGAAATCAAAAATCGATAGTTAGGCGCTGTTTTAGTTACAATGAGCCAGAGAATTTCGCCAATAACTACCCGAAGAGAGGAGGTGTTATGTTTGTTTGCTTCAACCTTGGTTTTACACCTACCAAGACGCCTGCACCAAGAAGGAACCATGGAGCTGTTCAAGCTGAAGCTACAACTCAAGCCACGATGAGAGGTCATGTTAATTATATGATGACTGATAAGGCCAAGGAAGCATCAGATGTCATACTGAGTAAGTTCCTAGTTAACTCAGTACCTGCTACAGTTTTATTTGATTTTGGAGCTTCACATTCTTTTATTTATCAAGATTTTGCTGTTGAGAATGGGATAGATGTTGTGAATCTTAAGTGCATACTTTTGGTCCAATCCTCTGGATTAGAACTTCGATTTAACCTAGGATGCATAGGAGTTAAGATGCTCATGAATGGGATAGAGTTCCTAGCGAACCTTATTATCTTGGATACCCAAACACTAAATATTATCCTTAGAATAGATTGGTTGTCCAAACATAAGGTTGTGTTGTGGTAGAAGAGTTGTGTCAATTGAAAGCCAGAAAGGCGAAAGAGTGGAAGTCCAAGCGACTGCAGTTCACAATGGTCAGATGATGGTTAATAGTGTCAAAGTGTTGGTGATATGCCCTAGAGGCGATCATGTGAGATGATTGTATCATACGTCTATGTTCATGTACTTATTAGTTCCATGAATAAATGTCACTTCTTTGTTCATTGAGTATGACTTAATTGTGAAACACATTGGTTATATGATATTATTCTAAACGATCCCTGGTCACATATCATTATGTGGGACAATAGTGATCTGACCAGCACATGTATTGATTGATGGTAACGTTTCACATACCATAGATATGGAGATATCAAATCAATAATGTGGGCACATGTTAGAGAACATGGGGTTGGATAGACCCGCTCCGAGACACTGATGAGATTGTTATCTTAGAAGTGCCATCAGGGTGTAGTCTCGAGTGGTATACCTATACGATCCTTTGACCTGAGATTCTTATTGATTCTCAGCATGCGTAATTGTATACTTTGGGGCTATCAAACACTTCTCCGTAGCAGGGAGTTATAAAGGTAGCTTATGGGTATGCCATGAAATATGACGTGAGATATAAAAGATCAAGATGGAATTTGCCCCTCCTTGATAACGGGAGAGATATCTCTGGGCCCCTCGGTGTGGATGGATAAGGAAAAGTGCATGGCCATGCCAAATTGATTAAAGTGTTAATCACGAATTATATCCATTACATTGATGAGTGAATTTGTCAAACTATCACAATGGTGGCACACTTCTCACCTTGAGCTTGACTGATATCATGTGGCAAAAGGATCCTATGTGAGTGTATCAAGGTTCAGTTGATTCAATCATTGTGTACATTCGGGGGTCAACATGTGCTCTTAGGTACTGCTATTTACTTGTGGTCTGGGAAAGGGTTCTCCGGGACCGCGGCCGACTTGTACATGAGCCTAATGGGTCACACACTTAACGGGTTGGATCATGTCTGATAGATTGGATCCATTAGTGGGTTTATGCGGATTTGGATCCTCTGGCGTCTTAATGGATTTCTACTGTAGAAGATCCATTAGCGTGAGTCCTAGTGGGCTTCTATCGTAGAAGGCCCGTTAGTGCGCTCTATATAAAGGGGGCGTGGGGGCGTGCAGCTGTAACACCCCAATTTTTCCTTTTCTTGCATTTAAATGGTATTTTGAATTTTTGGGAATTTCTGGAATTTATTTGGATTTATTTGAATTATTTGAATTTATTTTGAATTACACCATTTATCAAATTAATTAAATAATGGAAAAGTTAAAATAAAGTTTTGCTGAAAATATTTTATTTGAGTCACAAATATCTTAAAATATTTATGAGAATTTTTCCAGAATTTTTCTGATATTTTTAATGCCCCAAATAAATTATTTTATTTTAGGGAATTATTTTAATCGGAAAAGAATTAAAATCCATATGAACGATCTTGGGCAATCTTCAGGCGGCCCGTTCGGAAAAACCCTAACTCCGCCATTGCTCGATCCGGATCCGACGGCTCACGCGTTACACGCCACCGAATCCGAACCGCCCGGATTCCGCCGCCGCCGTGTGGGCCTCGGTTTCGCGCGATTCACGGACGTCGAGGGCACTATTTAAGGTGCCACCACCGTGTCGTGATCTCCACCTTGCGCCGCACCCACCAGACACCGCGCCGCTTTGAGACGCCGCCGCCCGCCGCGACGAGCTCGCCAAGTCCCGGCCTTCCGCCGAGTTCTTTGCGTCGTTCCACCGCATTGGTCACCCTCCACCGTCGCCGTGCCACCCTCGAACTCACCTCGTCACGCCGCGTCGGGCGCTACTTCTCACGCCGGAGGAACGTCGGGCGCCGCGGCATCGTCGTCTTCCCGGCTCGGTGAAGCGGCCGCCAAGACCGTCTCCACCGAGCCCGACCTTCACCGGCCGACGATCCAGATCCAACGCCGGGTGAGTCCACGTCGCGCCTAGGAACGATGAACCCCATCTTCTAACCTCCACCGTTAGATGCAACCGAGGGCCACCGCCGTGCCACGTCACCGTTCATCAGGCACGGACGGCGACAAAGCGGACCCACATGTCGATCTCACCGACGCTCATCGCGTGCGCATGAGTCGCCGACAAAGGCGGACCCACATGTCGGCCTCACCGCGACGAGCACTGTGCACATGAGTCATCGACAGACGGGCCCACTCGTCACCGCGACACACCGCGGCGTGTGGCGTCCACCGTTGACGTCATGTTGACGTCACGGTGGGACCCACTTGTCGTGAAATAGCGGTCGGCTGACGTCGGCAGGCCACGTGTCACTCTCGGTGGCGACACGTGTCACAGATGACGCAATAATTAATTTTCGAAAAAGAAAATATTTATTTAATTCGGTTTATTGATTTTAAATGTATTTTGAAACTTCAAATGCTTATAACTTTTGCGTTTTAACTCCGATTTGAGTGATTCTAATTTCTATAAATTTGTAAAACCGAGCTCTTTCTGTTTATGAATTTTATTTGAAGTTTAGGCTTGAGTTGCTCTCTGTTTTATTTATTTATTGCTATTTATTTGCGTTCTGGCGTGAGCGTTGAAGTGCGAAGGTTTCGAGGAGAAGTTCGACCCAGGAGCAAGTTCAGGAACCAAAACCAGCACTTTTTGAAGGCAAGTTGTGTTTGATCATGTTGAACCTATTAGAGCAAATTATTTTGATTTAAACTATTGCACGCTAATTTGATAGAAATGAGTTTGAATAAGTTTTGGGATTAGCTAAATGCCTAGTTGTTGTATGCTACCTTGTCGTATATAATTGTAGGCCATGAATCCTTTGTCACCCTAGGTTATGGATTAATAGTTGGACATTAATAATTTGCCAACATGGGTTGAGTAGACCAAGTAGTATGCTTATACGCCACGTGGACATTTCATGATTTTGGAATACCAAAGTGAATACTGACTTAATGAGATATTGAACATGCTTTGTGAATGAGACATGTGTTATTGAGTTGATGATGGCACGTGGTGCAATGGTAAAGAACCGGGGTGGGAAAATGATTTAGACTGGGGCAAATGGCAAGATTGTTTCTGGTGGGCCAAGAGTGGCAACTGGGCGGTCGTATTTGGTTTTTCTTATTGGTTTTGGATAATTGAGATCACACTTGGTTAGTCTTGCCTCGGTCAACTAAGGACTTAACCTTGCGAGCATTTGAACTGAGTCTCTCATCTGACCACAAGCTCCGTAATGGGACGGGCTTAGCTGAGTAAACCGGAAATCTATTCTTTGGTCTTTGTCGTGGTGGTGTGAGGCCGGAGAAGCGGAATGAGAACTCACATGGCGCAAGAGGGGGCCACAGGTGTGGTAACCATCCCTCTAGTGTTGAAACCTTAGCGGGCAAGATCTTGAGTTTAGATAGAACTTTGGAAAGGCTTCACACGGTTATTTGCCTTGGTGGTATTTGATCAGTATCTTGTGGGTAAAGTGTATAACTCGCAGAGTGTACAACTTATTGAATAGCCGTGCTCACAGTAATGAGCATCGCTTCGTGATTACGGTCAAGGGTTAGATTTTCATGAAATTGAATTGTTTATGGAAAATGCTTGGGGTTGGTAATGAGGAACTTGACATAGGATGGAAATATGATTGTGATTAAAATGTTTGTGAAAGCTACTATTCTTATTCTTGTTTTTTGCTTTGCAAATTATTACCGTTATTCTTAAATGTCAGATCGCTCATGAACCATAGCCTATCCTTTGTACTAAGCTATGCATGTAGAATATTAGAATTGCATTACATGCATGACTTCTTTGAGTGCTCAAAGTACTCACCCCACAACAACACAACTTCAGCTTGAAGAAGAAGCAAACCCCTCAGAGGAGGAGTATCGAGGAGCCGACAAACTAGGAGCGAGCCTACTGGGTCGTTACTGTGGCAAATTGGTTGGCGCCACGAGTTTATTTTATTTCATTGCATTTGAATATTTTAATAAGTCTTAAGCCTGCAGGCGTATCTTTTGTAACTTGACCATAAGGTCGATCAACTAGTTTGAGTATTTAATCAAATTACTTATTATTTCGTTGGTTATGACTGTGATATGTACCAATGTTGAGACTGTGTGCACTAGCGTGATCCTGGACTAGTGCTGAATACACAGAGGGTCCGGATTTGCAAATTCGGGTCCCGACAGCAGCAAAGTGCTCTCCCCACCACAAGCCCTAGCCGTTGCTGCATCCCACTACCCCCTAAAACCCTAGCCGCACGTGTGGGTGCTAGCACACCAACGCGCGGTGATCCCACTCCGGACGTGTGGATATCGCAGAGGCGGCATCGCTCTTGCGTTGGCGCTGATCGATTCAATCGGCTACATCAACTGTATGACTACAACAACATTGCTGTGACGGCGATCCACGACAAGGAAAAGTTGTACCATATCGTGTTTGACTACGTACAGTGCTTCGGAGCACGCGGGGAGGCTTCACCCACTCTACTTTCGCTGCTAACGTGCTCCGAGGGTAATGCTCCATGATCTTTGACTCGCACGCTTCCTGGATGTTCGCGGTAGAAAAATTTTTGTTTTCGCTAGCGTAGCAACCGCGTTCTCCTTCACAAAGTCACAAGATAGAAGAAGTACCGGTTGTAAATAAATAGCCAAATGTTTTTCCTGAGGAATTACCTAGAATGCCACCTGACCGAGATATTGAGTTTATGATTGAGTTAGTTCCTGGTACAACCTCGATAGCCAAGAGACCGTATCAGATGCCCACAGATGAATTGGTAGAAATGAAGAAGCAGATTGAGGAGCTGCTAGAAAAAGGTTTTATAAGACCAAATTCCTCACCGTGGGGAGCACCTGTTCTGTTTGTTCGGAAGAAGGATGGAAGTATGAGAATGTGCATTGATTATCAAGCTCTTAATGAAGTGACAATAAAGAACAAGCATCCACGACTCAGGATCGATGATTTGTTTGATTAGTTGAGAGGAGCTGGAATTTTCTCCAAGATAGATCTTCGATCGGGATATCATCAGCTGAAGATCCATGTGAAAAACATACCCAAGACAACATTTTCAACAAGATATGGGCATTATGAGTTCACAGTTAGGTCATTTGGATTAACTAATACCCCTGCATATTTCATGAATATGATGAATAAAATTTTTATGGAATATCTACATAAGTTTGTTGTCAATTTATAGATGACATTCTTGTCTACTCCAAGACAGAAGAAGATCATGTTGAACATTTGAGGCTTGTTCTGGAGAAGCTTCGAGCGTAGCAACTGTATGTCAAGTTCAGTAAGTGGGACTTCTAGAAGAAGAAGATGTAATTTTTTGGTCATGTGATGTCTACTAAAGGTGTTGCTGTCGATCCAAGTAAAGTTAAGGCAGTGTTGCATTGGGAACAGCCAAAGTTAGTAACCCATATTCGTAGTTTCCTTAAAATGGTGGGATATTACCGTCGATTTATAGAAGGATTCTCAACAATTTCTAGACCATTGACATAATTGTTAAAAAAGGAAAAAAAATTGCATGGGCGTCAGAGTGCGACAAGAGTTTCCAAGAATTGAAGAAAAGGTTAACATCAACACCATTATTAGTGTTGTCAGATATTCATAGTAGTTTTGATATTTATTGTGATGCTTCACGTCAAGGACTTGGATGTGTGCTAATGCAAATGGCATGGTTGTCACATTTGCTTCAAGACAGTTGAGGCCACATGAGGAGAATTACCCGACACATAATTTGGAATTAGCTGCAGTAGTGCATGCCTTAAAGTTATGGTGTCACTATGTTATTGAAAATCGTTGTGAAATATACGCAGATCACAAAAGTTTAAAGTATATTTTCACTCAGTCAGAACTTAATATGAGGCAGAGAAGTTGGTTAGAGTTAATCAAGAATTATAACTTGGGAATTCACTATCACCCTAAAAAAGCTAACATGGTAGTTGATGCTTTAAGGTGAAAAAGTCACAATGTTAACATGTTAATTCAAGGATCAGACTGAGTTATGTAAGGAATTTCAAAAAGTTTCCATTTGAAGCTTTGTATGGTCGATTTTGTTGTACTCCGCTGAATTGGAATGAGACAGGAGAGAGATTAGTCTTTGGACCAGATATTTTAAAAGAAGCTGAAAAATAGATCATCGTGATTAGAGAGAGATTAAAGACTGCTCAGTCAAGGCAAAAGAGCTATGCTGATAATCACCGTCGTGATTTAAATTTTGAGCCTGATGATTTTGTGTAACTTGGAGTAACCCCTTTTAAAGAAGTAAAAAGGTTTCATGCTAAAGGAAAGCTTGCACCAAGATATGTTGGTCTGTTCAAAATCTTGAGCTGTAGAGGAGAGGTTGGTTACCAGTTGAAATTACCGTAGTCATTGGCATGAATGCATGATGTGTTCCATATGTCTCAGTTGAAGAAATGTCTTCAAGTGCCCGCGGAACAAAAGCCATTGGAGTCAATTGAACTGCAAAATCATCTAACCTACAAGGAGTAGCCAATCAAGATTCTGGATGTAGATGATCGCAAGACTAGAAATAAGTCCATGCGTTTCTACAGAGTTCAGTGGAGCAGTCATTCAGAGAGTGAAGCTACATGGGAGCATGAAGAGGATCTGAAGTTAAAATTTTCAAACTTATTCCATAGTCAGCCCTGAATCTCGAGGTCAAGATTCTGTTAGGGGGAGGTTTGTAACACCCCAATTTTTATATTTCTTGAATTTAATTTTCATTTTATGCTTCTATGAATTTTATAGATTTAATTTAATTTATTAGGCATTTATGTAATTAAACCTCTTGTCATCTTTTATTTATTTGTTGAAAAAGTTTTAATAATCTTTTTGAAAATATTTTATTTGAGTTCCAAATGCATTAAAATATTTTGTAGAATTTTTCTGATATTCTTGGTATTTATTTGGGATTTATTTATTTTGCTAATTTATTTTTATTCAAAATATTTTACAATGCTCAAATAGTGTTTGAGCTGAAACTCGTCGGTCCGACCCGTTTCCCTCGCGCTACTAGCCTAGTCAGCTAGCCCATCTCCCACGCATTTACCTGCTCGGTCCGCTTCGTCAAAACCCTAACCGCCGCAACCATTGGATTTTGATCCAATGGTCAGGATTTCCTCGTGTCGTCGCTCAATGGAAGTCTCCCAATTAGTTCTGTGTGGACGCCCGTGATCGCGCCACATCAGCTTCACCAGATCTCTCTGAATCCGCCGTGTCGCCATAATTCCATTGGACTCAGAATTGGTTTCCGCACCGTATCCACTCATCGAGGGAGCTATTTAATGCACCGCCTTGCATATCGTGTAGCCCACCTCAAGCTGCACCTATTGCCCTAGCACTCACCTGTTGAAACGTCATCTCGAACTCATACAAGCTTGCCAAAGTTCAGATATAGCACCACTGCAGTTTTTGCACGTTTCTATCATCGTCAAGTTGTCTCCGCTGTCGCCGTTGGTGCCTACATGTTCGCCACATCAAGACGCGTCGGACGTGTTAGTTATCGTTGTCAAAGATCCCCTGGAACATCGTCGGTTTCGTTGTCTTCTTCATCTCTAGTGAACCAGCTCCACTGCACCATCGCTGCCATTGCGAGCTCCATCAACCATCGGATCTGGTGAGGATCGTGGATCTCTTCCATGTGCCGCGCACCAAGGTAACCGCATCACCGCTCTGTGTCAAGTCGTGTCCACCATTCGATCATCTACGAGCAGTCTAGATTTAGCCACATAGCCATGTTTGCGGTACACCACGTGTCCCAAACATCACCGCCACCCTCAACTACCTGATTTAGAATGGACGGATGAGATCACGCCGGCACCTCGCTAGTCACGTCATGCCGCGTGTCACGTGGGTTTCGAAACCGTTGTGCCATCTTGCCACGTCATGTCGTCATTTTGCCTGCGTAGCTGAGCCGTCGGACTGGATCTGGAGGGCCGAGATGTACCCGCATGTCATCACTGTAGTAAGCCATTGAGTTGAGCTGATTTTGACCATCTGTTTTGAATTGGATGGGTAGGATCGCGCCAAGCCTTGCGCCAGCCGCATCCCGACCCGTGTCATGCTTCGTTGTGTGTCCGCTGACGCCAACGCTTGCGTCAGCTGGCGTATGGGCACAGTGCGCCAAGTCCATCATGAACCCGAGCTAAGCCATCAACCTAGTCCATGTGCTGCACACGTGTCGCTCTCTGGTTGTTCCACATGTCCCGTGACATCATAATTCGATTTTTTCGTAAAAAATATTTCAGCCGAAAATAATTTCTTTGCTAACTTCAGCATGACATCATAAATGCTATTTTTTAGTAAAAAACAATTCTGTTAATTAGGATTTTTCTATTTTTCTGGTTTTTCTTTTATTTTAAATTTGTTTAGCTCATTCTCCCTCATACAAACTCCAATTGAGGTGATTCGGGTTTCTAAACATTTGTAAAATTGAGCTCTATTAATGGTGAATTTTATTTAATTTTTAGAGTTGGTCTTTCTCTCTATTTTTTGTATTTATTGCTTTCTCTCTTATTCCATGTAGACGTTGAGGTGCCCGATGAGTTTGTGATCGAGGAGCCAACACATAAACAAGGTCCAGAGCAGGATTCGGAGCACTTTGAAGGCAAGTTGTACTTTGATCATGTTGAGTGCATACTTTAACTATTATATTGTTTCAAAGTATTGCAAGTTAATTCAATTATCACTTGATTTAATTATGTTGGTAATAGTTAATCGTCCACTTTATATTACATCCCCTTGTCATGTCATATGTCTTATATCATTATCGCCCTAGGATGGTTACTTATTAGTCAGTAGCTATAATTGCAAATATGGGTAGTTAGAATGCATGTAGTATACTTAGCCATGCAACGAGTCAACATTTTATGTGAAAATAATTAATTTTGCTTAATGACGATGGAACATATTTATTAACTTGTGTGTCGGGTTTTGTCACACAATGTTGTTGTTGTTGATGGCATATGGTGTAAGGTAAAACAACTGAGGTGGTAAAATGATTTTGACTGAGTTAAGTGGCAAGGATTTGTGGTGGGCTAATGTGGCATTTGGGTCATCGTATTCTTTTTATGGTATTAATTTGCTAGTTCATGGTTATGATGATTTTTGGTTAGTCTTGCCTTGATCAATTAAGGACTTAACCTTGCAAGAATTTGAACTGAGTCTTTCATACAACTACAAGTCTGGTATAGGACAGACCTAACTAATTAATTTGTTATGTCTAAACTTTGGTACTATTAGTGGTGATGTGAGACCCAGGTTGCGTTAACCAGTCCTCGCACGGGTTGGCTCACATGTTGCAAGAGGGGGGCCCTGGATGTGGTAACCATACCCACCAGTGTTCAAACCTTAGCTAGTAGTATCGAGTTTAGACAGGCATTAGAAAGGCTTGTTATAATCGCTCGCCTTTGTGGTGTATGATTGTATCTTGCTGGTAAAGTATATAACCTCTGCAGAGTGTAAAATATATTCGAATAGCAGTGCTCACGGTATTGAGCATTGCTTAGTGATTACAGTAAAGGGTTAGATTTTATCAAAACAAATGTGGGTATTAAAGATGAATTATGGTTTAGAGTTATGAGTTGGTTATTGAGAAACAAATGAGAAACGTATTATTGTTATTATTTGTTTTACTGTCTTTCAATCTAGTTATGCTATTACTTTACAAATGCCGTTTTATGCAAATTAACCATGTTAGCCAATCCTTTGTAATAAGCCATGCATACAATATATTAGATTTGCATTCTATGCACAACTTGTTGATTGCTTTATGTACTCACCCCTTGCAACCAAACATCACTAGTTGGAGAAGTCACACTTGCTTTTGAGGAGAAGTACCAGGAAGAGGCGAATAACTAGAGTGAGAACCTTGTTAGTTGCCTATGGCAAATTGAAGTGGTTTCTACTAATATGTTTATTTCCACTATAGTTACTTTTCACTCTTAGCCCTACGAGGTGTATTCATGTAAGATTGACCATAATATCGTCTAACAGTTATATTTAATTTGATGAAGTCTTTATTATGGTATCGCTGAGTATGATTGTGATATTCATCTATATTGAGTCTATGTGCACTAACGTGATCTTGGACTAGTGTGGAATACAAAGAGGGTCTGGATTTGCATATTCGGGTCCTGATAGAAACACATTAGTAAATTTCTGCAAAAGGTTAGTAACAACAGGAAGTAAAGATGCAGGCAAATCCTAAAGTGAAAACAAAGCATCTCTACAAAAGTAAAGCATAGCAAATAGAATTATCTACCTCCAAGTTATTAAAATCAAATTTAGCAACTAAAAGAACATCACCTTTCAATTTAATGTTATTCTTTCTAGCATTTGTTCTCTAGTTTTTTTTCTTTTTAGGTAGGAAGCATTCTTTAGTTACTATCTGATTCTTACTTTTAGCATTCTCCTTCTCACGTTTATATCGTTCAATTTCATCTTTAATAATTGTTTCATGAGACATTGGAAGTAAAACAATTTTCATGTCCTCATGCACGAGAGTATATTGATTAGTTCTACCATGATGAGTAAAATCCTTATCAAATTGCCATGATCATTGGTCATGTTCGGCACTCTCCATTTGTGCACTAAGTATATGCTCCACTATAAGGCTTATGTACTTGTCTAAAGTTTCAGCTCCCAATCGTTCTTCTTGTTCATCACTAGTGTCAATCTCATCATCTACATGGTTATTTGCAATAAGTGTATATTCTTCATCAACTTCACCGGCTGAAGTATACTCACCATCTTCTCTCATGATGAGAGCTTGCGAACTTGGGAACTCTATCATGATGTGTCCAAATCCCTTGCACTTGTGATATTGGATGTCCCTTGTACGTCCAGTAGAAGCAACTGAAGATGTACTCTTTGTTGGAGCAAATTTGGTGGGACCTTGAACGGTTGTCGCCTTGATTGCTTTGGGTCCACACGAGGGCGTGGAAGTAGATGTACATTGCCCTTGGCTTGGGGTAGATGAAGGCACCCTTGATATTTTGGCACTTGGCTTGAAGAAAGAAGAGCCTCTAAAATTGCCCCTTATTCTCATTTATCGCCATTGTACTTCTCTTGTAGCTTTATAAGCACGATAAAACAAATAGGTGACAGAATTTTATTCTTTATTAATAATGTCCTGCATTTCCCGGTTAATTAAGCCCTCCCAAAATTCTAGCCATTTTAGCTTCTTTGGTTTCTTCCAAACCACAACGCAATAACCCAATTTACAATTCTTAATAGTATTCTTCTAATAACCTATTGCCTTGTTTTAATATTTACAATTTCCTTAATAGATCATGTAAAAAATATGAAGGTACAAATCTAGCTCTCATGACTCTTTTTAAAGCATCCCAAGATTTAGGTACATTTGGTAGTCTACATTGTTCCCTCTACCAAATTGATTCAAAATCAGTAAACTCACTAGTAGTAGCCTTAACTCTTTTATTATCAGGAAAATCATGGCATACAAATTTTTGATCTAATTGCAATTCCCAATCAAGATAAACTTTAGAAACATATCTACCAGCAAATGGAGGAATTGTAAACTTGATTTTAGTTAATGCATCGTCATCATATACCTCTCTTGGTAACCTACCAAATACCTCATCGATTTTGTCAAAGTCAACGATGGCCATGGGCATCGGATCCCTTAATCTCAGTGTCAATGATGTAGTTGTTCTCTTCGATATTGTCATCCTCATCCTCGTCCGCCGAAGAGTATGAGGGATTCAAGGCATGCTGAGCAGCTTGAGGTGGACGTCGCTCATGGGTCTCAATTCTGTTGTTGATAGTGGTGAGGGTCTCATTGAGCCGATCCAACATGTTGTAGATCTCCATTTTTTTGTTGACCTCTCTGTTGAAGTGTTGCACAACCATCTTCGTGTGAGGAGTAAGAGGTCCGACTCTCTCAAGTTGCAGACTGCTCATCACTCTTGCTACCATGTTTCAAACTTAGTTTGTGAACCTGCCATTGTTAGTAAATAACAAGAAACTCAAAAGAAAGATGATTAGCTCCCAATGAACTACTAGGTGCTGGAAGTGATAGATGTCGCACTCAAGCTCTTATCAACTTCTAGATATATCTTCTCTTTATGAACTATTAGGTTCTGCAATCAGTTGAAAAGCATCTTTATAGCCTATTACAACTCTTTCTACTCTGAAGTGAGTATATGTCGATTCTTGAAGGTGTAAAAGAAGCTTTTTAGTTGCGAGATCTGATTTCTGAACTTGGTATTTCACTTAAAATTATTATTGTTTATTGTGATAGCCAGAGTGCTATTTATTTGACTAAAAATGATATGTACCATGACAAGACCAAGTATATTGATATCAAGTACCACTTTATATGTGATATTATTGCTAAAGGACAAGTTGTAGTGGGTAAGATATAGGCTTTGTTTAGTAGAAATCCAGATTCCAGGATTACTTTAGATCTGGAACTTATAGGCTAAAATAAAGTGAATTAAGCTTATATTTTTAGTCTAGAATGTAAATAAGATGACTCACTTAAACACTTTTAATGTATCCACAGCTCTAGCTCTATGAATCTCTGAACCTAGAAATACTCTACTCCACTAACTCCACAGATTTTGGTGGAACTGGAGTTATGCCAAACACCCCTATACACTGATGACATTTCTGCTGACATGCTCACAAAGGCACTTTCAAATACTAAGTTCAAACATTGCCTAGACTTGATTGGTATTTATGGTGCTTAATTACCCTTTGGGGTTGTCCGAAGACAATTTCATAAGATTTGTTAGAGATATTCACAGTTCCTCAAATTTCCAAATATAAGAGTTCAAATCTTGCACTACTTGGGCTCTCTCGGGCTATATAAAGACAACCCTATGTATATGTATATTAAATGATTATAGTGAATTTGTCTCCTGTTATTTTTTCTCATAAAAATTTTTCTATGTTAAATCTTCTGTCTCGTATTTGTGTGCTATTCTTACCCTAACATCGCTGGAGTCTGCCGAGCGGTGGAAGCCGCGCTTGGCAACACGACCATCCTCGCAAGCTCGTCCGTCGGTGGCTTCAAGGGAGCGCAGAGCCGGAACACCAATGTCTGCACCGACTAGTTCTAATTGTTTCAATATTTTATATCTGATTAGCCAAATCCTGATCGTGCTAAAAAGCTTGGTTGCAGATCTCTGATTGTCTGGCAGAGAAAGGACGATACTTCGAATCGAAGTCTTCGATCATGGTAGTCCTTGTGATCAGCAACCACGAGTATATAAATAAACTATGGACGAGCTGACGTGCTAGCCGGAGCAATTAATTAATGAATGCGCATCTGTTCAAAACTCTCCAAGGCAGGATATCTGAAGCCTTGCTGCCGCACGTTCATGCCTAGAGGCCCAGCAATATTCTTATACTCCGTTTCAAATAGACCTAATAAAATAGTTTAGTATCAGCTTAACAGTCTCTCAATTCTCTTATTCTTTGTATTATTATACACTTACATTATATGTGACTGTTAAACAAATATTTACAAGAGTCAAGGCTCTGGATCCGGTGCTGCCAAGGGCCGGATCTGGTGCTCCGCGGCCAGATACACCACCTCCGCCGCTGCTGGCCCCTCGGTGCCTTATGGTGGTTTAGGTTGGATCCCCTCACTTGTTGTTGCCAACACTGGTGCTGGTGGCTGGTTTCGGCAACTTGTGGATGATGTGCGATCTAGGTGACTACTCTTCGCTTCAGCGTTTTCATCTCTTACTAGCATTGTTCATATATTTCTTTTGACCTATGTCATCTTAGCATCGATTCGCGGATTCGCTTTTCTTAGGCGACACAACTCATTTTTAGATGCACTTTATGGACTTGATGATCGTGTGCCTATTGGCTAGCTCGCGAATCTGTCATCGTTAGAGTCGAACATCTAAAAATTGTTTGTCTGGCCTTGAGAAGATGGCCGTTGCTATTGGCTAAGATTAAGTGGTATGGCGGTACTAGCTCGGAATGAGGGTGGTTGCAACATCGATCTCCCGGTGCCGACTTCAGGAGAAATCTCTAGGTCGACCTTAGTTGGTTGTGCCCGCAATGGTCTTGTCGAAGGCATTGTTTTGTAGTCCGAGGATTTACTCTCGAGGTGAAAACCTTTGGTCTGGCCTTCACTGGTTGGATCATGGCAATAGCGGTGCGTGTGCGTATCGAGTCCTTCTTGAAGGCGTTGTCATTGGAGAGTTTTTATCGCGGTCCAAGTGTTGCTATGATGGTGGATAGCCTTGAAGACAATTTTGCGTGATGTAGTTTACCGCGACGGTTCCTTTGTCTTTTATTGTGTGTGTTTGGCTGTGTACACCCTAACTGTGTAGAGGCCGGGAGTCTTCTTAGTATAATTGTATCACCTTTGCCGGGGCGGGCAACCCTTGGTCGATCGGCCGATCAATCAGCCCTCTAGCCCGTGGGTCCTCGACCAGGACTCAGATCAAGCCCGAGACCACTCGAGTGGGACACTGATATTCGAGCTCGTGGCCCTCACGACTTCTTTGTTCGGGATGATTCAAGGTCGATGGCGGTCCTTGGATCCGACGCGTTATCACTTGGCGATTCTGAGGCGTGGGATCATGGAGTAATCTGCGCGTCTTGCGACGGGATCGGAGCAGTTACCACCGCAATCAATATGCATAAAGGCCACGATCCAGGGTTACTCCCGAGCGTTGCAAGAAGAATGGGTATAAGGCTGAAGCTTTGTAAACACCGAGGGGCGACCCAACACACACATTAATTGGAGTTCAAGTCTAGACTTAGCATCGTCAAGATTGAGTTGTAATCCTCCTTTGTATCCACAAAAGGCAAGAAACACCGCCACAAAGGCGGCGGAGTAAGTATTACCTTCTCGGGGCTCGAACCGGGATAAATCTCTGTCTCGTCCGTTGTCTCCTTGCTCCGACCATAGACCTCCTCGACCTCATTCCCCTGTTCGAGCAAAGCGCAGTTGTGGTCCCGTTTCTCATTAACCCCTACCTCATTTTCTGCGGTTGGCGATCCCGATCGCCCGGCAATTTGGCGCCACCGTGGGGCCCGATTGCTTTGATCATTCATAGGAAAAACTCCGAGGTCTTAGGAGCATGGCGTTCTCCATCAACGAACACTCTCGAAGCTGGGATCGGACGCGAGTCTGCTCCGCATCCTTGTTCTCGCCTTCCCCACCTCCGTGTGCAAAGACGTCTTCATGGCGGACGCCCCGGTGGGGACGCGGCGGCAGCGGATCGCGACCCACAAACTCCGAGGATGCTTGTCGAATGGTCCACGTTGCGATCAATCGAGGCCATTACCGCGCTCCAGCGGAGGACCGGAGAGGCTCCTCCCTCGGGGGCGCCAGCGCTATTGCGGATCATGGCTGATCCCGATAGGGCAAAATCGGAGCTCTTTGGCGGGCCTTGGCGAAGAACTTCGACAGCGCTGGCGAGGCCATTCCTCCGCAGCACCAAGTCACCGTTCGAGGACCCCTTCTCGAAGCGGCGACAATTCATCACGTCGTCGTGGCGCACCCATCGGCCGTCGCCGAGGCGAAGCGCCTTCATTTCAGCAACACCCTCGGGGCAAGATCGGACGGCCGGACGCGAGGTGAGCCACATAAGCTCCACTCCGGTGGCGGCGAGTCACGGGACTTTCCCCGACATTCCGCCCAGACGTCGTCGCAAGATAGGACCGCTGCAATACCTCCCAGCGACTCCGTGCTCGGACATCATGACCGATCTCGCCAAAGATCGGGTCGTCAAGGAGCCGGGCTCGGATTCATCAGCGATGAAGATCTCGTTGGCGCGATGACTCCACAAGACCGTCGGCCCTACGGTTGCGTGGCGTACTCGGCGACCTTCGTCGCGTCTGTTGGCTGCTTTCGGTTTAAACCCGCTTTGATCGGCGCCGACGGAACCAAAAATCCCGGCGAGTTCTGTCCATCTACTCGACCGCCATTTTAGCGGCGGAGGCGACGAGTTGGTCATGGCCAACTATCTCCCGGCCGTTACGGGCGGCGCTGCCGAACAGCTCTTCAACCGGCCGGTTCCTTGGTCGTGGCGCCAAATCGAGCGCCCTCGCTCCAACTTCGAGCTATTCTGGCGGCGAGGAGGAGAAGGACTGGATCGCGTCATCGGGGCAAGCGAGCCTCTTCGTGACTTTGTGCGGCGGTTTATCCGCACGAGGAACCTAATTCAAGTATCTCGATGAAGCGATCATCAAGGCCTTCAAGTTCGGCGTTCGCGACCGGCGCCTTCAAGACCTCGAGATCACGACAAGGCTCGGCGTCAACAAATTGTTTCGCATGGCGAGCAGTGCGCGAACGCGGACGGCGCCGTCATTGGAAGCGCGATTCGACCAAGGTAAGCTTGGTTTGGGCCACTCGAGGTGGCCGTCCAACTCAAGGGTGCGACCAAGACACCCGCACTAAGAAGCGGAAGCGTGACCGCAGGACGGCGGAGGTCATGCATGGTCATCGTCTCGGCGGACGGCGGCGTGAGGTCCTTGAGGTCGGGATCGGACTCGGGGCGGGACCCGACCTCGTCAAGGTCGGCCTCGATCCCGTCGAGCCTGAGCCAGCCCGTAAAGAGGGCGGCGGCTGGACCTCGGAGGACCGATGCTTTCGACCGCGAGGAGCCGAAGAAGCGGTCGAGTACGACGAGGAGAAATTTTACTGTTTCCGCAGGGCGGCCACGACCTGCGGTCTTGCGGGCTTAGCAGGAAAGCTTGAAGCCTTCTATGGCGGACGTGGTGAGATGCTCGTGCTCCGAAGGATGACGACCGGCCGAAGGGTGAATGCGGGTCGAACACGGCGACCTCGACCTAAATTCCAGCAGGCGAGCGCCGGATTGGCGTTATCTTGGCGGCTCGGCGACCTACCGATCGGCGCGAGATCAAGGTCTTTGCTCGGACCATCTATCGGTGCATCGGGAAAGCCGTCGGCGGCATTGCAAATGGTAGGGGCCACCATCATCTTTTCTCCGGAGGATGCCTTACAAGGTATGCCCGAGACTTAAAGACCGCCTTGGTCGTGACCCGACCATCGGCAACACGGTGGTCGGGCGTGTCATGGTCGGCGGCGGCGGCTCTCTTAATTTCTTTGCGGCGGAAGCACTCGGCCGGATCTGATTCCCGGTCAAAATCAAAAGCATCGCCATTCCCTTCTTGAATTGTTCTGGGGCTCGACTATTCCTTGGGGCGGTGGTCTTGCCCGTCACCTTCGGGCGGCTCGGACAACTTCCGCACCGAATTGATCACCTTTGAGGTGGTCGAGGCGACCTACCGTATAGCGCTATTCTCGGAAGGCTGCCCTCATCAAGTTTATGGCGGCTAATCATTACGGTCATCGGTGCATGAAGCTCCAGGCCCCAGCAGCATCGTTACGTCTTGCGGTGACTGCAGCGGCACATGGCTGCGAGACCAAGGCCTTGGCGCTTCGCGGTATCTCTGCCCAGCAGAAGATCGAGGTGACGGAAAAAAACGCCCGGCGAAGCGGCGATCAACCGCGGTGGGCAACAAAGGCCGTCTTTGCTCGAGGAAAACGACACGACCAAGTGTGTCCACGTCTCGGTCGGGCTAAGTCCCAAATAGGAACTCGAGCTCGTCACCTTCCTTGGCGCCAACAAGGGTATATTAAGCAGGAGCCTGCGGATATGCTGGCGTTCCAAGGAGGTGATCGAGCACAAGTTCTGGTCGAGCGATTCTAGACACGTGCGTCGGCTGCGTCGCTTCTCCCGAGAAGGTTGCGGTCATCAAGGAAAACCTTGATAAGCTCTGAAGGCGGCTTCATCCGCGAGATCGACTACTCGAGTGGCCGCCAACCCGGTCATCGTGCAAAAGAAAGGTGGCAAGTGGAGGATGTCGTCGACCATACGGGTTAAACTCGGCTGCCCAAGGACAATTTTCCTTCCGCGCATCGACCATATCGTCGACTCCACGCCAACGCCAAAATGCTAAGCTTCTTGGATGCTTACTCGAGCTACCATCGATCAAAGCTGGCGATCGACGCGAGCAAGACTACCTTCATCACCCGTTCGGCACTTATTGCTACACGACCATGTCGTTTGAGTGCCGCGCAATGCGGGGCAACATTCGGCGTTTGATGACTAAGACCTTCGAGCATGATTAGGCGAAACCTTGAGGTCTATGTAGATGACATCATCGTCAAAAGCCCCTCCGGGAGACCACGTCCGTGACCTTGAGGAAACATTTGCAAACTGAACAGTACAAAATCAAGCTCAACCACGAGAGTGTGTGTTTTTTGGCGGCATCGGGGAAGGTCCTTGGATACATGATCGGGGCTCGGGGTTGGTCCAAACCGGAGAAGATCGAAGCCATCAAGAAGATGGAGCCCCGACCTCGATCAAGCAAGTACAAAGCCTCACTTTGGTCGCATGGCGCCCTCGGCCAGATTCATTTGAGGCTCGTGAGCGAGGTCTCTCATTCTTTAAGACCTGCGTAAGCGGGGGGGCTTTGAATGGGCCTTGAAGCTAATAACGATCTTTCGGCGAGTGAAGGTATATCATCATCCCCCCCTCCTTACAACTCCATGACTGGCGAAGGTTGTTGCTCTACCTTTGACCACCACCCAAGCCGTAAGTCTTTGTCTGGTTGCCGAGCAGAAACACAAAGACATCCGATTTACTATGTCGCGAGGTCTTACATGGCCCAAAGGCGGTACCGCAAGTGCGGCTTCTTTGTATGCTCTTCTTATGGCCTCGCGCAAGCTTCGACACTACTTCAGCGCATTCCGTGGTCGCGTCGAGCAACTTCCGCTCGGTGACATCTGCGGAATCGAAAGCGGCAGACGGATCGCTAAATGGGCTATGGGCTGGCGGCGTTTGACATCCGTCGTGGCAAGAACAACTATCAAGTCGCGGTGTGCTCGCCGACCGTGGTCGAGCAGACGTCGCAGCCCGCCCACAGGCTCGAGGTCGAAGAAGAGGACCCCTGGATCATGTTCTTCGACGGCTCGAGGTCCTTCAAACGCTCGGGGGCTGGGATACTTATCCTTACCCCGTGGGGCGACCGGTTGAGGTATGTAGTTCGTTTTGGCTTTCTGCGACCAATAACATGGCGAGAATATGAAGCTCTCTTGGCGGGCTTACGAGCTGCAAGTCCTTAGGCGTCTGACGGTTGGTCGTGAAGGAGACTCGGCTCGTCATCAACGGTACAACAAGGACTATCAATGCTCGGGGATGCAATGGCAAGGTATCTCGCCGAGGTTCGCAAGATGGAGAAATGGTTCGAATTTGGAGCTTAGGCATGTCCCTAGGAAGGACAACTCGGTCGCGACTTTCTCTCAAGCTCGGCTCTTCAAGCGAAGAGATACCCCGAGCGTCATCCTCGAGACGGCCGGCGGCTCCGTCTATCTCCGATCGAGGTCGTACTTCTTTGTGGTGGAAGGTATTCCGCATGGGCCAAACCCATACAGTTTCACAGCGCAGGCGACTGCCGCCCGACCCGCCAATGAAGCGGATTAAGCGTCGAGCAAGCTTGTATAAGCTCGTGGATGGCAAGCTCTGAGACGGAATGTCTCGGCATCATGACTCGGTGCATCTCCATGGAGGAGGTAAGTACCTACTCAACGACATCCACTCGAGGTCTCGTGGGGCGCACTCTTCGTCTGCAGGGCGATGGTCGGCAAGGCCTTCCGTGCAGGATATTCTTGGCAGCGGCATTACGGGATGCTCGGGATATTGTGGGACTGCGGACATGTCGGGATTCATGCCGAAAGGTACACCGGCCGCCCTCGCTCTTGAACCATTCCGCTTGCACGGCCTTTCTCGACCTGGGGGCTCGATATCCTCGGCCCCTTTCCCGAACAGCGGGGAGAAAGTTCCTGTTCGTAGCCATCGACACATTCACCAAATGGATTGAGGCTGAGCTGGTCTCGGCCATCCTTTGCTTTCGGACGCCGTTCGATTTTTCCGCTTGTCCGTGGTGACCAGGTATGGGGTCCCATGCAGAATTATCACTGACAATGGTACTCAGTTTACCAGTGAATTGTTCCAGGAATTCTGCGAAGACATGGGCACCAAAGTGTGCTTAACCGGTGGCTCATCCTCGAACAGCAGGCGCAGAGCGCATATGGACAGATTGTCCAAGGCGTTAAAAGGCGAGTTCTGAGATGAGCTCAAGCGCTACTGGCACGACACAGGTGGACGAACTTCCCAAATCTTATGGTCTATTCGTACCACGATCCACCGAACAACAGGTCCACACCCTTTCGGCTCGTGTTTGCATCTTGAAGCAAATCACACCTCCGGAGGTAACGCTGGCTCTGCCGAGTCGGCAGTCGACCACGTCGACTTCGAGCAAGCGGTCTCTTGACCTTGCCCTCGCAGGAAGAAGTAAGATCTCGCGTGCCTTTGCTACGATCGGCGCATTACGCAAGCTCTCCGCGAGACATGCGTCTCGGTCGGTATGACCTAGGAAGCTCCTTGTTGGGGACTTAGCCACGAGGCGGATTCGGTATTGTCCAACACCAACAAGTTATCCCATGGTGGGAGGGCCCCTATAGAGTCGTTTCAGCAGATCGCCGCGGGGCTTCACGGCTAGCGATGCCCGATGGCGAGAGCTCTCTAGCTCGTGGAACATAGATCAACCGCCAAATTTTATGTGTAATCCCTATACCTTTAAAATTTCAATAAAAGGATATTCTCTGATTCCTACTATTCATGTCTTTTTTCTTTATAAGCATCTCTGTAAGCTTTCTTCGAGCACGACCTTCGTATTCACCCCTTAGTCTGGGTATCCCGAGCTTTACGTTCACCCCCCATAGTGGTCGAGCTCAACGTAAGCCGAAACAATTCGCAATCAGCTCACCCCCTGCGTCCGGGATTGAACTACAAGGCTCGCAACTTTGGCTATTGAGTGCGCGCATGGTCGTAGTCGTCGAGTTGGTGATTTACTCACTGAGTTCGCTTGTGCATCTCTTTTCCGTGCGAATTCTATCCCGATTCTGCAGGTCATGGTCACTTGCTTGTTTTCTACTTGTGTCCAAGGTCGGCGTTGCTCGACCTTGGACCCAACGAGGGCTGGGCTAGGTCGTAATATCTCTGAGCGACCTATGGATCTTGATCACGAACAAGCGCACACTTCAAAAAGGTAAACCAAGCACATTAATAACGTCAAATGTTTCTGAGGACCAAGGATGATCGAACTACAGACCCTCCATCTCGTGCGAAACTTCTCTTGTTCGAGCTCGGCGACTCGGCCCTTGCGTCGAGACTTGATCTGCCGCAGAGGGCCTCGTTAGTTGCGTCCGTGGCTCGGCGGCGTTAAATCGTTAAGTTGGGCAGGCGGTCTTCGCCGCCTGGCGCACGCCAAGCTTCTCCTCGGCCCGTGACCTTGGCCTCTAGCTCGGGAGCGCCTTGAGTCGAGGATGATAGCTCGGCGACGGTTTCTCCAACACCTCGACCTTGGCACGCTTCGTCGGCAAGCGGCGTGGCGTGGCGATGGATTGCTCCTTGGCGGCTTCCTCGAGTACCACTACCTTGGCGTGCTTCGTCGGCAAGCGCTGGGCATGATGGCGGCTTGTTCCTCAGCAGCCTTCTCGAGGGCATCGATCCTGGCGCGTAGGGTCTCGAGCGCCGAGTCTGAAGAAGTTCGCTCCGCGGCGGCCTTCTCTAGCAGCTCGACCTTGGCGCGCTCCGCATCAAAGGCCTCGATCGCTCTGGTCGCTCGAGCGCGCTCATGCTCCTGCGCCTTGAACCCATGCTCGCGCTCGGAGGATCTGGTCCTCTCGAGCTCGGCGGCATGGGACACCTCCAGCGCCACCATCGTGCGACGCAAGTCATTAAGCTCCCGGTTGAGCCGCTCGATTTCCTGCGCATCGACCTCGATGGTCGCGCAGAGCCTGGAGCGCTCGGTCTCCCTCTCTTCCACGGCGTTCAAGATCTGGCGGAGCACGTCGGCGTGCTCGTTG
Source organism: Guadua angustifolia (assembly GCA_036346375.1). Lineage (NCBI taxonomy): Eukaryota > Viridiplantae > Streptophyta > Magnoliopsida > Poales > Poaceae > Guadua > Guadua angustifolia. The sequence goes on along the minus strand of CM070506.1, from coordinate 17,950,875 downwards.
AGACCTTAAAGCCCGGGTCCTGCGCCAACCGCCTTGAAAGCGAGGAAGCGATTTGGTAAGAAGTCGACAAGGACACATAACTTAACACATTACGGGATAGATAAGGAAAGTTCCTACCTCATGGAGTCATTTGGTGATCTTGTATTTGGAGAACTCCTCGTTCATTTCGTCAAACGAAGTGTTGATCTCGAAACCTTCGCCCAGTCCTGTGACTGAGCCTTCTTCGGTCACTACTGGCACACCTTGTCCGAGGCTGCGGATGGCGTCTTGCGGCGGCAGGATTCTTCCACATCGGTGCGGGTCGGACCCCGACCGAGAATCTGCTTGACATCAGCCGGGCCCGACCTCCGTGGTCGGGGTTCCGCCAGCTTCGGGCGGGGAGTTGCCGCAGCTGGCATCCCACCCAACCACAGGGGTGGAGCGTTGCGTTCCATGAAATTTGAAGTTCGCAGGCAGGCGTCGGAGTGTTTCCATTGTCAAGGTCGCCCTCCATGGCACGAGGAACCACGACCTCGCCATCGAGCACGATCTTGGTCGGCGAGAACCTCGGGGGCCGGTGGCATGGCCTTCGGCGATCGGTGGCGCCCGCGACACAGGGGCCCGGACGCCCATGTCTCCCTCGGTCTCGGGAGGATCGGCGGCCGAAGGGTACCCGTCTCGCCGTCTTTGTAATCCTCGTGATCGCGGGTTGAAGTCCGCCTCGTCCAAGACTATCAAGGCCTTGGTCGAACTCCCGGCCGGAACCCAGCTCGAGGCCCGGCAAGAGCGCCTTTGCCCGTAGATCGGCGGGGCGGCATGTAAGCGTCTGCCCCTCCTCGGACTCGGACTGCATACTGAACAACAGGCATTGTCAGTGTGGGCAAGCTCGGGTCTCGAGCGCTCGAGGTCTGCAATCAAGGATAAGCACTAAGAAAAACACGGAGATGGAGCAGGTTGCAAAGCCAGGCTCTTACCTAGGTCGGTGGCCTCTGCCTCGTCGATGGCGGCGATGGTCTGTCGCCCGAGCTTGGAGGAGAATCCACTTCATTCCTCACAGTGCAGGGAGGCAAAGCTCATGACGAGCCCTACCGCTGGCGGGGGGCTTCGGTGGTCTGGCGGCGGCTGCGCTTTTTGCTGCCATGTAAAGAAACTTTGTTAGGCCCTGAGAGGCCAAGGGTGCGAGCTCGGGAAATTGGCTATGATCGTCTTTACCATGGCGCGATCACCCCATTCGATGTGAGGCCTCTTCGTCCCCTGGCGGTCAGCTCTGGTTGAGGGGAGTCTTTTCTTTCCCCTTTTGCTCTTGCCCTCATCGGGCAAGGGGAGCAGACTCCGCGCTGTCTCCCACAACTCTTGATGATCCTACAAGTAAGCACGGGTCAGGCAAGGGCATATGAATGTTTGATAAAGCTACAAGTTGGGGAAGGCTTACCTCGGGTTTTCGTCGCAAGACGTTCTTCGGGACCGGGTCGTCAAGAGTATACTCGTACGCCAATTTCCCGAACATCTCCTGCATCCTGGCTGCGACCCAGGACTCCTTCGGTGTTTGCGAGCGAGAAGCCATCAGAGGAGGAAGAAGTACGAAATCAAGCAAAGACCTTGGGAGTGAAGACCTTACCAGATGAACCCTCGCGAGTCGAATCATCGTGTCCCTTGATCTGGAAGAACGGATGTAACCTCCTCCGTAGGGGAGACACCCGACTCATGAAGTCGTTATAATCGCGACCGGTGAAGCGCGTGTGGCGCAAATGTGGATAAGCGGCGATGGCCTGCGTCGACATTGAGGTCCTCGGCCTCGGGGTCTAGATCTTCCGATGTGGCGGCTCCCTCGTATCATGACTTCCGTTCTCCCCTTCTTGAGGTAGAACCAGCGCTACGGCCATGGACCGAGAGAGTCGGCCGAGGATCTTGGGCAAAAGCCCACTTGAGCGGCCGCTGGGAAGTAGAGGCACCCGACCACGGGGTCCTTCCGGGCGGAAGAGAAGAAGCGGAAGAAGAAGCGAGGGCGTGGGAAGAATCCCGGGAACCCCTCGCATAGATGGGAGAAGGCGGCTAAGGTGAGGGCGGAGTTGGGTACGGGTTGATCACTTCAATCGGCAAGCTGTCGAGGATGTCGGCCAAGAATTAAGCTCTCCGGGTCCGCAGCCGAAGAGGAATCTTTGCTCGATCTGAGCGATCTCGTCATCTCGGGGATGAGGTTCGGTCTCGCCACCGGGCACCGCCAGTCACCGGATCCACAGACCCCGGGCCTCGAGCTCCTTCATCCTCGTGGCCGATAAAGTGCTTTTCCCAGCTTAGCCATGGCAAAGCGTCAGTGAAGATGGAAAAGCGATGCCTTTCGGCGAGAAGGCTTAGGAGGAGGCGCAAAAACTTCGGTGATTATCCAAAGCTCGGGGTCTTCCACGGCGCTCTTAGGATTTAACCTCCTCTGGCGCCTCAAAAAGCCTTGAGCATGATTAAACGGGCTCAATTAAGACTGGCGGCGGACTCGAAGCATTGCGGTGTCCGCCATTTGTTGGCATCCGTATCATTTCGGAAAAATCAAAGGTCGCGCGGTGTCTCGCTTTGGGATTCACTGCGATCTCATGGAGCCTCGAACAAGGTTCCAAGACCTTACAAGGGTTGCATGCGACTTTGTTGGGTGAGGCTCGAGGCCATTCAGGTGCTACTTCTCGACCTTGAGCCTCGGGGCTAGCTGCCGAGGGCGGGCAACCCTTGGTCGGTCGGCCCGATCAATCGACCCTCTAGCCCGTGGGTCCTCGACCAAGGACTCGAGATCAAGCCGAGGCCACTCGGTGGGACCTGATATTCGAGCTCGTGGCCCTCACGACTTCTTTGTTCGGGATGATTCAAGGTCGATAGCGGTCCCTTGGATCCAGACGCGTTATCACTTGGCGATTCTGAGGCGTGGGATCATGGAGTAATCTGGCGTGCTTGTGACGGGATCGGAGCAGTTACCACCGGCAATCAATATGCATAAAGGCCACGATCAGGGTTACCCGAGCGTTGCAAGAAGAATGGGTATAAGATGAAGCTTTGTAAACACCGGGGCGACCCAACACGCAGACCTTTGGAGTTCAAGTCTAGACTTAGCATCGTCAAGATTGATTTGTAATCCTCCTTTGTATCCACAAAGGCAAAAACACCGCCACAAAGCGGTTGGAGTAAAGCTGTTACCTTCTCGGGGACTCGAACCGGGATAAATCTCTGTCTCGTCCGTTGTCTCCTTGCTCCGACCATAGACCTCCTCGACCTCATTCCCCTGTTCGAGCAAAGCACAGTTGTGGTCCCGTTTCTCATTAACCCCTACCTCATTTTCTGCGGTTGGCGATCCCGATCGCCGACAACCTTGATGTAATTTACTAAGATTAATAAAAGCTTCCTTTATCGAAAAACATGATTAAGCTTTTGATGTCTTAGTCTTAGCTCTCCTCCTTCTAATTTTCTAGATACGGCCACATCTGCCATATTTAAAGTGCCTAGAGATCACAGAGCAGATCATATCTTGGAGGAGATACACACGACTATGCATACAGATCGGAGGAAAGGGAAATGATACTCTTACACGAGTATTTAGTGGCAACCGGCAAGTCAACCACATTACACGATCGAGTTATACAAGGTGTCTCTACACCTTGCGTATCACATCGTTTGTCTTAGACACAAGCTAGCAGAGGTGGCTGGCCACTTGAGCTGCGAGCAAGATGGACGACGTGGAACAACAAGAGAAGAAGAGATCACCCGGCAACGTCGCCGCGGAGCTGGGAGCCATCGGAGGGCGTGAGTTCATGGAGAGGCTCATCAGGCACGTCGAGAAGGACAACCTCCGGCTGCTGCAGAAGCAGAGGGACAGGATGGACAGGTGAGTACGCTTTGCGCACGCTGGCATCTTCATCATTCTGACGCGCGAGTAACTTTGGTTTTGGCCATTCTGACGAGCGGTTGATCAGGGTAAATGTGAAGCAACCAACGATAGAGGTGAGGTACAGAGGCCTCAGCGTCGAGGCGGAATGCCAGGTGGTGCAAGGGAAACCCCTCCCAACGCTGTGGAACTCCGCCCTCGCCAGCGCCTCTGTAAGTTACTGAGCTGAAACTAGTACACCATGCACGCAAGGTGCAAACACATATAGAGAATCAAGATCTCGTTCCATATGCTGATTTGTTTTTAACTTCTCTCTTTTGATTTTAGCAAGAAAGTAGTCAATTGAGAAACTTATGATCAGAATTGCCAGGTTAAACTTACGCATTCCGAACTGCCAATAATCTTGACAGGTTGTTGCAGCCAAGCTAGGCTTCAACCGTCAGCAAGCAAAGGTCCAGCTTCTCAAAGATGTCGATGGGATCATCCAAAAATCAAAAGCATCGCCATTCCTTCTTGAATTGTTCACAGGAGCTCGACTATTCCTTAGGGCGGTGGTCTTGCCCGTCACCTTGGCGGCTCGGACAACTTCCGCTGGAATTGATCACCTTTGAGGTGGTCGAGGCGACCTCTGGTACAACGCTATTCTCGGAAGGCCTGCCCTCATCAAGTTTATGGCGGCTAATCATTACGGTCATCGGTGCATGAAGCTCCGAGCCCTAGCGGCATCGTTACTGCGTCTTGTGACTGCTGTGACCTGCGAGGCACATGGGCTGCAGACCAAGGCCTTGGCGCTTCGCATTATCTTTGCCCAACAAAGATCGAAGGTGATGGAAAAAACGCCCGGCGGAAGCGGCGATCCAACCAGCCGGGGCAACAAAGGCCGTCTTTGCTCGAGGAAGACGACCGACCAAGTGTGTCCACGTCTCGGCGGGCTAAGTCCCAAATAGGAACTTCGAGCTCGTCACCTTCCTTGGCGTAACAAGGGTATATTAAGCAGGAGCTGCGGATATGCTGGCGTTCAAGGGGTGATCGAGCACAAATTCTGGTCGAGCCGATTCTAGACACTGTGCGTCGAAATACGTCGCTTCTCCCGAGAGAGGTTGCGGTCATCAAGGAAAACCTTGATAAGCTCTGAAGGCGGCTTCATCCATGAGATCGACTACTCGGTGGTGGCCAACCGGTCATCGTGCAAAAGAAAGGTGGCAAGTGGAGGATGTCGTCGACCATGCGGGGTTAAACTCGGCTGCCCAAGGACAATTTTCCCCTTCAGCGCATCGACCATATCGTCGACTCACGCCAGCGCCAAAATGCTAAGCTTCTTGGATGCTTACTCGAGGCTACCATCGAGATCAAAGCTGGCGATTCGACGGCGAGCAAGACTACCTTCATCACCCGTTAAGCACTTATTGCTACGACCATGTCGTTTAGTGCTGCGCGCAATCGGGGGCAACATTCAAATTTGATGACTAAGACCTTGAGCAGATTAGGCGAAACCTTGAGGTCTATGTAGATGACATCATCGTCAAAAGCCCCTCAAGGAGACCACGTCCGTGACCTTGAGAAACATTTGCAAACTGAGCAATACAAAATCAAGCTCAACCACGAGAAGTGTGTGTTTGGCGCGGCATCGGGGAAGGTCCTTGGATACATGATCGGGGCTCGGGGTTGGTCCAAACCGGAGAAGATCGAAGCCATCAGAAGATGGAGCCCCGACCTCGATCAAGCAAGTACAAAGCCTCACTGGTGGTATGGCAGCCCTCGGTGATTCATTTGAGGCTCGTGGCGAGGTCTCTCATTCTTTAAGACCTGCGTAAGCGGGGGCTTTGAATGGGCCTTGAAGCACAACGATCTTTCGACGAGTGAAGGTATATCATCATCCCCACCCTCCTTACAACTCCGGACTGGCGAAGGTTGTTGCTCTACCTGCGACCACCACCCAAGCCGTAAGTCTTTGTCTGGTTGCCGAGCAGAGACGCACAAGACATCCGATTTACTATGTCGGCGAGGTCTTACATGGCCCAAAGGAGGCGGTACCGCAAGTCGTAAACTAACTGTATGCTCTTCTTATGGCCTCGCGCAAGCTTCGACACTACTTCGGTAGCATTAGTAGTGCGTCGAGCAACTTCCGCTCGGTGACATCTGCGGAATCGAAAGCGGCGGACGGATCGCTAAATGGGCTATGGGCGGCGTTTGACATCCAGTCGTGGCAAGAACAACTATCAAGTCGCAGTGCTTTCGCCGACCGTGGTCGAGCAGACGTCGCGGCCGCCTGGGCTCGAGGTCGAAGAAGAGCCACTGGATCATGTTCTTGACGGCTCGAGGTCCTTCAAGCTTCGGGGTGGGATACTTATCCTTACCCGTGGGCGATACGGTTGAGTATGTAGTTCGTTTGGCTTTCTGCGACCAATAACATGGCGAATATGAAGCTCTCTTGGCGGGCTTACGAGCACTGCAAGTCCTAGGCGTCTGACGGTTGGTGCGTGAAGGAGACTCGGCTCGTCATCAACCGGTACAACAAGGACTATCAATGCTCGAGGATGCAATGGCAAGGTATCTCGCCGAGGTTCGCAAGATGGAGAAATGGTTCGAATTTGGAGCTTAGGCATGTCCCTAGGAAGGACAACTCGGTCACGGACTTTCTCTCCAAGCTCGGCTCTTAAGCGAAGATACCCCGGCGTCATCCTCGAGGCGGCGGCGGCTCGTCTATCTCCGATCGGAAGTCGTACTTCTTGTGGTGGAAGGTATTCCGCATGGGCCAAACCCATACGATTTTTCAGCGCAGGCGACTGCGCCCGACCCGCTTGAAGCGAGATTAAGCGTCGAGCAAGCTTGTATAAGCTTCGTGGATGGCAAGCTCTGAGCCGGAATGTCTCTGGCATCATGACTCGGTGCATCTCCATGGAGGAGGTAAGTACCTACTCAACGACATCCACTCGGTCTCGTAGGGCGCACTCTTGTCTGGAGACGATGGTCGGCAAGGCCTTCCGTCTGCAGGATATTCTTGGCGCGGCATTACGGGATGCTCGGGATATTGTCGGGACTGCGGACATGTCGATTCATGCGAGAAAGGTACACCGGTGCGCCCTCGCTCTTGAACCATTCTTGCACGGCCTTTCTCGACACAGGGGCTCGATATCCTCGGCCCTTTCCCGAACAGGGGAGAAAGTTCTGTTAAGTAGCCATCGACACATTCACCAAATGGATTGAGGTGAGCGGTCTCGGCCATCCTTTGCTTTCGGACATTGTTCGATTTTCCGCTTGTCGTGGTGACGGTATGGGGTCCCATGCAAATTATCGCGACAATGGTACTCGGTTTACGATGAATTGTTCTAGGAATTCTGCGAAGACATAGGCACCAAAGTGTGCTTCGCCCGGTGGCTCATCCTCGAGCAGGCGTGGTATGAAGCCAGCAGACCCGGTGTCAAAGGCGTTAAAAAGCGGAGTTCTGAATGAGCTCAAAGCGCACGGCACGACACAGGTGGGCCGAACTTCCCAGATCTTATGGTCTATTCATTACCACGGTCGGCCGAAACAACAGGTCCACACCCTTCGGCTCGTGTTTGAGTCTTGGGCAAATCACGCCTCCGGAGATATATTGGGCTCTGCCGAGTCGACAGTCGACCACGTCGACTTGAGCAAGCGGTCTCTTGACCTTGCCCTCGAAGAAAGTAAGATGCCGTGCACCTTTCTGATCGGCGCATTACACTGCAAGCTCTCCGCAGACATGCGTCTCGGTCGGTATGACCTAGGAAGCTCCTTGTTGGGGACTTAGCCACGAGGCGGATTCGGTGTTGTCCAACACCAACAAGTTATCCCAGGTGGGAGGGCCCTATAGAGTCGTTTCAGCGGATCATACGGGGGCTTCACCGGCTAGCGATGCCGATGTGAGAGAGCTCTCTAGCTCGTGGAACATAGATCAACCATAAATTTTATGTGTAATCCCTATACCTTTAAAATTTCAATAAAAGGATATTCTCGATTCCTACTATTCATGTCTTTTTTCTTTATAAGCATCTCTGTAAGCTTTCTTGAGCACGACCTTCGTATTCACCCCTTAGTGCAGGTATCCAGCTTTCGTTCACCCCCATAGTGGTGGAGCTCAACGTAAGCGAAACAATTCATAATCGGCTCACCCCTGCGTCAGGGATTGAACTACAAGGCTCGCAACTTTGGCTATTGAGTCGCGCGCATGGTGCGTCGAGTCGTCGAGTTGGTGATTTACTCCAAGTTAAGCTTGTGCATCTCTTTTCGTCTGAATTCTATCCGATTCTGCGGTCATGGTCACTTGCTTGTTTTCTACTTGTGTCCAAGGTCGGCGTTGCTCGACCTTGGACCCAACAATTTGGGCTAGGTCGTAATATCTGAGCGACCTATGGATCTTGATCACGAACAAAAGCGCACACTTCAAAAAAGGTAAACCAAGCACATTAATAACGTCAAATGTTTTACAGGACCAAGGATGATCGAACTCTGGACCCTCCATCTCGTAGCGCGAAACTTCTCTTATTCGAGCTCGGCGACTCGGCCCTGTGTCGAGACTTGATCTGCCGCGGGAGGGCCTCGTTAGTTGCGTCCGTGGCTCGGCGGCGTTAAATCGTTAAGTTGGGCAGGCGGTCTTCGCCGCCTCGCTTGTGCGACCAAGCTTCTCCTCGGCCCGTGACCTTGGCCTCTAGCTCGGGAGGCGCCTTGAGTCGAGGATGATAGCTTCGGCGGTTTTCTCCAACACCTCGACCTTGGCACGCTCGTCGGCAAGCGCTGTGGCTGTGGCAGTGGATTGCTCCTTGGCGGCTTCCTCGAGTACCACTACCTTGGCGCGCTCGTCAGCAAGCGCCTGGGCCGCGGTGGCGGCTTGTTCCTCAGCAGCCTTCTCGAGGGCATCGATCTGGCGTGGGGTCTCGGCGCCGAGTCGAAAGATTCGCTCATGCGGCGGCCTTCTCTAGCAGCTCGACCTTGGTGCGCTCCGCATCAAAGGCCTCGATCGCTCTGGTCGCTCGAGCGCGCTCATGCTCCTGCGCCTTGAACCCATGCTCGCGCTCGGAGGATCTGGTCCTCTCGAGCTCGGCGGCATGGGACACCTCAGCGCCACCATCGTGCGGCGCAAGTCATTAAGCTCCGGTTGAGCAGCTCGATTTCTGCGCGCCGACCTCGATGGTCGCCTTGAGCTGGGCCTTCGGTCTCCCTCTCTTCCACGGCGTTCAAGATCTGGCGAAGCCGTCGGCGTGCTCGTTGAGACCTTGAAGCCCGCGGGTCCTGCGCCTTAACCGCCTTGAAAGCGAAAGCGATTTGGTAAGAAGTCGACAGGACACATAACAACACATTACGGGATAGATAAGGAAAGTTCCTACCTCATGGAGTCGGTTTGGTGATCTTGTTGGAGAACTCCTCGTTATTTCGTCAAGGCAGTTTGTGTTGATCTCGAAACCTTCGCCCGGTCCTGTGACTGAGCCTTCTTCAGTCCTCTGGCACACCTTGTCCGAGGCTGCGGATGGCGTCTTGCGTGGCGGCGAGGATTCTTCCACATCGCGGGTCGGGTGGACCGACCGGGAATCTGCTTGACAACGGCCGGGCCCGACCTCCGTAGTCGGGGTTCCGGCCAGCTTCGGGCGGGAGTTGCCTTGTGGCAATGACATCGACCAACCACAGGGGTGGGCGTTCTGCGTTCCATGAAATTTGAAGTTCAATGCAGGCGTCGGGTGTTTCCATTGTCAAGGTCGCCCTCCATGGCTGAGGAACCCGACCTCGCCATCGAGCCGATCTTGGTGGAGAACCTCGGGGGCCGGTGGCATGGCCTTCGCGATCGGTGGCGCCCGCGACACAGGGGCGGACGCCCATGTCTCCCTCGGTCTCGGGAGGATCGGCGGCAAGAAGTACCCGTCTCGCCCGTCTTTGTAATCCTCGTGATCGCGGGTTGGGTCCGCCTCGTCCGACTATCAAGGCCTTGGTCGAACTCCCCGACCGGAACCCAGCTCGAGGCCCCGGCAAGAGCGCGCCTTTGCCCCGTAGATCGGCGCGGGGCCAGCATGTAGGCGTCTGCCCCCTCCTCGGACTCGGACTCGCCCTGAACAACAGGCATTGTCAGTGTGGGCAAGCTCGGGTCTCGAGCGCTCGAGGTCTGCAATCAAGGATAAGCACTAAGAAAAACACGGAGATGGAGCAGGTTGCAAAGCCAGGCTCTTACCTGGGTCGGTGGCCTCTGCCTCGTCGATGGCCGGCGATGGTCCTGTCGCCCCGAGCTTGGAGGAGGAATCCACTTCATTCCTCTGGTCTGGGGAGGCAAAGCTCGCGACGAGCCCGCACCGCCTGGCGGGGAGCTCGGTGGTCTGGCGGCGGCCGCTGCGCTTTGTTGCTGCCATGTAAAGAAACTTTGTTAGGCCCTGAGAGGCCAAGGGTGCGAGCTCGGGAAATTGGCTATGATCGTCTTTACCATGGCGCGATCACCCCATTCGATGTGAGGCCTCTTCGTCCCACGGCGGTCGGCTACGGTTGAGGAGTCTTTTCTTTCCCCTTTTGCTCTTGCCCTCATCGGGCAAGGGAAGCGAACTCATGTTGTCTCCCACAACTCTTGATGATCCTACAAGTAAGCACGGGTCAGGCAAGGGCATATGAATGTTTGATAAAGCTACAAGTTGGGAAGGCTTACCTCGGGTTTTAAATGCATAAGGCGTTCTTGAGACGGTCGTCAAGAGTATACTCGTCGCCAATTTCGAACATCTCACGCATCTGGCTGCGACCAGGACTCCTTGGTGCCTGCGACGAGAAGCCATCGGAGGAGGAAGAAGTACGAAATCAAGCAAAGACCTTGGGATGAAGACCTTACGGATGAACCCTCGCGAGTCGAATCATCGTGTCCCTTGATCGGAAGAACGGATGTAACCTCCTCCGTGGGGAGACACCCGACACTCAGAAGTCGTTATAATCGCTGACCGATGAAGCCGTGTGTGGCGCAAATGTGGATAAGCGGCGATGGCCTGCGTCGACATTGAGGTCCTCGACCTCAGGGGTCTAGATCTTCGATGTGGCGGCTCCCTCGTATCGCAGACTTCCCGTTCTCCCCTTCTTGAGGTAGAACGGCGCTCGGCCATGGGCCGAGAGAGTCCGGCCAGGATCTTGGGCAAAGCCCACTTGAGCCAGACGTGCCGGAAGTAGAGGCACCGACCACGGGGTCCTTCACGGAGCGGAAGAGAATGAGCGGAAGAAGAAGCGCGGGTGGGAAGAATCCCAGGGAACCCCTCGCATAGATGGGAGAAGACGGCTAAGGTGAGGGCGGAGTTGGGTACGGGTTGATCACTTCAATCGCAAGCTATCGAGGATGTCGGCCAAGAATTAGCTCTCGGGTCCGGCCCGAAGAGGGAATCTTTGCTCGATCTTGACGATCTCGTCATCTCGAGGATGAGGTTCGGTCTCGCATCGCAACGCGCCAGTCACGGATCAACAGACCCGGGGCCTCGAGCTCCTTCATCCTCGTGGCCAGATAAAGTGCTTTTCCCGGCTTGGCCATGGCAAAAGCAGCAGTGAAGATGGAAAGCGATGCCTTTCGGCGAGAAGGCTTAGGAGGAGGCGCAAAAACTCGGTGATTATCAAAGCTCGGGGTCTTCTCGGCGCTCTTAGGATTTAACCTCCTCTGGCGCCTCAAAAGGCGCTTAGGGCATGATTAGACGGGCTCAATTAAGACTGGCGGCGGACTCGAAGCATTGCGGTGACCGCCATTTGTTGGCATCCGTATCATTCGGAAAAATCAAAGGTCGCCGGTGTCTCGCACAGGATTCACTTGCGATCTCGCCTGACCTCGAACAAGGTTCCAAGACCTTACAAGGGTTGCGCCAGCGACACATTGGGTGAGGCTCGAGGCCATTTCAGGTGCTACTTCTCGACCTTGAGCCTCGGGGGCTGGCTGTCGGGGGGCAACCCTTGGTCGGTCAAGACTGATCAATCACCCTCTAGCCCGTGGGTCCTCGACCAAGGACTCGAGATCAAGCCGAGGCCACTCGGTGGGACCACGATATTCGAGCTCGTGGCCCTCACGACTTCTTTGTTCGGGATGATTCAAGGTCGGTAGCGGTCCCTTGGATCCCGACGCGTTATCACTTGGCGATTCTGAGGCGTGGGATCATGGAGTATCTGAGCGTCTTGCGACGGGATCGGAGCAGTTACCACCGGCAATCAATATGCATAAAGGCCCACGATCAGGGTTACTCGAGCGTTGCAAGAAGAATGGGTATAAGGTGAAGCTTTGTAAACACCGAGGGGCGACCCAACACACGAACACTCGGAGTTCAAGTCTAGACTTAGCATCGTCAAGATTGAGCTGTAATCCTCCTTTGTATCCACAAAGGCAAGAAACACCCACAAAGGCGCGGAGTAGAGTTGTTACCTTCTCGGGGACTCGAACCGGGATAAATCTCTGTCTCGTCCGTTGTCTCCTTGCTCCGACCATAGACCTCCTCGACCTCATTCCCTGTTGAGCAAAAGCACGATTGTGGTCCGTTTCTCATTAACCCCTACCTCATTTTCTGCGGTTGGCGATCCCGATCGCCGACAACCTTGATGTAATTTACTAAGATTAATAAAAGCTTCCTTTATCGAAAAACATGATTAAGCTTTTGATGTCTTAGTCTTAGCTCTCCTCCTTCTAATTTTCTAGATACGGCCACATCTGCCATATTTAAAGTGCCTAGAGATCACAGACCAGATCATATCTTGGAGCAGACACACGAGTATGCATACAGATCGGAGGAGGAAAGGGAAATAATTAATACTCTTACACGAGTATCTAGTGGCAACCGGCAAGTCAACCACATTACACGATCGAGTTACAAGGTGTCTCTACACCTTGCGAATCACATCGTTTAACTAAGAGTCTAAGACACAAGCTAGCAGAGGTGGCTGGCCACTTGAGCTGCGAGCGAGATGGACGGCGTGGAACAACAAGAGAAGAGATCACCGGACAACGTCGCCGCGGAGCTGGGAGCCATCGGAGGGCGTGAGTTCATGGAGCGGCTCATCAGGCACGTCGAGAAGGACAACCTCCGGCTGCTGCAGAAACAGAGGGACAGGATGGACAGGTGAGTACGCTTTGTGCACGCTGGCATCTTCATCATTCTGACGCGCGAGTAACTTTGGTTTGGCCATTCTGACGAGCGGTTGATCAGGGTAAATGTGAAGCAACCAACGATCGAGGTGAGGTACAGAGGCCTCAACGTTGAGGCGGAATGCCAGGTGGTGCAAGGGAAACCCCTCCCAACGCTGTGGAACTCCGCCCTCGCCAGCGCCTCTGTAAGTTACTGAGCTGAAACTACCATGCACGCAAGGTGCAAACACATATAGAGAATCAAGATCTCGTTCCATATACTGATTTGTTTTTAACTTCTCTCTTTTGATTTTAGCAAAAAAGTAGTCAATTGAGAACGTTATGATCAGAATTGCCAGGTTAAACTTACGCATTCCGAACTGCCAATAATCTTGACAGGTTGTTGCAGCCAAGCTAGGCTTCAACCGTCAGCAAGCAAAGGTCCAGCTTCTCAAAGATGTCGATGGGATCATCAGTCCTGGAAGGCAAGTGCATCCATATATTATTAATAAATTGTTCTATTGGATACTTTCTCATGTGCATTTTTCAGAAGCCTCGATATATTTGGCCCTCTTGCACATTTTTTTTTACTTATGGCCTCCATTTGAACAAAACTACAAATCTAGTCCCATTCTTGACCGCAGAAGCACCAACAAACGACACGTATTACCTACCACACTCCCCTACCTCAACAGGTACCTGCTAAGAGCTCAGGCACCGCACTACCTGTGCTGCATGCTGAGCTCAAATTTGAAACAAACAAGGGATGCTATACTGTGGTTACCGGTTGAAACAAATTTGGTTTAGCCCACATTTGAGTTCAAATTTGATTTTTTTTTTGTGCAAGTATCATGTACATTTTCATCTCTATATCTTGAATATTTCAATATCCGGTTCATCTCTACCATTTTCATAACTTTGTCGAAAATATTAAAAAATTTCGCTGAAATTCAAATTTGAACTTGAAAATGTTTAGGGCTGTAACCAGGCCATACCATGGGGGCGGTAGATTTTCAGAACTATAGTGTTGTCCCATTACTGCTTACATAGATTGAACTAGTTAAGTACATAGGGATGCTAGCTATACTGCGAGCGCCCGTAGGATAGCTATCCAGCGGTTACCTTGTGCCTCGTTTCTTCTCCCTCCCTCCGTCGATCCCTCCGAAAAAGCCTGATATACTATACATCTGATCGACGTGGTGCCCGTCAGTCAAAACAACGACAGATTCTCTGATCCGCCGCTAATTAACTATTATGGCAGTCGTTCGCCAAAAAAAGTTTTTCGAATTAACAAGAACGCAAATGTGTTGCACGCTTGCAGGTTGACCCTGCTACTTGGTCCTCCAGGGTGCGGCAAGACCACCCTCTTGAAAGCACTTGCAGGAAAGCTCAACAAAAACCTCAAGGTATGATTATTTAAAGCACTCTTAAAGACTCCCACATCTAACCAGTGCAAAAATTAACCGGGTTTTTTGTTCTGAACAACGTGCATGCTCTGTTCAGATCCTTGATTCGCCGCTAACAAATAGAGGAGGAGAAAAAGAAACAATAGGAACAGGAGATTTTTCTTCTCACCTAGCTGCACTAGATTTGAGCACAATATTCCAACTCTCAATTGGTACATCCCATGTGTATTATTCATGTACTTCTTTTTTGTGTATGTATTACAGCTGACAGGACTGATCGAGTATAACGGGGTGAAGCTGAATGAGTTTGTCCCGGAGAAGACAGCAGCCTACGTAAGCCAGCATGACTTGTATGTTCCTGAGATGACCGTCAGAGAGACGCTCGACTTCTCTGCAAGGCTTCAGGGTGTTGGCAGCAGAGCAGGTAACCTACCATGCATATCAACTAAGCAAACATATATACCACATATTCACATCATATACCACTATGTATAACGTAATATAACATACAATACCATTTTTATTTTATGGAAAAAGGAAACTTTATTAATTACCTAGAAATAAGATTACAATCGTATTCCAATATCATTCTTGCTCTTCTCATCCGGAGCCTGATCAATCTTTCTCATCCGGAACCTGATTACTTTGTCAGACGAGCAACAGTGAATCACACCATAAATTCAGGAAATTCACAGCTCCTTGGATGTACTGTTGTGTGCTTGGTTATAGAGACGAGTATCGAGCCTTAGACCAGCCTTGGTGGTGGTGGACATCGATGCCATCATGGCAATCGATGGAGGTAAGAGCTGTCAGAGCTACTGGCCTTATTAATCGGAAGGCACGGCCTAAGAATCAATTTGGTGGCAAATTCAAGCATGTCTTTTCATTGGTTTTCTGTGGTATATATAGGGGATGAATCCTTACAAATATGAACCATAAGATCCTACCTATCTTAACAATAGATATAATCAAATAACTAAAAAAGGAAACAAAATAACTAAGAAGGAAACAACTAATTAGATAAAATCAAATTTGTTGCCATATCTCTTGCTGCGCAAGATGCTCCTACGCCCCCTGTAGCGGCTGCACCACCTAGGCCACAGGTGCCACTGTGGTGGTGGGCCGGTCCATGACATGAGCCCACTTCCTCTTTCCATAGAAGACATTATTGAGACTGTCAAGGCCCACAACATTACTCCACCCTCCATACCAAGCTTGTCCGCAAGCTTGAAGTCAAGATAGGCGTGGCGTAGTATTGCTGCTTGCATCCCACCTCATCTTGAAGCTCACCCTTCCAATGGACAAGGAGTTGATGTCGTCCCTTGATGAAACGATGCGCCAAGATGTGGTGTGGTTCAGGAAGCGCCGGTTTGTTTGATGGTGAGGTGTCGAAGGGAAGTGCAAGTGTTGCGGTTGATGGGTCCCCTTTGAATTGTTTCAGGAGAGAGACATGGAATACGTCGTGAATGTGAGCCTCTGGTGGTAACAAGAGCTAATATGCAACCTTCCCAATGTGCTCGGCGATCCGGTAAGATCCATAATATCACGGCAATAGCTTGTGGTGTGTGTTAGTCTGCACCAATTGCTAATGATGTTTTTGTAGTCGAAGCCACACCTCCCTCCTCGAATGAGACATTGTGGTGGTGGTCGTCATAGTATTGTTTCATCTTATTTTGGGCATGGTAAGGATGTTCATGGGCACTATGAAGGAAGGCGTCCGCGATCGGTGAGGTGGCGATTGGCGGTGTCGATGATGGTGGCCTTGGTTGTAAGGAAGGAGTAATGGGGAGGCGCTCGTAGATGAGTTCAAGTATCGTCATGCGGTGCGCCAAGTGGAAGGAGGAGTTGTAGCAAAACTCGGCCCATTGAAGCCATTTAACCACATGCTCGGGTTATCCGCCACCAAGCAATAGAGGTACATTTCCACTGTTCTGTTGAATACCTCTGTTTGCCTGTTAGTTTGCGAATGGTATGCTGTAGAAAGAAGGAGCTTGGTGCCACATCACTTGAAAAGATCCTGCCAGAAGGCACTGGTGAAGACCGAGTTGTGGTCAGAGATGATGGACTCTGGTGTGTCGTGTAGACATATAACATTGTCATAGAAGATTTGTGCTACCACTAGGGAGGATGATACTTGGACTAGAGGCATGAAGTGCACGTATTTGGGCAATCGGTCCATGACCACCAGGAGTGCGTTATTGTCCTACAACTTGGGTAGTTGACAATGAAATCCATGGAGACACTAGTCCATACCTGATGGGGCACTAGAAGAGGTTGAAGGAGACCTGTCGAAGAGAGAGAGAGAGCTAGTCTTGCTACGCTGGCACACTGTGCAAAGTACAATATACTCCTCCACCGCTTGCCATTGATTTGGCTAGTAGTAAGTTTGCTGAAGGCAATGGAGCATCTTGTGCACCCCTTATGTGTCAAGTCATGGATGGCAGCCACCATCGCAGAGATGAGAGTTGACTAATCCGGAACAATGAGGCGATCGTTGCTAAATATGAGGCCATCACACATGCGGTCTATGTTACTACCGTGGATGATTTGACCAAGGTGATTGCAGTTGTCTGTTGTCTGTTAGGTCTTGCCTGGCTCAAAGGAGCAGAGCGATCCGCCTGTAGCACGTCAGCCACACTAGGAGCCGCATGTGCGGTCTCGCCACTAGTGCCCACACTAGACCGAGGCTTAGTCAGCCCTACATGGGTCGAGCCATCGGCTAGCGGCGCACCTCTGTTGGATCTCTAGGTGGGTACAAAAAAAGGTCTCTTGCCACTGGTCCATAGCCGATGGCGTGGGGTTGATAGTGGCGCACATGCTGGAGCGGCATCTTCGATCTAGGACAGGGCATCAACAGCTTTGTTTGATCATCTCGGTTTGTACTCCACTCGAAAGTCGAAGCCCATGAGTTTGCTAAGCCAATGCTACTAGGGTAGAGTAATGAGGGCTTGCTCGAACAAAAACTTAAGGCTAGCATGATAGGTGCAGACGACAAAGGCACGACCCCATAAGTATGGCCATCAATGGCATACAACCTTCAAGAACCTGATGAGCTTGCACTCATAAGTAGCGAGCTTCATGTGTTGCTCCACCAATTTGCAACTGAAGAAAGCCATCAGGTGGTTGTCTTGTTGAAGTATGGCGCCGATGCGGGCCCTAAGGTATCGCACTCCATGACAAAGGAGTGGTAAAATCTAGTAGTTGGAGCATTAGCACCATCGTGAGTGTTGTCTTGAGGAAGAGGAAAGCTGCTTCCACCTTCGGTGACCACTGGAAGCTGTTGCGACAAAGCATGGCCATCAAGGGCTCGACAATGTTGGCATACCTGTGTATGAACTGTAGATAGTAGCTTATTAGCCTGAGGAAACCCTGGAGCACCGTGACCAACATGGGTTATGCCTAGGCCGAGACGGCCTGTAGTTTGTCGGGGTCGGCTGTGACACTAGTGTTGGAGATGATGTGCCCGAGGTAGTCCACTGGCGTTAGCAAAATGCACACTTGGACTTCTTCAAGTACAACTTGTGATGGTGGAGATGCTCTAAGATGATGCGCAAATGTGCATGGTGTTCCTCTGTCGATTGGCTATAGACTAGGATATCGTCGAAGAAAGCGAGGATAAATTTCTAAAGGAAGTCATGTAATACCTCATTCATGAGAGCTTGAAAGCGTCGATGGTTTATTGGAGAGTCCAAACGGCATGATGAGAAACTCATAATGCCCATGATGAGTGTGGAGCGTCATGTTGTCAATGTCGCTCTCACACATGTGCACTTGGTGGTATCCCGATCTCATATCGAGTTTGGTGAAGAACTTGGCACCATGTAGCCCATCGAAGCTCCTCGACCAAAAATGGGAATTTGTCTGACCGTTCATGCGTTCAACTCGAGGTAGTCGACATAGAATCTCCATGTGCCATCCCTTTTTTAACGATGGTGGCGATGAAAAAGAGGAACGGCTTTGCCTGATGATGCTCTGTTCAAGCATGGCTGTGCACTAGAGCTCATTCTTGTCTTTTATAGGTATGATTACTGATATGGCCGGATGACGATCGGGCCCGTTCCTTCCTTGAGGCACATGCAGTGATCACAATCTTGGGGTGGAGAGAGGCCCTGAGGTTTGACGAAGACATCGTCGAAGGCATTGAGGAGGAAGCGCACTCAGCACTCTAATTAATCTAAAGAGTTAGAAGGTGGGTGCGCCTGCTACGGAGGGTGCCCTCGAGGTGCACTTGCGAGACTGCGTAGTTGAATGACATGGTGAGGGTAGAAAAATTCTAGAGCCACTGCGCCTTGAGAACCACATTAAACCCATCGAGTGGAATGATAACGAATCACGCAACGAAGGTATATTTATCGATGTCGAAGCCCTCAGATGGCACACTGCCGAAGCAAGGTTGGCTACCATTAGCAACCTTTTTTTGCTATGATTCAATTGGTGATGTTCCAATGTCATGCAGACAGTGCATGGCTGTTGATGAAGTTGTGAGTGTTACTGCTATCGATAAGGCATAGTAGTTGATGCCCTTGCATGATTAACACTACTTGCATCATACCCCTAAACTTGGGTCTGAGAATAGCAAGCATGGATAGCAAAGGTGGAAGTGGTTCCTCCTCCTTCATCGTGATGACCGACAGGTTGACGTTGTCCTCCTCATCATCCTCCCCGATCTTAATAGAGAAGAGCCTCCTACAACAATAGCCCCTAGTGTAGAAATCATCGCAGTGTTAGCATAGCCCCTTCGCACGTCACTCAGTGAGTTGGTCAGCATTGAGCTCAAGCTTGGTGGCGGTTGGGGATGCGGACGCGATGCTGGACAGTACACTGAAAGTAGTGCATCTACTCCTGCTGATTAGTGTCGTGTGTGCTCGGGTTCAGCCAATTGACCTGGTGCGGCAGCCATGGGTACCTTTGGCTAGTACATGGCAATTGACGCCACGCCCTAGCTAAATGCCATCCTTCCCTATCCCTGATTGGCATAGCCCTTCATGGCTTCTTCCACCCAAAGGTCCTTCCGCTTCTCGACATCACATGCAAGGCTGACAGCCTCTGATAGATCACGAGGCCACTCCCCTCGAACATCAGCCATGAGAGTCTTTGCAAGACCCGTAGTGAATATCTCCACTTGATCCGTCCTTGACATATGCGGTGCATACACGAGAAGTCGTTAGAACTCGTGGGCATACTCATTGACTTGGTTTGCGCCCTGCTTGAGATTGATGAGGTGTCCAAAGGTCCCGCCCTTGATTGTTGGGTGAAGCGCTAAAGGATGGTGTCCTAGAAGTCCTCCCATCAGATCCATCCCACCTCCAGATCTAGTTGTCAAGCACTTCCTGAGCCTCGCTGTGTAGATGTAAGCCACCATGTCAACGTGCTCCCACGTAGGATTTGATGAAGGTAGAAGTAGCGCTCACATTGGCGTAACCAAGAAAGCGGGTCCTCCGTGCCATCGTATGTGTGGAGCTCGAGCCAAGAAGATCACGGGGCCTAGCGCTGATTGTTGATTATGTCCTCTAGTTGGTGGCATCACCCGGGTGACATGAGAATGCCATTCTCCCATGGTTGACATTCTTATTGCCCGTGCTTAGTAGCTTGTGACCACACGGCATGCACGAGGCATGCAACCCATATCCTAGTGGATCGGGCATGTGCAGTCGTTTGTGGCATTCTGGCTAGGGGTCATGGCACCAGCTAGAGTCATCGCCATGTGGCATTGTGCTAGCTTGAGGTCACCGGTGTTGACTTGGCCATCTTAGAGATTACGAGCAACTCGTGAGAGAGGTCTTCATCTCCTCCATCGAGAGCTTGAGGTTACCAATGTGTTCTTCAATGGTGGGCTAAGCCAAGGTTAGAGGTTCAGGTGGCTCTGATATCAAAATGTTGTGTGCTTGGTTATAGAGATGAGTACCAAGCCTTAGACCAGCCTTGGTGGTGGTGGACGTCGACGCTGTCATGGTGATCGATGGAGGTAAGAGCTGTTTGTCAAATATCTAAACATGGAGTATGTGTACATGCATGATACATAAAAGATATGTTCTAACGACATATAGAAGCTCCGAATATCATAGGCCTAACTCTATGAGATCAGATATCCACGGAGAAGATAATTCCATATTGGGAAGGACTTGATCGTTTTCCTATTACAAGGAAACCAACTCGAGTATGTCTGATATCTAGGGAAGTTTAAATATGCTACGACGATCACACGACGATGAACTCCTCATTGACTATGATTTGATATCTCAAACCGGATACAACTCAACCTGAGATAGGGCTACACCGACTATATAAGGCCAGGGGTAGACATCTTTAAGGGAGAGACCTTTAGAGAAAGCTTTTGAGAAAGAAGACTTTGGCAGAGAGCTTTTAGAAGATGCAGAGCATCCATGAGTCGATGAACCCCGCTTCGTCAACCTTCTGTCATAGTTTAGCCATTGCCTAGTCCTAATCTTCATTGTAACTAGGGCTAAACACCTTACTCTATACTCGATACACCAAGTTCATACATCATCCACACAGGATGCAGGGTATTACTCCATCCGGGGGTCTGAACCTGCATACATCATGTGCCACTGTATTCGTGCTTGACTTTGCCAAGCCGAAGGTACCCATAATCACAAGTTTATTGTCAAGATCTAACCTTCAACACTATCGAAGCTACCATTCTTGTTAATCGGAAGGCACCGCCTAAGAGAATCAATCTGGTGGCAAATTCAAGCATGCCTTTTCATTGGTTTTCTGGGTATATATAGGGGATGAATCCATAAGATCCTATCTTAACAATAGGTAGAATCAAATAACTAAAAAATGAAACAAAATAACTAAAGAAGCAAACAACAAATTAGATAAAATCAAATCTGCTGCCTTATCCCTTGCTACGCAAGATGCTCTTGTGCCCCCTACAACGACTGCACCACCTGGGCCACAGGTGCTATTGTGGTGGCGGCCCGGTCTGCTGTGCGAGCTCGCTTCCTCTTCCGGTAGAAGACATTATCGAGGCCGTTGAGGCCCACAACAAATACTTCGAGCTATGAGCAGTATTATTCGGATTTGCCACTTGTGCTAAGCAAGCGATGAAGCTTGCCTCTCTCCTCCTCCTAGATGGAATTCAGCAAAAAGTAACAACCAATCAACCCCGATTTCTACAGAGTAACTTCTCCCAATAGTCCCTAGCGTTCCACACGTTCTGCCAGAGTGACCAGGCATCTTTAGCTGCTCTGCTCAAAGCACACTTGACCATACAACACCATTTGAAATGTCAGAAATAATGTCAATATTTCTTTATGAATTTTTTTAGCATTATAGAGTTTTTCTTGAAGTTCAGTTACCTGATTAGTTCAGATAGTACTTTTTTTCTTGCAAATTTACAAATCATGAGGAAAGTTATTGCAAGGGATGAGGAGGTCTAGGATTTCTATCTTTGTAGGCTTTTTCTTGAAGTTCAATTACTTGATTACTCCGATTAAACATTTTTGTTTTGCAAATGTAGAAATCCTGAGAGAGGTTATTAGAAGGGAGGAGGAGGCTGGGATTACCCCTGATCTTGACATTGATATGTTTATGAAGGTAAGAATCAAATTGAGAGGTTCAAATTTTAAAACATAACATCTCCTCTTATGCATGCCTCTTTTGATACTTGCCAAATTCTTTTTGATTACCATGGTTACGAAAATTATAAGTACACTTTTGTTGCAGGCAATGTCCATGGCAGGATTGGAAAGAAGTCTCCACACAGAATACATCATGAAAGTAAGAAACTACTCTCCAGTAAGAATGTTTCATATCTACATTGCATCATACATTTATTTAAATGGTATTTCTTTTTCCATGTTTACCTAATAAGATAATGGGGCTAGACAAGTGTGCAGACACAATGATAGGAGATGCCATGAGAACAGGTATTTCAGGCGGTGAAAAGAAGAGATTAACTACAGGTAATTTTACTATCTTGTTCAGTATATGAAATTGTACTCGAAAACTAACAAATACAAGTTAGAAACATTGAAACATTATAATAATTGTGAACTACATTCGCAACAAAATATCACACACTTCTTAATGGCATTTTAGTTAGCAAATTCTCTTTCGATGGCCATTTTATGAAGCATCGATCTTTCTTTCTTTCTTTTTGTGAATACAAGGAAGACATACATGCACACGCACCATCACACACACACACATCGTACACACGCGAGAGCATCCTTTTAGCACACACTTAGAAAGACAAAGATAGGAGATAAATTTGCTATCTCATAAAAAATTTATGGGAATCACTATGGATCATACGAATGATGCAATGGAAAATTGTCAGACGTCTCAAATTTCTACATGGCCCTATGACTATCAAAAAAATATCTTCATCCTAGACCATTCATTTTTATCCTCCCCCATAGATAGCTTTTTGAAAGACCATGTGGAGGTCTACCTATCGTATGATGAGAAATTGATTGTATTTGAGCTTGTGGTACTCAAGTTTGAGTTTGATTCAATTAAATTTGAACTTGGAGTAATTTGAGTCTTTGTCGGGTTTATGGTGGAACTCTAGGTCCCTAGGGAGTGGTAGTATCGGAAGTCTTGATACTCTGCCTATATGGTGGTAGTGATATTCCATAGAGGGTTTCTTAGGCGTTTCAGAGAGAGTGGTACTACTGGCTACCAGGGAGCAATAGTACTAGACTTGCGGTATTCTGGCCTTTGGTTGGTGGTAGTATTGGGTTTCCTGATTTTTCAGTGAATTGAATTGCAATTCTTGCTATGGGATGACTTAATTGCATAATTTGTTGGGCATTGCTATGTGATGGTTTTTCCTTGTCTTTGATGGTTGTAGAACTTCAAATCTAGGTCATGGTGAGGTAAAGGAGACCGTGACAAGGCTAGGAGAGCTAGCTCTTAGTGGTTCTTGCTTGCTATGACATGTGGGATGTCATCTAGGATCATCTTGATAATCAAAACCCCACGAGCAAGCTAAGGGTGAAAACTTTGGTTTTTGCCTAGTTTTAGTGCACCCTTCTTCAATTGGAAAAAGGTCAGAACTTTGATGCCAATCCTTGCAATTGAAGGTGGGAATAGATTCTTGACATTCATAAAAAGGTGCATACAAAGTATCATAGGTGTTGGATTAGACGATTGAAAGTTACACAGAATTTGGTTTTAAAGTCGTGTTGATTTTCCTATACATCGCCCTATTTTTACTATTCACTGGTAGTACCGATACAGTAGCACGGTAGGATTGGGGGTACTATTCATTTGGTAGTACCGGGGTAGTGCTGACTAGAGGCTGATTTTCTCTGAAAGTTGATTCTTCGCTCATCGTTGATGTGATGAGTTTTTGGGTGGTTCTTTTAGGGGAAAATTTTGATGTTGATTATTCACCCCCTGATAGCCATTTTTGGTCCTTCACTTTCTTTAGTTCTCCCTGCCAAACTTGTCAATACCATACCGAAGGCTATACCGGTTTGGCTCTTGGAAGGGTATGTCCTGGTACCGGTCCATACCATGTACCATTTTGGGTTTAGTGTAATAATATATATTTATAAGTATACACATGTTTAATTATATGTACACTAAATTTCATTTATAATATTACTCTAGATACATAGCAGTACCATCAAATATAACATATAGTTCAATAGACCATATTATCAATTCTACTGATATGACCGGTACTCTACATGATCCAGTCTCCTCCACACCTAAGGTGCCTCTTATTTCTATCTCTGCACCTCAAAGAGACAAACTCTTACCTTCAAGCTCTTCTGTAGCTAGTAAAGCTCTATTCCTACCTCTTCTCAGCATGAGGTAGAGGCCACTGCCACTTCTGTTTTTGAACCTCCCCATCACATTCAGCTAGCTTATCCACCTGATCAGATGATGGGTGATTTGTTTGAGCATACCACATGCTCTAAGGTAGATCTTTCTCTTTTCTGTTTCTATTACGCCGGTATTTCCTTTGAGCCAAAAGATATTTCTCATGCATTGTCCAATGTGTCATGTATTAATGCCATGTATGAGGAACTGAAGAACTTTGAAAGAAATAATGTATGGTAGTTTGTTAAGCTCCTATATGGTCATAATGTAATTGAGACTAAGTGGGTGTTCAAGAATAAGCAAAGTGAGAATGTGGTTATCATTAGGAACAAAGTTAGGCAAGTTACTTAGGATTTCACTCCAGTTGAGGGTCTTAATTTTGAGGAAACCTTTGCTCCTATAGCTAGACTAGAGGCCATTAGGATTCAGTTTGCATTTTTGGCATCCAAGAGTTTCAAGCTATATTAAATGGATATCAAGAGTGCATTCCTCAAGGGGTATATTAAGAAAGAGGTTTATGTGAGGCAGTCTTTAGGATTTGAGAAAAAGGGTAGACTCGGGAAGGTATTTTCTTACATTAATACAAGTACACTCGAGCCTCCTGAGACACTTGGACATGTCTGAAGGGAAGCCGATGATGACTCTTATAGCCACCACGACCATTCTTAAGCCTGGTGTGGCTGGTGAGCTAGTTGATTAGAAAGAGTTCCAGAGCATAACTGGCTCCCTCTTATACATCATAGCTTCGAGGCCAGATATACACTTTGCTATATGTTTGTGCGCTCGATTTTAGGTCTCTATTCGTGCCTCTCACTACCAAGCGATGAAGCGCATTTTATGGTACATTCGAGCTGCCATTGACTATGGTATCTAGTACCCTTTCTCTTCTTGTCTTTCCATTCAAGTCTTTTCAAATACAATCTTTGCTAGCTATAGGATATATATAAGAAGAGCACTTCTAGCATTTATCATTTTATTAGCATTTCTATTATCTCTGATCATCTAAAAAGTAGTGTGGAGTTGCACGGTCCACCACCGAGGTGAGTATGTGGCAACAACTAGTTGCTACTGATCAAGTACTGATGAGATTGACCTTCGGGACATTAGGTTAGCTATAGATAGTAGTCCACTCTTCTGTGATAATACTTCTACCATTCATATTGCCAAGAATCCAGTGCAGTACTACAAAACCAACACATAGATATCAAATATCTCTTCATTAGAGACCTTGTGGAGAAGGGTGACATAGTGCTCAAGTTTGTGGGGAATGACCACAGATTACCGATATCTTTACCAAGCCTCTAGATAGCCCTAGGTTTGTGGCCTTGAGGGAGAGCTTTGAGTTATGGGCCCTTACATATCTTGAGGGAGCTAGGCGTGTATATTATGTTTTATATATTTTCATCCAACATTTCCTTTTCTTTGCATTTTTGGGTATCTTTGGGCTTTGCTTTTAGAGTCTTGAGTTCACTTCACTTAGACTTAGGTATGCTTTACATGGACCTCTCATTTTATACTATAGGTTGCTATCATACTTAATTAGTTGTTTCTCTTCTCTCTAGGTTGAGATTCCTCACAATCTTGTAGGTATCGTAGGTGTTGGACCCTTGGGTAGACAGAGGTCGGTGTGTACTTCTAACTTCGGTTTGTAGAGTCGACTTTTCTATGTTAGTCATGTAGGGAAGATGAGGCGAGTCCGAGCTATAGTATTCTCTTAAGCTTTTTATGCTCTTTAGACCACCCAGTTTTAGTTTCTCGGCTTTCTCTTAGCAAGATTTTGTTTCTAGTTTTAGTATAATTCATTTAGAGGTTTCTAAACTTAATTTTGCTAATAACTCAACTTAAACTAGATTTGTGCTTAAAATTGATTCACTTGTTGATGGAGAGTTTTGAGAAGTTTTTTATGCATTGCATATAGAATTCATTTTCTATCTCAAATGAGCTTTGTCTATTATGCAAATGAATTCTCATTCATTTTATTCACCTTACTACCTTTTTGAAGATCATGTCTAGGTTATCTATTTGATCCATGGTATAGCTTTACTTCTAGTTTGGAGATTATGCTAAGCTATTTGTTCTTGTTGAAATCATGCAAAAACAACATGGCCTTATTTTTCTTGCTAACATGGATATTGAAATATGCAATTAGATAGGACTTTGTTGAGCCTAATCTATACATGAGTAACTTGGTGTCGTCGTTGCTCTTTGTAGTCATTTGGATAATCTTCAAAGCTCTTCTACATGAATCTCATGCATACATGCTTTGTTTGATGCCTATATTGCCAAAAGAGGGAGAAATGTAGAAAAGCAAATTTAATTGGGAGAAATATGAAAATGCATCTTGTTTCTTATGGTCATGGTGAAAATTATTCTTTTCTTTGGATCATAATCAAAATTGAGCTTTGTGAGATTTCTTGATTTTTAGAGCATTTGTGGACAAGTTGCCTTTTTCTATTGTTTGCTCTAAATCTCATCTTGCCAACTTAGTCATGATCTTACTTTCTCTTTCATTTGGACCAAGTATGGTTTTGCAATCAAATTGTTTTCTTCTTTCTATTTCAAACTCAAATTTATGCCTTTTGAAGATTAAAAGACCATGTAGAGGTCTACCTATATGTGTGATGAGTAATTGACAATATTTGATGCTCAAGTTTGAGTTTGATTTTAATTGAATTTTAATTTAGAGCAATTTGAGGTACTGCCAAATTTAGGACAGTACTACCTGTCCCTATGGAGCGGTAGTACCGAGGGTGTGGTATTACCGATCCCTACATAGTGGTAGTGATATTCTAGAGAGTGTTTCTCGGGCATTTTAGGCGGCGGTACTACAAAGCTCTGGGGAGCTATAGTATTGGACTTATGCTACTACCAACCTCTAGTTGGTTTTAGTACTAGGTTTCCGATTTTTCAGCAATTGAATTGCAATTCGGCTATGGGATGACTTAATTGCATAATTTGTGAGCATTGCTATATGATGGTTTTCTCTTGTCTATGATAGTTGAAGGACTTCAAAGTTAGGTCATTGTGAGGTGAAGGAGACTGAAATTAGGCTAGGAGAGCTAAGATCTAGAAGGTTAAGATGGTGCTAAAGATGACTGTGGACAGGAGTCGCTGCAAGCTGAGAAGAGAAGTGGATGGTGGAGATGCTAGCTTAAGTCCTACTCAAATGAAGAAGGATCGTTGGATTACGGATTCGTAAGTGGTGTAGTGGTTAAGTTAGTATGCTTTGAAAAACATGCAAAACCCGTTATATTATTGGGTTTTGGTTAGCCTATGTATGAGTGAGTGAGTTAATCCAGTTCTTGATAAGGTTCCTCATGGGAGAAGTCATCCAAGAGTGGAGATTGACTCATTTGTACTATAAATAGAGGGTAGAGGATGCCTCTCCCCAAGGGTTGCGTTAGAGGTTTGTGAGAATTATTTTTGTTTGCTTATGCTCTCTTGAGTTTTGTCCACCTAGTAGTGAGGCTTTATAACCATTCCACCCGGCTAAAATCTGAGATCAAGTTTTGCTCAAGTTTTGATTGCCCTTCCTCTTGAGTTTTGATCTTCTTGATTTCTCTTCCTCTCTTGTTATTCTTGTTGCCAAGGATGAATGATTGTTGGATGAACCTTCAAAGGTCATATCCCAATTATCTAGGCTAGCTTGTTCCTCCTCTTCTATTTTCTTGCAAGAAGCGGTCTTTTCATTAGAGAAGAGAAAGATCTTTGGTCAATCGTGTTCTTGTCGGTTTGAGGGCTAGCTCTTGATGGTTCTTGCTTCTTTGTGTCACGTAAGTTTTCATCTAGGATCATCTTGATCATCAAAACTCCACTATCAAACATAGGATGAAGATTTTGGTTTACGCCAGATTTTGGTGCGCCCTTCTTTGATTGGAAAAAGTTTAAAACTTTGATGTCAATCCTTGAGATCCATAAGAAGGAGCATACAAAGTTTCACGAGTTGGAAACTCCGATTGAAAGTTACACCGATTTTGGTTTTGAAGTCTTGCTGATTTCCTATTCATCTCCCTATTTCTCTTTGTTCACCGGGTAATGCAAGACAAGAGATACTGCAGTAATCCGAGGGTACTATTCATTTGGTAGTAATGGGGTAGTGCTACCGAGGGTACTATTCATTTGGTAATGTGAGGTAGTCTTGACGGAGGTGATTTTATCGAAAGTTGATTCTTCGCTCCTCATTGATGTGATGAGGTTTTGGGTGGTTTTTAGGGAAAATTTTGATGTTGATTATTCACCTCTCGATCGTCATTTTGGTCCTTCACTTTCTTGATTCTCCTGCCAAACTTGTCAATACCATCTGGGAGGCTATACCGATTTGGCTCTTAGAATGGTATGTCTTGATACCATCCATACCATGTACCGTTTTGGGTTTAGTATAATAATATATATTTATAAGTATATACATGTTTAATTATATGTACACCAAATTTCATTTATAATATTACTCTAGATACATAGCAGTATCATCCAATATAACATATAGTTCAATAGACCATATTATCAATTCCACCGATATGACCGGGGTACTTACTAGTATCGAAGCTGGTATGATGGTATTGGGTCGATATGACCGATATTGAGGTCGCATAGAGTCAACGATGTCTGTATTGGTAGTGAGAGGCCGCCAAAATTAGTGCTCGTGCATGGCCACGGCATACTGCTGCTTGTGACCACCATAACTCCTTCTTGGGATTTTTTAAATAATACATTTTTATTCAAATTTCAAAAATATACCACGGAAAAAAACAATTACTGAAATATACCCTTGTCGCCTAAATAGCAAAATAAGCAGGCGACGGAGGCCACATCACCTTTAGCCTCCGTCGCCCAATGAAATGGCGACGGGGTTAAATTGATACTGTCGCTTTGATGAAATGGCGGCGAGGCTAAATGACCCTGTGCCCGATGAAATGGCGACAGGGGCCCGATGAAATGGCGACAGGGCCCTTGTCGCCATTTCATTGGGCGATAGGAGGCTGGGGGTCACGTGGTCTCCATCGCGTTTATTTTGCTATTTAGCCCCTATAGCCTATCCAGCAGGTGACGAGTATATTCTGTAATATTTTTTTCTGTGGTATATTTTTGAAATTTTAAATAAAAAATGTATTATTTTAAAAAAAATTCCCTTCTTGGCAAGCATGTCTTTTTCTTCTCATCAGTCTCCCCAAATCTATTGAAGCAAACTTAGGTACGTACAAAGGCGAACATCAGAATTTAAATCCAAGCTTGTGAAGTCGAACGGCAACAACTTCACCAACCCACTCCAGAAGATGATTCTGTGATGACTCGATCTTTGCGATAGTATTTTATGTGTTTTTTCTAGACTAAACATTTGTTAATTTCACTCGTATATCCCGGAATGGCAAGAGTTGAGTTGGCCTAACATGGCCCAACGTGTGCTTGGAAGTGGTATCGCGGATGGACATGCATCCTCTGCCGTTCTGGAGAGGCGGTCTAACTCTGCATGTGGGGCCGTATGCTATGGGGCCCACGTGCAGAGGCAATGCACTGCCAGTAACGGCGGTGATATTTTCCATCGCGGATGATATAAGCACACCTCCCACTGCGGTCCACAGCAACTATTTACATTTGCTTGGGCATAGAGATGAAAGCGGAAGCGGTCGATAAATGGTTATTCGTTTCTATTTCCACATCATTTACCGTGCTGAAGCGAAATCGGAAACCTCAGCGGATACGGAAGCGAATGGTGGCGAAATGGATGCGGAGCAGGCGGATCTGAAACAAAAGTAGAAAATTCAACAAGAACCTAGTACATGATCACAATATGCATGATCGCAAAAATAATGCAACTCATTCCACTTCAAAAGCGGATACAAAAATAATGTTATGTTCACCGGTATCACTAGAAAGTTTTTTCTCAAGTTTGTCAGTTGAAGACTCGCTAGTTGTCCTCCAGATCAAACCATCATGTACTCCTCCATATCATTATCATCGACATCCTCTTACTCCTCCAACTATAAAGATGTAATTCCTTAAAATTTGCATATTATTGTTCAATTTTCATTTACGATTTTCTAAGATTTATCCTAGATTTTTTAGAGTTTTTAAATGTTATTATGCTATTTTTAGATTTATATAATTAATTAATTCATGAAAAATGAAGCTAAAATTAAGCTAGAAATAAATTTTCTAGGTTCAAAATATTTCAAAGTATTTTTGAGATTTTTTTGAAAATTTTGAACTCTATTTGATATTTTCTATAAAGCTATTTGTATTTCTAAAATTATTTTAATGCGAAAATAAATATAAATTTTCTATTCACCTTTTTGGGCCAAGTGGGTCAAGTTTAAAATGAATTTCCGTTTTCACTTATCGCGAATTTCCGATTCGATTCCGTTCCGTGAAATGGCTCTCCGTTCCGTTTCGACAAAAAAATTCGTTTCGTTTCAGTCGATATTTTTCATTTCCGTTTCCGAAAAAAGGCTTATGTTTTCATTTTCTTGAACGTTCGAGAAATCTTTGCGTTTTCATCCCTACCTGGGCATTCCGCATTTGCCCATTAACGTGCAGGTCAGAGCCATTGCTGTGGTGTAGCATGCCTACCCTTCTCAATCATCATCGCTGCTCCCAAGAGAAGCAAAAATGAAGTTACGCAGTTACGCACTCAACTAGTCACGTGAAGGTTTTTTTGTTGAGAAAATTGTTTATTTGCCACTGAAAGTTGGCCGGTTCCCCACAATGCCATCACGAAGATATTGTTCTCTGCATTGCCATCCGATCTCAAGCGCCTTCCCATTTTGCCATTCTTGTCAAGTTGGTACAGTGAAAGCCATTAGTTAGTTAACGCTTGAAAAGACCAAGTTGCCCTCCTTTTGAGTGTGTTGTCCTATTTAGCCAAACGAAGCAAAGGTTGTTTTTAGTGTACGTATTACTACTAGCGTGATATAAATTTTATGCACGTAGTGTAATTGAGATACATAATTTATTTATTTTATTATGTTAGTAATATTACCCACGATATAAATTATTTATTTATTCATTTCATTTTATCCAAACTATTACTCATAACATGGTAGTCATTTCAATATGGAGCCCATGTGCATAATATAATCGAATAAAAAATTATTATTTGTTTATTCCATTTATGCCTATATTACTACTCATGACATGATATTCACGAATACGTACGGAACCCATGTTCAGAGCGTAGCAAAAAACAAAATTATTTATTTCTTTATTTTATCTGTACCCAGGCTACTAAATTATGACATGGTACTCATTTGTATAGAGCTCATGTTCAATATTTACGAGCACCATGCAATACTAATAGTAATACTCAAAAGGGGTTTGGCTAAATAGGGCAGCACACTCAAAAGGAGGGCAACTTGGTCTTTTCGCGTGCCAATTAACGGTGGCTTCATAGCCAACTTGACGGCAATGGCAAAATGGGAAGGCAATTTGAGATCGGATGGCAATGCAGAGAACAGCATCTTCGCGATGGTATTGTGTGGAACTGGCCAACTTTCAATGGCAAATAAACAATTTTCTCTTTTTTGTTTGTCCGACATTTTTCTTTCTTTATTTTCCTTTCTTTTTATTTAATGCAGTTATTTTTTGCTAGGTTTTTTCTTTATATCATTTTAACACTATTGTTGTTTAATATTTTCTTTATTTGTTTAACTAATCGTATTGATTTGTTCAACTAAAATAGTTTCTGTTGTTTCACTAAATTCCACGAGCATGTTTGATTTGTTGCACTAATAATTTTTGTTATTTTTTTGAACATTACTGATGAACTATTGGAACATCGTCAACAAACCGTTAGACCATCAAAACCAAATATGTGAAACATTAGCAATTCACCCTTATAACTTTATGCATGGAGCATTGTTGATGAATTATTGTAACATTAAAACGAGATGTGAGGAACATTTCATTTTATCTACCAAAACATTCAACAACACAGTCGTTCATTCCCCTATTTAAAATATACACACCGGAATGTCGTCCACGAAGTAATCAAACATTAGGAAGTAATTCATGGAACATTTTATTGTACCTATTCTAACACACGCCATATAATATCATTACTAATTCTAAATATATGCAAGTGTATTCTTGTTTTGAAGATCTTGTTGAAATGAACACGATGGTTCAAATGGCTGGTGGATTGGACTCTTAGTTTAAAAGATACTCCCCTCGATCATATATAGTTGTCGTTTTAGACATCGACATGATTTCCAAAACACAACTTTGACAACTAAATTCTATTATAATACATTTATAAAATCCAATAAAATTATAATACTATGAAAGTATTTTTTGAGACAGATCTACCCATGTGATTTCATGTATCTAATTTAAATATTTAAAAAGATACTCATAGTCAAAGTGAGAGACCATGTGGTGGTCGATTCATATTTGTGATGAGTAATTGATTGTGTTTGAGTCTGTGGTGCTTAATTTTAAGTTTGATATGAGCTTGCTTTATCATAAGCAATTTGGTTTGAATGATAGTGGCCTTATTTAAAGTGGTCATGACCTTATCCAAAGTGTTCATGATCTTGTCCGGAGTGGTCGTGGCTTCATCACTAAGTAGTCATGATGCTCCAAGAGTAGTTCTGGGCTTTGTGGCCTCTAAGGTGGCCATTTTCTAGAGTGATCGTGGCTTTTATGACCTCTAGAGTGGTCGTGGCCTTTGTGACCTTTATAGTGGTCATTCCTAGAGTGGTCATGACCTTCAGAACCACTAATATGTTTGTTCTTAGAGTGGTTATGACCTCTTAGCGAGTGGTCTTGAGTAGTTATGATCTCTATAGGAGTGGTTCTGACCCCACAAGAGTGGTCTTAAATGGTCGTGACCTCTATAGGAGTGGTCTTGACCTTTGTAGAAGTTGTTTTGAGTGGTCGTGACGTCGATGAGAGTAGTCAAGACCTCTATAGGAGTGATCATAACCTATATGGGAGTGGTCGTGACCTATATAAGAGTGGTCGTGACCTCCATAGGAGTGATTCTAATCCCTATGGGAGCGATCTTGAGTGGTCGATATTTATAGGAGTGGTTGTGACCTCTATAAGTGTTCCTGACCCTATGAGAGTGGTCGTGACCTCTATAGAAATGGTCATGACTTCTATAGAAGTGATCCTGATCTCTGTGGAAGTGGTCTTAAGTGGTCATGACCTCTTAGAAAGTGGTCGTAATCTCTTAGTAAGTGGTCTAGACCATTGTGGAAATAGCCTTGACCTCTAACGACCATATGAAAAGTGGTCGTAACCTCTGATGGAGTAGTCTAGACCACTTTGCAAGTGATCTTGACCTTTAAGGACTACTTGAAAAGTGATTATGTTCTCTGTAAGAGTGGTCTTGAGATCTCTAAAGAAGTAATTGTGACCTCTAAAGAAGTGGTCATGACTTTTGTAAAATTAGTCACAGCTAAGAGTGGTTTCGTGTGATCATAGTTAAGAGTGACTTTGAGTGGTCACTGTCAAGAGTGGTCTTTGGCTTTAGGAGATCACAGCCAAGAGTGGTCATAGACTAAAGTGGTCATAGCCGGTCTTTGGCTTTGAAAGATCACAACCAAGAGTGATCATGGACAAAAGTGGTCATAGCCAATAGTGATCTTTGGCTTTAAGGGGTCATGACTTGAAGACTGGTCAAAGAGCAAGAGTGGTCATGGTCTTTTTGATTCAAGATAGGGCTTTTGATGTTTGACCAGTCAATGATACTTGTCTAGTTTCTTATGTATCTTGTTGTGAGATTACTGAAGCATGTTATTTTGGAATAATATTATGTGATGGTTTGCTTATTTATGTTGGTTGCAGTACTTCTGTGCTAGGTCATGGTGAGGCAGAGGAGACCGGGACTAAGCTATAAGGGCTGAGATCCAGAATAATCAATAGACACTAGAAGATGACTAAATGTAGGAAGTGGTTGCGAGCCTAGAAGGCAAGGAGCTGGACTGTGAAGCATTGATGATGGGCATAGCAGACAATGGCAAGGTGGATCGGGACTAGGTTTATAGAGGAGTTGAGGTTAATAACGGTGAAGGAAGTCAAAGCCGTCGTAGTGAAGCAAATGAATGAGATTCTAACTTGACCCCTACTCAAACGAAAGAGCATCGTTGGATCAAGATTCGCTAGTGAAGTATAGGTTAAGTTAGTGCTAAAGAGTATGATCAAAACCAGTGATGATGTTAGGTTTCAGGTTAGGCCATGTATGAGAGAGAGAGAGGAAATCTAAACCCTTAATAAGGTTTCTTGAGAGTCAAGAAGGTCATTTAAGGATGAAGAATGCTTAGTATGCTATAAATAGAAAAGTAGAGGGATGCCTTCACCACCAAGCCTTGTTAGAACTAAGGTCGGAATCAAGTCTTAGGGAAGGGTTATTTTATTTCTTTATGCTCTGTTGAGGTTTTCCCACCTAGACATGTGACTTTGTAACCATCCAATTCTAAGTAATGCAAAATCCAAATGCATCTATATTTTGATGTCTATTTCTATTTTTTCATTTTTGCTTGGTTCTTTCATGTAATTTGAGTTGTGCTTCACCTTCTTCTACTTACTCTGTTTTTACTGGATCTAGGATGCATAATAGGTTTAGGAACTCATCTAGAGTATGTTTCAACCAAGTAAGATCCACTAGAATTTACCTTTCCTCAAGTTTTTGGTCTTCCTTCATTTTGAGTCTTTGTTCTCTCTTTGGTTTCTTTTTCTCTTAATCTTGTGCTGGTAAGGATGAATAATTGATGGATAAATCTTCTGAGATATCTAAGATTCCTCTCAAGAAACTAGTAGATCTTTTCTTGTTCGTTTGAAGGATGTGACTTTGTGGTTCTTGCTTGCTGTGACATGTAGGAGATCATCTAATATTTTTTATCATCAAATTCCCACGAGTAAGCTTATGTTATAGGTTCTGAGTTTGTTCTAGTTTTAGCGCAACATTCCTTTAAACTAAAAAAGTAAGAACTTTGATATCAATCCTTATGATTGAGGTTAGAATAAATTCCTGGCATTCATAGGAAGGTGCACGTAAACTATCACAGGATTTGGATCAGCCAATCAAAAGTTAGAACAATTCTTAATTTTGAGATCGTGCTGATTTTATTGTTCATCCCTATTTTACTATTTATTCAGGAGTTCTACTCTTTTGTTCAGTGCTGTGCTGGCTGAGCCTTTTAGTTAGCTCTTTTACAAAAGAGGTTTTAGGGTTATGCTATTTTATCCAGTGCTATACAAGCTAAGCCTTTTAGTTGCCTCTTTTAGAAAAGAGACTTAGATATTTTTTAAGGGAAAAATTTCATTTGGCTCCTTTTCACGTCTCTCTATCCTTCTTTTTAGTCCTTTACAAAGTTTGAAAGTTTAACTATACCTATATGGCTATATCTAAAACGATAGCTATTTTTGACAGGCGGGAGTACCTCACTTGGATTTTCGATTTTGAAAAAATGCACTAGACTAACTGCCTACGGCCCACGTCCTGACGCCCGGCGCTGGGCTAACGTGCGAAATAGGCCGTTTCAAAATAAGCCGAAGGGGGTGGGCTGGGCTGCAAGCGGTGTTGGCTTCTAAAACTTTTCTCACGTCGGCTATAATAACCTCGATCTTTTTTCCTCAAAAAAGAAGAAAAAAAGAACAGACTTTGGTACCTTCGTCTCCTCCCTCTCTGCAGCGACGCGCCGTGCCTTGTCGCCGCACCCTTGACCACCCGGCCGCCTATCGGACTCGCGCGCCACCTGGCCATGCGCTGTCAAGCCGTCCGTTCCGCGGGCCCGTGCTCGCCACGCTCTGCCGGTTTGGCTCCTGGCGCGATGGCCGCGGTCCGACAGACGGCCCGAGTAAGGTCGGCCCCCTTCTACACACAGCACGCGTGTTGCTTTGCTAGATGGAGTGAGCGCGCTCTTGTTACGGCTTCTTCTTTTGTCTCTAGGATGATCACGTCGGCGTGCGCGAGTCCTCTAAGCTCGATCGCCTATTGGGTGCTCGACGAAATGCTCCAGAAGGTTGGCATGCCATGCCGTTGTTGTTGTGTGTTTTTTTTTGAGTGTGTTCCAACGTTTACAATTTGTTTACACCAGCCATGCCGTCGTGCATTGCTTTGAGGAATGCCATTGTCGGTTTGTCACTGTTCCTGTACACAGTCATCTCCCGTGTGACCGTGTCCATCTTTGTTTGTTGTATCTGTCGAAGTGTGCAAGGTAGGTTTAATCTGGATCACCCAGGTTTCTCCTGTAGTCTTCTAGTTGGTTACTTATTGATGTTCCAGAGAAATGCTGCTCGTTACAAAGTTACATTTGGAGCACTTGGAACAGAAGTCCAGGGCTCGGGTGTTTTGCTTCCTACACCACAATGCGTAAAGCAGGGATTGTACTGGTCTTTATTGGTAATTCTAATTGAAAATCAGAGAGAAGGTCTATTAGTAATGCAACACATGCAGATCATTAATGTTGCACAACGCATGCAGATGCGGAGCGTCGTTGTCAGTAGGATAACATTGCTGTTTGCACATACTGGACTCTGAAGTTTGATCATGCTTGTTACTTTCTTGTGAACTTGTTAGTGTGATCTTATATTTTTAGCGACACAATGGTTAGTGAAAATATGTAGTCGAAGTGTATTGGAAAACAATTAATCATAAACTTGTTGTACACACTCTCTATCTTTTGGGTACGTACTTTTAATATATATTTGAACTGGCTTATCAGGTGAGATGATGGTAGGACCATCAAAGGTGTTCTTCATGGATGAGATATCCACTGGGCTGGACAGCTCTACCACCTTCCAGATTCTTTCCTGCCTCCAACAACTGGCTCACATCTTACAATACACTATATTGGTTTCACTCCTTCAACCAGCACCGGAGACATATGAACTTTTGATGATATTATCATGATGGCTGAAGGCAAAACTGTATACCATGGTCCTAGGAGCTGTATTCTAAATTTTTTTGAATCATGTGGGTTCAAGTGCCCGAGGAGAAAAGGCACTGCAGACTTCCTCCAAGAGGTACTTAACAGAAAACTGAATTGAAGTGATTCTAAAAAAAAAAACACGTGTGCACACACACACACGACTGAATAGGCAGTAAGGCACCATTCCTGTCATGTAGGGAGTTTCTGTATGTCATTGTTATGTGACTTTTATTTATGCCCTTCTGTGACTTATATCTCATGCCCTTATTTTCCCTACGATAAGAATTCTGCAAAACTGCAGCATACAGGCTCATGTAATTGGAATAGGCCATGCAAAAGTTGCATATTTAAGCCTCGATTCACTCATGAAGGTCTTACTGTCTATCTGTCAATGTAATTATGGAACTGTAAGCTGCCACGTTGATTTCTATCTTTTCACCATAGTAGCCCATTTGGCAAAATAATGGTGAAAATTATGCTTTTGAGAGTACAGTACTTCAAAAGGTTTTCTTTCCCTGTGTAGACGATATCAACATTTGGACCATGGGTAAACTCCAATTTCACCAAATAAATTTGAATTTCAGTAATTGTTACTACGAAAATCTGTACATAGGTTACAAGGTTATATATTTGACTAAGACTGCAGTAGCCTTTCTGATTACTGATGTGGTTGCTACCATTTTTTTTCGAGAGCACGATTTGGTTCCTATTAACTGAGATCATTTTACGCTTTGGGCTTATGTGTAGGTCTTGTCAAAAAAAGATCAGGAGCAATATTGGAGTCTTGGAGATGAAAGGTATAGTTTTGTTACTGTGGACGAATTTCGTGACAGGTTCGGAGCATGTCATGTTGGTCAGAACCTTGCTGAGGAGCTTTTAAAGCCATCTGACAGATCAGAAGGACAAAATAGTGAACTATCTTTCAGTATCTATTCATTATCCAAGTTGGAGCTTCTCAAGGCCTGTTTTGCACGAGACCTTCTTCTCATGAAGAGAAATGCATTCATCTATATAACAAAATGTATTCAGGTAAGCAAACAGAAAAAAACATATCATGTGAGAGATGCATTTCATGAGTTCATATTTTGAGTACTGACTAATCAACACTTACGCCTTAAAAAATTACACTTCCAGTTTCCATAGTTGGATGCCAAGTGTAACTAAATACATTCATGGGAGCAGGTGGACATACAATTAAAAAATAAATTTAACCCCTTTTAACAAAACAAAAAAAAAAAAAATTTTAAAAAATTTAAATTTTTCCCCAAATAAAAAAAACCCAATTTTTGGTTTTGGAAAAAAATTTCTTTTAAATTTTTTTCCTTTCCCTTTTTTTTTTAAAAAAAAGGGGGTTTTTTTTTTCCCCCAATTTAAACCCAAAAAACCTTTAAAGGGTTTTTTTTGGGAAATTTTTAGGGAATTTGGGTTTTAAAATTTTTGGGTTTTTAAAAAAGGGTTTTTTGGGGGGAAAAAAAAAGGGGTTGACTAACCAAAAATTTTTTTTTTTTTTTTTTTGATAAATTTTTTTTTTTTGGGGGGGGTTTTTTTTGTTGGAAATTTTTTTTGGGTTTTTTTTGGGGGTATTTAAAAGGGGGGAAAAAAAAATTTTTCTTTTAAATTTGGGGTTTTTGGGGTTTTGGTTTTTGGGGGGTTTTTTTGGGGGTTTTCCTTTTGGGGAAAATAAATTTTGATTTTTTTTTAGCGACAAATGAATGATGTATGCATAATAGAATATATTGTAATAAAAAAGTTATGCTTCTTGTTCTATATGTTTAGCGACAAATGAATGATGTATGCATAATAGAATATATTGTAATAAAAAAGTTATGCTTCTTGTTCTATACATTTAGCAACCAACAGCCATTCAACAGCATCACTAACACTGGTGCCACATTGTTGCAGCATCATTGCCAAACTGGCTAAAATGGGGATTCTGGATCTTTCCAATGTCATATGGTGAGATAGGTTTAACCGGAAATGAGTTTTTGTCACCAAGATGGCAAAAGGTAAGCTTGAACATAACTACCTGAGTTTATCCAGAAAATTCAAAAAATGTTGCCACAACTCACATCCTACCAATTTCTGTGTTGATAGATGATGGTATCAGGTGTAACACTCGGAAAAAGAATATTAATGGATCAAGGGTTAGACTTCTCCAGCTATTTCTATTGGATATCAGTTGGAGCACTGATTGTATTTATTGTACTGTTGAACGCAGGGTTTGCCATTGGATTAACTATTAAAAGACGTAAGTATTATGTATATCCTTCAACTATGATATATTTATTGAAGGGTAAGATGCATTGAGCGCCCTTGAAATTGTCCAGTTTTGCTGCCTGGGTCTGTAATCAATTTAGCTTGGTTATCTCTAAACTTCCATAAGTGTCTCACTTGGGTCCACTTGGTAGTCAAGTCAAGGGAAATTTTCTCGCCTTGTTACCGGCAATTACCAAATTGCTCGGCTGGTGCTGAGGTATTTTAAAACCGTTCAAATATTTTGTTTGAATTTGAATTTGATGTTAATAATAAAAGAACTATCAACCACCAACAAGTAACAAGTGTGCAACGAGCCCAGTGGTTAGGTGTGAGGCTTCTACTCGTGGCAGTGGGCGTCCTCCTCCAGTGGTCCCTTTGCGCCTTCTCCAAGTCGTGGCGCACCGGGCATTCTCGGTCCACGTCCTCCTCAAGCTTTCGTCACCACGGCGGCTCCGTCTTTCCAGTCCCAACCTTCTTCACCAACTCCTGCCTCCTGGGACAGTGCCGGTCTTATTTCGGCGCTGAATTCATTCCAGCTTAGCAATCCTGGTGGTTGGGTCGTGGACTCTGGCGCCTCCGCTCACATGACTCCTGATGATGGTAATCTGCATTGTCCATCTTCTGTCTCCTCTCCATTTCATGTGACTGTCGGTAATGGTTCCACGATTCCCATTCATCAAACTGGTTCTAGTACTATTTCTTCTTCGTCCGGGTCTTCTTTTAAATTGAATCGTGTCCTTCATGTTCCTTCCTTGATTCGCAATATACTTTCCGTTCGTCAATTTACCCGTGATAATGCCTGTTCTATTGAATTTGATCCCTTCGGCTTTTCTGTAAAGGACCTGCACACGAAGGAGATTCTTCATCGCTGCAATAGCCGTGGAGACCTCTACGTTTTTCCTGCAGTCCCAGCCCGCTCCATCGCCAATTTTGCTTCCTTTGCAGTCTCCTCGGAAGTGTGGCATCGCCGCCTTGGTCATCCTGGACGTGACTCCACAAATCACATTCGTCAATCTAGCGCCACCAAAATAAAATTGTGTCGTTCTTTATGTCATGCCTGTCAACTTGGCAAAAGCGTTCGTTTACCTTTTGATTCTTCCAGAAGTGTGTCTAGCTAACCTTTTCAATTAATCCATTGTGATTTGTGGACCTCTCCTGTTGAGAGCATGTC
Source organism: Guadua angustifolia (assembly GCA_036346375.1). Lineage (NCBI taxonomy): Eukaryota > Viridiplantae > Streptophyta > Magnoliopsida > Poales > Poaceae > Guadua > Guadua angustifolia. The sequence continues at coordinate 17,910,458 of CM070506.1, read as the reverse complement.
GGGTTGTCAGTATTATCTTGTCATAGTGGATGATTTCTCCCATTTCTATTGGACTTTTCCGCTCCACAATAAGTCTGATGTTCTGTCCAAACTGCATACCTTCTTTGCCTTTGTTCAGACACAATTCGGTGCTCCTATTTGTGCAATTCAAACTGACAATGGAAAAGAGTTTGTAAACTCTGCTGTCCTTGCCTTTTTGGACAGTAAAGGCGTCATTCTTCGCTGTTCCTGCCCCTACACCTCACCTTAAAACGGCAAGGCTGAGCGTGCTCTCCGGACAATCAATGATGTTGTTCGCACTCTCCTTCAAGCCGACCTTCCCCCTCGCTTTTGGGCCGAAGCTTTAGCTACTGCTACTTACTTGCTTAATCGTTGTCCCAGTACCACTCTTTCCCATAAGACTCCATTTCAGACTCTATATAACCTAGCCCCGTCCTATGACCACCTTCGTGTCTTTGGTTGCTTATGTTTTCCCAATACTACCGCTACATCCGCACACAAACTTCAGCCTCGCTCCCTTCCTTGTGTGTTTCTCGGGTATCCTCCTAACCACAAAGGCTATAGGTGCTATGATCCTAAGAGTCGTCGAGTCATTATCTCTCGCCATGTCATTTTCGATGAGTCGACCTTTCTCCCTTCGTCTCACTCACCTCGTCTCCGAGCACCTCGGCACGAGATCTTGTTTTTTTACAGGACGATGCTACTCTGCCTTGGCGAACACTGCCACCCAAACCGCCGGTTCGCCAAGTCTACTCCTCGTCCCCGCTCGAACTAGCGCCCGATCACCGCTTTGCTTTTGTACAGCCTAAGAGCCTCCCAGCTGACCTCCACCGCTCGACACGGCATTGGGCCTCATCCCATGCGGACAAGGGCCAAAGACGGCATTGTGGCTCTTGTCTGTCGCTATGGCTTCTCTGCTTCAACATCTATTGAAGCCCCTGCTTCGGCTCCAGCAACTATTGCTCCCACGCCTACTGCCTCTCCTCTTCCGAAGTCCTATCTGACTACCTTGAAGGACCCTCAGTGGCGGCAGGCCATGGCCATGGAATTTCAGGCTCTTGTTGATAACGGAACATGGGTTCTTACTCCTCGCCCTCCAGGTGCTAATATTGTCTTCGGCAAATGGGTTTTCAGGCACAAGTTTCACTCCGATGGTACTCTTGCCCGCCATAAAGCCCGTTGGGTTGTCCGTGGATACTCTCAACAGCCTGGTATTGATTATGATGAGACCTTCAGTCCCATTGTCAAGCCTGCTACCATTCGCATCATTCTCAGTATTGCTATTTCTCGGGGCTGGTCTATTCGGCAACTGGATGTGAAGAACGCTTTTCTCCATGGGGATCTTAATGAGACAGTTTACTGTGAGCAACCTTCGGGATTTGTTGACTCTCGTCATCCTCATCATGTGTGCAAGCTCATCAAGTCTCTCTATGGTCTCAAACAAGCTCCGCGTGCATGGTACCAACGGTTTTCTACCTACCTCACAAGTTTGGGTTTCACCGCTGCCACCTCGGACACCTCCTTGTTTGTCTTCCGCTCCGGTGCTCAACTTGCTTCTATTTTGCTCTATGTGGATGATATTATTATCACTGCCTCCACCGATGCTCTTCTCCTGCGGCTGACTGCCTCCCTTCACTCTGAGTTTGCGATGACTGACCTTGGTGATTTACACTATTTTCTTGGCATTTCAGTCACCCGATCAGCCACCGGTCTGTTCTTGTCCCAACGGCAGTATGCTTTGGACCTTCTGCGTCGTGCCGGTATGAGTGACTGTCATCCCACAACCACTCCTATCGATACTCAGTCTAAGCTTTCCGCAACTGATGGTGCTCCGGTCTCTGATCCTTCGGATTATCGCAGTATCACTGGCGCTCTTCAGTACCTTACTTTGACTCGGCCGGATATTCAGTATGCTGTTCAGCAGGCTTGTTTGCATATGCATGATCCAAGGGAGCCTCATTTTGCTCTTGTGAAACAGATTTTGCGATATGTCAAGGGTACTATTGACGATGGATTGCATCTTCCTGCATCCTCCTCTGATTTAATTGCATATTCCGATGCTGATTGGGCCGGCTGTCCCGATTCTCGGCGCTCTACCTCGGGCTTCTGTGTTTACCTCGGTGATAGTCTCGTTTCTTGGTCTTCCAAGCGGCAGCCCACCGTCTCACGATCCAGTGCTGAAGCTGAGTATCGTGCCGTGGCTCATGTTGTTGCTGAGTGCTGCTGGATCCGCCAACTTCTTCAGGAACTTCATCTACCTCCCCGCAAGGCCACTGTTGTATACTGTGACAATGTTAGTACTGTCTACATGTCGGCCAATCCTGTCCAGCACAAGCGCACCAAGCATATTGAGATTGATATCCATTTCGTGCGTGAGAAAGTCTCCCTCGGTCAAGTTCATATGCTTCATGTTCCATCGGCCCTCCAATTTGCCGATATTATGACAAAGGGTCTACCATCCAAGCTGTTCCTGGATTTCAAATCCAGTCTTGGCGTTCGTCAACCTCCCGCTGCGACTGCGGGGGGGTGTTAGAGAGATATTCTTTTCCCTGATATCTCTGCTTTCTATTCTCTGTTAATAGCTTTCCTTTTGTTGTTGTAACCAAATATGGTTAGTTATAATCTGATTGTATCTTGCTATACTTATCCCTTTGGGATACATATATAAATATATGCACTGCCATCCTAGAGATGTGCGGTAGCCTTTCCCAAACTATTCTCTTCTACAGTAATGTTAGTTAACTTAGTTGTTATTTGGAGAATTTGTGCTATGCTTACTTTTTCCCCTGCCATACGAAGTATATTCATTTAATGCCCTGCATACCATATAAGGTATTATTTGTTACTTTTATTACCACTGTATAACTCTCGCCATGGAGCGTGTAGGCCTCCTGGTGCCCCGTGCTCACTGTGACAACCTTGCTTAGGTCCAATCTAAATTGCCATTTGACTACATTACCATCTTGAAATTCAGTGGAGAATTGATACCCTCAGATTCAAATGAAGTTTCTAGATGTCTTTGGACAAATTTTACTACCTTATGTCGATCTTACTTACAAAGATATGTATTCAAACATTATCTTAAATGGGGTTAACATGTTGCATCATCATTAATTGCTAATCCAGTCAGCATTGGACATGCCTTGAATTTCTTATTCAAGTGTAGAATGTAAATACGTAATTATCCAGTTCATGGACCCAATTGCCACAATTGTACAAGTTCAATGATCTATGGCGCACTTCACTTCAAAAGATGCCTGTCAAATCTAACCTATTTTGTACAACTCAGCCCCAGGGACCTCTCAAGCTATTGTCTCTCGTGACAAGCTTACTACAACACATGGAAGGGACCAAGCTAATTCTAAAGAAATGGTGAAAAAAATCCCCCGTCTACCAAAAGCTACTGTTAACTCACCTAATATTACTGGTCAGTCAAATTCTACACTGTGCAGCTGAAGTATGACTTGCACTGTCCATGTGAGTGAAATAGGACTAACCTATAATAGTCCCTTTCTGTTTTGCAGGGAAGATGGTCTTACCTTTCACACCCCTAGCATTAACATTTCAGGATGTCAATTATTACATCAACACCCCTTTGGTACTTATCTTGTAACCCAATATAGTAATGAGTGCGAGAAATATTTCTAGGCGACAATACAAAAAATTTGATGTTCTCTATGTTCATCTTTGAGAATTACATACAACTTTGTCTGATACGTAATCTACATCCTAGCATGCTGGGGGTATAAAAAGGGGTGGTGTAATGAGAAGAATTGTCTTATTGTAGGCAATGAGGGAGCAAGGATACAAAGAGAGTAAACTTCAATTGCTCCACAGCATCACAGGAGCCTTTAAACCAGGGATTCTTTCAGCTCTCATGGGGGTCACTGGAGCTGGAAAAACAACCCTGCTTGATGTTCTTGCCGGAAGAAAAACAGGAGGTGTTATTGAAGGGGACATAAGAATAGGAGGCTATCCTAAAGTTCAGGAGACCTTTGCTAGGATCTCAGGCTATTGTGAGCAGACTGATGTGCATTCTCCGCAGATCACAGTGGGGGAGTCTGTTGCATATTCGGCTTGGTTACGCTTGCCCACAGAAATTGATCTGAAGACAAGACATGTGAGTTGTATGTTTAAAGGAAACTAGATAGAGTCACTTGCAATTTAGCATTTTTCTAGTTCTTGTAGTTTTGACTTGTGACTGATTGCGTATCATGCTTCTAACTTCTTCTGATGTTTCACATCTATAGCCAATTAATTTCCGGTAAGTTTGGAGCTGCATATTCTTCCGTCGTTGGAATTTACGTCCACATGGTGTCAAGTTGAACTGTTTGAAATACAGATTCCAGAGCCTACCATCAAGTACATGTGGCTTGCATGCAATTGTGCGATCTGAGTAGTTTTTTCCCCTTTTCAGGACTTTGTGAATGAAGTTCTTGAAACAATTGAATTGGATGAAATACAAGACACTTTGGTTGGAATACCTGGGGTGAATGGGCTGTCTACTGAGCAGCGCAAACGGCTGACGATTGCTGTCGAGCTTGTCTCCAACCCTTGCATTGTTTTCATGGATGAGCCAACCTCAGGTTTGGATGCAAGGGCTGCTGCTATTGTCATGCGTGCAGTGAAGAATGTTGCAGATACAGGAAGAACTGTTGTATGCACCATTCACCAACCAAGTATCAAAATATTCGAGGCATTTGATCAGGTAATTATTATTATATATAGCCTATTCCAAAAATTCTTTTGAAAGTTAAGAAGATAAAAAATTAATTGGAGACATAAATATGAATGAAATATCCCTTGTTTTCTTGTTTAAGAAGAATATCTCTTGTTTTCTGATCCAGTTAGTGTGCAAGTGCAATGTCAGCCCATTCTAGCTCCAACTTTGGGCATGAAAGGCTAACATAAATTTCATTAGTTTGGGAGAAAATTTTATGTACATAATAACATAATTCTGCTTTTAAAGATATTGAGCCTGGAAGTATAGCGATTACACAATGAGAATGGTGTTATCTGATACAAGACCTCCATTACCAGTGGCAAAGCGTGAGCCAGAAATAAAAAGGGGCCAACTGACCGGTAACTAATACTTGTGATTGTAGACATTTTGGTTAAAATATTAAAAAAAGCAAGTTCTTAATCATACTAACATGATTTAGCTTATGTTCATTTGCATTAAAGTAACAGATATCTCGTTCATATATATTAGTGACAGAATACTATTGTTGATCAACTTGTATTTTTTAAAGTATTCTAAAAACGAACTAACCCGAGATGCAATACATGGAACCATGCAAGCTAGAGTCATTTCTTCATTGTAGGAAGTAGGAACAATGACTAAGATGGGATGTTATACATAGTTTGCCTTCTCAGTTAGTACTAATTGAGTTTCAAGTTGCAAGTATAGTTGATAATTGAACTATTCCAATTAAGTGGTAGGAATTTTTATTGATTAGTGAGAACTAACTCTACTGGTTCAATAGTTTAGCTAAATTGATACTGTTTCTCTTGAGATATATGCAAGAAATACCTAAAAGAGGAAGCCATTTGAAGATTTGAGGGAGGAATTGTACCACCCCGGCACCTAATGCGCCCTGAATGTTACTACTACCAACTCTATCACAACAACAACAAGGAAGACTCGACTGCACAAACTTTCATAACATATTAAAAAAACGGCAACATCTCCCCTAAAAGAATGGACATCCACTCAAAAGACAAATGAGTTAACAGTCATAATAACATCGTAACATATCTCTAAATCAGCACACAAGCATTACTAGATAATCAAAACACATCTATAAGAGCATGAATTACAAAGTAGAGCATAGTAAAGAAACAACAACGATAACGACAACAACTTATTCGTAGACATGAGCCACTAACCATAACCATCACTATCACACCACAATTTACTAGACTTAAGAGAACAAGGTACCATCATCGATGCAAACCACTAATTGGAATCTATTACATTGAATTTGAATATGCAGTTGTCTAAATTGAGTGATACTAAGTGAAGTGGTGGTGTTAACTCCCTTTCCGAATGCCGATCTCAAGGTACCTAAAAACAACAAACAAACAAGCATGAGTCCAAGACTCAGCAAAGTGCATCATACAAGAAATAATACAAAAACATACCTCATAGCAAGTTGCTTAATGGTAAGTAAATCTTTCAAGAAAATAAACCCATTAATTCAACATTCTTTTCTCTTCAATCATGCAATGCACCATGCATGCTCATAATGCACATTTCATAGTTAATACCGGTATAACTGAGTGCACACCTGTCGGCGTGCACCCTCCCATTCCCTTCCATCCTGTGGAGGGGCTTACCGAAATAGGTATTTCGTGCTCATTACGTGTGAGCACAGAGGCCCACATGGTCACCTCTTCCATCATGAATGCACATATGCAAATGACATGAACAATTCTCAAATGTTTAAGACAACTAGATAGCAATTCATCATGCAATGCAAAAAACCACCCTAATGATGCACTTGCCTTTACCCACGAAGAATGGAGTGGCATTGGGGTTGAGGCCACTCCCGACAGCATATTCTCTGCAATATACATATATAAATAAATGCATTCATCTCAAAATAATATAAAACACGGTTCAAGCGATAAATAAAAACAACACTTTCGCTCCCATGCTTACCCCGCTTTAAACTTCCTCAAATAGACCAATTAATCTTTTCACGACTAGCCCTTAAACCAAATTTGCTACCACCCTGGACAGCAGATAACATAATGACCATAACTTCTAAATGGCTGAACCAAACATCGCATTCTTGAAACTCTAATTAATCTTAAGAACACTATCTACAACTTCTTCTATAGCTAACCTTTCTAGAAATTCCTATATGAACCTCAAATCGACACAAATATGAAGCTAGAGTCAATAGTCACTTACTCTGAACAACAGACCTTCAAAGTAGCATATCTTCTAAATGGCTAAACCAAAAATTATGTTCTTGAGCTCTAATTAATCACAAGAAAATAATCTACACTTTCCACTACAGCCAGCCTTCAAGTAACACCTCAATATTGCCCATAACAGAAAAGAACAGAGAGTACATGCAACAACTAATTCTGAACAGACATTACTAAAACAAGCATAACCTTTACATGGTTGATCCAAAACTCGACTTCTTGTGCTCTAAATAACCACAAGAGGATGATCTACAATTTATTCTACTGTTGCCACATGAGGCCCTGAGGGAGCAAAATGGGGAGGAGGCTGCTGCTAGGAGAGGAGGCTGGGGGAAAAAGAAAGAGGAGGTGGAGGAGAAAAAAAATTAGGAGATTTCCCCCACACAGACAAAAATTTAAATCCTGAAGCTCACAGACTGTAACACCAAACTCTCGAGATCACCTACAAGAGGGACCCTCACCTCGATTGGAATTTCCATAACTGGAGAATGATTTGCAATATTGCAGGAATAGGTTGTGAAGATAAGATTGAAGCCTACTACTATTTTATGGAATAGAGAGGGCTATCATAAGGCAAAGAAAAATCGTAATGTGTAATCTAAAGGAGTTTTAATGGCATATACCACCCAGGTTGGCCTATGGACCTATTATGAATAGCACTTGTATTCAACATGAGGCCAAGGGGCCAGTATATATACATGTACAAGAGGGTATAGAAGGAACTATACAAGGAACTAGCAATCTCGTATATAAGGTAACAAGGATACTGTCTAACACGCCCCTCAAACTCATGGTGGATCAACAACACTAAGTTTGGAGAGATAAAAGCTGTGCTGAGCTCTAGTCTGTGTCTTCGTGAAGAAGTTTGCCAACTGAAGCTCTGAAGGCACATACTAAAGAGCCACAACCTGATCTTGTACCTGTGACCGCATATAGGAAGCATCAACGCCAATATACTTGGTGAGCTCATGCTTCGTTGGATCTCAAGCAATGCTAATAGCACCTGTACTTTTAGATAAAAGAGGAGTTGGTGTAGAAACAGAAACACCAAAATCCTCAAGTAACCACCATAGCTAGGTAACCTCCACTGTCAAAAGAGCTATAGCTCGCAACTCAGTCTTAGCACTTGAACGTGAAACTGTTGTTTGCTTCTTAGTCTTCCAAGCAATAAGAGAATCACAAAAAAAACACAGTAAGTAGAAAGAGACCGACGATCAGAGTGATCACTAGCCCAGGTTGCATCAGAGTAAGCCTAAAGCTGTAAAGAGCTGGAGCGAGGAAAGAAAAGACGGTGAGAGATAGTTCCACGAAGATATCGTAGAACACGAAGAAGATGATTATAGTGGAGTTGAGTGAGAGCAGAAACGAATTGACTCAAGACATGAATAGGATATGATATGTCAGGACGAGTGACACCAAGGTAAACAAGACTCCCGACAAGATGGCGATAACAAGTAGAATCCTCAAGAGATTTACCATCAGTAGGTCGAAAGTGAACATTGAGCTGCATAGGAGTCTCAACGGTATGCTGATCAATGAGAGAAGCACGATCAAGAAGATCCTGAATATACTTCTCTAGAGATAGAAAGAAGCCCTCAGGTGTAGAAGAACTTCAATCCCAAGAAAGTAGCGAAGAGGATCCAGATCAGATATAAGAAACTGCTCGCTAAGACGCGCCTTCACAAAGGCAATATACTGGGAGTCATCTCCAGGAATAATCATGTCATCAACATAGAGAAGAAGAGTTTGTCCACGAGGTGAAATGTGAACAAAGAGTGCAGGATCATGAGCACTAGTTGAAAAGCCAGTAGCAGTGACCACAGAAGAAAAATGCTTAAACCAAGTACGAGAGGCTTGCTTGAGCCCATAAAGAGAGCGACGAAAGCGACAAACTATGCTCTCAGGAAAAGAATACCCTGGTGGTGGCTGCGTAAATACCTCACGTAGCTCACCATTAAGAAAGGCATTCTTGAATTTATAAAATTTTTGCGAGGAGTAATTATCATTTCCCCATATATATGTCCATCAGTCCATAAATCATTTCCATGTTGATCTAAATCCATTATTGCACTGTGCCTGAAGTTGGTTATATTATTGAAAAGCTTGCTCTGACATTGGGAGGTTATGTAACTTCTGAACATCAAATTCCATGACATATTCTTTAACTGATAAATTCCAATCTTTTGCAAAAGAGCAAAGTCTTGAATAACTCTGTGCAAAGAGGTTTTTATTCCACAAATCAAACCAAAACAAAGCAGTATCACCTTTTCTCACCAAGCATTGTGCAATTCCTTTGTATGTAACATTTAATCTTAAAATATCACCTTCTCACCCTCCTTCGATCTGGATGTTGAACTCGCCATAGCCCCGAGAGATTTGGACAAGAAACTAATCTTCCTGAATTTTCACTGCACATAAGCCAAGCCAGGTTTTCCCCTCATTAGGGTTAGCCACTGCTACAAAACCTAGGGTTGTGGAATCCTTCTTGCAGGAGTCATATTGCCATCAATTTCCTGCCAGGATCCTCCTCAGACTCCTAGTGCGACGACTTTGATCTTTCTGTTTACTGATCTGCTTGCGGTTTGGGACGGTTAAGGGAAAACTACTTGATTGTTCATCCATGTTGAAGTAACGATATAAACTAATTATATTAGTATTCATCCATGTAGTTGATGCTGATGAAAAGAGGTGGAGAGTTAATCTACACTGGGCCACTTGGAGAAAATTCATGTGAGGTCATCCAATATTTCCAGGTGATTATCAATCATTACACAGTAATATATTTATGTGCTGGTTAACTCGCTCTATTTATTTTGTTAAAAAATTTAAATTGCCAACAGTCATGTACATAACCATTTTCTCCATTTAGGAATCCATTATAGATCTGTTCCTAATCCCTTCCTACCTATATGATGAAAGGGCAAGCAATATTAAGATTACTCTTTCTTTCACTGTATTCTAATTATTTGCGTCCTAAATATGCAGCTACTCAATTCTGTACACCATTAAATGTCTTTATTTTCCAGGCAATTCCTGGAGTACCCAAGATCAAGGAAGACTATAACCCTTCTACCTGGATGCTAGAAGTTTCTTCGACATCCATGGAAACACAACTGGGAGTTGATTTTGCACAAATCTTCAAGGAATCACCAATATACAAGTAAAGCTTTAGAAACAAAATGTTTTCCATGTCAGGCTTGAGATTTTGACAGCGTGCAGTAGCAAAAATTGCTGGAAATATTCTTAAAACTATTCTGACAAATTCATAGATTGTTGGCACCACAGGCTCTCTAATAGTCTGATTTTTAACGTTTCTCTGATGAACTGACAAAAAAGAAAAAGAAAACTATATAGCACATCGTGTTTTTTTTTTTTTTGAAAATTCTTTATGAAATCATGCTTTGCAGTTATATGTGATTTTCACCTAGTCTATACTACTAACTAATCAGTGATGTTCACCTAATGTTCTTGAAGGCACAATGATGCAGTGGTGAAGCAGCTGAGTATACCATCAGCAGGAACGAATGATCTCCATTTCCGAACACGGTTCCCACAGAATTTCTGGGAGCAGTTCAACGCCTGCCTCTGGAAGCAATGTTTGTCGCATTGGAGAACTCCGTCCTACAACTTGGTGCGCATTGTCTTTGTAGCCCTCTCCTGCCTCCTATTTGGTGCTGTATATTGGCAACAAGGCAACATCGATCACATGTAAGCCATTGGTTACTGATTTAATAATCACATCTGTTAATTCTTTTGTACCATGGGTCATACATGGTAGATGCATTGGAGTAATGAAGCATATCTATCAAAAGTGTACATGGTAGTCGCTATCCTGGCTTTTCCTTATTTCCTTGTTCTCTTTTGTTTGGCAGAAACAACCAGGAGAGTTTGTTCACCATATTGGGGTGCATGTTTGTTACCACCTTTTTCAACGGCATCAAAAATTGCCAATCAGTGATGCCATTTGCCTTCATCGAACGCTCTGTCATGTACAGAGAAAGGTTTGCAGGAATGTACTCTCCTTGGGCCTACTCCTTTGCACAGGTCAGTCAGTACAATATTGCAGACTACCCAGTAAACCAAATATGACATGTATAGTATGGAATGTAGCTATAGTGGAAAAGAAAGAGAAGATTAAAGCAAACATCCGTTTCTTTTATAAGGTATTGCATGTTTTGATTGGCCCTGTAATTCATGGAAAATACTTCTGTCCACCACTACAAAGAAAAGGTATGTAGACTTTGAAGCAAATGGGAGTTAAGGGGCTAACCACATCAACTCTTCAGTAATTACTATAGAATTTTTTTTCAAATTGATGCATTCCTCACAGTTCCTTTTGTGTGATCAGCTTAGAGCATAGTATTGCTTTTGACGTTTTTTTTTTTTTTTTGTCCTTATGCTAGCTGGCCATGGAGATTCCATATGTAATTGTGCAGGTACTGTTGTTCATGTTTATAGCATACCCAATGATAGGCTATGCTTGGACAGCAACCAAGCTTTTGTGGTTCTTCTATACAATGTTCTGCACATTGCTTTGTTTTGTGTACCTTGGAATGATGATTGTCTCACTCACCCCCAACATGCAAGTGGCCTCTATACTGGCTTCAGCGTGCTACACTGTTGAAAACCTCATGTCTGGTTTCATAGTGCCTGGTCCGGTAAGTTGATATTTGATTCCTCGCAGTTGCTTTTCTTATGCAATTCCTTTGTAAGCCAAGAGATTAAAGCCAATCTTAAAGGAGATTAAAGCCAACCTGGGAAAGATTAAAGCCAATCTTAAAGGAGATTAAAGCCAACCTTGGAAAAGTGTATAAAATCATTATTATATTGTAATCGTTATTATGTTGGGGATATATTTAGTACAAAGCTAGGTGTAAGCATAAAAACAATTTCACTCTGGATACCAAAACTGCAAAAGAACACAAAAAAAAAATCTAAAAAAAAAAGAGGATAGCCTTTGGAATGTTACATGAATACTTAAAAGTTCAAGTTCAAACTCAAATTTTGTTAGGTTAAACCCAAAAAAAAATAGAAATCTGCTGTCAATAGAAACTTCTCCTAATACAGATTGAATTTGTATACTTGAAATTTTGTATGAGTATGTTTAATGGAGAATAATCTTTGTTGTTCTTGAAACTTTTGGCATTGTATGGTGCTGTTTTGAGGTGCTTGCACCTTCCGAGTTTGCAAAAGATATATCCCCTATTATGTTACATCATTCACTTGCTATTTTACCTTAAGGTCTGAAATATGGCATTGTTGCTCAAGATAAGTAACAAGATGCTCTTAAGTAAGCATGTGTTAATCTGTGCAGCTAATACCGAAATGGTGGATATGGCTTTACCGCATCACCCCATTTTCGTGGACACTATACCTCTTCTTCATCACACAATTCGGGTATGAGGATGATAAGAGCATCATGGTGTTTGGAGAGATGAAATCTGTCTCGTCATTTGTGAAAGACTACTTTGGTTTTCATCGTGATTCCTTGCCACTAGCAGCTATTGTACTGGCTATGTTTCCTGCACTCTTCAGCATCCTCTTCGCTTACAACATCTCAAAGCTCAATTTCCAGAGGAGATAAGAGAGAAGAGCCAAGTTAATGGATGAATTGGCAACATTGACTTACCACTTTTTCTTTCTAGAGGTGGCTATGATTAGAATGAGAAGGTGTAAACGTGTCATGTCACTTTTTCCATTATTCGAAACTGCTCTTCAATTCGAGATCTTGTTTTATATATCACAGACAATCGCATAGGGAAAGAGCTCGCCAACTGCAGCTTAGCCCCCATCATTATGTCATGTCTACTACCAAGACCCTATTTTACTTGTGTTCAAAGATACATTTCTGCTTTTTTTATTTTTATTTTTGTGTTTCAACCGTGTAGAAAGCATGTTCCCCTCCTTGTTTCCATCCTGTTTTCTCTTTGTTCATGGCCCTGGCTTGGCTTCCTGTCATCAGCAGCCTTTTTGGCCATTGTGCATGGCTTCTACCTTTGCTCTTTATTGTTTGTTGCTGTCGTCTACCGTGCTTCGTCTTCGACGTGTGTTCCATAGTCGGAATTCAGGGCTTGCTTAAGCCATGAGTTGACACGATCATTGTCTCCAACGGCTGAACAGGTCGATTGTGTTGAAAATAGAGTAGAGATTGAACTTGAGAATGAGAGATCACTTTTTATTGTACATGTGTTACATATTTATACAAGTTAATGGGTAGAAATTGATGGCGTTCAAAAGACACCCATTCTAAGAGTTGGCAGTTAATTGTCCACTTAACTTCTTGACACTCCCCTTTGGGCAAATAACATAGCTTCATGTGCTTCGTTAAACTACACCAATAAACCTATGGAAAAATATGAGGAGAAATTCTCCTAATTATATACCATCTAAAATTCCTTTAAAACCCAATGGAAAAAAATATAAAGAGAAATTTTATGGCGTAAGTTTACATTCAATGTTATCTTATTAAAAACCTTCTATAAGAAATTATTTATGTAAAACTTATAAAGGAAAAGAGTGCAATATGTTCTAGTTCAAGGGTCAACTCCTCCTGAACCTTGCAACTCACGAAGCCGTCTTATACCGATCCTCTAGACACATCTTTTGAATGAGGACATTGGTAAAGATTTAGTGAATAAATCGGCTAGGTTTTCACATGAATTCATTTGCAAGAGATTTATCTCACTACTCTTTTAAAGTTTGTGAGGATAAAATAGCTTAGGAGCAATATGTTTTGTTATATTACTCTTTATATAGCCTGTTTCCATCTGAGCAACACAGACAGCATTATCTTCATAAATAGTGGTAGGAGATTCCAATGGATTAATACAACATGACTTTTGTATGTGGTTAATCATTCTGCGAAGCCATACACATTCGCGTGATGTTTCATATAAAGCAATTATTTCAAAATGATTAGTGGAAGTAGCTACTAAAATCTATTTAGAAGACTTCCATGAAATAGCAATACCACCATAAAGGAAAAAAAATCCAGTCTGTGACTTGGCACTATGGGGATCAGACATATAGTCAGCATCTGTGTATCCAATTAAAGTCGTATCTTGATTTCTTTGAAATATCAAACTAAACTCTTTTGTACCATTAAGGTACTTGAGGATTTGTTTAACACCAACCAAATGCCTATTTGTTGGTGATGCGCTGTATCTAGCCAATAAATTGACTGGAAATGAAATGTCAAGTTTGGTGCAATTTGCAAGATATATTAGTTCTTCGATGGCACTAAGATATGAAACTTCCGGTCCCAATATCTCTTCATCCTCTTCCCTAGGTCTGAATGGGTCTTTATCCACATCAAGAGATCTCACGACCATAGGTGTTTTCGTTGGATACGATTTATCTATATTGAATTTCTCCAATATCTTCTGGATATATGCAAATTGGTGCGCAAATGCTCCTTTAGGAACATGCTTAAGCTGTAAGCCTAAGAAAAATTTGGTCTTACCCAAATCTTTCATCTCAAACTCTATTAGAAGATGGTTACTTGCCTCTTCTATATCCAGTGTGGTTCCGATGATATTTAAATCATCAACATATACTGAGATGATACCAAATCCACTTTAGGATTTCTTTATAAACACACATAGGCAATCATCATTATTGAAGTATCATTTCTTCAAAAGAAACTCACTTAATCGATTGTACCACATCCTTCCTGACTGCTTTAATCTATATAGCGACTTTTCAACTTGATGATATACATGTTGTGATTTGCATTAGGATTTGGAATTTTAACCCCTTCAGGGACTTTCATATAAATATCCGAATCTAATGACTCATACAAACATGCGGTCACTATATCCATTAATTGCATTGATACTTTCATATTAACTGCCAAAGATATTAGATATAGGAACGTTATTCCACTCATAATAGGAGAGTATGTCTTATCGTAATCGGTGCCAGGTCTCTGCGTGAACCCTTGAGCTACAAGCCTCACTTTGTATCAAGACGTCCAATTTCTGCCAACACCATTCTTTGCCAACATGAGGCATAATAGATGATACTAAACCATTTTAAAAATAATAAAATGTCTAACTATGTGATGATTTTACCAAGTGCCTATGACTGTGGGTGCGGCTAATCAATTAGTTTTACATTCTGCAGAGGTGTACAGTTTTACCCACAAGTCATGACAGACTCTTTATGCAGATCATTAGCACACTTCCTTTACTGTGTCGTAGAGAGTCACAACATAATCGTCACATTACTTAACCCTAACTATGCACCAGCATAGTGACGACGAACCCATATTATAGAGGCAGAAGATATGTGTACATAGTGCGACAAATGGTGATACACCATAATGTCCCACTTCTCCCCATAGCATGGCGTACACCGTTGTATCAACAAACGTCATTCCAACCACGTCGGTGTGAGCGCCCCTCCGAGCAATCCATAATGGAACAGCCCATACTACTACAGCCTACCAATGTGTAAAGCCAGTTTTAAGTAACTTAATATGTTAAGACCATCTAATACCAGCACTTGTGGTTGTACATGTTTTTTTGTCTTGAAAACAACTCATAGTTCAGTCCTTAATCCGACACAGGCAATAATCTCCCTCTATACTACGTGCAAATCCTTCTACACCTTTGGCTATTGCCAATAATTTTCCACGTCTAAACCATAGTTTTGTTTTGGGTTTTTAACCAAAATACCATCAACCTTCGATGTCATATTCAACCTTTTAGATTCTCTCAAAGCAGTTTAATCTGAATTTTCACTACTGAAGCATGACTAAGCATTGTTAATATGTAATCGCATATACCCATGATGACATTATGTATTATCTAGCCCTATACTATGGTTGTCAAGTTTTGCATATTTATACTTATCAAGAAAGTTTCATGAGACAACAGGTATACCTACTAGTATCACAATATAGCAAGTTTACAGAAAGTACACGCATGAATAAAGATATTTGTTAAAACAAATTGTAAAATAAAACATTAGGATCAATATGAACGAAGGAGGTGCTTGCCTTGCTTAATTATTGTTTACGATGAAACCATGGTCACAACTGACTTTGTTGACAATGAAATCAGTGACGTCGGGTTTTACACGTCGTTTAATAGAAATATAGCAAATAACATACTTCAATAAGGGAAAAAAGAAATCAAATGGAAAATCAAATAAAGATTTGCCATAAAAAAACATGTGTAGTTAAGGTTTTATTATTTTATGCATTTTTCATGTTTGTTTGCCTTTATTCGCATATATATATTAATAGCAACTTTAGGTTAAGCGATGATACAGATTCTTGTTTTATGTAGATTACCTTTTTTGTTTTACGATTTAAGAGGCTAAAATTGTGTATTCTTATTTATAGTTTCGAATTCAAGTGGATAAATTATTTGGATTAATAGAATTATTAGTCATTACGATGTATGTTACGAATGAATAGTACTTGACCTTAAACGATTTTGTATGAGAAGTAGTTTCGTATATGTTAAGTCTGTTAGATTTTAGGCCACATGTTTTATTTTCATGGTTTTTGAGAACGTTCTGGTGATATGAATATCTTAATTATTGTTTTCTTAATTATTATTAAGTTCATTTATTCATATTATGGATTTCAGCGATCATAATACTTAGGGTTACTTTGCTAACAGAATTTATATGCAAAGTACAACGAAATGAGATTATTTCTTCAAAATAGGGTAGTCTTTACTTTGGAGAGCATTTCTGAGCTAATTTTATAGATTTTAGTATTTACACTAGATGTTTTATTCATTACTGAAATATCTTATATGGTATTAAGGTTTACGTTATAAGGAATTAGATTAGTAAGGTGTAGCGTATGATTAGTTAAGGTGTAGTGTATGATTAGTACTTAGCCCTATGTGTTTTGCATGCAAGGTGATTTATACATGTTGGGGTCTACAAAATAAGACTATTGGCTGCATCTACGTGGTTACACAATGATTCTTGTGACACAAGTAGTCTAGCTAAAAATTTCTTAAGCTTAACTATTCATATTGTTGGTGTTATGCCCTTGAGGCAGTCATATAGATGATTGTAACATGACTATGCTTATGAATAATAATATGATTATTGGTCCAATGAATGTATATCATTATATTGATCAGCAAGTATGTGACTTGCTTATAAAACTCTCTACTTATTGATATAATTTTGTAAGTATCTCTGATCGGGTATCATCGTATAGGACAACGATGAATAGATCAGCACATGTATTGATCGATGATTATGTTTCATAGACCATAAGATATGGAGATATCATCAATACATTGTGAACTCATGATGAAGAACATGGGTTAGATAGACCCGCAATGGGACACTGCGAGAATGTTACATTCTTATGTGTCATCAGTGTATCTCATACATAGTGGATGTATGATCCTTAGACCTAAGATTGTCACATTCCCTACATGTGTAATAGTTTACCTTAGGGCCACCAAACGCTATTTCCTAACCGGATAGTTATAAAGGTAGCTTTCATGTTTGCTATGAAACATGCAGAGGGAAGTGAGCAGTCAAGATGGAATTTGCCACTCTGGTGTAACGGAGATATATGTCTAGGCCACTCGTGTGATATGATTAAGGAAGTGCATGGCTATGCCGTGATTGAGAAGTCAATCACAACTTATTAATATATCACGGATACGAGAGATGGATTGAACTGTCAAAGGATGACATATTTCTCGCCTTGAGTTCGATCTTTATATAGTTTGGCAAAGGGATTATTACATGAGTACTTTTGAAAGGTTCTATCTGATTTGATCATATGCGTTTGGGAATTGGCATGCTCTGTAAGGAACCGCTACCAGCTATTGGATTGGAAAAGGGTTTTTCGAATCTATGTCCAAATGTACATGAATCTATAGGGTCACACACTTAACGGGCTGGGACGCATTAATTCGGATTGGATCCGTAATTAATGGACCTTGTGGGCTTAACGCGCTGATGGGCCCTGGCTTAGGGTTTTGTCGCGAGGCTATATAAGGATAGGAGAAAGGTGGGCGTGCATGATGTTGTTCACGTCCAAAACCCTAGCCTCCACCTCTCATTGCCCTTGCCGAGTGACACGGTGCTTGCACGCCGACGCACGGCGTTCCATCTCGGGACGTGTGGACTGCTATGGTGACGCTGCTGCTACTGCGGCGTGGTGAGGACGAACCGCAGCAAGGACGATCCGCGTAAGGACGATCCGCGTGAGGACGATCCACGGCGAGAACGATCCACTACACCAACGCGCGAAGGATTCCGCAACTGCGCATCTAGTGGTAATCAAATCTGTGATCTCTTTCTTGTGAGTAGCTTTTCTGGTTATGCGGTAGAAATTTTAATTTGTGCTAGCGTAGCATACCGCGTTCCCCAACACATATAAAGGGGTTTAGCGACTATAACACTTGGGATTATTGTACTAGTAGGATTCAGATGCAAAGTAAGTTGTTATAAGAATATTTTTTTCAGAAAGTGGTAGTCCATATCCTAAAGAGCATTTCTAGGTTGTTCTTTACAAAATTTACATTTAGATGAGATATTTCATAGGCTACTATAAGGGATTAAATGTTTATAAAATCTACGCGATAAGGGTTCAGTTTTTGTTTTAACTTTATGACTGCATCTTATAACATAATTTAACCATTTTTCAAGTATTAATAAGGGATATTTCTAAGAGTGTTTTAAAGTTAGTTCTGCGACATTCCGCTTTTATCCGTGATGTTTTTCATATAAGTGAACATTAAGGCTTTATATGGACTTAATTCAACATTACATAAACATAAATTATTTTTGCATAATCAGGAAGGGTATCACTTTTTAAGGTTCTTAGGATTTGATTTCATCAAATTTGAAGTTCGTTTGCGATAGTTATGACTATTCAGACTATACAAGTATTTATGTAACACCCCGTCGCCCAACGCGCCACGGATGCTACCAAAAAGCCTAAATAACCAATGATACCTTTACGCAAAGATCGAAACTGCAATCAATCTCTAAACTCTCAAACCGGCTTAAAACTAAGTCACCGAATTTACAAAATTTCGCATGACCTCTAGAACAGAGGACATCCACTCGCAGACAAAAGAACAATAGCAGTTATAAGATATCTTTCTAACAGTCCTTAGATAATCAATCACATTTTCAATCGGCAATTAACCAACTACATAGCGCCGATCAACACAATACAATCGCATTTATTACAACCATTATTAATGAAACAATTAACTGGGTTGTTGGTGACCGAAGTCGTGCATGTGCTCTACTCCCATCCCGGCGAGTCAGTTTCAAGGTACCTAAAACAGGAAGTAAACAAGCGTGAGTCCAAGACTCAGCAAAGTGCAACATTAATAAACAGTAATGAATTCAATTGAATTACTTCTACTCTAGAATTTGATATAGCCATTACTAAATGGAAATCAACAAGTAAAAGAAGCGATAACTAACTCCACTTACCACACCAACTCGAAAACATAACTAAATCTTACCCTCGCCTCAATAAACATTTTTGGATGAGTCCACACCTCAATTCTCAACCTGTTCTTCCCATTCTCATCAATCTCAATTATCAGTTGCAACACACAATGCAATGGAATGCATTTATGCTTTTATACTCAAGTGCACAAAACATACAAAAGCAGAATATCATATCCATACACCACAATCAACTCATTAAACATGATTCATCATCGTAAATGCAATACAAATGCAAATATGCCATACAAAAGCAGAATATTATATCCATACATCACAATCAACTCATTCAAACATGATTCATCATCGTAAATGCAATACAGATGCAAATATGCCATACAAAAGCAGAATATCATATCCATACACCACAATCAACTCATTCAAACATGATTCATCAACGTAAATGCAATACAGATGCAAATATGCCATACAAAAGCAGAATATCATATCCATACACCACAATCAACTCATTCAAACATGGTTCATCATCGTAAATGCAATACAGATGCAAATATGCTATACAAAAGCAGAATATCATATCCATACATCACAATCAACTCATTAAACATGATTCATCATCGTAAATGCAATACAGATGCAAATATGCCATACAAAAGCAGAATATCATATCCATACATCACAATCAACTCATTAAACATGATTCCTCCTTGTCAATGCAATGCAGATGCAAATATGCTTGCATGTTCATATGCTCATTTCATTTCACAATTCACAATTCTCATGCATATGATGCATCATGCATGTCTCATTTCCTCTTTTAGCATATACCGGTATTGCCGAGCACCACCCGTCGATGCGTGCCCTCAAATCCAACCATGTATGTCTCATCTCTTCTTTAGCACATACCGGTATTGCCGAGCACCACCCGCCGATCGTGCCCTCAAACCCAACCATCCGTGGAAGGGCCTGCCAAACAGACTTGCCGCTACCCGATGAGCGGGTCCACGCTATCACCGCTCCCATCCACGCCAAGGATGGGACTACTGGTAGGAACTCCGAGCACACCGGATTAGTCATACAGACCGTATGACTTTCTCACCGCCCTGGCTCAATGCACTTTTAATGAATGCACATATGCAAATGCCCTTCCCAACATCATATCCAAATTCTCAACTTCCGTATTCACATTCTCAACACCCATAATCATATTCTTTAACACTCATAATTACATTCTCAACACTCATAATCACCTCCTCAATATTCAGATTCATACTCACATCACCAATACTCGAGTAATTACTAATTCCATCTATCTTGATTATAGATCAAACCATTTTCGCAATCAAAATCCATACTCCATCCTCACATTCAATTCATTTACCATCAATACTTCATACAAAAACCATAATCCTTTATCATAAATCTGAATTGAACCATCATTCTTAACTCAAAACTCATGTCTTTGATATCAATAATACCCTAATCCTACTAATGATCACCAACATGGAACATAAGTTATCACAACAAATCACATGAACAAGGCACATGATTCTTCAATGTAACACACATAGCAAACAAACAAAGATGCACGTGCAAGTTTCATCCTTTAATGTCATTCATGGGTACCCACATAGCCTACCCATACTAGTATTGTCAATATAACCACAACAAACATTAGCGGTTCACAAATCAAATCAATCAAAACATTCAAACTATAATTCACAAAGTTCAATAAATTGATGCACTTGCCTTTACCGACGAAAGAATGGAGTGGCAGGTGGTTGAGGCCACTCCCATGTAACCTTCCTGCAAATAAAATAATATTCATCCAACTCAAATTCATACACACTCGGTACAAGCGACAGAAGAAAACAACTCTACATATTCACATCTACAATTTCTTCTACAGCCAACCTACCAAGAAAGGCCTCTAACTAAATCCAAACAATAGATTAACAGATCGGCCCTATATTCAACATCTTCAGTACAGCATGCAGTGTTCATCTCATAAAAATTGCTATACAATTCGGAATCAAGCAAACGAGGATAGTTTCATAATCTACATGAAATTTCCCACATCTTTCTAGGCAAATAGAAATTCTAGTTCAGCTTCTAAAGGCCTCAAAACTTAATCTGAATATTGCTCCAAACTCTGAACTTTCTTCAGAAAACAGGATTCTGGACAGCAGGTTCAACAAGGCATAAAAATTGCTAGACAACTCCAAATCATGCAAACGAAGACATTTTCGTGATCTACAGGAAATTTCCCATCTTTTTCTAAGTATTGAAAAATTCTAAATCGGCCTCCAATTAAGTCTAATCAACATATGAAGAAATCAGCTCTATTGACAACACAAACAGAACAGTATGCAGTAAAATGGGTCTATCTTTCCAACCACTGAACCAAAAAATGCGAACTTGGTCTATAATTAAAGGTAAGAACAAGATCTACAACTTTCATGAAGACCAAACCCTCAGGAGATGCTTCGAAAATTCCCAAAACAGCAGTCTAAGGCGCGGCTGGAATCTGCTCGAAAACTGAAACAACACCACGTCTAGGGTTTACTCCCAAACCAGCCCAAACTCAAACCAAACTGGAGGAAACAGTCTAGCATGAACCCTAGCCCAAGACAACCAAAACACAAACCCTAGATTTATTTTTTACCTTAGAACAAGAGGCTCCAATAGCAAGGGAAACTCGGCTAGTGCTGCTGCAGCAGAGGAAGAAGGGCTGCGCCAATCCATGGAGGAGGAAGCTCCAGCTTGGGGGCTCGCCCATGGAGGAAGCCAGGAGGTGAACGAGGCGCCATGAGAGTGGAGTGGCAGCTTCCTTCATCTTTTTTTTGGGGAGGAAGTGTGCAGCTCGCTGGGCACAAGAGAGGTGGTGGCCACTTGGGAGAGGAGTGGAGGGTAGAAATGTAAAGAAAAAATTCAATATGGAGGCTAGGGTTAGGCAAAGGTATTTTCCTATTAAAAGGGTCCCAAAATACCTACTAAGACTCCAAACATCCTCCATAGGGACCCAGAAGAAATCAATCTTCTAAAGCCCCACAATTCTCCCCAAAAGCCTACTGAGAAATAAAATTTTTTTCGGTATTACACTCTCCCCCCCTTAACAGAATTCGACCCCGAATTCTGAACCCGCCACAACCTGACAACCAGAACCACAAGAAGCAAGATCACGAAACAAATCCAAGAAGAAAACATCAAAAAAACTTCACACACAAGTGAGACTCCAAATCCGAAATCGCTTTTTTCTCAGCTTACTACGAGCAAGCTGCTTAACTCAAATCACTTACTCACGACTCAACATTCACTCTTATTTCTCCTTAAATTGCACGAGACAAGCCTCGAGAACATGCCTTTGCTCAACGACCAACGCCTAACAACACTACCCCGAGTTCTAGACCTGTCAGGGACTTCCTGAGAAGGAATTCCACAAGAACCTTAACGCACAACCTCCAGATTACCAACGATTCTTCTTGGAAGAACATGGTACCAACCCTTGAACTCAACTCCAAAACCATATGCAAATTCAATTGCCATGTTCTAATTTCCTCTCTACACAGTTCATACAACTCTAGACAAGAGTGTCACACAAGACATATCACTCAAACCAACTTCTAAACCAGATATGAACATATCACCAATACCAACAGCTTAATCATCCATGGGTACAGACCTGAATCGCTAGGACCCAAAACAAAATCTCTTATCTTTTACAATAGGTTGCCCTTGAACAAAGGGACCAGGCTAACCCTTACCTCGGAGCAAATAGCCCGTTACTACATACATTCTTCTTCCACCATAATAGAAACTCTTAATAACCAAAACAACTTAACTTGCTGTCATCAAAGCAAAACTGCTTATAACACCAAAATCAACACTTGGGAAGAGAAAAATCGATTCTCAAACCCAACATCCGAACCCACAATCAACACACAATCTCTTAAAGAGAAGAGGGGAAACTCATTCCCAATAGAGACCACTTCACTAGCCGACATCACTTAATTAACAAGTTCCTCAACCAAACTTGTTATTGCTTCCTTGACACAATCATTTATAACCTTACGCAAACATCATTTCTAGATCTCCACTTATATCCGTGGATCACCATGACCCACAAACTACTTCTTGCCATCTATCCAATTAGGGTCGATCACTTTAACCCGACAACATAAACATCTACTAATCCTCTACGGGAAGATCTTCAATCACCCACAACTTACTCTAACTGTCGGATTTTCCTTTCCAGAAAAGCCAATGAAAACATCCAAAGAAGCTCAACTCTCAAAAGACTTAGAAAATGACAGGGCTCAAGCCATATCATTCAACAGGTCTCCAAACCAAACATCAAACTCCAAAATTCCACGAAGGAAAGGAGTTACACAAATCAATTCACGAAAAGGAAAAGCGAATCGATCGAATTACACTTTTTCCTTTAAAGCCCCAAATCCAAAACTTCAACTCGGAGAACGACAACACGAAGAAATCCATGAGCTTCCGCCATCAACCAATGAGGCGCAACACCAAAACCACTTTTCTTTGACTTAAACCCAAAAGACCAAATGAGTCGAAGCTTGAAACTTACTCCATCAATTCTCCCATCTACCGCAGAAGTACAACAATTCCTTTTAAACTGGGAGAACGACCAACACAAGAAGGAATCCATAACTTTCTCCGCACAGTAACCGAAAGAGGTGCAAAACGATACTCTTTTCTTGGTCTTAAATCCGAGAAGTCCAAAGAAGATAAAACCCAAAACAAATTCCATCAACTCTCTAAATTTATGACAAAGGAACAATGGCTCTCCTTACCCGAAGTTATGAATCCTCCGATGCTGGCTCTTAACTGCCACACCGACCAACACGACTACACGACAGGGCCAACATACCTTCGGCACAAAGAGTCCCACCGGACCCCACAAAACAATACACCACTTCAAAATCATAGCCATCAATAATACCATAGTCTCCTCAAGACTAACATAAAACATAGCATCAATAAAATTTAAGCATTGCAGCACAACGCAATGATAACCCATCCCTTTCCTACTGTGCGTCAGAGTGTGTCAAGTTTAAAATTAATTAACCATTCTACCTCGAAATTTAAGGTTGTTGCCCTAGGGCCACATTTTAAAAGTTCAATCTAAACCATGTTTCTACCTTCACACAGCAAAATTTTAATTCATTCTAGAATTACTCACTACATTCATACACCACGGACACAAGCCCGCTCGATACCAATCAGAATAACACCCTGCCGCCCACGCGCATACGGATGCTACCAAAAAGCCTAAATAACCAATGATACCTTTACGCAAAGATCGAAACTGCAATCAATCTCTAAACTCTCAAACCGGCTTAAAACTAAGTCACCGAAATTTACAAAATTTTGGCATGACCTCTCTAGAACAGAGGACATCCACTCAGCAGACAAAAGAACAATAGCAGTTATAAGATATCTTTCTAACAGGTCCTTAGATAATCAATCACATTTTCAATCGGCAATTAACCAACTACATAGCGCCGATCAACACAATACAATCGCATTTATTACAACCATTATTAATGAAACAATTAAGCTGGGTTGTTGGTGACCAAGTCGTGCATGTGCTCTACTCCCATCCCGTGAGTCGGTTTCAAGGTACCTAAACAGAAGTAAACAAGCGTGAGTCCAAGACTCAAAGAAAGTGCAACATTAATAAACAGTAATGAATTCAATTGAATTACTTCTACTCTAGAATTTGATATAGCCATTACTAAATGGAAATCAACAAGTAAAAGAAGCGATAACTAACTCCACTTACCACACCAACTCGAAAACATAACTAAATCTTACCCTCGCCTCAATAAACATTTTTGGATGAGTCCACGCCTCAATTCTCAACCTGTTCTTCCCATTCTCATCAATCTCAATTATCAGTTGCAACACACAATGCAATGGAATGCATTTATGCTTTCATACTCAAGTGCACAAAACATACAAAAGCAGAATATCATATCCATACACCACAATCAACTCATTAAACATGATTCATCATCGTAAATGCAATACAAATGCAAATATGCCATACAAAAGCAGAATATTATATCCATGCATCACAATCAACTCATTCAAACATGATTCATCATCGTAAATGCAATACAGATGCAAATATGCCATACAAAAGCAGAATATCATATCCATACACCACAATCAACTCATTCAAACATGATTCATCATCGTAAATGCAATATGAGATGCAAATATGCCATACAAAAGCAGAATATCATATCCATACACCACAATCAACTCATTCAAACATGATTCATCATCGTAAATGCAATACAGATGCAAATATGCCATACAAAAGCAGAATATCATATCCATACATCACAATCAACTCATTAAACATGATTCATCATCGTAAATGCAATCTGATGCAAATATGCCATACAAAAGCAGAATATCATATCCATACATCACAATCAACTCATTAAACATGATTCCTCCTTGTCAATGCAATGCAGATGCAAATATGCTTGCATGTTCATATGCTCATTTCATTTCACAATTCACAATTCTCATGCATATGATGCATCATGCATGTCTCATTTCCTCTTTTAGCACATACCGGTATTGCCGAGCACCACCCGTCGTCGTGCCCTCAAATCCAACCATGCATGTCTCATCTCTTCTTTAGCACATACGGTATTGCCGAGCACCACCCGTCGTCGTGCCCTCAAACCCAACCATCCGTGGAAGGGGCCGCCGAAACAGGACTTGCCCGCTACCCAAAGAGGGTCCCACGCCACCGCTCCCATCCACGCCAAGGATGGGACTACGGGTAGTAACTCCGAGCACACGGATTAGTCATACAGACCGTATGACTTTCTCACCGCCCTGGCTCAATGCACTTTTAATGAATGCACATATGCAAATGCCCTTCCCAACATCATATCCAAATTCTCAACTTCCGTATTCACATTCTCAACACCCATTATCATATTCTTTAACACTCATAATTACATTCTCAACACTCATAATCACCTCCTCAATATTCGTATTCATACTCACATCACCAATACTCGAGTAATTACTAATTCCATCTATCTTGATTATAGATCAAACCATTTTCGCAATCAAAATCCATACTCCATCCTCACATTCAATTCATTTACCATCAATACTTCATACAAAAACCATAATCCTTTATCATAAATACGAATTGAACCATCATTCTTAACTCAAAACTCATGTCTTTGATATCAATAATACCCTAATCCTACTAATGATCACCAACATGGAACATAAGTTATCACAACAAATCACATGAACAAGGCACATGATTCTTCAATGTAACACACATAGCAAACAAACAAAGATGCACGTGCAAGTTTCATCCTTTAATGTCATTCATGGGTACCCACATAGCCTACCCATACTAGTATTGTCAATATAACCACAACAAACATTAGCGGTTCACAAATCAAATCAATCAAAACATTCAAACTATAATTCACAAAGTTCAATAAATTGATGCACTTGCCTTTACCGACGAAAGAATGGAGTGGCAGGTGGTTGAGGCCACTCCCGACAGAACCTTCCCTGCAAATAAAATAATATTCATCCAACTCAAATTCATACACACTCGGTACAAGCGACAGAAGAAAACAACTCTACATATTCACATCTACAATTTCTTCTACAGCCAACCTACCAAGAAAGGCCTCTAACTAAATCCAAACAATAGATTAACAGATCGGCCCTATATTCAACATCTTCAGTACAGCATGCAGTGTTCATCTCATAAAAATTGCTATACAATTCGGAATCAAGCAAACGAGGATAGTTTCATAATCTACATGAAATTTCCCACATCTTTCTGGGCAAATAGAAATCCTAGTTCGGCTTTTAAAGCCCTCAAAACATAATCTGAACATTGCTCCAAACTCTGAACTTTCTTCAGAAAGCAGGATTCTGGACAGCAGGTTCAACAAGGCATAAAATTGCTAGACAACTCTAAATCATGCAAACGAAGACATTTTCATGATCTAAAGGAAATTTCCCATCTTTTTCTAAATATTGAAAAATTCTAAATCGGCCTCCAATTAAGTCTAATCAACATATGAAGAAATCAGCTCTATTGACAACACAAACAGAACAGTATGCAGTAAAATGGGTCTATCTTTCCAACCACTGAACCAAAAAATGCGAACTTGGTCTATAATTAAAGGTAAGAACAAGATCTACAACTTTCATGAAGACCAAACCCTCAGGAGATGCTTCGAAAATTCCCAAAACAGCAGTCTAAGGCGCGGCTGGAATCTGCTCGAAAACTGAAACAACACCACGTCTAGGGTTTACTCCCAAACCAGCCCAAACTCAAACCAAACTGGAGGAAACAGTCTAGCATGAACCCTAGCCCAAGACAACCAAAACACAAACCCTAGATTTATTTTTTACCTTAGAACAAGAGGCTCCAATAGCAAGGAAACTCGGCTAGTGCTGCTGCAGCAGAGGAAGAAGGGCTGCGCCAATCCATGGAGGAGGAAGCTCCAGCTTGCAGGGCTCGCCCATGGAGGAAGCCAGGAGGTGAACGAGGCGCCATGAGAGTGGAGTGGCAGCTTCCTTCATCTTTTTTTTTGGGGGTGGAAGTGTGCAGCTCGGCTGGGCACAAGAGAGGTGGCTGGCCACTTGGGGAGAGGAGTGGAGGGGTAGAAATGTAAAGAAAAAAATTCAATATGGAGGCTAGGGTTAGGCAAAGGTATTTTCCCTATTAAAAGGGTCCCAAAATACCTACTAAGACTCCAAACATCCTCCATAGGGACCCAGAAGAAATCAATCTTCTAAAGCCCCACAATTCTCCCCAAAAGCCTACTGAGAAATAAAATTTTTTTCGGTATTACAATTTAAACTTCGACTGTTAAACATATGATGCTAACCATGGCAAAGCCTAAATATCTTCACATATTTGGGATCTTTGTGACCTCAGGAGTATAACAAAACTAGTTTTACCAATATTTAAGTTCATTTGATCCAAATTTTAACTATTTGATTTTCTATGCAAGAGAGACTTTCTATACTCACTTTTTGTTTTAAACTAAATATTTTTGCAAAAATTGAACATTCATGACCTCAAAACATGTGAAAATTATTTCATGAATTTTGGAGTTATAGTTTGCATAGTTGCTATATGGTACATAAAAAAAACTTTAAATAAACTTGATTCAAATAATTTAACTGCAGTGAACATATGAATTTTTTTATTGCAAACAAGAAGAAAAATAAATGTTTAAACTGGCTGAAAGTTTTGGTACGGTTGATTTCTTAAGTTTTTGGTATCTATTTAAGCACATGAGCAAATGAATAAAAGCGAGAACAACAGAAACGACGCTTGCAAGTATTCGAGGTCACCAAGTCTTTGTGTTCCCGGTGATCTTCTGCACGTCCGTGCGTATCCATGTGCTCTGTAAGTTAAGTCCATACGGCGCGGCGGAAATCCTGGGCCTCGGACAATGCGCAGCAAGACGTGGCCGGAGGCATGGTTTTACGCGAGTCGTCCGGTGGTCTGTGTATGGGCTTGGCCGTGTGTTCGCGACACTTGGACTCTGGACTTGTGGCTTTGACCAGGGAAGGGAAAGGCGGTGGCTGTGTTGTGCTTTGCTCGGTAGGGACTGAAAAGAGATAGAGAACAGCGGCTGTGTTGTGGCTTGACATCGTGAGGAAGAAGAACTCTGGAGACGACACGCTGACGTGTGGGCCCAAGGGCCAGTAGAGCTCGATTCAGTGTTCTGGGACAGTCATTAATGAGGCTATCAAATCATGTCAAAATTTTGTGAAAATTTTTCATACATATCGGCAAGATAAGTTTTGTTATTCAATAAAAATTTTAGGTTAAAATTCTCTGTAGAAAAATTCATATAATTCTAATAAGACTGCAGAATTAAAAATCTGTTCTCCGGTTTTTATTTTTATTAGATAACAAATAAGGTTTTTTAATATGAGACTTTTTCTGTGAAATACTAAAGATTATTGGGAGTTCTGATAAAAATTTCATGTGGTTATCTGTTAAATTTATTTTTATAAAATTGAACAATGCTACTATTTCTTTAAATCAATTCGCTTTTGATTTTATAAATGCAATAAATTTGATTATTTATTATTGAATTTTTGAGAGGTTACTTATGACTATGATATTTTCTTGTAAAATTTCAAATCATGATCTTTTATATTGAATTTATGAAAATTCTCACTTTGATAAAATTGTATTTAATTTATACGTCTTTGTTTTTGTTTTTGTTTTTAACTTTAATTGAGTTCACATGACTTTGATAGTTTTTGAATATGGCTTGAAAATGATTTAGGATTTATATAAATTTTTCCAGAGTTTATTTCCTATGGGATTTTGAGTTTTGCATTGTAGAGAAAAGAAAACAAGTAAGTTTAAAAGTTTTTCTTAAAACCCAAAATTCAGGAAAATTTCGGAATAGATGGAAATTCAAAATAAATTTTTATTTACAACTCATTTTCATAGTTTGCTTGATTTGGAAAAAGACGTTTTATATTGAAATCTTATTTTCCTTAAGACCGTAACCCGAGAAAATAAAGAAAAAGAGGATATTTTTAAATTAAACCTTGATTCAATTAGAAGATTTTATTCAATTTCTTTTTCAAATTTTAAATTTTTATTCTTTATTTTTTTTTGAAAATTTTGGGATGTTACAGTTGTGGCGGTTTAACCCTTCAGTATTGAAATCTTAGCGGGTAGTACTAGGTTAAGACAAACCATTGTAAAGGTTTTGTTATAATCACTCACCTTTGTGGTGTTTGGTTGTATCATGTAAGTAAAGTGCATAACCTCTGCAGAGCGTAAATCTATTCGGATAGCCGTGCTCACGATATTGAGTATAACTTGGGAATTACAGTCAATGGTTAGATTTATTAAATGAAAACTTGGTTGGGATGGCAGGTTATCATTAGGAGTTAAAAACTTGACTTAGGATTAGAAACTTGGTTTACTTAAGAAATGTTGAATCTATCTATTACTGTTATTTGTTTTACCGTCTTTACAATCTACTTACTATATCCATTTACAAATGCTGCTTTACTGCAAAATAATCATGTTAACCATTTCTTTGGAATAAGTCTTGCATATAGTTATATAGAATTGCATTTATGCACAACTTGTTGAGTGCTTTAAATACTCACCCTTATCAACAACCACAATCAACAATTGATGAGTCTACCCCTGTATTAGAGGAGTACTAGGAGTACACGAGTGTTTAGGGTTTGAGTCTTGTCAGTTGCCCATGGTAAACTGATAGGTTATCTACGTCATTTTTTTTTCACTGCATTGTCTTAGTTTATTATGCTATGTCTAGTCCTGCGTGGCTTAATAATATAAGTTGGTCATAAGGTCATATAATTAGTTATATTCAATAAATAGAGTCTTTATATTGTTTTCGCTTTGTATGATTGTGATATTTATCAATGTTGAGCTTATATGCATTAGCATGATCCTGAACTAGTGCGATATACACTGAGGGTCCGAATTGTAAATTCAAGTCCCGACAGATTCTCTCTTGTAATCTGATTTGATCAATAAAGTGGTGCATCACCGATTTTTGATCATCTTCGATTACACACTACCTTGAAAAAGGTCATCTGTGGCGGTTCATAACTGCCATCAGTGGCGGTTTTTGAACCGCCACAGATTTAGTGCCACTGATAATCGAGGATTATCAGTGGCGGTTCTAGAACTGCCACAGATAACATTATCTGTGGCAGTTTTTGGCTAGAACCACCACTGATATTAGGGTATCAGTGGCGGTTCGAGTCAAAAACCGTCACTAATAGTCCAAGTATCAGTGGCGGTTTTTTGCTCGAACCACCACTCATACCCGAATATCATTGACGGTTCTAGCCAAAAACCGCTACTGATACTAGGACTATCAGTGGTGGTTTTTGGCTAGAACCGTCACTGATAAAAATATCAGTGGCTGTTGTATCTAAAACTGCCACTAATAGGCCTAGTAGCAGTGGTGGTTTTTGGCTAGAACCGTCACTGATAGTATATCAGTAGTGGTTTTTGCCAAAAACCGCCACTGATAATCCCACACACAAAAATAAAAAACTGGCATTTGTGGCTAGCCTCAGGCAGCGCTAGCCATGCCCTCTGAATAGAATCATGCACAAAGAGACAGAACAACGTAGAAGAACAGTTTGTGCACAAGATTTCTCAGGCCTAGCTCAATATATCCATAATGAAAATGGCTAAAGTAGTATTTATATGAAATAGACAATAACTGTTGAATAAGTATAGTTATATCAACAAAAATTTATATGTATAGCTTACATTGTTGGTCGATGTATGAGCAGCGTCTCAAACAGTGTGAATCAGAAGCACATCACTTCTTGGTCCACCATTTCTCTATAAAAACTATCCAAGTGTAGTAACAAAGACTGAGGATAGAGTAGATGTAAGAAAAGTAGACTGTCTTGGTAGAATATTTCCAAGGAAATAGGAAAGGGAAAGAAGAGCTATATGTGTTGAAGAACCTCAGATTGGGCAACCTACTTCTGACAATAAACCCTATCTCTTTGCATCTTGGGAGTACCGTCTCTTGAATTCCAAACGAGTCTCCGATGTCAGCAAACTTGTGGTCTTGAAAAATAAAAAAGCCATGCTTCTCAGCAATCTGCAAATAAAACTTTAAGAATCAATTGAATAAAGAATACACTATGTGAAAACAAAGCTAGGACAATAACTTTAAATCTAAAAGTCTTGAAGAGCGAATACCGTATTGCCACAGTAAAAAGTAGTAATCGATCAAATAAAATCAGTTTTAAGGAACCGAGTAAATCACCTCCATATAGAGCAGCTGTGGCCAAGTGAGGGAATATGGAATACACAGGGAGTAAATTGCCTCCATATGTTGACTAAGATTCTAAATTAGTAGCGCTGAGTAACAAAAAATAACACATAGGAAAAAAGGGAAGAAAAGAAAGCATTCTAATCACTTATCTAAAAAACAGTCCAGTAAGACTGCACTCAGTTAAGAAAAGTGTCTGCATGTAGGTCGATAAACAAGATGCTAAATTCGAGTTTTGGTGCCATGAACCTATTAAAGTGTCGATTTGGTTGAGTCTGCATTACTTCTAACATATCATATAGCGGCCCGATTCTCTTGGAGCCGGCAATGCAAAATATGGTATTAGGACTGCAAACATCATAATCATATTGAGGAAAACATTACCACATATACATGTATGTACTGCAAGTATGTGTATTGAATTTGCATGAGTAGCACCTCTAGTTTGTACATAAGAGCATATATATAGACATATGGATAGGGGATTATCGAATTAGTGAATTCAACCATAAAAAACCACAGGAAGAATGAAATATACTTTGATTATTCTTCTGTGATTCTTATTGCAAATAAAGCACATATTCCTATTACCAAAAGTAAAACAATGCACTTAAAAGTCCATTTAACATTGCTCTTTAGAGGCCGTTATAGGAGTATTAGAAGGTACTATCAATCAAAGTACATATTATTCTTGTGTCATGACTCATGTTGTATTCCTAGTGTTTAATTTAATTTGTTGATCACTGCTGCATATGCAAAGAAGTATTATCCAAATGGTAAATAAAAACTAATTTGATTAAATCTGGAGGTTCCAATCTGGCAATGAACGCATATTCTGAAGTTCATAAAAGCAAGAAAGAAAATAATAATACCTGAAAATTCAGCCTAAACACAAGCATAACGTGAGCGAAGTTGCACTGCAAAACAAAATGGTTGAACTGTCCTTATATTAATAAGTAAAAGGGCAAAACTAAGTTCCTGGATTACTTTATCCTAATTCTACATGAGTTTTCAACACAAAAAGATGCCGCTGTTGTTTGTAGTAACCATATCTATTTCCTTTCACAATGAGAAAGGAATATTAATTTGTATATATTTTTTAGAAGCTCTGAATATGAATATCTGATTGAATCTAAGGAGCATAAATAGAAAGAGTAAGCTTCTTTTGGCAACTTGAAACATGGGAGTAAGCTCTGTTTGCAACACGCCAAAAAAATCCGAAAATTCTCAAGAAGCATACATGATATATATTCCAATAGCATGCAACAAGATCTTGTATTTATAGATCACCTTGTATTTATCGAATTTGTTAAATTCTAGAAAAGGGACAAATGAGATTTCGAGGCATGCGTAATATTTTATAAAGTACATACCAAGGTCATCTTGAGTTAAAGCATTTATGTTCTTTTCGCTACTTCCTCTGGGATAGTCGATTTGTGTGCAAAGCCCAATTTTCTTGTTTTTCAAACAACTCACGGGCTCTTCACCAACATTGGCAAATATATGGAAAGTGACACTAAATAATGAAGGTTTTATATTCCTAGCATGTAGTAGGGAAGTAAAGTAAGAAAACGGTAAAAGCTGGAAATAGCCATAACATAATAAAGCAATAATAGATTTCGCACTGTTAGTTTGACCTAAAAGGAAATCAAGTTGCTTATCAAGGAAAACTTGTAATTTCTTGACAAAACATGTTACAAAGTAAGATAGATCAGACCTGTACTTACCTTTGCTAAACAAGCCCTCGTGGTTACGACAAGAAATAGATAAGCAAACGAAGTGTAAGCGCTAAAACGGGATTGGTTTTAAACTAAAAAAATGGAAAAAGAAAACAAGGTAGTAACTAACTGTAATACCGTAAATCTTCTTTGTCAGGGTTTTCGCCAGAAATGTTTCCTTCGTCTTGATTCAAGGTTCTGCCGTCGCGCAGTTAATAATTCTATTAAAGGTTTTGGGTTTTTCATAAACTTATCGGATTGGGTGTTTTCTCCGAGCCATGTCTCTTCTTTGGCAAGTTGTACTCAAAAAGAACTTTGCTTTTCGCCAAGAGTTTGAATTTCTAGCTTTGGTTTTTGTGGGGTGGTGGTCTTTAGTCTTTTGAGTATAAAAGGAAGAGAGGAAGTATTGGAAACACTAGCTCTCCTCCAATTTTGCTTTTCTCCCCCCCACCTCCCCTTTTCTCTCCCCACCCACATGTCGTTCTTCCTCCTGGCCGGCGCCCCGCCTCGCCGGCGCCTCTCCTCCCTCGGCTGGCGCCTCCAGCTACTCCCCAAGGCCGGTGCCTCCCCCAGCAGCCACCGGTGACCCCCCCCCGCTCCTCCGGCTTAGCATCTTCTCCACCTCCCTCCTTCCTCCATGAGAAAGATTTGAGGTAAAACCCTAGGATTTTTGGGGGATTTTATTGCTTGCATGTAAGGTGTTTGATCAAATGCCCAGCTAGGATCCTTATTTTTGAGATGCATTTAGTTGAGGGATTTAGAGTCTAGAGTGTTTTTGGAGATTTCTGCTTGAGTTTAATTCTGTCCCGCTGTTTGGACTGCTTTTTGAAAATTCTGCAAGCATTTCCTGGGGGTCTGGCTATCGTGAAAGTTGTAGATAATTGAATTACCTTTCAATGAAGACTAAAATCACTAAATTCCATTTAGCCGTTTAAAAGTTATGGCCATTTTGCCGAGCACTGTCCAAACTGTGTCGCGATTGGAGCAGTCTGTGTTCAACTGCAGATTAGAGGAACTTAGAGGCCGAATCATGCTTTTTGTATACCTAGAAAAAGATGGGAAATTCCTGCCGTTCGAGAAAATGTACTCATTTATTTGGTTTGGAGTTGTTAAACTCAAGTTATGCTTGTTGGAAGTCTGCTGTCCCGTTGGACAGATTTCTGGTTTTCAGGCTTTCGGAGGGACGTGTAGAATCGTGGTTGTACTAAGTTTTGTAGTTATTTGGTCGGCATGATTTTGAGTGGATTATGCCTATGTGTAGGTGGTGTGACCCCGGGAGTGCTGTCAACTTCTCGCCACTCCGGCTTGCGAGGTTGAAGGCAAGTGTATTGTAGTGGTTAGGGCTTAGGGAGGCCATTATGTCTCGCAATACTACAGTTATCCGTGTGTTACATTGATATTACCATGTTTGATCTTGCATGTGATGTGATTATACCTTGATGATGTTCACTAGTATGGTTAGGCTAATATGGATGTTGAAATTATGAGAATGGCTTGTTTGTAGCCATAGTTTGCGACTATGGTATTTATAAGAGTATAGAAGTTAATTGTGATTATAAAGATATAAATGGGGAGAATATGCATAAGACTGTTGGGAATGGCATTTGCATATGTGCATTCATGAAAAGTGCATTGAGCCAGGTCGGTGAGAAAGTCATATGGAATATATGACTAATCCGGAGTGCTCAGAGTTCCTACCCCGTAGTCCCATCCACTGGCATGGATGGGACTGGTGTAAAGCGTAGGACCCGCTACTGGGTAGCGGGCAAGTCCTGTTTCAGCAGGCCCCTTCCACGAGATGGTTGGGTTTGAGGGCACGCATCGACGGGTGGTGCTCGGCAATACCGGTATATGCTAAGTAAAGAGGCATGATGCATTGCATTGCATTGCATTGCATAAATGAGAATATGAGTGAGGAAGTATATGAGCATGTGAATGAGAACGTCTTCATGGATTGTTTCCATGGTTGGTGACCGGCATGACGTATGTATGTGGATTGTTATTACTTTGTTCCATTGCATTGCATTGCATAAATGAGAATGTGACTGAGGAAGTATATGAGCATGTGAATGAGAACGTCTTCATGGATTGTTTCCATGGTTGGTGACCGGCATGACGTATGTATGTGGATTGTTATTATTTTGTTCCATTGCAATGCACTTTGCTGAGTGATGAACTCACGCTTGTTGTTTAATGTCTTTTTTTAGGTACCTTGAATCCGGCTTGGGGAAAGGGAGCTAGAATCACGTCATCACTTAGCATCACACATTTTAAACAATGCCATGCTCCTTCCATAGATATGATGATTGTCATGTTATTGTTTTCTCCCATTGTGCTATCTTGTTATGCTATTATTGTTGATGTTTAGAGCCATGGAAAAACAAAGAATATGCTGCCGGAATGTTGTTAAAATCATTAGTGAAGTTGCTGTAATTTTACCTTTAAAGATGAAATTTAGTTGTTGTTTTATCTTTTGTGGTGACATTCTGGGCATACTAGGTGCCGGGGTGTTACATTAAGTCTGGATGTAAATAATTCGGTTGTAATGTGTTGTTCGTCATGGTGGAGTTATTAATTGCTATTGGATGTGTAATTGGTTAGCTAAGGACCTGCTAGAATGATATCTTATAACTGCAATTGATTTCTGTTTGCTGAGTGGATGTCCTACCTTCTAGAGAGGTCATGCCGAAATTTTGTAAATTTAGGTGGCTTAGATTTAAGCCGTTTTTTTATATAGTTCAGAGGGTTGGTAGCATCCGTGGCGCGCTTAGCGTCGGGGTGTTACACTAACCATCTAAGGTGTTGAGTGTATTATTATCACCATCTGGGAGAGTTCTAGCCTACCATGTGGCTTCGGTGCATGGAACCAAAGATCATCTTGCTAAAGACGCCATTCTAGGATGGTGTGAAGAGGAATGATAGTGACTTGGGCAAGCGAAGATACCAAAGCGCACAAAGCACGAAAGCTTAAACTCATAGTGAAGATAAACTCCTAGCCTTCAAAAACCTACAGAGATAATGAACACATGCAACCCTTAAACTCATAGTGAAGATAAAATCAGAAAGAGCTACTCATGCTTCAGTAGCTCTCAATCTATTAGTTTTGTTCTAGCACCAACCTCAGCAACATGTGATAATCATTATGCTTACTATAAAATATCCAACAAGTTAAGCAAAATTATTGCTTCAAGATTCAACATATCACTACCTTGCAGTAGATCCTTCCCATTGATAACGATGAAGATGTTCTTTTGAACTTGAGTGATGCATGCCCGTCTGAGTTCAGAAATCCATTCACTAGCTAAATCTCAATTGCAGCAATCAACATTTTTCACTTGGTTAGTTTATCAAACTATTACAAACACATGAAATAACTTCATATGAAAAAATAACCATGTAAGGCAAACACATGAAATAACTTCATATGAAAAAATAACCATGTAAACCACTGACAAAAGAAGTGGCATTGACAAAAAAAGGGGTTCCCATTTCAAAGGAACAAAGAGTTATTTACACTTTGTATTGAAACAAAATTGAAGTAACAAAAGCCTAAACTAGTTTTCTAAACTAGAAGCCTACGGGTCTTCAGAGGTTGGAGACACGTGACGTGAGAGAATAGTATGGATGACTGAATCGTTGTTGTCTTCATCATAAAACTCGCCTTTTTGTTGATTATTTCCTTCATGATGAAGTAGGCGAGCTGGCCCTGAATGGCTTGGATTTCAGAAGGAAGCAGTCCTACCGTAGACAACTTGAGGCGCTGTAAGTATGAAAAACAAAATTAAGAGAGTATATAGAAATTGAGTGGTGCAAATCAATGTGTCATGTCAGCATGACTGACCTCCACGTCATTGTCTTTTATTGTGCAACCTAAGATTTCACGCATGTACTGGCACACGAAGTACCCACATAAATTTGTTCCTTGCGACTACTTGTGACACTGCAAAAATCGAATGAACTAAGATGTCGTCGAAGGAGCTATTTACTATGAAATACGATATAAGAATATTCCTTGCGTGCGTACCGGAAAGTTAGTACGGATTGTAAGGGATTTGTGGTATGGGCGGTGTTTATGGCTCTTCTGACAATATCTTTTGAACGTCTCATTAATTAAATGTGTCATCACTTCAAAGTCTTTTTTAGGTTTATCCAGTGGATCCATGATTAGCATCTTACTCTTTTCTGGATGAATTATTACGAGAATCCAGTGGAAGCTACATACACATGCATGATGCCATAGTCATTAGTCCTTACATCAGAGTAAATAACAAAATCAACGAGTAATTTAACTAGCTAGTGAGGAACTTACTTAAAATGGTATGGTACAAGTATAACCACCTTGTCTTGTAGTTTAATCAAAGCTTTATATACGTACTCCTCGACCTCCTTTGGTACTCTTATGATTTCGGTTTGGCAAACCGTTCCCGAGTTGAGGAATCCCACTGGCCCCTTGGTTCTTCGTACTTCAATCATCTCGTATCTATATAACGAAATAGTTAGACATGACATTTATCGGTATTACGTGAATGTAGACCAAGATTGATATATTAGACACTTACAGTATCTAGCATCTCAAAAAAGATATGTCGAGGGCGTCGTGATAGAACAAGTTGTGCAAGTTATCGAATTCTATTAAGAAGTAGCCATCGCCCGCATGGTGAAAATGTTCCTCACGGAAAATTGCAGTGATCACCTTCAGGAGTACGTCTTGGTTGGATCGATCCATGTAACATGCATGTAATCGCTGCATCATGAGTGTTAGACTTTTTAACTTCGAATCGGTGACTAAGGGCTTCCCTACCTCGAATTTCAATCTTTGTTGACTATCTTGGTCATCAGACTTCGCCTTGCCCTTACTTTTTTCTCGCACGACATCATACTCGGTCCTAGTTTAAATCGATCTGGCCGTCTGGCTTGTCTAATGTGCCATTTTTTGGGATCAGGGGTTCTAGGTTTGTCCTTTGAAGTACCAGGTGTTATAGGTTTCTGCTTTGGAGTACTAACAGTGGCCATCTTTATGGGGTCCTCAATGGATTTCTTTTCTACCTCATCTTGCTTCTTCACCGTTTCACACTCGTGTCTTTGGACGGATCTTGCAGATTATCTTGCAAGAGAGGCTGGCACTGCATGGTCCAAGACGATGTCACGCTTGCGCCACTGGATGAATGAGTGGACGGCACTTCCTAGAGTTGTTATCTCGTCATTGACGGGTTTTTCTAGCCCGATCTCAGCAAACTGTTCAAGTACCGTGCCCACCTGGACCTTTGCATAACCTGGTGCTATCGGAGTATTGTGCAAGACACCCCCTTCTTGGCACGGATAAACTACCCTGAGCGACTCAGAAATATGTTCATCACGCACGTTGAGTCGACAGGTGTGGGGTCTGTATGTCGTCCACAGGATAATGGTTGTTGTCCGCTTCTGCCAATGGCGTGGACGCGCAACTGCTGCGATGACCTGTAGGGCTGGAGAGAACGTCGTGGGCCTGCGCCTGGCTCAAGGTTTGTTGTACTTGTCGTTCAACTTTTTATTCAATGGTGCCTTGTATTTCTAGCAGAAGCCTTTCCTTCATCCTTTCCATTTCCTGCTTAGCCCGCTCTTCTTTAGCTCTCTTCCGACTCCTATAAGAGTCTCCGTGCTCAGGGAATCCCATCTTCCATGGAACCTTGAACCCGACGCCTCGTGTCCGACCGGGGTGCTCTTTGTTTCCTAGGGCCGCTGTTAGCTCGTCTTTCTCCCTGTCTAGGTGGAAAGATCCTTGGGTGGACTGGGCATAAAACTCATGAACTCTTTGCGTCATTGCTTCGTCTTCGCTGCTCTTGAATGATAAACTCCTAGTAGACAAGATATCTTCCCTCGCTAGCATGTAGTGCTTCACTCAGTCTGGTAGTCCGATCAAGGGACTTGTGCCAGTCAATTGGAGCGCTTCTAATTCCTGCCTCTCCCATTGAGCAATTTTACCCGCGTACCCACTCGTGCCAAGTCTGTGGGGGTGAGTATTCCTTCTTGCGATACTAATGTGGTCCTCATTGGACTTCCTTGCTGCTTCAGATTGCTTCATCGCCACAAACTCATCCCAATATAGCTCTAATCTTGGGTAGTCTCCGATGGCTGACCGGTTTTGCTTCACATAATTTACGTTCAGCCTCGCCTTGAAGTTTCTCCACGCCGCATCCATGGTCATCAATGCATCGTGATGCACGAGTTCTTCGGCTCCTTTGGGGAATTCGAAGGTTTCTTTGAGCTCTATCCACATATCCTCTTTGGTGGCTTGGGGCACTTTATGCCAATCCGAATAGGTGATTGGCACTTTATCCCTTATGATGTACCCGCATGTTGACCTATATTTTGCTGCTGATTTTCTCGGTGCAACAGGGGCCCCAGTATCTGAGACCTCCGAGATGGTGTACCGGCCTTCAGGCTTCTTAGTTTTCCCTCGTCCTCGGCGTCTTGCAACAAGAGCATCATCTGCAACAGCGGTGGAGGCCTCGGCACCTTCGGTGGTTGGGTGGAGGGTAAGGTACCTGCTCAGGCTATCCTCCATTATAGGCTCGGTTTCGGGCTCCATTAGAACTACTCAATAGAAAGGGAGATATTTCAGAGAGGGAAATATATAGACTAGTTTGTGACAACCTTACCTCACATTAATACATGGCAGTCTAGAAAATCAATCAATTTGACAATCTATAACTGTGCCGAAAGCATATATGAATAGGACAAACTAACAATTGCTTACTGGACAAAAGCCCTACTATTTTAGCTTCACTCAATCATGGACGCCTTAATAGTTTTGCGAAGTCATTAAATCAAACATGGTGGAGGTGGAGGTGTGAATGCGTGATGAACCTTCTTTGAGTAATTCAGGATGAATATGGAAATATTGTTCTCAATCGAGATAATGAGCCTGTGATCCACACTGATGGGATGAATTCTGGAATGAATTCTGTCAAGACGTGTTCAGGAAGATATTTAAGATTTTTGCTTACCTTTCTTGGTGAGTTTCTCTTTGCTAATACCTCTTCTCTTTATTTTACATGAATAAGATAGAAGATGTACTAACTGAGAACTATATTAGATCCTTAAAGTGCCTGTCCATGGCTCATTTCGAGTCACAAATGGAGGTTTGGAAATTATGTCCTCAAACTCCCCAATGGAGGAACTAATCAATCAAGCTGTAATAAACTGTCAAGTTTTGTTGACGTACAACATATATACACCGGATTTTTATATATACACCGGAATTTTATAGATACACCGGAATTTTATATATATCACCAGAATGTTGAAAAGCATGCAAGTATAAGAGCAAGATTTTAATCATTATTCCTAATAAGTACATATATAAGAATACATAATCCATAAACAAGATGAAACTAAACAAGTTTAAGTCATCCACTATATGAATTATGTCTTTTACCTCAAAGAGATAATTACTTATTGTGCTCTCAGACTTAGGGTATGGATGAAGATAAGAATCTTCACCTCAATCACAAATGGGCTAACAATTTATTCAATGGTTTAGGCCTTGAACTCTTACCACCTTAAAATGCACAATAAAGAATTCTACTGTCAAGGAATATACACAGTTCAGTTTATAACTAGAGTTTAAA
Organism: Guadua angustifolia; assembly: GCA_036346375.1. Lineage (NCBI taxonomy): Eukaryota > Viridiplantae > Streptophyta > Magnoliopsida > Poales > Poaceae > Guadua > Guadua angustifolia. Next base: position 17,868,914 of record CM070506.1, on the reverse strand, counting down.
GCTTGCTAACCAAACAGAGCAGTATTTTTAGATCAGCAAGTGAATGCAAATTCTACCGACCAACTCATCGCTATTAGCCTACAATCACCACCACTATTAGAGATTCAGAATTTTAGATTCAAGTATACCAGTCGCATCAATTTAGCTCTCTGTACAGATGCACATTAATCAAGACCGAACAAGAATCAGATTAATTGGTGACTAATTCAGCAAGCAAGAGCTAGCAAAATATCAATTGCTGACATAGAACGAAATAAGCAATAACAGGTTATCAGTCATGTATAATCTGGACAGTTAAACAAGCAATTCTTTCTAGCATTCAGGACTATAGTTCAAGGCCTAAACCATAGGGATAAATGTTCTGATCATTCCTATACCCAAGTTCATCATAGAGCACACCAATCTCAGACCCAAAGGCAGCAAGACAGTAATCAGGAAAGAAAATGACTTGATAGGGAAAGAAAACAAGCTTAATTTAATGTATCACTAGAATTGTTAAATGAAACCAGTTTTAGACTCGTGCTGAACTGCAACCATTGTATGTGCAATTTTGACAAATTTGTTGCAATTACTTATTATTTTATTACACAATATGGTATAGTTTATGGATATTCTGTGCCTAACAATTCATGCTCTCTTTGAACATGTGGACATCCCTATGAATTGAAAATGTCTAGGGTCACAATGAGCCTCTAGAATCTGTTGCATGACAGTCTTTAGTCGTAAGTACTAAGCAGTGACAAAGCAAGTGCTAAAAGTGCGGTTTCATGAATAAAATATGATCTTAACTGGTTTTATTCTGAAAAGCTGCACTAATTTTTTTTATAGTTAGGTCTATGATTTATTCTTGAGCTGTTAGTACTTTTTATGGCACTAGACACCTAGAACAAAACGAAATTTCTTCAATTTTTTCTCTTGCAGAAGAGTGCTATGCTGCTATTTACTTAAAATAAATTTATTGCATTGGTGAGGAGCCAGTTAGGTGTTTGTCCTGAATGAGCTGAGAATATGGCAAAAAATACATTTTTTTCTTTGCTATTTCTACCATGTTCAAATGATCACATGTAGATGGACCCATGCTTCGCAATAAAGCTTGGTAATTCAAATTATATCCTTATATATTTGCCTGTTATATTGAACCATTGTAGTTAGAAACTGACCAAACTATTACTTTTAAAGTTTCTGTTGTTTTGATTTCTCTCTGTTAGCATATTATCAGACAACATACTGTATGTGTGTTCCATATAGTTATCCTCTATCATTCTATAATTTACAGTTTATAATGAGAATAATGAGGAAAGAAAATGACTTGATAGGGAAAGAAAACAAGCTTAATTTAATGTAACATGAATAAGTGTACCCTGCTATTTCAGAACTGATACTATGAAAAAAAAGAAACTCTTTAAATTGGTCTATTTTTGTTTCTCTATCTAGGCTATTTCAGAACTCAGTTGGGTAATGACTAATGACACACAACATGGATTGCCCTTTTGGGGCACCAGATACCCTGTCTTCTTGGAGACAACTATGTGACTGATCACCAAACTTCTGGGGGTAAGTACCAAGTGACAGTATCATAGTATCACCAGGTCGTTGGCAGGTGGACAATGAGCTCCATGTGCAACTGCCTCACTTCTAACTCTGATATGAGCACCAGTGCCAATCTATAAACCCTAACCACCATAGCCAATGTATTACCCCGAACGAACCACAGGCTACACAAACCGCAGCACAAACTGACGAGCTCGGCACAGAGGTACAACACTAGAAAACTGGGGAGCTCGGGGAATAGGTAAGGAAGTTTGTACCTTGGAGTGACGGCGGCATGGCTTGGAGTCCTCCCCCACGGACGACGTTGCCACGGCTTGGAGTGGCGGGTGATGCGGTGGCCGTGTGTGGGCCATGGGCATGGCAGGGTGAGGGCAGGAGGCGAATGAATTTTTGGAAGTGCAGAAGGCGGGCTTAGGTTTAGGTATATGTAGGAGGAGTATCTGTGGAGGTTAATAATAATAACCGTCTAACCGTCACAGATAACCATTATCTGTGACGGTTATTATTATTAACCGCCACAGATAACTATTATCTGTGGCGGTTAATAATAATAACCGCCACAGATACAGCCGAGTACCAGTCTGTAACATAAGAAGATCCCTTATCCATACTAAGACTAAAGTATGTATTATATGACCCACTTTCTATGGGTCACATAGACATCGAAATAAGCAGTAGAAGTCAGATTAATTGTGTAAATACAATGAAATTAATTGTGTAAAATACAATGTAAATACAATTAATTGTGTAAATACAATGAAATCCTTTAGTTTAATTCAATTTTAATTTCGATGTATTCTGTGATGTAAATACAATGAAATTAATTGTGCAAAATGAAATTTCAATAAAATAAAAAAGGAGTCTTCATGTCCCGTTATCGAGGACCTCGTTTTAAAAAATACGCTGTCTGGGAGCTTTACCAGGACTCACTAGAAAAACACCTAAATCCGTATAATCAAAAAGAAATTCCATTCTAGGAAAAAGAGCAATATCAGATTCGTCTTCAAGAAAAGCAGAAATTGCGTTTTCATTGTGGTCTAACTGAACGGTAATTACTTAGGTATGTACATATTGCTGGAAAAGCAAAAAGGTCAACAGTCGGTTTTACTACAATTACTTGAAATGCGTCTTAGCCATTTAAAGAGCTATCAAATCTCAAGAAAATAGTTTTATTTGTTAACCGCCACTAATACAGATGATTACGATCGTCACCGAGCAACCATTGTTGCTGCGATGTCAAGATGAAGAATAGAAGTGCGACGGCGTTTTCATCGAACCCGATGCATTAGAGTGTATGGTTTTATATTTTCACAATAATTTCATCTGCTTTTGGGAAGATATGGTAAAATTTTAGTGGACAAACATATTACATTCGCAGTCAAAAGGAGTCATATCACATTTCACTTTGTTACCTTATTTTTCACATATACAAGAACAAATATTGCCATTACTCGTAACTACTTATTTTCTTTTACAATTTGGCCTTCATTCTGATCATCACGATGATAGGTAGCTTCTTGAGCGGCTTCTTCCTCGAGGCTAATGATGCCATCTACGAAAGGAGGCAACTCATCAAACTGGTTGTACTCTTCCTCATCCACGACATTCTCAACTCCGACGATCCTTCTTTTTCCTTACAGAACTACATGGCGCTTCTTATCTGCCGGGTCGATTATGTAGAATACTTGTGCTACTTGATTCGCAAGTACGATTGGTTCATCTCTGTATCCGACATGTTCGATGTCCACAGTAGTAAAGCCGTACTTGTCCACCTTGACACCCTTCGGGAATTGTACCCAATGACATCGAAACATCGGGATCTTGAAAATGTAGTAGTCGAGCTGCCAAATCTCCTCTATGAACCCGTAGTAGTTGCTCTTCGTACTGCCTGTGTTGTCGTAGGCATCTATATGGACACCACTGTTTTGGTAAGTGCTCTTGCTATCCTGAGCTCTCGTGTAAAATGTATATCCATTGATGTTATATTCTTGCCATGTCGTGATTGTACCTGAAGGCCCCTTTGCCAACCACCTCAATGTAACACTCGTTTCTTCACCAGAATGTGCTCCCTGAATCAATGACTGAACAAACGATTGTGCTCTTTTGTTATCCAAAGCTCTGACTGTCCTCGGTTTTCCCTCCTTAGCTTACCCTTGTGTATGTCTATATACGGGTATACAGAGTCACGGGCCAAGTGCTATGAATGTTGTTCATGTTACCGAAAGGATTCATTCCATCCGTACTCAAGCCAAACCTTACATTCCTCAGTTCATTTCCAAAGTTCTCCCTGAAGAGTCTATCGATGGTTCTCCACTGGGCAGAATCAGCCGGGTGTCTCAGTTTTCCATCCCTCTTACGGTCTTTCGAGTGCCATCGCATCAATTTGGCGTGCTTTTTGTTTCCAAATAAATGCTTCAAACGAGGTATTACTGGCAAATACCACACCACTTTAGTGGGAGCTCCTTTATTCACCTCGATAACTTCGCTATCATCGCCCTTACGCTTGTATCGCGATGCTTTGCACACTGGACATACATGAATGTCTGCATAGTCTTTGCGATAGAGTATACAGTCGTTTGGATAAGCATGTATTCTTTCTACTTCCAATCCCAAGGGACATACAACCTTCTTAGCTAGATACGTGGTTTTAGGCAACACGTTTCCTCAGGCAGTATGTCCGCTAAGAGATGTAACAACGCCGTGAAACTCTTGTCGAACCTGCCTGCCTTCAATTTCAGCAGCGAGAGCACCGTGTGCAACTTTGTGTATTCCTCCTTACAACCCGGGAACAAAGGTTTCTCCGAATCCTCCATCAAACCCTTGAATTGATTAAACTCTCTCTGACTAGTGTAGTTCTCTTCTTTATCGCGCAACATTTGAGCCAGATTATTGTCATCATCGACGACCAACCTATCCTCATCAGATCCATAACTGATGTCAGCTGCCACATTGCCGGCTTCGTCGTCGTCGACGTTATCACGTTGAAGTATGATCTCTTCTTCACCGTGCCTTGTCCAACTTGTATAGCCAGGTACAAAACCCCTCTGGATCAAGTGCAAATAGATATGGATTTTGTTCGAAAACATCTTCTCATTCTTGCAATCAATGCATGGACAGTGTATGTACTCCGTCTTCTTTTGCAAACTGTTCTCCTCGGCGGCCCTTAGAAAAACAGATACATCGTCGATATATTCTTGGCTACAACGGTTCGCATCGTACATCCATCTCCGGTCCATCTACAGTTAATTAATTTAAGCAATTATTAATATCCAAAAATCTTAATTAAATAAATTGTTATTCCAATATTCAACAATATCCACTAACGGGACAACATTAATTCTAAGTAAATGTTGCAAACTTAATTAATTAATTTTAATATATACTCATACGTAACCAAAAATTATATATATCCTCCGGAAGATCAACATAATAAATTCCTCATCTCAAAATTTCATGATCACCCAACTACCATATTAACTAAAATTTATTTATCATTCACATCCAACAATCTTAATTACATAAATTGGGTTTATATGCTTCATAAAAATTCACTAACAATACCCACTAATGGAGCAAGATGTATATGCACGCGCTAACGAAAAAAATTAATGGCAACTAAGAAAAAAAATATTAACTACGTAATTTTTATATATACTCGTACCTAGCCAAACTTAAATATATCCTCCAGAAGAGCAACATAATAAATTCCTCATCTGAAAATGCAACGCAACTTCATGATCACCCATCTATCATATTAACTATAATTTATTTTTCATTAATATCCAATAATCGTAATTACATAAATTTGATATATGCTTCACAAAAAATTTATCATCTAAATAAGGTAGACAACTTAATCTAATACAACAAGGTAATAAATTCATCATCTACAAATTGCTAGGTAAATAAAAAACAAACTAAATGTATACCTTGCATCTAAACCTTAATTAAGCTAGGAATAAACCTTTAATTGTAATTTTACTGTACAAATGAAGAGAGGAGATATATTTTACACACCTTATAACAATTCTAGGAAGTAGAAGCACAAGATCTTGGCCAAACGAAATCTGAAATCAAAAAGTTACCTTTTCTTCTCGGGGAGGAAGATGACCAGCGATAGGCAACAGCGGGTATTTATAAGAAACATTATTTGTGGCGGTTTTAAATTAAAACCGCCACAGATAATTATATCAATGGCGGTTCCAAAGACAAACCGCCACAGATAATGGATTATTTGTGGCGGTTTCAGAAAAAAAACCGCCACAAATAGCCTCGCGTTATTAGTAGCGGTTCCAAAGAAGAACCGCCACAGATAATAGATTATCTGTTGTGAGACCCCAGATTTACCATCCGGAACCTCCTGTGCATTTCTGTACTAGTCCCAGATCAGTAACTCGTACACACAGTCGAAACAGTGGTAAATCAATGACCATATCAGGATTAAATATTGAAGTAATAAATAACATCAAATAAGAACAATAACCTTATGGTCGAGATTTACCAAAACCGCCTTAATAGGCTGAACAACTTGAATAACTGCAGTGGAAGATGAAAACTCCAAGTAATGACCCAACCATATGCCCACAGGCAATCGAGTGGGGAGCGCGTCCTAGTCCAGGTGATCTCCTTCGATAGCTTCAACCTTCTGAGAGATGATTTGAGTGTAGCATGTGAGTACATAAAGTACTCCGCAAGTCTTGGTAAAAATGCATGATGAAGGCTATATCAAAGAAGGCTTAATATGGTTCTTTTGCATAAAGCCACATTTTCAACAAACTTTACTTGTAATAAATTTTTGTAAAGCAGATTTATCAATTATTTGTATCTATTGAAATAATTATATCTCTAGTGAAGGTTCTAGCCACCAATCACTAGTATCTGTGCTCTATCCGTCACATTTAAAAAGATTAAGGTAAATCAACTCATGACTCTATCTGTCATGATCAAAACAGTTCCATCTACCTAATCGGCTCTAGCCGCCAGAGGCACATCCGAGAGTTCTAACCTCTCCCGAATCCCAAAGTTCATTTTCAAAACAAAACCAAAAACTACCAATATGCAAAGCATTCTTTTTCGCCCTTGACCGTAGGCACGGCTATTCGAATAGTTTATTTACTCTGCAGAGTTTGTATACTTTACCCACAAGACATGATATTCTCTTGATGCCAAGCTATTAACACACTTCCTTAGGTGTGCCGGTAGAGATATCATGACAAGGCGTTTACAATGTATACGCCTAGCCCGACTCACCCGCTGAGGTTTCTCCGCTATTAGGGTTCTATCTCGCCCAAAGATAGAAGCCCCCTCTGCTGCTGTGGGAAATACGACTTGCCTCTTTCGCACCCACATTCCACCATCTGGTGAGTCTAAGTTAGGTTTCTACAAATTATTCACCAGTCGAGCCCATTTAACATGTGGTTGTTTGTTGTGCTAAGAATGGACAATCATAAGAGTCGGTCCTTAATTTGACTAGGGCGGCTTCCACAAACCAAGACCAGTGCTCTGTCTGCACCCGCCCGACAAACCATTCCGCCCCAATCTAAACCATTTTCCTTTTTATTTTTATTTTACAAACAAACGGCAATACCTTTTGCCTATAATTTCCAACACAAGTTTGCAAGAGTTTATAAAGAATCCCCACCCATAGGTGTATACTGACCGTTTGCGAGCATAAGCATTTCTACCGAACTACTCTATTCCACCAATAGTTTATTTAATAAACTTCAATTCTCAGTGTTGATAAAAATTATTATAATCAATTATGTAATCTCCTAAAATCATGAAGTCACCAAGATCTCACATTATTGTCATGGCACTTGCATAATTCAACCCAATATGATATTCCAACAAGTGAAGTCTATATCAAGAGTAATCATGACTCCAAAATCATATTAAGCTACAATTATCACTGAATATGAAATATCTTCCTAGAACTATAAATTACATTATTGATTTATCCATCATTCTTGTATTGATCAATCTTATCATCCACTTAATCCACGAAAAATACTTTGCAATATCATTCACTAAATCCATCAAGTATACTTCGCAATATCATTCACTAATTCCACCAAGAATACTTTGCAATATCATTCACTAAATCCACCAAGAATACTTCGCAATATCATCTACATTAATTCACTGAATATGATCCTCAACATTATCTATTTAATCCATAAGTATGATTCTCACTATTATCCATTAAGTGCACTGAGAATGCTTCATAATATTATTTACTAAACCACCCAAATATTACTCTCAAAATCATCTACTTTAATCCATTGACAATGGTAGATCCTATGAACATAACCAATTAATCTTAACCAATCACGCATATTCCATATTAACCAACCAATTCTCATATGATTATCACCATCCATATTTTAATCAGTATTTATTTTCTTAATCAGCTCCTCAATAACAACTTCCCACAAATATTAACAATCCAACTTCACAACATTTCAATCATCAACATTCTTAGATCACTATAATAATTATTAATCCCCATCAACACTAATATCCATGTAATCTCCAATAAAAACTGGGTTCTAGCTCCAATTTCCATTCTAATCAAAGATTATTTAATCAAGGATAATTACTATGGTGGATTACTTGTTCTAAGGCGACAAAGGTTCATGGATACAATATCAAGGAGGTATAAACAACGGTATAGCTAAAAGTCTAACGTTAACATCATTCTTTTATGTAAATAGCAATGCATGTTTAAAGAAAGCGATTACAAAAGCATTTACAAAACTGGGTACAAAATCGCTAAGGAAGACTTGCCTTCAGAGCGGGACAGCGGACGTCGGTCTGGAAATGGAGATCGTCCTCGGCGGCGACGGCAACGCCTTCGCCACGCTATAAAACGAACGACACAAAAGAATAAAATAAATTTTAACAGTACCAAAAATTATAATAAAAATACTGGCAGATAGAGGATGAATTTAGATGAATTTAGGAATTAGAATCACTCGAATCGGAGTTCGGATGACGGAGAAACAAATGTTTGAATTCTAAAAATCCTAAAAATTGGAAAACCGAGGAATATTCTCTGGAATCTTTTCTTTTCTCTGTTTTCCTGATTTCTTCCCTCTCTTACACTTGGGCCCCACCTGTCATTGGCTATAGACCATCATCTCCACAAGCTCTGTACAGAGAAACAATGGAGGAAATGGAAGGAATGGAGGGAGGACCAGGGGAGAAGAGGGGAGGGGACTTCGGCCGGCTTGGGGAACGGCGATCGGAGGGGACTCGCCGGCGGCGGGCGGCGCCGGCGAAGGGCGGCCGGGACAGCGCGGCCAGGGCGCACGGGCGCGGGCCCGGGGAGCGCAGGCGTCGGCAGTGCTCGGCGACTGTGGCGACCGGTCGAGGGTTGGTGGAGGTGCGGCTCGGCGTCGCGAAGGTGATGGGCATGACGGCCGGCGGTGAGAAGGCCCGAGACAGCGGCTGAGGCGACGAACCACGACGGCGAAAAACGGGCTGGTGGCACGACGGTCAAATCCGCACAAAAACTCGAAATTTCGCGAAGCGAAAGAGAGCATCGCGTAGGGAATGACAAGGTGATTCTACAGCTAATAGGAATTGTGCTAGAAGTTACCGGATTGGAAGGAATCGACGACGAACGGAGAGACGGCCGACGACGAACAAACTCGAAATCCGGGGTCAAACTGCAACGAAAATCAAATCCGCTTGATTGGTTGTGTTCCTGGGAGCAAGGGGCACAAAGTGACATGATTGATTTTCCGGAAAACTCACCGGAGTAAGAGATGGCTCGCCGGTGTCTTTGGAGGACGTCGGACGTCGGTTTTCGTGAGTTTTGGAGAAGGGAACGGCTCAGGAACAATGGGGCAAGGTGAGCACGGGGTAGAGGACATCGATACGCACGTTTGAGAAGTGGAAGCTCGTCGTTTCGTTGAGAAACGCTCGAGTTATTGAAGTTTTAGTGCAAAACGGTTTCTACTCAATTAATCCAATTCTGGTGGGTTAATGGATGATTGGTCATGAAAAATGGGTTCTCCTCGTCTTCCTCTTCGCAACGGATCCAGCCATGCATGATTTGGTGGAGAAAATGAGAAGTTACGGTGATATGAATTTGAAGGGCCATGAATCGGAAGAAGAATCGTGCTCTCTGGAACTTTGAACGACAGAGGTTGAAGATAAACAGTAACATGCCACGTGTCGACTTCTCGTTGGTTGGAAGAAATGAAGAGACAAAAGCACGAAGAATAAAATAGTAAAAATGATCTAAAAATCCTGGAAAATTTCCTAAAACTACTAGAGATTATTTGGAACCCAATAAAATTAGTTTCACTGAATTTTGATGAATTTTGGAATTTAGATTATTCCGGCACGAATATATTGATTTTGATGAAAGACCGCGAGAGATAAAATACCAGAGAGATTCTAAAAATCTTGGAACAATTCCCAAAATCATTTTAGAATATTTGGAACCTAACACAATAGGTTTTGAGATTTTTAGAGCATTTTGGAACTCGGGTGAAATTTCGAGTAAGGACCGAAATTAGGAATTTTGACTTTGCGGACGATGAAAGATTGAACTCCAATTTCGGATGGATAAGGATGCCAGGTTAAATATAACACCGATGAAAAAACAAATTTTAAAATTAATAAATTTTAAATTAGCTTTTAACGGAAACCCGAAATTGGGGATGTTACATCTGTGGCGGTTCCAGCCAATAACCGCCACAGATAGTTTCATCGTTATCAGTGGCGGTTCCAAATAAGAACCGCCACAGATTCCAACCAAAAACCGCCAGAAATGCTCCTCCCGTCAATTTCCATTTAGAACCGCCATTGATACATGTATTTGTGATGGTTCCAAAAGAACCGCCACAAATAGGGCATCACCTATGTACTGTTTTGTAGTAGTGGCACAAATCAAGTTTGATTTTCTTTGATCTTATCGTGTATCACCTTTTTCTTAAAAAAAGTTATCTTTATCATCTGATTAGCCATTATCGGCTAATTAGACTTACCATTATAATAGATTTGATCGGCTTTGAGCAAATTTTTGGTTTATCTTATCGATTACAGGATCAAATCGGCTGACACGTCTTGATCAATTGAACCCTGCGTTCGTCAAGTGTGTTGTGACCGATAGACCTCTCTTCACATTTTTCGGTGTCAACAGATAGTAATTACTCAAAAGATGTCTGATCTTGTCCAACATTCAGCTTGGACTATCTGCAGAAACATCAATGATAAATCCTAAGAGGCTATGATGATAGGTAAAAGAACTGGTTTTCTGTCACATTACGATTTTCTATCTTATGAAATCTTCCCTTTCCAACTTAGTTCTTTTAATTTTTTTTATGCCACTGAAGGTTTTAAGAAAAATTATATCACTGGGTGTTTCGCTAGTGTGGACCAAGACCTAGCTTATCAGCCTCACAATGCTTGATTACAAAACCCTACCAAGCGGCATAGACAATTCGGAAACTCTTATTAATGATAACAATGTTTAGGGGGCTACTGTAAGTATCATCTAGGTCCCTAATTTCAGATATTGAAGTGTTTTAGTGATTAATGATATTTGTTTATTAAGATTAACTATGTTTTAAGGCTTTAAGATGTGTTAGTGCTTGAAATTGATATATTAAGTGTTCTTATAATTAGTATTTATGGATCTCCAAAAAGTATAATTGACGGCAAAAGGTGAGGATTAAGGATCTTGTGACAAGAAATAGTACGAACACTACTACAGAAATCATCATCACAGACGGTTCGTAAACGTCATCAGAGACAGTTTTGTGAACCGTCAGTAACAATAAGTCTGTGATGAAGGAGATCATCAGAGACGGTTTTCCACCCGTCTGAGAAAATTTATATCACAGACGGTTATTATTTAAAACCGTCTGTGATAAGTTAGTATCACAGACGGTTTCAAATCATAACCGTCTGTGATACTAGCTTATCACAGACGGTTTCAAATAAGAACCGTCTGTGATGTCCTTTTTTTCCCACACCCCCTGCAGAACCTCCATTATTTATGGTGTTGTTCGAAATTTTCATCAATATTTCTACAACGATATTTACAAGGCACAACCAGTTATAGATGTTGTAATTGAATATCTGCACTTCCTATATGCATTGTGGCAACAGTTTGTCCGATCAGGATAGACTTAAAATATAAACATTTGTAGCGCTTTTTCTCCCTTCTTATGATAATGTTGATGGAACTCGACCCGACTTGCAATCACATTTGTTCAATCTTTAATTACCCTACCTAGAGTAATCTATCAAGTACATCTACAAATTTTTTCAAAGTACCATTTTCTCCCACCGTGGCACGACGGTGACGCTGCGCAAGAGCATGCCGTTCGGGTACTCTGCACCGTGGCACGACGGTGACTCTGTGCAAGGCCACTTCGTATGGCATGAAGCAAATCACACACTCCAGTGTGTCAGGTTCGATCAAGCACTCTATGGTTGCCGTCACCTCGCCATGCTGCGTGCGGGTCTTGGTTGATTTATTAGTCGAGTTCCATCAACATTATCATAAGAAGGGAGAAAAAGCGCTACAAATATTTATATTTTAAGTCTATCCTGATCGGACAAACTGTTGCCTCAATGCATATAGGAAGTGCAGATATTCAATTACAACATCTATAACTGACCGTGTCTCGTAAATATTGATGCAGGAATACCTAAGTAGATAGAAATTTGAACAACAAACCATAAATAATGGAGGTTCTCACGAGGGTGTAGGAAAACATCTAGTTCCAACAAGCAAGACATTGTTAAGTTGATGCATTCAAGATGAGCAAATATGTATTAAGGATAATATCATGTGACAATACAATGAATCGTACAAACAAGAATAAGCGCAAGTTTTTGACATATTTTCCGAATTAATGAATACCATTTGACAATTGTACAACTCGAAGTTATCGTGCGTGGAACGCGCTTTTTATGTATTACTTGGTGAGCGAGGAAGAAACAAACTTTCCTCTAATGTTGCTCAAATGGGCCTCAGTCAACGCAGTTTTAACTGTACTACTATTTTTTTAGCGACGATGGTTTGCATGTTGTAGCAAATATAAAATCCACATAGGTTATTTCCCTGACCTTGCTAGTGGCACTGCAAATAAAATCTACGGTTAGTTCTAGAGTCACTATTACGGGGTTTGATATAGAATTGTTGTGTATAGCAGATACCGGAAAGTTCAAATCATGCTGTAGTTTAGTCCAATCTTTCACGTGTTTGAACGCTCTACAAGATTGCAAAAGGTTAGCCTAAGCCATTCCAATAGCAATATAAACCTGGATACCTCATATGCTGTTGAAGTCTCTTCCATTGTTCGACCCGACAAATCCTATGACACCGGTGTTCGACTAGATGAAGATGCTACTCGATGCAACGCAAGCTCAGACTGCTCGAGCGGCCAACACAAGGTTCAGACAATCGAGCCAATAAGGCACCCGAAGCCAGCTGTCGGGACCATCTCGTGATAGTCATCGAGCAGCAAAATCAACAGTGGCTAACTCTAGCCATCATAATTGTAGAACGGTCCATTCCAACCCCCACCAGAGATACCTTGGCGATCTCCGAGACTGAATTCCACACGATCGACGAGATTTGCGTGATGTTTTGTGAGATTGAAGGGAAGAACGAGACCGTGAAGACTATGAGAGGTGGGATAACATGTCCACATCTTCAAGAGGTCGATCCTCGATGTGACATGCACGCCGAGGCGAACCTTCGCCCTTATGGGGATGCTCGGTGCCGTGACACAAGTTCCCCCTTGGTAAGATGTGTACCGGGGGCAGCGCCATATGACACCTGAGGGCATCATGAGGGGTGTAAAGCATTCACTCCTGCACTACGCGCGGTCAAGTGGCCAGACAAATTCAAGCTCGGTCCGGTTGAGAAGTACTCGGGGAAGATTAACCCCATCGAATGGCTGCAAATCTACACTACGGTCATGAGAGCAGCCGAAGGAAACGAGAAGGTGATGGCCAATTACCTGCTTACCACCCTCGATGGAGCAGCCAGGTCTTAGTTATTCAACCTCCTGCCTCAGTCGATATCATCATGGGCAGAGTTGTGGGCCTAGTTCATCGCCAACTTCCAAGGCACGTATGAACTTCCCAAAACACGCAGCAACTTGCATCGGCTAGTGCAGAAGCCAGGAGAGTCATTGCGTAGCTTTATCTGGTGCTTCAGCGATAAGCGAAACCCGATCCCTAACATCTCGGACAAGGCAATGATTGTTTCCTTCGAGAACGGGGTTAAGGATGGAGATCTGAAGGGGAAGCTTGCTACCCGAAAGATCAAAACCATGAAGGAGCTCTTCAAGCTGGCGGATAAGTACGCCAACCGCGCCGAGGCCCGAGACCACCTCGACAACCCCAAGCCTGGCAGCGACAAGCCCGAGTCATCCAAGCATGGGGCAAAGAGGAACAAGAACCGCAAAGAGAAACACAAGAGTGACTCCACTGTAGCGGCAGTCGAAAAGGGCAAAGCGTGCAACCCCGACGACAACAAAGGTCGGAGTCGTGGAGGAAACAAGTATTGTCCCGTCCACCATACGGACAAACACGACTTTGACGAGTGCTAGGTGATTAGCGAGAAAGTCCAGGAGTAACTCAAAGCCACCCTCGCCGAGCGCTAAATCAAGCAAGCTAAGGAGAAGCCTGAGGACGACAAGCCCGAATACCGTGGGGCCGAGCACAAGCTGGCATATATCTTTGGGAGATCTGCCACGTACGAGTCTAAGAGGCAGTACAAAGTAGTCAAGAGAGAGGTTAACCTGACCACAACAGCTCTCCCACAATTCCTCAAATGGTCAGAGGTGCCCATTACCTTCAACCAATCGGATCACCCGTCTGCGATCTCACATCCAGGTCGATACCCGGTAGTAGTCGAGCCCACCATTGTGAACATCAAGGTCGCTTGAACCCTAGTCGATGGAGGCAGCTCGTTAAATCTCATCTTTGCAAAGACACTAGATAGCATGGGAATTCATAGACCAAGATAAAAGCTAAAGACAAACCATTTCATGGCATAACTCTGCGCTCATCATCGACCCTGTTGGGCCCGGTCGAGCTGCCAGTCACGTTTGGCACGCTGGAAAATTTCTACACCAAAAAGATCCTCTTCGACGTAGCGGATTTTGAGACTACCTATAATGTGATTCTGGCCCGCCCAATGCTAATCAAATTCATGGTGGTGGTGCATTATACGTATTAGACCATCAAGATACCAGCACCAAAGGGAGTCCTCACGATTAAGGGGAACCAGCACGCTACGGTCAGGTGCGACAAAAAAAGCCTGGAGATGGCCGAGCATCTATGTGGATCGACAACTAGTACCGGCGATGAGAAAGCCAAGTACCAGAAATCCAGAAGCGGTGATCAAGCTTCCACGTCCAATAGTGCCGCCAACGACTTGATCGACGATGGCAAGAAGGACAAGAAGATCTATGGAGATGTCAAGATGGTGCCCCTCGACCCGACGGAGCCAGCTAAGATGGTCAAGGTAGGCGCCGATCTCGACCCCAAATAGGAACTCGAGCTCATCACTTTCCTTCATGCAAACCGCGACGTGTTTGCATGGTAACCGTTCGACATGCCTGGAGTCCCCAAGGAGGTGATTGAGCATCGACTGACTGTGGAACCAAGCGCCAAGCCTGTAGTGTAGAAATAGCGTAAATTTGCAAAAGATCAGAAGCAAGCCATACAAGAGGAGTTCGACAAACTCCTAGAGTAGTCCATGCACTAAACCAGATATTTCAAGCTCTTCTCCTTTCTCTAAGACCATTTTTATAGAGAATAAGGATGATGGAGATGATGGTACTCTACCTGATCCAGTCTCCTCCGCACCTGAGGTGCATCTTGTTTCTATCTCTGCACCTCAGGGAGACCAGCTCTTACCTTCAAGATCTTCTGTAGCTAGTGGCTCTGTTCTTATCTCTTCTTAGCATGAGGTAAAGGCCACTTCAATTTCTAGACCTCGCCATCACATTCAGTGGGCTCATCCACCTGATCAGATAATGGGTGATTTGTTTGAGTGTGTAACATGCTCAAAGGCAGGTCTTTCTCTTTTCTATCTCCATTGCTTCCTTTGAGTTGAAAGATGTTCTCATGCATTATTCGATAAGTCATGTATCAATGCCATGCATGAGCAATTGGAGAACTTTGAAAGAAACAATGTTTGGCAACTTGTTGAGCCTCCATTTGGTCATAATATAATTGATAATAAGTGGGTGTTCAAGAACAAGCAAAGTAAGGATAGGGTAATCATTAGGAACATATGCTAGTCTACTCGTATGTGTCCTCATATGATTGTCGACTAGGGACCCTTTTTAGAATGAACATCATAAAGATGAGTATAGAGTTTCACAAACAAGTCATGTACTTGTTAATCAATATCTATGATGTTATTCAAAGAACAATATGATAGTTTATGAGCATTTATTGAAATATAATCATCTCTACGATTGCCTTTAGGGCATATTTCCAACATGCCTCTCTCCAAGGGTTGCGTTAGAGGTTTGTGAAAAGGATTTTGGTTTTCTTATGCTCTCTTGAGCTTTGTCCACCTAGTAGTGAGGCTTTGTAACCATTCCACTCAACTAAAGTAGAAATTAAGTTTCGCTCAAGTTTTGATTGCCCTTCCCTCTTGAGTTTTGATCTTCTTGATTTCTTGATTTCTCTCCCTCTCTCATTATTCTTGTTGATAAGGATGAATGATTATTGGATGAACCTTCATAGGTCATATCCCAATCATCTAGGCTAGCTATACCTCCCTCTTCTATTTTCTTGCAAGAAACCGGACATTTCGTTGGAGAAGAGAACAATCTTTAGTAAATCATGTTCTTGTTAGTTTGAGGGCTAGCTCTTGATGGTTCTTGCTTGTTGTGATATATGGAAGAGCATTTAGGATCACCAAAACCCCATGATCAAGCATAGGATGGAGATTTTTGTTTCTGCCTAGTTTTTGTGCACCCCTTCTTCGATTGGAAAAAGGTCAAAACTTTGATATATCAATACAATAGCACGGTAGTATCAGGGGTACTGTTCATCCGGTAGTACTGAGGTAGTGCCGACCAGAGGCTGATTTTCTCTGAAAGTTGATTCTTCACTCCTCGTTGATGTGATGAGGTTTTGGGTGGTTCTTTTGGGGGAAAATTTTGATGTTGATCATTCACTCCCCTTATCACCATTTTTGGTCCTTCACTTTCTTTAGTTCTCCCTGCCAAACTTGTTAATACCATACTAGAGGCTATACCGGTTTGGCTCTTGAAATGATATCTCCCGGTACCGGTCCATACCGATGTACTGTTTTGAGTTTAGTATAATAATATATATTTAAAGTACACACATGTTTAATTATATGTATACCAAATTTCACTTATAATATTACTCTAAGTACGTAGTAGTATCATCAAATATAACATATAGTTCAATAGACTATATTATCAATTCCACCGATATGACCAGTACTGACCGATATCGAAACCAGCATGGCTGGTATTAGGTTAGTATGACCGGTATCAAGGTCGGTACGGCTCCTTGCCCCCATTGTTGGTTGTTGCTTACCATGTTCTCTCTCTGCAACCGAGGCTCTGCTACCCTTGTTTGCACGGGAGTAGTCGATGTCCTGTATTGAGGCCACGATAGGCTGCCAAAATTTGTGCTCGCGTGAGGCCACGACCGCCCTGCACGAATGTAGCCACCGTAGCTCCTTCTTGGCAAGAATGTCTTTTTCCTCACATCAGTCTCCCAACATCTATTGAAGGGTACTTAGGTACATATAAAAGTGAACATCAGAATTTAAATCCTAGCATGTTAAGTCGAACGGCAATAACTTCACCAAACCACCCCAGAGATGATTTCGTGATGCCTCGGTCTTTTTGGTGGTATTTTACGAGTGTTTGCTAGATTAAACATTTGTTAATTTCACTTGTATATCTTGAAAGTAGTATCGCGGATGCTATATGCATGCCTCCCACCTAAGGATCCAAATCTCGCCGAAATTTCGTGATATCTCACCGAGATCTCGGTTTTTGGACGTGGACAAATTTTGAAATGCCGGCCGGAGTAAACAAATTCAAAAAAAAAAATTAAATTGCTACAGTAATCTTGGAAATCTTGACGAGATCTCGCCAAATCTCGTCGAAATCTTGGCCGTAATTTGACTTTTTTTAACCGGATTTGGTCCAATAACCCCCCTACGAAAGTCATCTCCTATGAAAAATTGTTGAAAAACCAAAAATTTAAGTTATTTTTAAAAAAGTGTAGAAATACTATCAAATTTTTATAAAAATATACATACTTTATAATGATGTGAGAAATTTATGGTACCATACTAAGAAGTGTAGGATCATACAGAAAATTTTTCAAAATAATTTAACTTCATTTGTTATCTTTAAAAAATCAAAAATAGAATGAACATAATTGGGATAGTAACCTTGTCAGAATTTTATAAATTTTGTTGAGTGTGAACATGATCCAAAATTTTTATGAGAGCTTAATAATTTACTTAGTACCATTATATAAAATTTAAAAAAAAATTCAACTTCTTTTATTTGCTCAATCAAATCTATGTATGCATTGAACTTCATTTGTTATATTTCAAAAATCAAAAACAGAAAGAACATAAATGGTACACTGCATTTGTAAGAATTTTATAAATTCACTGGAATATGATCATGATTCAAAATTTTTATGAGATCTTAATAATTTCCTTATAACCCTTATGCAAAATTTTCAAAAATTTTAAACATTTTTTTATTGCTAAAGCAATCTATGTATTAATCATCAGGTTTTTATGAGGACGTAGCCCTCTAAAATTTTTTGGAACTTCTTGAAGGTTGATCATCAGATAAAAATTTTATAAAAATATTGATGATAAATTAGAACCATCCACAAAAAATTTCTAATGTGCTTTGTACCATTTTTCATTTGGTTAAAGTTTGTCGGTAAAGTTTTTATCAGCATAGTAGCACTGTCTGAATTTTTAAAAATTCATGAAACTTGATCATCATCTGAAAATTTTATGAGAACATTAGTGATGCATCAAAACTATTCAAAACAAATTTTAGAATTTTATAACATGGTTTGTTTTGTTTTTCATTCGGTTCAAACTTGCTGGTCAGCGTTTTATCAGGACAGTAGCAATGTTTGAATTTTTAAAAATTCCATAGGATTCATAATTTTCTTAAATTTTTATGGAAACATCATCAATGTATCAGAAATCTCTAGAAAAAAATTAAATTTTTTTGACTTCCCTTCGACTGAATTTCGCGCTGTTCAATTTTGCTGAGATCTCGGCAAACATCGGCGAAATTTCGTTTTCAAAATCCGGAATTCAAATTTTGATTTTGCAATTCAGTCAGAATTTGTTCTAAATGGTGAGATATCGCCGAGATTTCGTTCTCCGACCGCTGACGAAATTTGGAGCGAAAACGAGATTTGAATGTTTGCTCCCACCTGCGGTCCACGACAACTCCTTCCGTTGCTCGGGCATTTGCCCATTAACGTGCAGGTCAGAGCCACTGCTGTGGCATAGTCTACCTACCCTTTTCAATCGTCACTACTGGTCCCAAGAGAAGCAAAAAAACGAAGTTACACACTCACCTGGTCACGTGAAGGTTGTTGTTTGTCTGACTTCTTTCTTTCTTTCTTCTCCTTTCTTTTTATTTAGTTGCAGTTATTTTTTGCTAGGTATTTTTTCCATTATATCATTTTAACACTATTGCTCGATTGACATTTTCTTTATTTGTTCAACTAATCGCATTGATTTGTTCAACCAAAATAGTTTCTGTTGTTTCACTAAATTCCACAAGCGTGTTTGATTTGTTGCACCAATAATTTTTTTTATTTTTCGAACATTATCAATGAACTATTGGAACATCGTCGACAAATCGTTGGACCATCAAAACCAAATATGTGGAACATTAGCAATTCACCCTCATAACTTAATGTGTGGAATATTATCGATGAATTATTGTAACATTAAAATGTGATGTGAGGAACCTTTAATTTTACCTACCGAAACACTCAACAACCTAGCCATTCATTCCCCTGTTCAAAATATACGCACCGGAACATCGCCCACGAAGTAATGAAACATTAGGAAGTAATTTATGAAACATTTTATTGTACCTATTCTAACATACGCTACATAATATCATTACTAAGTCTAAATATATGCGAGTGGTTCTTGTTTTGAAGATCTCGTTGAAATGAACATGATGGTTCATATGGCTGGTGGATTGGACTATTAGTTTAAAAGATATTGCCCTCGATAACAAATTGTTATCGTTTTGGACATCGACACGGTCTCCAAAACACGCCTTTGACTATTGAATTCTATTATAATACATTTATAAAATCCAATAAAATATAATACTATGAAAGTATTTTTCAAGACAAATCTACACATATGATTTTTCATGTATCTAATTTAAATATTTAAAAGATATTGACAGCTAAAGTGAGAGACCATGTGGTGGTCGATGTATGTTTGTAATGAGTAATTGACTGTGTTTGAGCCTATAGTGCTCAGGTTTGAATTTGATATGAGCATGCTTTGTCATGAGTAATTTGTTTTGAGTGGTAGTGGTCTTGTCCTAAGTAGTCATGATCTTGTCCAGAGTAGTCATGATCTTATCTAAGATTCTAGAGTGGCTGTGGCTTCACCACTAAATAGTCACGATGCTCCTAAAGTGGTTGTGGCCTTTGTGACATTTAGAGTGGTCTTAGAATTTGTGACATGTAAGGTAGTCATTTCCTAGAGTGGTCGTAGCCTTTTGTGGCCTCTAGGGTGATCGTTCCTACAATGGTCGTGACCTTCATGACCACTAGGGTGGTCATTCCTAGAGTGGTCGTGACCTTTATAAAAGTGGTCCTAAGTGGTCTTGTGTTGTCGTGACCTGTATAAGAGTGGTCCTAACCTCCATAGAAGTTGTCTTGAGTAGTCATGATCTCAATGGGAGTGGTTGTGACCTCTATAGGAGTGGTCGTAACCTTTATAGGAGTGGTCCTAACCCCCATGAAAGTGATTTTGAGTGGTCGTGACCTCTATAAGAGTGGTCTAGACCACTGTGAGAGTGATCTTGACCTCTAAAGATCACTTGAAAAGTGATCGTGACCTCTGATAGAGTGGTCTAGACCATTGTGGGAGTAGTCATAATCTCTCAGGATGATTTGGGAAATGATCGTAACCTTTGTAAGAGTAGTCTTGACCACTAAGGAAGTGGTCGTGACCTCTAAGGGAGTAGTCATGACTTCGTAAAAATGGTCACAGCTAAGAGTGGCTTCATGTGGTCATAGTCAATAGTGACTTTGAGTGGTCACTGCCTAGAGTGATTTTTGGCTTTGGAAGATCACAGCTAAGAGTGGTTATGGACTAAAGTGGTCATAGCCAAGAGTGGTCTTTGGCTTTGAGAGATCACAACTAAGAGTGGTTATGAATAAGAGTGGTCATAGACTAGAATGGTCTTTGGCTTTGAGGGTTCACAACCTAGAGAGGTCATGACTTGAAGACTAGTTATAGACCAAGAGTGGTCAACGATTTTTGATATTTGGCCAGTCAATAATACTTGTCTGGTTTCTTATGCATATTGTTGTGAGATTACTGATGCAAGTTATTCTAGAACAATGCTATGTGATGGTTTGCTTGTCTGTATTGATTGTAGAACTTTGGTGCTAGGTCATGGTGAGGTAGAGGAGACGAGACTAGGTTAGGGGAGCTGAAGTCCAGAACAGTCAATGGATGCTAGAAGATGACTGAGGCTAGGGAAGTGGTTGCGAATTGGGAAGATAAGCTGGAGCGTGAAGCATTGATGATGGACATGACGGATAATGGCAAGGTGGACCGGAACTAGGTTTATGGAGGAGTTGAAGTTCAGAACAGTCAAGGAATTCAAAACCGTCATGATGAAACGAATGAATGTGATTCTAATTTGAGCCCTACTCAAGCGAAGGAGGATCGTTGGATCAAGAGTTGGCTAGTGGAGTAGAAGTTAAGTTAGTGCTAAAGGTAGGGTCAGGTCATCTAAGGGTAGAGTTACTCCTAGTATGCTATAAATAGAGAAGTAGAGGGATGCCTCCACAACCAACCCTAGTTAGAACCAAGGTTAGAATCAATACTCAGATAATGGTTCTTTGGTTTCTTTATGCTTTGTTGAACTTTGCCCACCTAGAGGTATAACTTTGTAACCATCCAAGTAATACAAGATCCAAATTCATCTATATTCTAAAGTCTATTTCTATTCTTGCAGTTTTGCTTGGTTCTTTCTTATAACTTGAGTTGTGCTTCACGTCCTTTTACTTGATCTGTTTCTACTGGATCTATGACGCATAAGAGGTTTAGGAACTCATCTAAAGTATCTTTCAATCCAGTAAGATCCACTAGAACTTACCTTTGCTCAAGTTTTTCATCTCCTTTCATTTTTAAGTCCTTGATATCTCTTTGATTTCTTTTTCTCCTGATCTTCTGCTGCCAAGGATGAATAATTGATAGATAAATCTTCTGCAGATCATATCCTATTCCTCTAGGTAAGCTTTGAACAAGATATCTAAGATTCTTGTAAAAAAACCAGTAGATCTTTTCTTACTCGTTTGAAGGGTGTGTCTTCGTGGTTCTTGCTTACTGTGATATGTGGGAGATCATTTAAGATCTTCTTGATCATCAAATCCCTACGAGCAAGCTCAGGTTATAGGTTATGAGTTTGTCCTAGTTTTTAACACAACCTTCCTTCAAACTAAAAAAGGTCAGAATTTTGACATCAATCCTTGCGATTGAATGTTGGAGTAAGTTCCTAACATCCATAGGAAGGTATACGCAAAATTTCATGATATTTGGATCAATCAATCAAAAGTGAGAACAATTCTTGATTTTGAGATTGTGTTGATTTTACTGTTCATTTAGGAGTTCTGCTCTTTTGTCCAATGCTCGGCTGGCTGAGCTTTTTATTTGGCTCTTTTAGGAAAGAGGCTTGGATATTTTTTAAGGGGAAATTTTCATTTAGCTCCTATTCACGCTTCTCTAGTTGTATTTTTGGTCCTTCACAAAGTTTGAAAGCTATGATAATTACTTGTGATAGGAGGGAGTACATCATTTGGATTTTCGATTTTGAAAAAAAAATGCATTAGACTAACTGCCAGCGGCCCACGGCCTGACGCCGAGCGCTGGCTAACGTTCGAAATAGGCCGTTCCAAAATAAGCCCAAAAAGGGGGTGGGCGGCAAGCGGTGATTGGGCTTCTAAAACTTTTCTCACATCGGCCTAATAACCTCGACCTTTTTTTTTCCTCAAAAAGAACAAAAAGAGAACAGACTTTGGTCCCTTCGTCTCCTCCCTCTCTGCACCGACGCGCCGGGCCTTGTCGCCGCACCCTTGACCACCGGACCGCCGATCGGGCTCGCGCCCCACCTCGCCATTCGCAGTCAAGCCGTCCGTTCCGCGGGCCCGTGCTCGCCACGCTCTGCCGGCGTGGCTCCTGGCGCGATGGCCGCGGTCCGACGGACGGCCCGAGTAAGTCCGCCCCCTTCTACACACAGCACGCGTGTTGCTTTGCTAGATGGAGTGAGCGCGAGGGGGCGCGCTCGTGTTACGGCTTCTTCATTTGTCTCTAGGATGATCACGTCGGCGTGCGCGAGTCCTCTAAGCTCGATCGTCTATTGGGTGCTCGACAAATGCTCCAGAAGGTTGGCAATTCATGCCGTTGTTGTTGTTCTTGTGGTTGTTTTTTTTATTGGAGTGTGTTCCAACGTTTACAATTTGTCTACACCAGCCATGCCGTCGTGCATTGCTTTGAGGAATGTCATTGTCGGTTTGTCCCTGTGCCTGTACACAGTCATCTCCCGCGTCCATCTTTGTTTGTTGTATCTGTCGAAGTGTGCAAGGTAGGTTTAATCTGGATCACCCATGTTTCTCCTTCTCCTGTAGTCTTCTAGTTGGTTACTTAATGATATTCCAGAGAAATGCTGCTCGTTACGAAGTTACATTTGGAGCACTCGGAACAGAAGTCCAGGGCTCGGGTGTTTTGCTTCCTACACCACAATGCGTAAAACAGGGATTGTACTGGTCTTTATTGGTAATTTTTATTGAAAATCAGAGAGAAGATCTATTAGTAATGCAACACATGCAGATCATTGATGTTGCACAATGCATGTAGATGTAGAGCGTCGCCGTCAGTAGGATAATATTGCTGTTGGCACATACTGGACTCTGAAGTTTGATCATGCTTGTTACTTTCTTGTGTAAACTTGTTAGTGCGATCTTATATTTCGAGCGACACAACGGTAAGTGAAAATATGTAGTCGAAGTGTATTGAAAAACAATTAATCATAAACTTGTTTTACACACTATCTTTTGGGTACGTACTTTTAATTTATATATATGTATATTTGTTGAACTGGCTTATCAGGTGAGATGATAGTAGGACCATCAAAGGTGTTCTTCATGGATGAGATATCCACTGGGCTGGACAGCTCTACCACCTTCCAGATTCTTTCCTGCCTCCAACAACTGGCTCACATCTTACAATACACTATATTGGTTTCACTCCTTCAACCAGCACCGGAGACATATGAACTTTTTGATGATGTTATCTTGATGGCTG
Organism: Guadua angustifolia; assembly: GCA_036346375.1. Lineage (NCBI taxonomy): Eukaryota > Viridiplantae > Streptophyta > Magnoliopsida > Poales > Poaceae > Guadua > Guadua angustifolia. Next base: position 17,844,763 of record CM070506.1, on the reverse strand, counting down.
AAGGCAAAACTGTATACCATGGCCCTAGGAGCTGTATTCTAAATTTTTTTGAATCATGTGGGTTCAAGTGCCCGAGGAGAAAAGGTGCTGAAGACTTCCTCCAAGAGGTACTTAACAGAAAACTTAATTGAATAGGCAGTAAGGCACCATTCCTGTCTTGTAGGGAGTTCCTGTATATCTTGCTATGTGACTTTTATTTATGCCCTTCTGTGACTTATATCTCATGCCCTTATTTTCCCTACGATAAGAATTCTGCAAAACTGCAGCATACAGACTCATGTAATTGGAATAGGCCATACAAAAAGTTGCATATTTAAGCCTCGATTCACTCATGAAGGTCTTACTGTCTATCTGTCAATGTAATCATGGAACTATAAGCTGCCACGTTGATTTATATCTTTTCACCATAGCAAAATAATGGCTAATGGCGAAAATTATGCTTTTGAGAGTACAGTACTTCAAAAGGTTTTCTTTCCCTGTGTAGACGATATCAACATTTGGACCATGGGTAAACTCCAATTTCACCAAATAAATTTAAATTTCAGTAATTGTCACTACGAAAATCTGTACATAGGTTACAATAGGAGCGGATCCAGGAAAATTGGTCGCCGGGGTCATCGCCAACATGCGGCCTACGGGCTGCTTGCTTTCAGATGACTGGTCAGACTGGATGAACACTGGGGCTAGGGTCTAGACTAATCTGCCGCCGGGGTCATTAACAGTGTTTAGCGGGGGTATAAAGGCCTAATACGGGGGCGTCGGGGTCACCGGGCCCCGGCCCCTCAACTGTGGATCCGCCCCTGGGTTACAAGGTTATATATTTGACTAAGACTGCGGTAGTCTTTCTGATTTGGTTGTTACCTTTTTTTTCTTTTCTTTTTTTGAGAGCACGATTTGGTTCCTTTTAACTGAGATCATTTTACCCTTCGGGCTTATGTGTAGGTCTTGTCAAAAAAAGATCAGGAGCAATATTGGAGTCTTGGAGTTGAGAGGTATAGTTTTGTTACTGTGGACGAATTTCGTGACAGGTTCGGAGCATGTCATGTTGGTCAGAACCTTGCTGAGGAGCTTTTAAAGCCTTCTGACAGATCAGAAGGACAAAATAGTGCACTATCTTTCAGTATCTATTCATTACCCAAGTTGGAGCTTCTCAAGGCCTGTTTTGCACGAGACCTTCTTCTCATGAAGAGAAATGCATTCATCTATATAACAAAATGTATTCAGGTAAGCAAACAGAAAACATATCATGTGAGAGAAATGCATTTCATGAGTTCATATTTTGAGTACTAACTAATCAACACATACACCATAAAAAATTACACTTTCCAGTTTCCATAGTTGGATGTCAAATGTAACTTAATACATTCACGGGAGCAGGTGGACTTACAATTGATATGCATTACTCTGAAGCTATAGATAGTCATTCATAATTTTAAAACACAGGTGCAGATATACAAAAATTCAAAATTACCTGGAGATCCAGTCAATTTTCTCTTATATAAATATGTAATTGAGCCATTGACAACAAATTAGTGCAGCAAGTCTTCTAAGCTATATTTAAATCCGCATTCAAGTCCTATTCTAAGCATGGTACTTGTCATGCCCAAGAATTGGCACAATCGTCGTATACCAAGATACTAAACCTGTTGTGGTTTTGTTAGAAGAATTTGATTTCTATATAACTGATTGCATACTTTAATGGTACACCAACCAAGAGTGCTATCATGCTTTTATAAATTTTACTGAGAGAAACTTATATATCCTATTGATTGCAGCTTGGACTAGTCGCTATCTTTACTGGGACTGTATTTCTACGCACACACATGGGTGTCGATAGAGCTCGTGCTAACTATTTCATGAATTCACTTTTTTATGCACTCCTTTTCCTATTTGTTAATGGACTACCTGAGCAAGTCATGGCACTTCATAGACTTCCAATCTTTTATAAGCAAAGAGACTACTACTTCTATCCTGCTTGGGCTTATGCAATGCCAGCTTTTATCCTAAAGATTCCAGTCTCTTTAGTGGAATCCATAGTCTGGACATCCATATCTTACTATATCATTGGTTATACTCCTGAATCATCAAGGTAAAGCCTAACTTAGTACAGTGTTATTCTACTTCCTTTATATTTTCCATTTTTATTTTTGGAGATGAGCATCAATGCTAAATCAGACTAAGTGAGGACAAATCTCAAATAAACTACTAATAGGTTATGGTAAAAATGAGCTAATTGTGGCACAATCATCTTAAATAATCTAGGCATCTGTAAATATCAGGTAAATCTGACTTGGAATAGCATGGCAGTGCATTCTTAAGTCCAAAATGAGATGCAATTTTATGTGTTAAACAGACCTGGTAGCTTGTTAGTTCAGCTGCTCAGCACACATGCAAATCTGAATAACCTGCTGTAGATTTTTTCAATGTAGATAAAAGCCGTACGTGTGGATATTTTGGCTATTAAGATTTAATGAATATAGACATACAACCATCTACTCTTTCTAGTACTTAGTGTCCCTAAAATAATGTATACTAAATTTAGTTTTCTTCCCATTTAATTTTCTGGAAGCCTACCCTATGGAGTGATGAGTTCTTTCCATTAACAACTATATATTTATTTTAGATTCTTCTGTCAGCTACTCGTCCTCTTCCTCATCCATGCAATGGCAATGTCATTGTTTCGATGTGTAGCTGCATATTGCCAAACAATGGAAGTTGCTTCAATTGTTGGTCCTCTGTCAATTATGGTCATTCTTCTATTTGGAGGTTTCCTCATCCCTAGGAGTAAGTTTTTGTACTTTCATAAAATCCATATTTTTAGTGACAAATGAATGATGTATGCATAATAGAATATATTGTAATAAAAAGGTTATGCATCTTGTGCTATACATTTAGCAACCAACAGCTGTTCAACAGCATCACTAACACTGGTGCCACATTGTTGCAGCATCATTGCCGAACTGGCTAAAATGGGGATTCTGGATCTTTCCAATGTCATATGGTGAGATAAGCTTAACCGGAAATGAGTTTTTGTCACCAAGATGGCAAAAGGTAAGCTTGAACACAACTACCTGAGTTTATCCAGAAAATTCGAAAAATGTTGCCACAACTCACATCCTACCAATTTCTGTGTTGATAGGTGATGGTATCAGGTGTAACGCTCGGAAAAAGAATATTAATGGATCAAGGGTTAGACTTCTCCAGCTATTTCTATTGGATGTCAGTTGGAGCACTGATTGTATTTATTGTACTGTTGAACACAGGGTTTGTCATCGGATTAACTATTAAAAGACGTAAGTATTATGTATATCCTTCAGCTATGACATTTATTGAAGGGTAAGATGCATTGACAGCCATTGAAACTGTCCAGTTTTGCTTCTTTGGTCCGTAATCAATTTAGCTTGGTTATCTCTAAACTTCCATAAGTGTATCACTTGGGTCCACCTGGTAGTCAAGGGAAATTTTCTCATCTGGTTACCGGCAATTACCAAATTGATCAGCTGGTGCTGAGATATTTTAAAACCGTTCAAATACTTTGTTTGAATTTGAATTTGATGTTAATAATAAAAGAACTATCAACCACCAACAAGTAACAAGTATGCAGCGAGCCTAGTGGTTAGGTGTGAGGCTTCTATTCATGGTGGTTTGGGTTTGGATCACCAGTTCCTTTGTGATATGAACCGACGCGAACGATCGCAAGTTCAAAGGCTCGGGTTCGGCCGGCCGGTCGCAAGCACGACGATGAGGTACTCCTCACGTCTGCGGCGCTTTGATAGGGCTGTTGTCGAGCCACCGCCTAATGCTTGCAAAGACTATATTATTGATAAAAAACCCCTTATGATGGCTGCCCTGACCTTTTATTCCTCCTTCCCCCTGCATGCAATCAAGATCCTATTTTATTGTTACTTTCCTAACTAATAGGATCTGCATGAGACCTTCCTAACCCAGGACTCTTAACTGACTTAATACCTTCCAAAACCCCAAGACCGGTTGCCTAATCCACCAAGATGACTCATGCACCCGCATGACCCTTTCCATCTCCACCAAGGGCCCATGGCGTCTTACAAAACCCTATCACAACCGCCATAACATCACTCCCCTCGAAACTAAGCTTGTCCTCAAGTCGACACTCAGAAACGACGGCGAAGAGCAATAGCATCCATCCATGTCGCTTCTTCGCAGATCTCCCGCCCAAATGCACCAAAATTGACGATGACCACCCATGAAGTGCTGGGCCAGGAGTTTATATGGCTCTGGCTGTTCTGCGGTTGTGGCCGGCAGGAGGTCGCCCGGTATGTCCGTCACTTGCTCTGGAGGATTGCCCTGGAAGCGTTTGAGCAGCGACACATGGAAGACATTGTGAATCGGGTACTCTCGTGAAGCTGCAGCCTGTAGGCCACCTCGCCAATGCGGTGGAGCACCTGAAAAGGACCATAAAGCGAGGAGAGAGCTTGGTCCAGAAGTGTGGTCATGAGCGAGTGCCGCGGCAGCTTACGCAACTTAAGCCACACCCAAGACCCCACCTCAAACACCTCTTCTCTCAGGCTTGCCATCATAATGTTGCTTCATACGGTTTTGAGCCAAGATCAATTGGGTCTTAGCTTGTTGCAACAGAGCGCCACGATCCACCAAAGTACAGATCCAACGGAATCAATGCTCAGAGACCCTTGCGATATGGCAACGGTGGTGGTGGAGCCCGCCATAAACTAACTCAAAGGGGTGAGGCGATGAGCCGAGTGGAAGGATGTATTGTAACAATACTCGCCTAAGGACCCATCGCGCCACGAAGAGGATGAGCCGCCGTTAAACAACGTAAGTACATCTCAATGGTGCGGTTGACAACCTCTGCTTGACCATCCGTCTCTGTGGGTGGTAGGCGGTGGACATCAAAGAAAGCCGCCCCACTTCTCTTAAATGACCCTTGCCAAAAGGCGCTAAGGAATACCGGATCACGATCGGAGACAATGGACTCGTGGATGCGTGTAATCTCTGTCGATCAAAGAACGATTTTGGCAGCGGTTGAAGCGATGGGTGGTCCGGTGAAAGGAATGACATGTGCATACTTGGAGAGACGGTCAACCACCACCAAAAGTGCAGTTTTACCTTGTGACTTGGGAAGGTCGGTGATAAAGTCCATTGAAATTGTTAAGGCAATATCCTGGTTTCCTAATATAGGAGATTACTAATACCTTGTATAGGCTTTTCTTGCCTTGTATATGCTTTCCTTGTATAGGCTTTCCTTGTATACTCTTGTATTCATGTATATATTCTGGCCATTGGCCTCATGATCAATACAAGTGCTATTCATAACATGGTATCAGAGCCTAGGTTTTTAGGGTTAGGTTTCTTACGCTGCGCTTATGCGTCCTTCCAACCCCTGGCCGCTACTTCGCGTCCTTCCTGCCTTCGCTCACACCGCTGGCCGCCTCCACCAGAGAAGAGGATTTCGACGCCATCGTCTTTGGCGTCATCTCTCTCGTGATCTAGCCGCCGCCATTGCCGCTTGGCCCAAAGATTCGCGGCGCTTTGCGCCACTCGCCGGTGTCAGCCTCCCCATCGCCGGTGTCGACGCCTCGTCCGCTCTCCCGACGCCGTGCCAGCCACCTTCTTCTGCTGCCGGGCCGCCTTCTTGGTCGCCGGAGCCAGGCCGCCGGGCCGAAGCATCCACCGGTTGTCGCCGAGGACGCCGCCGGGGCATCGCCATCCGTAGGTCGCTCGCCCGCCTCAGGTTTACTCGAGCCGCCTATTTTGGTTTAGGGTTCGGTTGTTTGAGTCCGAACCGAGTCTTTTATTTTCGTTCGTAAAAAAAAAAAAATGGTGTCGTCTTCTGGTTCTTCGGGAACTGTTTCTGTTCCTCGCTGCCCGGTCCTCTTTGATGGTCTTAATTATCGAGACTGGGCTCTTCATATGCGTCTTCACATGCGTGGTCAACGTCTGTGGGAGTTTCTTACCGGTGAGCTATCATGTCCACCTTGTCCTGCTCCCCCTGCCATGCTTACTCTTCCCAAGGAGGCCGATGATGCTGCTCGACAGAAGACCTCTGATGATTATGCCGATCTTTCAGGAGTCTTTTCAAACTCCGCCATCGCCATAAGACATGGATTGATGAAGATGCTCGCGCCTCTGCTATTTTGGTTGCTAGCATGGAGGTGCATCTTACTGGTGACATTGTTGCTTTGTCTTCGGCACAGTTGATGTGGGCGCATCTTCGTGATCGCTATGAGCCTCTTGGTGACTCTCTTTACCTTCTTTCACAGCGACAGAGCGATCGCTTCTGACAGGTGATTCTACTGTGGATGAGTTCTATGCGCAGCTATCTTGATGTGGCGTCGGCTTGATTCTCTAGGACCGAGGTTTGTCTGACTTGCCGGTGTTGTCGGCCACAAGACTCTCATTTGAGCTTCGCAAGCATCACGACTTCTCGACACGCCTTCGGGCTGAATTTGAGCAGATTCGTGCCCGATTGCTTGCTCGTCATCCTCGTGTGACTCTGTTGGAGGCTCTTCTTCGCTATTCAGACCGAGGAGACTCGTCTTCGTGGTGCGGGCTCTTCGGTGTCTCCCTCGGCCTTGGTCGCCTCGTTCTACTCCTCCATCGCTGGCACCTACTTGATTTGCCATCGGGTGGAGGTCTTCACCGCACATACCGCAACAAAATGGCCATGTGGGCGGTTACGCTCTTAGGAAGAAGAAGGATCTTGCTCGTCAAGTAACCGTCCTCCTAAGAACAATGGAGGCTCAGCGTTTCCTCTCAACAGACTCCTCCGCATGAGACTTACATTGTTTCGACTCTACTCAGAAATTCTTATGCTATTGCGTCGCATGGCTGCCTCTACACGCATGTGTTCTACCGGTTACGCTACTCGATCTTCCAAGGAGAGACCACCCTCCTCATCGGGTAACACACCATGGATTCTTGACTCAGAGCTTCTTTTCATATGACATCCGATCCCACTAATCTACATTCCATTAGTCCTCTTGTTGCTCCTACCCTTTATGCGAGCATCGCAGATGGTACTTCTCTTTCTGTTGCATGCGAGGCACTCTTTTCGTCGTCCTCTTTTCATGTTCCTCTTTGTTTCTTATGTTCCTAAACCGACCATGCGGCTCATATCCGCCGCCACCATCGATCATGGTTGTCGGGTTATTCTTGATTCTCGACTCTTGTTGTGTTCGGGATGATCGCCGACGGGTTCTAGTTGGGATCGCCCTCGCCGCCATGACTCTCGGCGTCTTTGGGAGCTTGACTGCTTCATCTACCTTCATTGCCTCTGCCGCCTCTCTGTTTTCTCTACCGTTCAAGATCCGCTGCTTTCTTCTGGGACTTTTGCTCGATGGCATCACCGTTTGGGCCATCTTTGTGGTTCACGTCTGTCTTCTTTAGTTTGTCGTGGTCTTTTAGGCTCTGTGTCTGGTGATGCCTCTTTACATTGTATGGGTTGTAAGCTTGGCAAACAGCTACAACTTCCCTACCATTCTAGTGAGTCTATCTCATAGCGTCCTTTTGATCTTGTTCATTCTGATGTTTGGGGTCCGGCTCCTTTTGTTTCAAAAGGGGGTCATAAATATTACATTCTTTTTATAGATGATTTTTCTCGCCACACTTGGATATATTTTATGTCCTCTCGTAGTGAGGTTCTCGCCATCTATAAGACCTTTGCCACTATGATTCGTACTCAGTTTGATTCTCCCATTCGTGTTCTTCGTGCTGACTCGGCAGGGGAGTATTTGTCAGGAGCTCTTCGTGGTTTTCTTGCTACACAGGGCACTCTTTCTCAGTTTTCTTGTCCTGGTGCTCATGCTCGAATGGTGTGGTGGCGCAAGCATCGTCATCTTCTTGAGACAGCTCGTGTTTTATGCTTGCTTCATTGTTCGCCTCATTTTTCGGCCGAGGTCGTTTCCATCGCCACCTACTTAACCAATATCCAACCTTCTTACGCTCTTAAAGGTGGGATTCCAAGAGAGCGCCTTTGTGGCATGCCTCCCGATTACTCCGGACTTCGCTTTTTGGGTGTGTGCGCTATGTTCTTCTTGCACCTCATGAACGCACTAAGTCGACCTTTCACTGTTGAGTGTGTTTTTTCGGGCTCTGATCTTTGAGCACAAGGGATATCGTTGTTGGGATTCTGTTGGTCGACGCATGCGGATCTCACGGGATGTTACTTTTGATGAGTCTCGTCCCTTCTACCCTCGTCCTTCTTCTTCTTCTACATCCCTTGTTGAGTCACTGTCTTCCCGACTTTTCCCGATACTCCAGTTGTCACTTTTCCTCTTTCACAATCGGCGTCTCCTTTATCGCCGGTTCCTTCACCACCACCCTCTTCTCCACAAGTCTCTTCCGATATTGCTCCTTCCTATCCTCTATACTACACTCGTCGTCCTCGAGCTGAGGATTCTTCTGATGTGCCATCCTCTTCTTCTGATGAGCCATCTTCTTTAGTGCCTCCTCCCCGTTACGCTCTTCGTGATCGACAGTCTATTCGTCCTCCTGAGCGCCTTGGTTTTGTTGGTCTTTGCTCTGGCCGAGCCGACTTCTTACCGTGATGTGTTATTCATCGAGTGGCAAGATGCGATGGCGGAGGAGCTTGCTGCTCTCGAGCACACTCGCACGTGGGATCTTGTTCCACTTCCTCCACGTGTCCGTCCCATTACATTCAAGTGGGTCTATAAGATTAAGACTCGCTCTGATGGTTCTCTTGAGCGCTATAAGGCTCGTCTTGTATGCGCGTGGTTTTCAGCAGGAGCATGGTCGAGATTATGATGAGACTTTTGCACTGTGGCTCACATGACCACCGCTCAGACTCTACTTATCGTGGCCTCTGTCCGTGAGTGGTCCATTTTCGGCTTGATGTCAAGAATGCCTTTCTTAATGGTGAGTGCATGAGGAGGTCTATATGCAGCCACCACCGGGTATTCTGCCTCGAGGGCATGGTTTATCGGCTTGTCGCTCTCTTTATGGGCTTAAGCAAGCCCTCGTGCTTGGTTTGAGCGTTTTCTTCCGTGATCACTTGCGAATCGGTTTTTACGCAAGTGCTCATGATCCCGCGCTCTTTGTTCACACTTCTTCTCGTGGTGGACTCTTCTCCTTCTATATGTTGATGATATGATCATTATTGGAGATGATTCTCGAGATATTGCCTTTGTAAAGGCTCGCCTTAGTGAGCGATTTCTCATGTCCGATCTAGGTCCTCGCCGATACTTTCTTTGGATTGAGGTGTCCTCTACATCCGAGGGTTTCTTTTCTCTCAAGAGAAGTATATTCAGATCTTCTTGATCGTGCTTCTCTTCATCGATGATCGACTGTTTGAGACTCCCATGGAGCTCAATGTTCATCTTCGACCTCTTGATGGTGAACCTCTTGAGATCCTACTCAAGTATCGCCATCTTGTTGGGAGTCTTGTTTATCTTAGTGTCACTCGTCCGACATTTCGATCCAGATTCATATCTTGAGTCGGTTTGTTTCGCTCCCACTCACTCCACTATAGTCATCTTCTTCGTGTTCTACGATATCTTCGTCGAACTATTTCTCGTCGCTTTTCTTTCCACGCCCGGCTCCTTACATACTCCAGCATACTCGATGCTACATGGGCTAGTGATCCCTCCGATCGTCGGTCTCTTTCGCTTATTGTGTTTTTCTTGGTGGTTCTCTCATTGCTTGAAGACTAAGAAGGCAATAGATTGCTCGAAGCCGAGGCCGAGTTGCGTTGGCTATGGCTCTTGTGACAAGAGAGATTACTTGTTTCTGAGTGGTTACTTGAGGATTTTGGTGTTTCGTTTCTACAATCGACTCCTCTTTTATCGATAGTACAGTGCTATTAGCATTGCTCGAGATCCAATGAAGCATGAGCTCACAAAGCATATTGGTGTTGATGCTTCTTATATGCGGTCCCAAGTTTAGGATCACGCTAGGCTTTTCAAGATGTGCCTTGAGCTTCAGGCGATTTCTTCACGAAGACACAGACTAGAGCTCATCATAACTTTTATCTCTCCAAACTCAGTGTTGTAGATCCACCATGAGTTTGAGGGGGGGTGTTAAGGCAATATCCTGGTTTCCTAATATAGGAGATTACTAATACCTTGTATAGGCTTTTCTTGCCTTGTATATGCTTTCCTTGTATACCCTTGCCTTGTATAGGCTTTCCTTGTATACTCTTGTATTCATGTATATATTCTGGCCATTAGCCTCATGATCAATACAAGTGCTATTCATAACAGAAATATCTGCCCAAACCTGATGAGGGATATTAAGAGGCTGCAACAACCCGGCCGGGGCTTGAGTGCTAGCTTTATGTTGTTGACAGACAGCACATTTTGCAATGAACTCAGCGACCGACTCCTTTTGAAGTTCCCACCAATACAGTGCCCGAAGACGATGGAGAGTCTTTTGAATGCCCTCATGGGTTAAGTCATGCACGGCAGCAGTCATTGGTTCCACCAAAGGAGACGACCGAGGAACCCACAGCTTGCCATTCCGGAACACCAAGCCGTCCTTGACCTCCCAGTGGGTGTTTGGTGGTGTGTCCTCCGACTGCGAAGCACCAACTTTGCTGGCCAAATGCGACACTTGCTGCTGCACCGCCGGATCATCCTTCAATACCGCCAACCACTGCTCCCGAGTGATGTCCTTCACCACCCAAATGGCTGAACATTGCCCCTCCTCTTCCCGAAGTTCGATAGCGATCCGCTGCTTGGTTATGCTTAGGGCTTATATGCGATGCGTAAATCGGCCCATCAACTTGCTCAACCAATGCCTGCGGTGGCGTGATCAAAGCTTGTTCAAGGAGAAATTTGAGGTTGCTATGATCCGTCCGGACGGTGAACCTTGCCCTCATTAAATACGGCCGCCAATGCCGCACGGCCTTGACAACCCGACACCCTTTCATATGCCGCGAAGCTGGCGACGCTCCGCCAATTTACTGGTGAAATATGCAATGGGGTGCCCTTGTTGGTGGAGAAAAAGACCTATCCCGCTCCTCAAGCATCACACTCTACTTCAAATGGTAAAGAAAAGTTAGGCATCCAGAACACCGAGCGGATGTTAATGCCCGCTGAGTTGTATGAAAGCTTCCTCCGGTACCGCGGCTCCATTCAAACCCACTCTTCTTCAACAATGCAAAGGAGAGGATCGGCGACATCGCAAAATTCATTATGAAGCGCCTGTAGTAACCAGCCAACCCCAAGAATCCCCTCAATTCTGTGACTGACATAGGACGGGGCCACTCATCAACCGCCTTGAGCTTCAAAGGATCAGCCTCTACTCCCATATGCGATATTATGTGGCCCAAGTACCCAATCTTCTCTTGAGCAAAAGCACATTTGGACTTCTTCAAATACAATCGGTGTTCCCTCAACTTGCTCAATACCGCTCCCACATGTCCCCGATGTTCCACCTCTGACGAGCTGTAAATCAGGATGTCATCAAAGAAAACCAACACAAACTTACGCAAGAATTCCTGGAGCACTTCATTCATTAACGCCTGGAAGGTGGACGGAGCATTGGACAAGCCGAAAGGCATCACTAAGAACTCATAGTGACCATGATGCGTGCGAAATGCCGTCTTCCCGATGTCCTCTTCTCTCATACGGACTTGGTGATAGCCTGATCGCAAGTCCAGTTTGGTAAAGTACCGAGCTCCTCCCAATTCATCCAACAGTTCTTCTATCACCGGAATCGGAAATTTATCCTTAATGGTTTTCTCATTCAACCGGCGATAATCCACACAAAATCGCCAAGTCCCGTCAGACTTCTTCACCAACAACACAAAGTGAGGAAAAGGGTGACCGACGGCTTATGATTCCTTGTTGCAAGATCTGCTCGCATTGCCGCTCAATCTCATCCTTTGCCGTCACGGATTATCGTAAGGACGACCGCCACCGGTCGGTCCCCGCCCCAATGGAATCTCGTGGTCGAATGCCCTCATGGCGGTAGCCCTGCGTTCTTCAAAGATGTCCGCATAAGACTCCAAGAGTGCTTCAAACATGTGCTTTTCCTCCATGCTAACCAACATCACACCCGCTTCTGTTCTTTCTGCAAGAACCCTCGGTTGCCCTTGTCTCTCCATTCGCCTCAAACTCCATAGTGAGTTCGCCGAAATCCCACTGCAAACGTCCCAAGGTTTTCAGCCACTGCACCCCCAAAATTAAGTCAAATGAATCAATAGGTAGCACTGTGAAAGGAGCCACAAATCTTCTGCCTTGGATGAGAAATTCGGTTTCCAAGATGCCCAAGCAAGGTAAATGCCACCCATCCGCTACCTTGACTCGTTGGCTGCTCTGTTCTGCGGCTCGCGCTTCATCTTCCTTCCCCAACTGCCGGACAGCGTAAGCACTAATGAAATTGTGCGTGCTTCCACTGTCAATCAGCCCCAACCACTTCTTTCCCGCCATCTCAATCTGAACTTGCATAGTTTCGCCCTGTTTTGGCCCAACCGCAGCAATCATGGACAATGCCGCCTCCACTGCCACTTCGGCTGCCAGCTCCTCCCCGTCTTCCTCCATATCACCCTCCTCGTCCATCTCCAGGTGAAACAATTTCTTACACCTATGGCCCCGAGTATAGACTTCGTCACAATTGTAACAAAGGCCCTTGGCTCTCCTCTCAGCAAACTGATCGGCAGATAACCGTAGTCGGTGAGGTGCTGATCCCGCCGAGCTTTGCACACTGCTGGTTGGAGCTGCTTTCCCCGAGGTCATTCCAAAGATTCCCCTCTCGCGTCGCCCCTTGACAAGTCCTCCTCGCAGCTGACTTCCGCGCCATCGCTTCCCGATCCCAAGCACTTGGCCTCGCTGCCCATCGTCATGATCCGACACTAGGCCGTCCGGAGTTTGCCCCCGTGGTTGGTGCATTCCACATACGCGGCACAACTCCCTTCCCACGCCCTGCTTGGGTCCAACGTTGTTCTCGCCCGTAATCCATGCCTCTTCCGAAGCCGCCTCTCGCTGCCTTGACACCTCCGCCAAATCATGTGGCTGCTTCGTGAACTCCGCACCCACCGCCGAGACAGGCTCGCCAAAAACATCTCGAGCCGGTCCGCTTTTGCGATCCTTGAACTCTCGCCAAGTCTTCGAACTCACGCATATTCATCCACCTTGATCTTCTTGTTTGAAATTTGCCAAATCTGCTAATGGACCCGCTATTTGATCGCCACAGAATCGCCGAATGAAGGCATCGTAAAAATCTTCCCACGCGATCCAGGGTTCTTCCTCCTGCCAATTGTCCAATACATCTTGCGCCTCCCCTGACAGATGCAAGCCGGCAAACTCCACCCATTCCTCCTCCTTGATCTTATGAACGCAGAGATAGCGCTCACACCGGCGTAGCCAACTCAACGGATCTCCCTGGCCGTCATACTCCGGCAGATCGAGCCTTGGGAGACGGGGCGTCCAATGACGATCGTCTTCCTCCTCCGCCTGGCCCACGGCCTCCCGTCAGACTCCGTGTTAGCGCGGTTGTCCTTCCTCCTCCAACCCGGTTGTCTCCCTCACCGAGCACTCGGCGATGCCCAGCCGCGCCCCCACCGATCCGCGCCTTCGGATCCGCGGCCTTAGGGTCAACCGTCTGCATCTCCCTCTCATCTTCCACCGGTTGCTTGCCCTTAAACATCTTCATCATCTCCGCAAACATTCCCTTCAACTCCTGGATGTCCGCCTTCATTCCCTTCATCTCCTCCTCTAGTCCCGCAACTCTTCCCTCCATTAGAACGTCGCAGCTTCTCCTCTCCGGATCGTCGGGCTCGATACCAAATTGATATGAACCGACGGAACGACAAGAAGTTCAAAGGCTCAGTTCCGGCCACCGGGTCACGTGCACGACGATGAGGTACTCTCACGTCTGCCGGCGCTTTGATAGGGCTGTTGTTGAGCCCGCCTAATGCTTGCAAAGACTATATTATTGATCAAAAACCCCTTACAGATGGTCGCCCACTTTTTATTCCTCCTTCCTCAAGATGCAATCAAGATCCTATTTTATTGTTACTTTCCTAACTAATAGGATCTGCATGAGACCTTCCTAACCCAGACTCTTAACCGACTTAATACCTTCCAAAAACCCAAGACCGGTTGCCTAATCCACCAAGATGACTCATGCAGCCCGCCCAAATTTCTTTCCATCTCCACCAAGGGCCTGGCGCCTTACAAAAACCCTATCACAACCGCCATAACACACCGCTTTTGTTTTTTTTTCGCTTTTTCCTTTTAACTATGGGACCCACACACTAGCTACATCTCGTCATCTTTGTTCTCACCTAGTAGAGGACAATGATTGATTTCGCTCGACTTAATCATGATGGAAAACCCTAGGATGGTGCCTTCTTCTTAGACAATTTTCGGTAAATTTGGTCCAAAAGTCGGTTTGAAATTCAAATGGTACTTCAAAAATTTTAGGCATCTTTAGAGAAGTTTTTAAAAGTTCGTGGTTACTAGATTTCTCCAAGAGTTCCGAGTTTTTTTTGCCATCGGGAATATTTTCATTGAGTTAAATGGTGTGCCATGTCGATGAGGTCCTTATACTTTATGAAGTTGTGCCATTTGGATCCCTTGTCTAATTTACCACATCATCCCTTATGACCCACTTATGCAAGTTAGAACCCGCCAAGCTTAAGTTGAGGTTTAGGAACTTATGCACCTTGTGTATGTCCAACCCATACCAACACTAAGGATTTCATCATCTCTTTGCCTAAAAGAAAGAAAAGAAGGATGAAACAAAGTCTTTTAAATATATATGTCATATTTTGGTTAATATCAAATCCATATGTTACGATCAATTGAACTGAAATTTTTTTTAAAGTGCCCTATAAGTTCTTAAACTTCCTTGTTTTTTATCACTTGGGTCCTAAACTTTAGAACTTATTTGTTATTTACACCCTTAAACTTGTACAAGGAGTAAAATAGATATTTAAGCCCCACTTAATTGGTGACTAAATGTAGCTGACACTTAGGCCCAAGGTTGCCATGGCGTCTCCAAGTCGGGCGCTAAAGCGCCATGTTGATCGGAAGCGGACGCCAAGGCCATTCACCCAGGCCATAGGACTTAGGCATGCGCTTGGAAAGCCGGGCGACGCCATGGTCGCTTAGGCATCATCTAGCCTAGTCTAGCGGTGGCTACCAAGGAAAGAAACATTTGAAGGGTAGGATTTCACGTGAGAGGAGAAAAACAGATCTGGGGTTGAGGCTTTGAGTAAGGTTCAGACAAACCGCGTTGTCCCTCTCTCACTTTACTTTCGTTGTAGCCCTCTTCTTTAATTGCCATTGTGGTCGTTCTTTGAAGAAGAAGCTCACTACCTCCTCGCAGCCTTGTCGCCATGGCCCTAGCAATCTTGGTCTCTTGATCGCCTTTACACTCCCTAACGCCGCCACCACCATTTTGGTTGTTGAATATCTACATATGGGATATAAGCATACGCTACAAAGTCAAAAGTCATACCGCGTACATTTCTACCGATGTTAGGATAATTCCGTATATCTCAAACCCAAATCAATGGGACAAGGTATACTTGGAAGGAATATCCTCACACAGGGAAAGTTTCGATCGTACTCCCAATACAAGGAAACCTACTCGAACACGCCCGGCGGTTATAGAAGTTATTATGCGATACAGGGATCATAACGGCGACAGGACTCATCGACCACGACTCGATACTCCAACCCGCTATATAAGGAGCAGAGAAGACGTCGTCCAAAAAAAGAAAGGGAAAAACTAGCCAGAACAACACAAGTCTTCAAGAGCTCCTAGGCCAACTCTTGAGTGCAACAGCCATCCAAAGCCAGGTGCCCGAAAGATCTCCGAGCACAATCATCTACAAGTCATAGCATAGCCACCTCCATATTAGTAGTTCTTCCTTGTAATCAGGAATAGTTCCATTGATCTGTAACTTGTTCATCGATCTCATACATCCCAGACATAGGAGTAGGGTATTATTACTCATCGGCGAGGCCCGAACCTGTCTACATTGTTGTTCTTGTTTGTGTGCTTGATCCTACATGTTTCGAAGGTATCCGATTATAAGTGTGTTGTCGATCACTAACCTTTGATAGCTGGCGCGTCAGGTAGGGGCCTTCAGTTGTTTTTGCAGATCGAGCATGTCTTCGGTGTGCGCCCACGCTGGAATTCTGGACACCCGTCAAGCTCCGCCGATGGGATCTGAGATCATCTTTGGAACCATGTTATACCGATGGGAATCGGTCGGTGACCTTGGGCACATTGGCTTTATCAAGTCCTGTTCTGAGGACCCATGCCGGGAGGTGCGCTTCATAGAGTTTGACCCTCTGGAGCCCTGTGTCCGCAAATGTGTTGACATGGAAAGTGACAGCAACAACAGCAGCGATGACCTTAGCAGTCAATGCAGCAGTCGTACTAATCGTCACGTATTCATGGCCAGGGCCAACAAAGGCACTACTGCCGGAAGTACCCAACAAAGGCACTACTGTCAGGAGCCCCACGTCCCGCCTGGCACACCCCGAGATCATGTGGCAGCAGCTGCCGTAGCGCATGCAGCCGCGAGTGACATCGCTTTTGGCACGACGGACCATCGCCGTGATCCAATCGTCGCAGCCGCTGTAGGGATCGTGGCCAAATTGTCAAAGCATCTCAACCTTGATAATCCAACGACACCTCATCCATAGGTGCCAGGTCTTCAGGGATAGCAAACTTTCTGGCAGCGCCACCGTGATGGCAAGCCCGGCCATATCTTCGGAATAGCTTCTCAGCAGAGCCACCATAGCGACATCTTCAGCACTCCTGAAGCCAATTTCCAGTGCGCTCACATGCTGTTGAAGTCTCTCCCACCGTTGGACCTGACTAACCCTGTGACGCCGGTGTTCGACCAGATGAAGACGCTGCTCGATGCCGCGCAGGCTCAGACCACCCGAGCAGCTAATTCACGGCTCGGGCAACCAAACCGCCAGGCACCGGGTTCATTGTCGGGACCGCTCGCGATAGTCGCCGAAAGCAAAGACGATTCTGCGTGGCTAGTTCTAGCCATCGTAATTCCAGGACAGTCCATTCCAACCCTTGCCAGGGGTATGCTGGAGATCTCCAAGATCGAATCCCGCAGAATCGTTGAGATTTGTGCGAAGTCTTGAGGGATCGAAGGGAAGAACGGGACCGCGAAGACCGCGAGAGGCAGGAGTCCACCTCATTAAGAGGTCGATCCCCGGTGCGACACGCACGCCGAGGTGGATCTTTGCCCTCGAGGGGCCGCTCGCCATCGCGACATAGGTTTCCCCCTCAGCAAGATGTACACCGAGGGCAGCGCTCGATGACCCCTGAGGACATCGATGAGGGGTGTAAAGCATTCACCCCCGCACTACGCGCGGTCAGATGGCCGGACATGTTCAAGCCCAGTTCGGTCGAAAAATATTCGGGGAAGATTAACCCCGTCGAGTGGCTGCAGATCTACACTACGGTCATGGGAGTAGCCGGAGGAAACGAGAAGGTGATGGCCAATTACCTGCTCACTACTCTTGATGGAGCGGACAGGTCTTGGTTACTCAACCTCCCCCCTCAGTCGATATCGTCGTGAGCAGAGTCGTGGGTCCAGTTCATTGCTAATTTTCAAGGCACATATGAATGCCCTTAACGCGCAAAGAATTTACATCGGCTAGTCCAAATCAGAGAGTCATCACAGAGCTTCATTAGGGCGGTTCAATGACAAGTTAAAACCTGATCCCCGACGTTTCGAACGAGGCCGTAATCGTTGCATTTGAGAACGGGGTGAAGGATGGAGTTCTAAAGGGGAAGCTCGCCACCTGGAAGATCAGTACCACCAAGGAGCTCTTCGAGCTAGCGGATAAGTGCGCCATCCGCGCCAAGGCTCGAGACCACCTCGATAGCCCGAAGCCTGGCAATGACAAGCCCGAGTCTTCCAAGCAAGGGGCAAGGAGAAACAAGAACCATGGGGAGAAGCGCAAGGGCGACTCCACCGTAGCCGCGGTTGAAAGGGGCAAGGTGCGTAACTTAGGCGACAACAAGGGTCCGAGTTGTGGAGGAAACAAATACTATCCCGTCCACCACACAGACAAGCACGACTTCGACGAGTGCTAGGTGATCAGCAAGAAAGTCAAGGAGAAAGCTCAAGGCCACTCTCGCTAAGCGCAGAATCGAGTAGGCTAAGGAGAAGCCCGAGGACGACGAACCTGAGTACCAAGGGGCTGAATACAAGCTGGCACATATCTTTGAGGGATCTGCCACGTACGAGTCCAAGAGGCAATACATGGTAGTCGAGATAGAAGTCAATTTGGCCGCGCTAGCTGTCCCCCGATTCCTCAAATGGTCAAAGGTGCCAATCACCTTCAACTAGTCGATCATCCATCTGCGGTCCCACATCTAGGTCGATACCTTGTGGTGGTTGAGCCCACCATCTTGAATGTCAAGGTCGCTCGAACCTTGGTCGATGGAGGTAGCTCGTTAAACTTAATCTTCACGAAGACGTTGGATAACATGGGAATTTCCCGGACCGAGATAAAACCCGGAGCAAAGCCGTTTCATGGCATAACTCCGTGCTCATCATCAACCCCGCTGGGCCAGATGGAGTCTGCGGTCACGCTTACGCCCCAAACAACTTCCAGATCGAGAAAAATCTTCTTCGACGAGCGGATTTTGAGACCGCAGATAATGTGATCCTGGCCGCCTAATGCTAGCCAATTTCATGGCGGTGGTGCACTACGCGCATTCAGTCGCCAAGATGCCAAGGCCGAAGGTAGTCCTCACAATCAAGCGGGACCAAGGCGCTGGCGTCGTGTCATGCGGTCAAAGCGATAAGAAAAGCCCGAGATGGCCAAGCATCTCTGCAGATGGGCAGCCAGTGCTGGCGACGATAAAGCTATGCGCCAGAGACCCGGAGGCAACGATCAGGCTTCTGCGTCCAACAATGCCACTAGACTCAGTCGACGACAACAAAAAGGACAAGAAGACCTGTGGCGACGTCAAGGCGGCGCCCCTCGACCTAACGTAGCCATCCAAGACAAGGTGGCACCAACCTCGATCCCAAATAGGAACTCAAGCTCATCACTTTCCTTCGGGCAAATCGCGACGTGTTTGCATGGCAACTGTCCGACATGCCCGGGGTCTCCAGGGAGGTGATCGAGCATCGACTAGCTGTAGAGCCAAGCGCCAAATCCGTGGTGCAGAAGCAGCGCAGATTCGTAGAGGATCGGAAGTAAGCCATACAAGAGGAGGTCGACAAACTCCTGAAGGCTGGCTTCATCCTAGAGGTTCGTCACCCAACGTGGCTGGCGAATCCAGTCCTCGTAAAGAAGGCCAATGGCAAGTGGAGGATGTGCGTCGACTACACCGACCTCAACAAAGTGTGCCCTAAGATCCTTTTCCTCTCCCCCGCAACGACCAGATAGTGGACTTCACTCAGGCTGTGAACTGCTAAGTTTTCTAGATGTCTATTCGGGGTATCACCAAATTAGCATGTCTGCAGAGGACGAAGAGAAAACTGCTTTCACTACTCCTTCCGGTGTATTCTGCTATGTAAAAATGCCTTTTGGTTTGAAATGTGCTGGTGCAACGTATCAACGTTGTATTCAAAACTGCTTGAAGTCCCAAATAGGATGCAATGTAGAAGCGTACGTTGACGACATTGTGGTGAAATCGAAGACCAAGAGCACCCTAATCGGTGACCTCGGAGAAACATTCGACAACCTCAGGAAGTATCGGATGATGCTTAATCCTGAGAAGTGTAGTTCAGTGTCCCGTCCGGCAAGCTTCTCGGCTCCCTGGTGTTTAGTCGAGGCATCGAGGCCAACCCGCACAAGATCGAGGTAGTGAATCAGATGCGCTCTCCACGAACGCTAAGAGAGGTACAGAAGCTTACAAGATGTATTGCGGCCTTTAGTCGATTCATCTCTCGAATGGGCGAGCGAGGGATATGAAAAGAGGAAGACAAAAGAGTGCCTCGTCCTGCAATAGAAAGAGAGGTACCACTTGCAGTCTGCACAATGATAGGAGCAGCAAGAGGACTAATGGAATGGAGACTCGTGGAATCAGATGTCATATAAAAAGAAGCTCCAGAGTTAAGAATCCATGTTGTGATACCTGATGAGGAGGAAGATGGTCTCACACTGGAAGACTGAGTAGTAGAACTAGCAGAACCTGACGATGTAGAGGTGGCCATGCGACGTAGCAACGTAAGAATCTCCTGAGTGGGGTCAGAACCAGCAGAGGCCTGTTGAGGAGAGGCACCTAGGAGTCCAGTGCCCTTAGGAGGGCGCCCACCACGACGAGCAAGATCCTTTTTCTTCTGATAGCAAAACTGCTCCACATGCCCATTCTTGTTGCAATAGATGCAGTGAAGCCCTACACCCCTAGTAGTTGATACTGAAGTAGGGGCCACCGATAGAGGAGTAGCATGAGGCACCGCCAGGATTGAAGGAGATATTAGCAAGCCCACACCACGAAGACAAGTTTCCTCAGTACGATTAGCTGCAAGAGCCTCTAACAAGGTCACATGAGGATGACGAGCAAGCAGCCGAGCACAAATCTGCTTAAATTCAGCCCGAAGATGGGTCAGGAAGTCGTACGTGCGACAAAGCTCCAAGTGAAAGTGCTGACGCTGACAACATTGACAGGTGCAGCAAACCTCCGGTCCAAGAGAATCAAGTTGACTCCACACCGAGGAGAGTTGAGTATAGAACTCATCCACGGTAGAATCACCCTACTGTAACGACTGCTTCTGTCGTACAACAGCAAGGTACAAAGAATCACTAGTAGGCTCATAGCGGTCGCAAAGATGCGCCCACATCAATTGTGCTGAAGACAAACCAATAATATCACCAGCGAGATGCACCTCCATGTTAGCAACCAGAATAGCAAAGGCACGAGCATCTTTATCAAGCCATATCTTGTATGTAGTAAATTAAGTCTGAAAAGACTCTACAACATCAACATAGTCATCGGAGGCCTTTTGTTGAGCAGCAGCATCAGCCTCCTTAGGAATAACAGGCATATCAGGGAGAGCAGGACGAGGCGGACGTGATAGCTTGCCAGTAAGAAACTCCCACAGACGTTGTCCTAGCATGTGAAGGCGCATATGAAGAACTCAGTCACGATAATTAAGACCATCAAAGATAACCAGGCAGTGAGGAACAGAGACGGTGCCCGAAGAACCTGCAGATGACGACATTTTTTTTTTTTGCAACCGAACCTTTTAACTCAACTTAAATCTAGTCGAGACGTCCAACTGAGGCAAAACACGAGAGAGTTTCGCTTCGGTGGAAAACGGCGGGACATCTCGGCAGCAGGATGTCGGCGAAGGTGCTGGCCGGCGGAATCCGTCCTGAGAGGTGGCCCGCAACACTGCTGAGAGGAGCGGTGGCCTGGGGTTGGTGGCGAAATCGGCGGCAGGCGTTGGCAGGCAGCGAGGCCGAGGCTCGGTTAGCGGGGAGGTCAAGCAGACCAAGGCGGAGACGGCGAGCGGCTGGAGGGCTCGGATCCGGACGGCCAACACGAAGGGGCCAGCAGATGCAAATCAAAGAGATGGCCGGAGGAGTCGCCTGCGTGAGGCAGAGGCGATCGGAGGTGGAGACGCATGTGGTGGAGAGGCGACGGAATCAGTTTGGCATGCGACCGACAGGAGGAGGTGCGTTGGAACGCCAGGAATTGTAGCCGAGGACGAACCGACAAAGAAAAAACCAAAGGTGAAGTCAGGAGAGCGCAAGTGCAACGCCTGTAAGAAAAGCCCTAACCCTAATCGTGCTCTAATACTATGTTATGAATAGCACTTGTATTCAACATGAGGCCAATAGGCTAGTATATATACATGTACACGAGGGTATAGAAGGAAAGCCTATATAAGGCAATACATATACAAGGCTAGCAACTCTATACAAGACAACTAGCAATCTCTAATATAAGGTAACAAGGATACTGCCTAACACTGCACAAGTGCATGTCGGTGAGGATGATCTTCTATGGTCTGATGTTGATCAGGCTCTCAATGCAACATCCTAGCTTCGTGGTTACAATTTGCCTAGGAGAGCTTGCTGGGGATGTCCAAGTGAACTAACTCCAAGTTTATAGTCAACGTGCATCTCCATCAACTCATGATCACGAGGGAAGATGAGATGTTGTATGATGATGAAGATGTTGAAGATGACTTTAGACAGCCACCACCTTCTCATGAGAATGGTGAAGAACATGCTAAAGTTGAGCTTGGTCATGGGGATGAGTTAGAGTTGGATGATGAGTGAATTTGGATGATGGAGATGAGAGTAGAAGACTTTTGAGTTATTTTGGTGTCATGTGAAGGTGATGCGGATGCAATCATGTTACTATCACATTTATTTCTATTATGTTGTCTACTTGTCACTTTGAGAAGTGAAAAATCTTGTTGGTTGCTATATGGACCTTACTATGGTAATATTAGTTAACTTAGTTGTTATTTGGAGAATTTACTTTTTTTCCTACCATACATGGTATATTCATTTAATGCCCTGTCATACCATATAAGATATTATTTGTTATTTTTATTACCACTGTCTAACTCTCACCATGGAGCGCGTAGGCCTCCTGGTGCCCCGCGCTCGCCGTGACAACCTTGCTTAGGTCCAATCTAAATTGCCATTTGACTACATTACCATCTTGAAATTCAATGGAGAATTGATACCCTTGGATTCAAATGAAGTTTCTAGATGTCTTTGCACAGATTTTACTACCTTATGTCGATCTTTCTTACAAAGATATGTATTCAAACATTATCTTAAATGGGGTTAACATGTTGCATCATCATAAATTGCTAATCCTGTCAGTATTCGACATTCCTGGAATTTCTTATTCAAGTTTAGTTATGTAAATACACAATTATCCAGTTCATGGACCTAACTGCCACAATTGTACAAGTTCATTGATCTATGGCGCACTTCACTTCAAAAGATGCCTGTCAAATCTAACCTATTTTGTACAACTCAGCCCCAGGGACCTCTCAAGCTATTGTCTCTCGAGACAAGCTTACTACAACACATGGAAGGGACAAGCTAATTCTAAAGACATGGTGAACAAAATCCCCGCTTACAAAAGCTACTGTTAACACACCTAATATTACTGGTTAGTTAAATTCTATACTGTGCAGCTGAATTATGACTTGCACTGTCCATATAAGTAAAATAGGACTAACCTATATAGTCCCTTTCTGTTTTGCAGGAAGATGGTCTTACCTTTCACACCCCTAGCATTAACATTTCAGGATGTCAATTATTACATCAACACTCCTTTGGTACTTATCTTGTAACCCAATATAGTAATGAGTGCAAGAAATATTTCTAGGCGACAATACAAAAAATTTGATGTTCTCTATGTTCATCTTTGAGAATTACATACAACTTTGTCTGATACGCAATCTACATCCTAGCATGCTTGGGGTATAAAAAGAGGTGATGTGTAATGAGAAGAATTGTCTTATTGTAGGCAATGAGGGAGCAAGGATACAAAGAGGGTAAACTACAATTGCTCCACAGCATCACAGGAGCCTTTAAACCAGGAATTCTTTCAGCGCTCATGGGGGTCACTGGAGCTGGAAAAACAACCCTGCTTGATGTTCTTGCCGGAAGAAAAATAGGAGGTGTTATTGAAGGGGACATAAAAATAGGAGGTTATCCTAAAGTTCAGGAGACCTTTGCTAGGATCTCAAGCTATTGCGAGCAGACTGATGTGCATTCTCCACAGATCACAGTGTGGGAGTCTGTTGCATATTCGGCTTGGTTGCGCTTGCCCACAGAAATTGATCCGAAGACTAGACATGTGAGTTTTATGTTTAAAGGAAACTAGATAGAGTCACTTGCAATTTAGCATTTTTGTAGTTCTTGTAGTTTTGACTTGTGTGACTGATTGCGTATCATGCTTCTAACTTCTGATGTTTCACATCTATAGCCAATTAATTTTCAGTAAGTTTGGAGCTGCATATTCTTCCGTAGTTGGAATTTATGTCCACATGGTGTCAAGTTGAACTGTTTGAAATACAGATTCCGGAGCCTACCATCAAGTACTTGTGGTTTGCATGCAATTGTGTGATCTGAGTAGTTCTTGTTTTCCCTTTTCAGGACTTTGTGAATGAAGTTCTTGAAACAATTGAATTGGATGAAATACAAGACACTTTGGTTGGGATACCTGGGGTGAATGGGCTGTCTACTGAGCAGCATAAACGGCTGACGATTGCTGTCGAGCTTGTCTCCAATCCTTGCATTGTGTTCATGGATGAGCCAACCTCAGGTTTGGACGCAAGGGCTTCTGCTATTGTCATGCGCGCAGTGAAGAATGTTGCAGATACAGGAAGAACTGTTGCACCATTCACCAACCAAGTATCAAAATATTTGAGGCATTTGATCAGGTAATTATTATTATATATAGCCTTTTTAAAAATTCTTTTGAAAGTTAAGAAGATTAAAAAATTAATTGGAGACATATAAATAGGAATGAAATATTTCATGAAATAAATATGAAATATCCCTTTTTTTCTTTTTTTAGAAGAATATCTCTTGTTTTCTGATCCAGTTAGTGTGCAAGTGCAATGTTGGCCCATTCTAGCTCCAACTTTGGGCATGAAAGGCTAACATAAATTTCATTAGTTTGGGAGAAAATTTTATGTATATAATTCTGCTTTAAAGATATTGCATGGAAGTAAAGTGATTACACAATGAAAATGGTGCTATTGGATACAAGACCTCCATTAGCAGTGGTGAAGCGTGAGCCAAAAATAAAAAGGGGCCAACTGACCGGTAACTAATACTTGTGATTGTAGACATTTTGGTTAAAATATTAAAAAAAAGCAAGTGCTTAATCATACTAACATGATTTAGCTTATGTTCATTTGCATTGAAGTAACAGATATCTCGTTCATATATATTAGTGACAGAATACCACTGTTGATCAACTTGTACTATTTTATGGAATAGAGAGGGCTATCGTAAGGCAAAGAAAAATTGTAATGTGTAGCATAATCTGAAGGTGTTTCAATGGCATATACCACCCAGGTTGGCCGATGGACCCACCACTATGCATTACTGAAAACTTACTATTCAATATCCATCAAGTTTGTGGAGTTTCTTATAATCTAGTTTGGTATTACCAAAACTTTATATGTAACCACAAGCTGAGAATTAGACTAGAAATAAATGGGAGTTTGAAAGGAATATTATATGTGAAATTGGTTGATATACACTTACGAAGGGCTCTAGCAGCAACAAATTAAGCTCAATATAGAATGTCCTCACCTAAGTCTGATACCATGTTAGAGAAGTGAGAATGCAGCTTGACTTTCCTCATGGGCCCAATGGGCTGAAATTCATGTACAGTGGAAAGGCAAATAAGCCCCTGTACATATAGCTAATCTAACAACATATTCGCTTTTTAACAAAGCGGAATGACTCATTTGCTTCAAGTTGTCAATGGGATTTGAAATGATTTGAGGGATCAACACATATTGCCTTGTGGCTCACCAATCTCCCACATCTCCTTGATAACTTGTTCATGCCATGCCTCCACATATTTTCATAATGGAAGCTTCTCTGGTTTTGGCCAAATTGGCAAATCTAAGATGTGCATCGAAATTGGCATCTTATCAAAGCATGCATCCGATGTTCTCATGGCTGTCTGTTGGCTTGAAGCTCCTGCACCAGTACCCCGTATTTGCCAATGAACCATGGAACACCTTCCAAGATGCATTCCTTGTCAATTTTCGTGGCCGCTTCCGTGATGACCATATTGTCGCCCACTGATTTTATCAACAGCCCACATGGGTCTCTATGCAGGCTTCAACAGACAAATTAGCGTTTGGGCATTGGCAATCTTTCATGACAATACTTTGCCAACAATCATCCCCTTTGTATACACCAGTGTCGAGTCATCCTCAATGTCAATGATGAGCACCTCATCTTCGATCATATTCAACTTGCAGATCATCACCGCCACCTTCTTCGCCCCTTCCTCACCATCTTACTGCCTTCCCCTTGAAGCATCTAGGCCTCTAATTTTGTTTGGTTTTGGTAATTAACGACGATCAATGTTAAAGGACTAACAATTTGCTTTAAGTGTACAAAAGTAGGTTGGTCCTCATCAATGAAAATGAAAATAATGAAATTCCTAAGGCTAAAATGAAGGCAAGCTCAAGATCAAGGTATAAAAGAGTTAAGGACCTTTTCATAGCATTTTGCTGATCTCAATGTTTGGAGAAAGATCGGGTTGCTGGATTAGGTGCTGTACTATTAAGAGAGACTCCTGATTAGTAGTTTGAAAATAAGTTGAAATAATGGCTCAATTAATGCTTTTACACACACATATTCTTGCATTGCTCAAGATTGCACTAAAATCCCTACTATGTTGTTAAATGCGGTACTACCGATCGTTAGGAGCGATACTACTGGCGGTGCGGCAGTACCGTCCCTAGATAGCAGTAGTTATGTAACAGAGGACTAAACTCTGTGCAATCTGTGAGGCTAGCATTGTCGGAGGTGCGGCAGTAGTGCCCCTAATATGGCTGTAGTTATCTAATAGAGGGCATGTTCTTATCCCTACCCTGTGACCGGCACTACCAGGCTCAAGGAGCAGTACTGCCGAAGGTGTGGCAATACTGCCCCTTTAGCTATGGTAGTTATTTATCAGTAAGCATGCACTTGTGCTCCTCTCGAGTCCGGCACTACCGGAGTCTAGGAGCGGTACTACCAGAGGTGAGACAGTATCGCCCCATAGATGTCGGTAGCTTTTTTCCAACACAAATGAACCTGTGCACTGTGTCAAAATTCAAAGTGCGGCACTACCGACCCTAGTACCGGATTTGGCAGCAACTCAGGGAATTGGTCCCCAATGGCTATATTTGTTGGTGAGAGCTATAAATACCCCCACACCTGCACCTTGGGCAAGGTTAGAGACTTCGTTGCATATTCCTTGAGCTCTTGCACTACTCATCACTCCAGAGCATTCAATTTGACATTTGTGAGTAGTTGAGAGCATTCAAGTGCAAAGCATTAAATTAAGCCTTTAGAGCACTTGATTTCCTTCAAGCAAGCATCAAGGTCTATTCTCTTGGAGGTTCCGCCTCCTAGACGGCTTAAAGGCGTGAGAACCGGTGATCTCCTCAATGAAGCTTGTGAGGAGGCTCGGTGGATTGTGAAGGCTGAAGCTCGTCTACCCGGAGCTGGGAAAAGCTCCCACTAGTGATCGAGGGAAGCCCACTTGCGCAAAGAGCCGGCTTGATTCATTCAAGCTTTCTCAACGCGGATTAGGGAGGACTAGCAAGTCTCCGAGACCACAAGAAAAAATCGTTGTGTTGATATCTTGTGGTTTGCTCTCTTGTTTTCATTTGTGCAAATTTACATTCCTAGTATATTTAGTGTTTGCTCATCTATTTAGGATTGTATAATTTGCTTAGACCTAGTTTGTTGGTGCACTTAACAAAACCTAGACGATTTAGGTTTTGATTATTAAAATTCTCAATTATAGTATTATTTGATCATTTATTACAATTAGAGCCAAAGAATTTTAAAAACCTCCTATCCACTCCCCTCTAGTCAGTTATCCTTGATCCTACACCCCTTCTAACTCTCTTTTTTGTATGAACACTATAGAGTAGGCCTCTATAGAAATTAAATTAAAAATGGAATTATATTTACAAGAGTAAAAAGATCAAGAATGTACAGATTCCTAAAAATTGAAAATTATCAAAGGGAATCAAGCCAGTCAACAATCTGTGATTTTAAATCCTCCTTCACTCTATACCCATGCAAGGTTATATCCTCTTTAAAGAGTAACTTTCAGTTTGGAAATTTGCATCTCTATGTTCAAAAATCTTCCCATTTCGTTGCTTCCAAATGTGCCATGCACCAATAATAAAAACTTCCATGAAGAGTTGTCTATGAAAAAATATCCTGGTGATTTGTATCATCTGATTAAAATTCAGTTGTGTGTCTCATAGTAGGTCCAGAAAAAACCAACATCATGTACTGAATGGGCATTCAAAAAAAAAGATGAAGTAATGTTTCTTGTACTTCCTCTGATCTTAATACACAAAAACACTCTCCTTGTGGTGCCAGATGGCGTCTGTGTCGCATATCCTTAGTGTTTAGACGATCACTTAAAATTAGTCAGGCAAAGACTTTCAATTTCATCTCACACTTTTCCATATCCATCCAAAGGTGATATCGGGCACAATACCTTGATAATTGAATTTATAAATTTTTTGCGACGAGTAATTATCATTTCCCCATATATAATTGAAAATCTTGCTCTGACATTGGGAGGTTATGTAACTTCTGAACATCAAATTCCATGACATATTATTTAACTGATAAATTCCAATCTTTTGCAAAAAAGCAAAGTCATGAATAACTCTGTGCAAAGAGGTTTTTATTCCACAAATCAAACCAAAACAAAGCAGTATCACCTTTTCTCACAAAGCATTGTGCAATTCCTCTGTATGTAACATTTAATCTTCAAATATCACCTTCTCACCCTCCTTGATCTGGATGTCGAACTCGCCATGGCCCCGAGAGATCGGAACAAGAAACTAATCTTCCTGAATTTTCACTGCGCACAAGCTTAGCCAGGTTTTTCCCCTCATTAGGGTTAGCCACTGCTTCAAACCCTAGGGTTGTGGAATCCTTCTTGCAGGCGTCATATTGCCATCAATCTCCTGCCAGGATCCACCTCAGACTCTAGTACGACGACTCTGATCTTTCAGTTTACTGATCTGCTTGCGGTTTGGGACAGTTAAGGGAAAACTACTTGATTATTCATCCATGTTGAAGTAACGATATATACTAATTATATTAGTATTCATCCATGTAGTTGATGCTGATGAAAAGAGGCGGAGAGTTAATCTACACTGGGCCACGTGGAGATAATTCATGTGAGGTCATCCAATATTTCCAGGTGATTGTCAATCATTACACAGTGATATATTTATGTGCTGGTTAACTTGCTCTATTTATTTTGTTATAAATTTTAAATTGCCAACAGTCATGTACATAACCATTTTCTCCATTTAGGAATCCATTATAGATCTGTTCCTAATCCCTTCCTACCTATATGATGAAAGGGCAAGCAATATTGAGATTCAACTTTACCTATAAGACACGTCAAACTCTTTATGCAGATCATTAGCACACTTCCTTTGGTGTGTCGTAGAGAGTCACAACATACCGTCACATTACTTAACCCTAATATGCACCAGCCTGGTGACGATAAACCCATATTATAGAGGTAAAAGATATGTGTACATAGTGCAACAAATGGTGATACACCATAATGTCCAACTTCTCTCCATAGCATGGTATACACCGTTGTATCAACAAACGTCATTCCAATCATGTTGGTGTGAGCGTCCATCCAAGCAATCCATAATGGAACAGCCCGTACTTCTACAGCCTACCAATGTGCAAAGTAAGTTTTAAGTAACTTAATAGATTAAGGTCATCCAATACCAGCACTTGTGGTTGTACGTGTTTCTTGTCCTGAAAACAACTCATAGTTCAGTTTTTAATCTGACACAGGCAATAATCTCCCCCTATACTATGTGCAAATCCTTTTGCACCTCCGGCTATTGCCAATAATTTTCCACATCTAAACCATAGTTTTGTTTTGGGTTTTTAATCAAAATACCATCAACCTTCGATGTCATATCCAACCTTTTAGATTCTCTCGAAGCAGTTTAATCTGAATTTTCACTACTGAAGCATGACTAAGCATTGTTAATATGTAATCGCATACACCCATGATGACATTATGTATTATCTAGCCCTATACTATGGTTGTCAAGTTTCGCATATTTATATTTATCAAGGAAGTTTCATGAGACAACAGGTAAACCTACCAGTATCACAATATAGCAAGTTTACAGAAAGTACACGCATGAATAAAGAGATTTGTTAAAACAAATTGTAAAATAAAACATTGGGATCAATATGAACGAAGGAAGTGCTTGACTTGCTTAATTATTGTTTACGATGAAGTCATGGTCACATCTAACCTTGTTGACATTGGAATCAGTAACGTCGAATTCTACACATCATTTAATAGAAATATAGCAAATAACATACTTCAATAAGGGCAAAAAGAAATCAAATGGAAAATCAAATAAAGACTTGCCATAGAAAATAAGTGCAGTTAGAGTTTTATGATTTTATGCATTTTTCATGTTAGTTTGCCTTTATTCGCATATATATTAATAGCAACTTCAAAGTTAGCTTATGATACGATTCTTGTTTTCTATAGATTACCTTTTTTGTTTTACGATTCAAGAGGCTAAAATTGTGTATTCTTTTTTATAGTTTCGAATTCAAGAGGCTAAATTATTTGGATTAATAGAATTATTAGTCATTATGTTGTATGTTACGAATGAATAGTACTTAACCCTAAACGATTTTGTATGAGAAGTAGTTTTGTATATGTTAAGTCTGTTAGATTTTAGGCCACATGTTTTATTTTCATGGTTTTTGAGAAGGTTCTGGTGATACGAATATCTTAATTATTGTTTTCTTAATTATTATTAAGTTCATTTATTCATATTATGGATTTCAGATATCATAATACTTAGGGTTACTTTGCTAACAGGATTTATATATAAAGTACGACGAAATGAGATTATTTCTTCATAATATGGTAGTTTTTACTTTGGATAACATTTATGAGCTAATTTTATAGATTTTAGTATTTACACTAGATGTGTTATTCATTACTGAAATAGCTTATATGGTATTAAGGTTTACGTTATAAGGAATTAGATTAATAAGGTGTAGCGTATGATTAGTTAAGGTGTAGTGTATGATTAGTACTTAGCCCTATGTGTTTTGCATGCAAGGTGATTTATACATGTTGGAGTCTACAAAATAAGGCTATTGGCTGCATCTACATGATTACACAATGATTTTTGCGATACAAGTACTCTAGCTAAAAGTTTCTTAAGCTTAACTATTCATATAAAGGGCTTTAGCGCCTATAACACTTGGGATTATTGCACTAGTAGATTCAGATGCAAAGCAAGTTATTATAAGAATATTTTTATTTCAAAAAATGGTAGTCCATATCCTAAAGAACATTTCTAAGCTGATCTTTACAAAATTTGCATTTAGATGAGATATTTCATAGTCTACTAAAAGGGATTAAATGTTTCTAAAATCTACGCGATAATGGTTCAGTTTTCGTTTTAACTTTATGACTGCACCTTATAAAATAATTTAACTATTTTTTAGGCATTAATAGGGGATGTTTCTAAGAGTGTTTTAAAGTTGGTTCCACGACATTCCGCTTTTATCCGTGATGTTTTTCATATAAGTGAACATTAAGGCTTTATATGGACTTAATTCAACATTGCATAAACATAAATTATTTTTGCATAACCAGGAAAGGTATCACTTTTTAAGGTTTTTAGGATTTGTTTTCATCAAATTTGAAGTTCGTTTGCGATAGTTATGACTATTCAGACTATACAAGTATTAAAACTTTGACTATTAAACATATGATACTAACCATGGCAAAACCTAAATATCTTCACATATTTGGAGTATAACAAAACTAGTTTTA
The DNA here is from genome assembly GCA_036346375.1 of Guadua angustifolia. Lineage (NCBI taxonomy): Eukaryota > Viridiplantae > Streptophyta > Magnoliopsida > Poales > Poaceae > Guadua > Guadua angustifolia. Next base: position 17,813,257 of record CM070506.1, on the reverse strand, counting down.
CCAATATTTAAGTTTATTTGATCCAAATTTTAACTATTTAATTTTCTATACAAGAGAGACTTTCTATACTCACTTTTTGATTTAAACTGAGTTCAATCCTAAATATTTTTTGTTGTGGGCTTCACAACACGTATTTCAAAAGCAGGAGGAAGTCAAGTAGAGACCAAAGCAGAAACCCAAACCGCGTTTTAATAGCAACAAAGATTAGTTATTATCTAAATAAAGGATAGCTAGTATTCGAATAGGACTCTAGTCCGTAGTCTCAAAGGAGTCTCGATTTGCTTTTAGTTCAAGACATTGTTCATCTATAAGTATGAGAAATCAATAAAGAAAAGGCAACAAAGTATTTGCCGCAACTTGTGCCTCGGGCGGTGCCTTCCGACATCAGGCGGTAGCTCTGCTCGCTAAAACTCCGGCGATCGCGCCACGGCGCCGCTGTCTACCACTCAACAGGTCGGGTTACGACTGCACTCGCCTTTACACCCAAACCCACAACAAATTGGTATCGATTCAGCGGTCCTCCGGCCATGGCGCTTCCATCTATGGAGGAGCGTATGGGTCAAGTGGAAGCCTCCCTTGCTGATTTGAAGACATCCATTGGGAACTCGACCCTTCACCCACGACCTTCAAGTCACGACGATAACGGCCACTGTGGTCGGGACGCCGATGACACAGGATGTCGCCAAGACCCAGCACGGCACCAACGTGATCGGTTCCATGCGCAGTGCCCGCCGGGCGGTGGAACTATGGGCTCCGCTCGCCTGTTTCGTCCCCGCGCGATCGAACGAGGACGCCGGGAACGCCAGCCGTGGGACGCAGGAAGCCATCTTCGCGCCGCTGATGACTACGACGATTTTCCGGAAGAGGTAGATGACCTCCACCGGCCGCCAGAATCCACGCTCACCGCTTGGAACTTCCCACGCACGATGGCAATGACGATCCATCGCTATGGTTAAGGCACCGTGAAAGATTTTTTTGCTGCATCGACTCCACCAAGGAGTATGTGGATTTGGTGGGTCTACATCTCCGGGCGGCGCAAGAAGTTTTGGAGAATTGGTGCCGGATCTAAACAAGGATTTCTTGGGAGGATTTCTTCGACACGCTTGTGCGGCGATTCACTCGCCATGGAGGAGCCGGCCCTTTGGGAGACTTGGTTAATCCGCTGTGGACCTCACGTGGATGACTATGCCCGGAGTTTCAACGTCTTCGGCTCGCCTCCAGATAACGCTACCGACCAAGTCGAGACCTTCACCGCGGGGCTTCTGAAAACTTTGGCGGCCGAGGTCCGTCGCGAACGACCACGGGATCTTTCTGAAGCCATTTGTTTCGCCCGGGAAGCAGAAGAACGCAAAGATCTGTTGGTGGCCGAGGTCATGCAACATGCTGCTCCTCCGAGCCGCAACCGCATGGCTTTTAGCCGTAGCACAGCTGCTCCTACTTCCTCCACGATTGCGGCGCCACGGACAATCGCCCAAAGAAGAACCACCTCCGGGCCCAGGCGAGCAACTCCTCACCGGCATCCAAAGATGGCATCCAATTCCTCTTCTCCGCTAGAACTGCCTCAATGCGGACCAACTTATGAGCGTCAGCTAAAGGTTTGTGTTATCACTGCGATGACATATATACGAGGAGCCATCGGTGTAAACGGCTCTTTGCTATTGAGGTCACCAATGATGAAGACGAGGAACCAGAGGCAGCAACCGTGGGGATGAATCTGCCAGAGGAGGACGACTCAGGTACTCTACCATCGCTCTCCTTGTTAGCTGCCCTTGGGCCTACGTCCGGCGCCACCATGCAGGTCCTAGTACTCATGCAAGGACAACGCCATCGGGCTTTCGACACCCGCAGAAGACACACAATTTTGTCAGTAGCCACGCGGCCCTCTGCATGGCAGTCCACCAAGGGCCAACATCCTCCCAACGTGTCAAGGTCGCCAACGGCTGCCAACTTCCTTGCTTGGGCGAACTTCCTGCTACGGACTTTGCCATCGCCGAGCATACCTTCACAGCGCCTTTTTTGGTCATTCCTCTGGATGGGTTTGACATCATTCTCGGTGTCCAATGGCTACAATCCCTGGGCGACATTCACTGGAACTTCAAAACTCTCACCATGTCTTTTACTCATAAGGGTGCACCCATCACACTGGAAGGTATTCAACACCACAAAACGCCTCATCTTCTGGCATTGCAAGAGGAGCACAGTTCAACCTTACGGCCCTTGTTGGAGGACTTTGCTGATGTCTTCATGGAACCACAAGGATCGCTCGGCACCAGCGATGTGATCACCGTGATATGTTTACAAGGTGTACTAATCCGGTGGTCGTGAGGCCCTGCTGTATCCGTGATGCATGTAGGATGAAATTGAGCGCCAATGTGAAGCCATGCTAAAACAAGGCATTATCCGTCATAGCCGCCCCTTTTTCTTCGCCGTTTTGTCGACGTAAAAGGAGATGGGACGTGGCGCCTTCGTTGACTATCGCGACCAACGCCCATACCGCCAAAGACAAGTTCCCTATTCCCGTGGTTGAGGAATTGTTAGATGAGCTTCATGGTGCCCGCTTCTTCACCAAGCTTGACCTTCGCCGCTATCATCAAAGATGTTCGCAGAAGACATTCCTAAAACAAGATTTCGAACACACCATGGGCATTACGAATTTTGGTGATGCCGCTTGGTTGTCTAATGCACCTTCCACTTTTCAAGCCCTCATGAACGAGGTTTTACAAGATTTCTTATGCAAATTTGTTCTCGCCTTCTTCGACGATATTCTTATATATAGCCCATCCCTTGTCGACCATTGGGCTCACCTTCGATTGTCTTGGAACGCTGCATACCACCACCGCCTATTCCTCAAGAAGACCAAGTGTTCCTTTGGCCAAAGAAAAGGCATTTAGGCATCTTATCTCAAAGATCGGGGTCGCAGCAGATCAAGAGAAGTTACAGTGCAAGGTTCCGCATGGCCAAAACCCACGACAATCACAGCTCTCAGAGGATTCTTGGCCTTACGGGTATTACCGCAGTTCATTTGCAAATATGCCGACCTTTGCCGAGCCATTGATCGCAATGTTCGCCGTGGAATTTCCATTGACGATCGCGGTCGACATCGCATTCACTCAACTCAAAGCGCCTTAACGTCGCCCGTGCTCCGCTTGCTCGACTTCCATCTTCCTTTAGGTTGAATGTGACGATCCGGTCACCAGTATTGCGCAGATCGCAGCGAAGAAGGCCACCCCATCGCTTTTTTCACCGGAAATTGGCCGATCGACACCACAAACTTGCCGCGATATGAGCGCCGAATTGATCGGGTTATCAAAGGTCGCGTGCGACATTGGCGCCATACCTATGGGGCCGATCTTTCATTGTCCGCGACGGACCACGCCATCAAGTTCCCGCCGAGCAAGCTTTAATCACACCTCCGCAACAACACCGCTCAAGAAATTAATGGGGTTCGATTTCACGGTCGAATACAAACCGGCCGTAATAATCAAGCGGCGGATGCGTTGTCACGGCCGAGGATGTTGTTGTCACCGCGCATTTCTTTTTCCTCGCCATTAGTCGAACGCGTCATCGATCGGCATCACGCCTTGCGCCCAACCAGAGATTCAAAGATCGGCTGCGCCAATGGGAGCAAAAGAAGCGCCACGCCTTCTTCCGAACGACACCACACGCCACCACAACCCCAACTCAGGGGCACGCCACCGCCATGCAAAGGGCATCGCTCATGAGGGCCTCTTGTTCGCAAGAATCGCTCGTGATACCCACAGCCCAACCTCATTCCGGAGATCATCAAGGCCGTGCACGACCTGACGCATGAGGGCATTCACAAGACATTACATCGCCTCAGGACTGAGTTTTACTGGCCTCAGATGCGCAAGACGGTCGACGAGTATATTGCCAACTGTGCCATCTGCCAACGTAATAAAACATCGTCGCTTGCTCCGGCCGGGCTCCTCCAACCCCTTCCGGTGCCCCATCAGGTATGGGCTGATCTCTCGATGGACTTCATTGTTGGTCTGCCACCGTCGCAAGGGAAAACAACAATTATGGTTGTCGCCGACGGCTCTCCAAGCACGCCATTTCGCTCCGATGGGTCGTCTCAAGCAATGTTCCAGTGGTGGCCAATCTATTCTTTGACAATGTTGTTCGTCTTCACGGCATGCCCAAACCATAGTTTGTGACCGTGACCCGGTCTTCACTAGTATTTTCTGGAAGGACATTTTCAAACGGTGCGGCACGACATTACTCCTCTCCACTGCCTACCACCCACAAACGGATGGGCAAACTGAAATTGTCAATCGAACGGTGGAAATGTATCTTCGGTGTCTTACAGCAGATAACCCTCGCACTTGGGTCAAATGGCTTCCGTGGGCAGAATTTTGTTACAACTCCTCCTACCATTCCGCTCATCGCATGACGCCTTTTGAGCTTGTATATGGGCGCCGACCTCCTTCACTCATTCCTTATAATCAGAAGGCTTCGGCATTCACTATTGTTGATTGTCATCTTGCTGACCGAGATGAACTGCTACAGCAGGCGCGTGCTCATCTCCTTCACGCCCAGAACAGGATGAAGCAATACTACGACAATCATCACAGGGAGGTTTCTTTTAACACTGGAGATTGGGTGTGGTTACGGCTCCAACGTCATCGGCAAAATTCAATACTTAACAGCGGATCAACACAAGCCGCTCTCGCTTCTTCGGCCTTACCGGATCATTGAAAGGATCGCAAAGTTGCATATTTTCATAGATTGCCGCCAGACGCCGGCTCCATAATGTTTTTCATGTGTCACTCTTGAAGGCCTTTAGGGTGCCGTTCTCACCGGGTTCCATACCATTGCGAGATGAGTCGTTGCCGCCCATGGCTTCTCCAGCAAAGAACCGCACTGTGTCTTGGGGCATCGTGTTACGAAAGGGCGCTGCCGCTTGGTCCGTTGGAAGGATGCCAAGATCAAGATGACTCGGTGCCGCCACGACTTTCCGCCAGACTTTTTCTACCTTCCATTGCGGACAATCTGGGCATGGAGGGGGGGAGGCCTTGTTGTGGGCTTCGACAACACGATTTCAAAGCGCAGGAGGAAGTCAAGCGAGACCAAAGTAGAAACCCAAACCGCGCTTTAATAGCAACAGATAGTTATTATCTAAATAAAGGATAGCTAGTATTCAATAGGACTCTAGTCCGTAGTCTCAAAGGAGTCGATTCGTTTTTAGTTCAAGACATTGTTCATCTATAAGTATGAGAAATCAATAAAGAAAAGGCAACAAAGTATTTGCCGCAACTTGTGCTCGGGCGGTGCCTTCCGATTATCAGGGCTGTAGCTCTGCTCGCTAAAACTCGGCGATCGCCGCTACTGCCGTCGCTGCTCACCACTCAAACAGTCTTTGGGTTACGACCTGCACTCGCCTTTACACCCAAACCCACAACATTTTTGCAAAAAATTGAACATTCATGACCTTGAAACGTGTGAAAATTATTTCATAATTTTTAGAGTTATAATTTGCATAGTTGCTATATGGTACATAAAAAGAATTTTAAACAAACTTCATTCAAATAATTTAACTGCAATGAACATATGATTTTTTTTATTGCATATACTGGATCCTTATGGCTTAACTCAAATTTAGAAACTTAGTTCACCTCATTTGGACCTTTACAGCAAAAGATATAAGGAGACAAATAAAATGAAACAAAAAAAATAATAAATGTACAGTGCTGGGATTTGAACTCATCAAGATCCTTGATTCAGGCAACAGCGCTCTACCAGCTATGTGCTCACATGTGACAAATGGGCTAGCGAAAATTGAAGTGACTAGTTGAAGGCAACAAAAAATGGCAGGAAAAACAGCATGCGCTGCTGTGACCTGGGATTCGAAGGATAGACCACCCGATTCAAAGAATAGCTCGCTAACCACTGAGCTACTTGCTCACTTGTGAGTTGTGACATAAAGGAATGCTAAAATATTTGACTCTTACCTGCACTCACTATCTTGAATGCAGCAAGCAGCCCGGCCGGCAATGGTGGTGGGCGGCACTGGCGCTAGAAATGACTGGAGCTCGGAGGAACTGCAGGCCAGCAACAAAGGGTCTGGAGCAGCTCACTCCTGCATTCGCCCGCGGCAGAGTCTGGCCGTGGTGGCACTGGCGGCTAGAGCCGGCCGGTGTAGTGGCTTATGCGCCGAGATAGATACTACCTGACTGGGAGAAGATGATGGCGTTAGAAACAGTGGCGCAAGGGCGAGCTGGAGCTAAATGAGCGCTGGTCAGCCTTTAAGTAGCCACAGCGGAGTGGGCACCGCGTGTTGGGACAAAACTTGAAAAAATTTTGGAACAATTTTTCCCTTTTATTTGTTCTAACTCTGTTCGCTTATAAAATTGAGGCTTATCCCTCAATTTATATGTAAATCTACAACCCATACAAACGGAATAAGATACTACTGCTTTATTCCAATCGCATTCCTTATTCTAAACTTTCCTTATCCTAATCGGACTTCTTATTCTAAACTTTTTTTATACAAACTTTTTAAACTAAAACTTTCCTATTACAAGATTATTTCTATTAATCACCCCTTTAATTTTGTAATACGATTCTAACTTATTGAGGCAATTGGTCTCAACTACGATTTGCCAAACTCATATTCAACATAGGATGGTGAACACATCTCCAAAAAGTTTCATATTCTTCTTGTTGGCCATACCACCGGTGATACATCTCGCCGACACTACTACAGTAACCGGCCTTCACAACCGTCTATCACAAGCGTTAAGCGCACCGCTTGTGCTCTACGTACACAAGCGGTTCAGTGGCAACGGAGGGAGGGGTCTCTAGAAGCGGTTCTTGAGACGAACCCTTCGAGTCCCATCTCTAGAAGCGTTCGTGTCTAGAACCGCTTATAGGTGGGATCCGTGGCTGGTTCGTGTAGAACCGCTTGTAGAGACCCTTCCCCCCAAAGACATTTAAACCCCATCTTCCTCCCCAAGCTCGTGACCGACAACAGAGTGGTGGGCGAGAGCGATTCATGGGGGAGGTGCTGCCAAAATTTTCAATTGAGGCTATTAGTCTTAATTAATTGTTCCTAAGGTGAGTAACATGTTGTTGACATCCTTCTCACCTATATATTGATGTTTTTGTGCATTGGATGTTGAGAAATCATGTTTTGTTCTTGTGGGAATTGTTAGTGTACATGTTTCTATTGTTGGCTTATTTTTTGTTCTTAAGGTGATATATTGTTTGGTGTATGGAATGAAATGCAATAAATGTGAAACGATGAAAAATTAGAAAGGTGGGGACAAGGTAAAAATAATTTTTATTTAGTAAAATTAAAATGCGGAATGATAGAAAAGGTTTGCATGAACACGTAACAATTAGTTAGTTTTATTTTAAAAAATACAGCAGGATTAGAAATAATTAGTTGGCTTTAGTTGAAAGAATGCGTAATGATTAAAAATATAAAACTATTAGACATAGTTAGCTTTAATTAAATATAGTGATAGATGTTGTTATTATTTTTATTGGTGTAGATGAACCGCAATGGATGTACAATGCGACCGTCGGTCAAGAGAGTTCAGAGATGGCATGAAGGAGTTTCTCGACGCTACCGCTGCATTTTTGCCTCCAGAAGCTTCATACGTTGTCCGTAGCGTAGATTGCAAGAATGAGAAGGAGCACTCTAACGATGGATGGTTATGAGCCATGTGATCACGAGAGGTTTCATTGCAAACTATACCGCTGGACCCACCATGGAGAAACAGAGGCGATTCGACAGAAGACGATGAAGAAGACGAAGAGGAAGATAGAGCTAATAAGATGCCTGGGACACCACTCAATACGGGTCCGTGGAAGATACAAATGACGAGTTTGGCGATGATGAGTTAGATCGAGATGCTCCGTGATGGAGAGGAGAGTTCACAGAGGAAAGACAATACAAGAAGTTTCGTAACATGGTAGAGGACCACAGAATCGCTTTGTACCCAAACTGTGGATGTGGCCACAAAAAGCTCGACTACACTAGAACTCATGCAATGGAAGGCCACAAACGTGTGTTAGACAAGACATTCAATGGTTTGTTATCACTCAGAAGAAGTTGCTTCCGAAGGTAACACTCTACCCGAATCACGATGAAGCGAAGCGAGTCCTCCGCCCTTCAGATTGCAAGTACGGAAGATACACGATGTCCTAACGATTGTATCCTCAGACGCAATGAGTATGCCGATTTGGAGGTTTGTCCAAGCAGCGAAGAATCCCAGATAAGGTACAACAGGACGATCTAGGTGAATTAGATGGGAATCGATGAAGAAGAGAACTCCACCAAAGTATTGTGGTATTTCCTGTGATCCCCGGTTGAAGCGCCTGCTTGCTAATGAAGGTCAAGCCAAGATGATGCGCTGGCATGCGTAAGAGCGTAAGGAAGACGGGATGCTTAGACACCCCGCAGATGGCTCGCGAAGGAGGAAAGTAGATCGGCTTATCCGAACTTTGCAAATGAGGTCGAAATATAAGGTTTGGGTTGAGCACCGATGGGATGAATCCTTTCGTCGCTTGAGCAAAGATCCATAGCACCTGGCCTGTGACGCTTTGCATCTATAACATTCCTCCATAGATGTGCATGAAGCGGAAGTACATCATGATGCCATTGTTGATCGAAGGCCCGAAGCAACCTGGAAACGACATCGATGTGTACCTGAAGCCATTGGTTGAAGACCTTGCGGTTGTGGGAGGATGGTGTACGGGTTTGGGATGAGTACAAAAGAGAGTATTTCAACTGCGGCATTGTTGTTTGTAATAATCAACGATTGGCTCGCTCTCAGAACTCGTCCGCCAAATCTAAAGGGTTTAAAGCTTGCACCCAGTGCATAGATGAAACGGACCGCATGTACCAAAAACTCTCGGAAGTGTGTGTACATGGGCCACCGCAGTTTCTTCCTCGCACTCATGCTTTGAGGTGGAAAGGCAAGAATTTAATCTGGGAACAGAATTGTGTTAAGCCTCAAAGATCGTAATGGGCGATTTGTGTTTGCTATGGTAAAGGATCTGAAAGTAGTATTTGGGAAGGGTCTTGGAAGCATACCATGTTTAACGAGGATGGTCATGCACCCACATGGAAGAAGAAATCAATATTTTGGGACCCGCCATTGGGAAGTTTTGGAGGTTCGTCACCGCTTGACTTCATGCACATCACGAAGAATGTTTGCTTAAACTCGCTAGGCTACATAGATATGTATGGCAAATCGAAGATACACCGCAAGCTCGGAAGGACCTTGAAGACATGGAGGTGAGGAGTGACCTACATCCGAAAAACAAAGAAGGGACAAAACAACTTTTCTACATCCTGCGAGCTACACTCCAAGCAAAGAAGAGAAAAAAGCATGATTGAGTGTTTGAACAAAGGTGAAGGTCCTTTCGGATACTCCTCAAATGTAAAGAGACTCAGAACACGAAGAGAACAAACTCCAAGGCCTAAAATCCCATGATCGCCTTTGTGTTGATGACACAGCTTGTTCTTGTGAGAGTGCCGAGGTATATCGCCTGAGTGGGTGCGGGGACAATCACAAAGCTATGTTCCTTCCTAACGCCATTTCAAGAAGGTTGTCGAACCAAATTTAAACCGCCTAAGTTGGAGGTCGATGTGGTACAAAGTTTGGTTAGCTTCGAGATGATCTTTCCTCCCGCATTCTTTGATATCATGGTTCATCTCACCGCTCACCTTGTCAAGGAGATAGGTATCCTCGACCAGCAGGTATCTCGCACAACATGTTCCCTTTGAGAGGTACATGAGTGTCCTCAAGAAGTACGCTCAGAACCGTCAAGGTCAGGAAGGCTGCATTGCCGAGGGCTACGTGACGGAGGAGGTGATAGAGTTTTGTGTTGACTACATGAATGATCTAAATCCTATCGGCGTCCCCATATCACTTATTACCGAGGGGAGGCTACGGGCCAAAGGACAATAGGAAGGCAATCGGTTGCATGCAATGATCTTGTTGCATTCAAGCAAGCACATTTCATCGCTTTTGAAGCAATCAACTATAGTCGCCCCTATGTCCTTCAAAGACAAGAGTGTCCTACGCCATGAGTTCACGGTGGAAGACAGAGAGTTGGATAACCTCAAGCACATGGATTCTTTTCGGCATTGCTCTGTATACATCCTTGAGGAAGGGTCAAACGATGAACTATTGCAACGCTTGGCTCGGGGACCATCACAAGAAATCGTGATATTCAAGGGTATGAGATCAATGGTTACACATTCTACACCGATCCAGATAACAGAGCACCAACGTAACAAATGTGTCCAGATAGACGCCAAGACAACAAATGAAAGTTGGACACATATTACGGTTTCATAGAAGAAATATGGAGCTCGACTATGGACCCTGAAGGTCCCTCTATTTAAGTGCCAATGGGTCAAGTGACTCCAAATGGTGTGAAGGTCGACAACACGGCATGACAACCGTGGATCTCACAGAAGTCGGCTATAGGCGCGAACCGCTTGTTCTCGCGAACGATGTGATCCGGTCTTCTATGTAATGGACATGTCAAGCAAACCTAAAAAGCGTATGACAAGCAAAAGGTAATGCCAAAGCGACATGTGGTTCTCCAAGGCAAACGAAGGATTGTAGGAGTTGAGAACGCCACCGACGAGGAAGAGTATGGTTAGTTCGACGAGCTCCTCCTTTTATAGTTGATGTCGACATAAACGCCCCGTGTGATGTTGATGTCGATGTTCTTACATACGCCACGATCATAACGAAGGAACAATTGTAAAGACGAAGACTTAAGATGTACTACTTGTATACAAATTATTCCATATGATCATGTTGATATGTTGATGTTTAGCATTGCTTGTACATAATTATTTCTACAAATTTTAAAATGAAAACAAAGCCTCGAAAACCATTTGTACAAATTTTAAAATGAGAACAAAGCCTCTAAAATTTATATCCACTCTATGAAAGGATGCATAAATTTTACCATACAAAGAGAAATTCAGCTTAGCATCGTTAGCTCATAAATTCCCATACAAAAACCCCAAAAGCAAAGGTGAAATTTACAACATTACAATGATAGCTATATTAACTAAAAGGAGCAACATTACAATGATAGCTATATTAACTAATTTCTTTAGCATGTCCTCTACTCTTTCCATCCTTTCTTCTAGCTTTTTAATACTCTTGTTGTCATCGTAAGCGTACGGATGTGCATCTCTCCTCTTATAGACACTAGTCGCCGGATCTGTGAACTCTCCTTGGCAACAAATCTTCTTGTAATGCAGCAATTTGCATTGCAAGATTTTCAAGACTATGGTGGCTTTATCACCCCATCGCTAATCTGGACATGCTTGTGCCCTTCAAACGTAAAGAATGGAACGGAAGGTGAAAGTCAAGGAATATGAATAAATTAATAACTTCAAAAACTTATCGACATATTCAACACTTCATGAACACTCTGGATGGATTCTTGGATGTATGGGAGGTGAACACATTTACAGGATCTCCGCGATCGAGGACACAATAGCTTCATCCGCAATGCCTCTAGTTGTCTCTTCGTCTCGCCATTTGATGAAGCCAACGACATGAATTAATTTCTTCAAAGAGTGAAACAAATTACCATCAACAATATTTTTCATTACTCCAACATGAATATATCAACAAAACTCCTTGTGGGCATTTCACCGAACACCTTGTGGGCATGAAAAACAGAGAGTGGAGGGAGCGTGACAGAGAGGAGGCGCCGGGACTTAGAAAATTTGAAGGTGTGGGAGAGTGCATGGGACTTAGAGAATTTAAAGTTTACCCACTTCTACAAGCGGTTCGTAGTAAGAACCGCTGTAGAAGTACCATCTACAAGCGGTTGGTATTATGAACGGCTTGTAGAAGGGTCTATACAAGCGGTTCTTACTAATAACCGCTTGTAGAAAGCCACAGTAAAAAAAAGAATGGCAAGGGGGCGCGAGCGGGGTTCGAACCGGGGTGCACGAGCCCGTACACTCAAGCGCCACGCGCTAGCCAGGGGGGAGGAAGAGATCTTATCGAACTATCTGGGCACCGTATTGTTTTTAATATTATGCGGTCAGCACTTGTACAAGCGGTTGTTATTACGAACCGCTTATAGAAGGGTGCTCTACAAGCGGTTCGTAATACCAATCGCTTGCATAGGGCCTTTCCCACACCGCCCATCTGATGCGTTTCTACAATCGGTTAGTAATATTAACCGCTTGTAGAAGTCCTCTTCAAGCTGTTGATAATACCAACCGCTAGATCATTTTCAAGCGGTTGTTATTACCAACCGCTTGTAGAAGTGGGTGCCCTATATAAAGTTGATGCCGCTCTTCCTCACACCCCAAATTTTCTAAGTCCCGCGCTCACACCCCAAATTTTCTCGGCCGCCACTCCGTTAAACGCCACGACGCCACTCGCTGGCGACCTCCTCTGCCACCGCCGGCCGACGCCCGCCATTCCACCCAGAGGACCAGAGATCCTAGGTACGCTGCTAAACGCCTCCTTCTCTCTCTATTTTTATGCCCACAAGGTGTTCGTGAAATGCCCACAAGGAGTGTTTATGTCAGGTCTTGTGATTTGTGGATGGCTATGAAGTGCTGTGATTAGTGGATGGCTATGAAGTGCTGTGATTAGTGGATGGCTATGAATGTGTTCTGCTATGAAGGAGTGTTTGTGAAAGTGCATCTAGGCCCCTTAATGATTTTGGTGATTAATGACAACAAGATTAAGTGACTAATGAGCTTTATGAGTATTATGGACAGATGAATACGCTCATGGGAAAGTCGCTTAAGGAAAGAGGTCCCTCAAATTCGAGAAGAAAAGGAGTCGGTTAAACTCAACGTTTGTATATGATTTTTAAATTTTATTTGAGTTTAAGGATTGCCGTACTGTTAAGAGGGATTTGGCAAGAAATAGTTTTAGAATGATCCAATATGCTCAAGGATGAATCCTAGTCTAAATATGGGTCTATGTGTAAAGTCTTGGGAGCAAAAAGTTCAAATTAGTTCGGAGTATCCGAACAAGCGTTCGGAATGTCCGAACTGGCCCCCTCGGTTGCTCTGGTAAAATTTGGTTCGGAATGTCCGAAACTTGGTTCGGAGTATCTGAGCTAACCCTCTCTGTTGGTCGAAGTCTTTTTGGTTCGGAATGTCCGAACACAGGTTCGGAGTATCCGAGTGGACCCCCTGCTAGGGTTAAGTTTTTTGGTTGGACTGTCAAGTGTCGCTCGGACCGTCCAACAAGACGCTCTGCTGTCCTAATCTCATTTGGTTCGGACTATCCGAACATGGGTTCGGACTGTCCGAACAGTCTCGGGCTGAAGTGAAAAACGGCTAGTTTTGGGAGGCTTTAAATACCTCCCCCACTCCCACCTACCAAAGGACGAGTGCATTCAATACTTTTTCAAGAGCTCTCTCACTCTCTCAAGCCTAAGTGTTTCCTCCTCCCTCAAATCTTTGATTCTTGAATCTTTAGAGGGAGGTCAAGTGGAGAGATTGATAGATCTAGTGATTGTAGTTCATCTTGAGCACGTGGTTCATCCTCAAGCGGATTTCTTGCAAGATTCTTTACTCTTGGAGGTTGAGGACTCCTAGACGGCTAGGAGTCACCGGTGAGCCCCCAATCTTCGTGTGGGACGCCGCCGGAAGTTTGTGAAGGTTGAATCCACCTCCGCAAGGAAAGGATTCAAAGAGTTAACGGTGAGTGCTTGGTGCAACACCTAGAGGACAAGGGTTGAAAGAGACCCGGCTTTGTGCCGCCTCAGCGAGAGACGAGGATCCTCAAGGATCCGAACTGAAAAATCGGTTTGTTTCCTTGGCTCTTGAATTTCTCGCCACTCACATTGTGCTTAGTTAAATCTTTGGGGATTCAAGGATTTAATAGATTCTGGAGTAGATCTTGGTGGAATTTCACTGCACCGCTAGTATTCTCGGCCTAGATACATCATTTGAACCTAGATTCATACTCTAGATTTGCTAGATCCATTTTCTAGGGTTCTTGTGCTCGAACTCTGTTCGAATATCCGAAATTAGGTTGGACTATCCAACCACTCTCGGACAATCCGGGTTAATTTGAGTATTTGAAGTTTAAATTTCCGCTATGATTTAAAATTTGTAAACGCCTATTCACCCCCTCTAGGCGTACATCTCGGTCCTTTCAATTGGTATCGAGTCAAATCTCCGTAATTTGGCTTAACCGCTAGGAGAATCAATATGTCGAAGAAGATAAGAATACAAAGCCCATGACCAAGATAAGGGCACGGGCTCCGTATTGGGGTTGCAATTCCATTTGATTATCGCTCCTCGGTGTCCCAAGCTCTTCCTCATATGTCTCCGCGTTCCCTACGATTGGCGCCTCATTTCGATGGCACTCACTATGCGGCATGGAAACATAAGATGAAGATGCACTTGAGATCGCTTCACCCTTCTATTTGGAAGATTGTGCAAACAGGTTTCAAGCCTAATGATCCCGATAATCTTACTCCAAGAAGATAAAGATCAACACTTCAATGATTTGGCAACAATGCCTTATTCAACGCCTTTGAGTGATTCCGAGTTCAACCGAGTCGATGGACTCGAGGAAGCAAAGGCTATCTGAGGATAGACTCCTAGTCACCATGAAGGAGTGTCAAGCGTCCGAGAATCGAAGATAGAACTCATTATTGGTGAGCTGCTTGGTTCACCCCGAAGATGGTGAATCATACACTAAAATGTTTGATCACCGATGGTGCTCGTAAATCAAGCAAAAGGTCTTGGGTGCACCGATCTTACGGACAGGGCCGTGGTGAAGATAATACTTCGCGTGATCACTCCTACCAACCCCAACCTTGTTCAATTGATCCGAGACCGGCCCAACTTCGACACTTTGACACCTCATGATGTCATTGACCGGCTCATGATGGATGAGATGATGGTAAAGGAAGCCGAAGTGGTTGAAGAACTCAAGTCGGGCAAAAAGAAAGGCATTGCCCTCAAGGCAGTTAAGGTAGTACACCAAGAAGAAGAGAGTTCAAGTGAAGACGAAGAGTCATGTGGTCCATTGACAAATGAGTACATGGCTCTATTTGTGCGAAGATTCAACAAATTCTTTAAGAAGAAGAACTTCAAACAAGGAGGTCAATTTAAGAGTTTTGGAAGAAAATCAAAGGGTAGACACTCCACCCGAAGATGCTATGAATGCGGTGAAACCGGTCATTTCATCGTCGAGTGTCCGCATAAGGAGAATAAAGATGAGAAGTCACACAAGAAGGACAAGCACCGGAGCAAGGACAAGGAGAAGAGTAAGAAGTACAAGGGCAAAGGTCGTGTTTATATTGGAAAGGAGGAAACTCCGACACCGACCTCAACTCCGACTCGACTTCGAGTCAAATTCGACAAAGAAGGAGGAATCGCCTCCGTCGCCATCGCTGCGTTTACCACCTCAACAACGTCGAAGAGCCTCTTCGACGACTTGAGCGATAACGACGATTAACGCTCCAATGTGCCTTATGGCAAGGGCACAAGGTATCATCAAAAGACTCTACTCCCTCCATTGCTAATGAATGTCTAGACGAGCACGATAGCGATAGTGATGATGATGATGTTAACACTGTGCTTAAATCTATGAAGAACTTCGACGTTCATAAATTAAACTTGCTCTTGAAAGATATTGAAAAATTGGAGGAAGTTGTAGAACAAAAGGAAGCTACTCTTGAGGCTCAAGAGGATTTGCTCATCCTCGAAAAGGAGAAAAACCGTGAGCTAGAGAAGAGCTTATCTTTTGAAAGAGAGAAAAGTGAGGAATTAGTTAAGAACTCAAAATTGATCAAATCCGAGGTGTCTAGTCTCGAGATCACCAACGCTTCACTTGAAAAGGAACTTGCTAAGGCAAAGGACGCTTGCAAGGCTCTTGAGTTGAAGCTTGTTGATCTCAAGAATAGCCCTCCGATAACCTCAACCACTAACTCCAATTCTTCAGTACCTTCGACTAGCAATGGATGTGCTAGATGCTATAATATCAATATTGATACTTGTGCCACTAACCTTGAGACTTTGCAAGTACTAGCTCATGAAAATGAGAAGCTTAAGGGGATGCTTGAAGATGGACTTCAAAAGTCCTATAACGCTAGCAAAGGCTTAGAGGAGTACCTCGGTAAGCGCCAAGGTAACATTATGAAATATGGGCTTGGGTATATTCCGCCCAAGGGCAAAAAGAGCAACATCGTAATTGCCCCCTTGAACAAGCCCATTCATTTCATTAAAGGCGAAGGAGCTTCTAAATATAAGACTCATGCTACTTTCTTTGCCTCATATGTACTTAAGAGAACTAACCATGGTCGCGTAGTTGCATGTTCGATTGGAGGCAAATCCAAAAGTGTCTCTAATGTGCGATCTATTTGGGTTCCCAAATCACTTGTCACTAACGTGCGCGGACCTAAACAAGTTTGGGTACCAAAGAGCAAAAACTAAATTTTATTTTGTAGGCCTACATCTCTAGTGGATCAAGTTGGATCTTGGATAGCGGATGTACACATCATATGACCGGAGAAAGGGCAATGTTCGCTCATTTGAACGCCAATGGAACTAATAGTGAAAGCATCGTTTTTGGCGATAATGGAAAAGGTGAAGTAGTAGGTTTAGGTAAAATTCTTATTACAAATAATTTCCATTTGAACAATGTTTTGCTTGTTGAATCACTAAGCTACAATTTGTTGTCCGTCGCTCAATTGTGTGAGGCGGGGTACAATTGTGTGTTTAGTGATAAGGGTGTGGATGTCGTTAAGAGGGATGATGGTTCAATAGCTGTTAAGGGACGGTTGAAAGTAAATCTCTATCTTGTAGACTTCACTACGGATAGAGTTAACCTTGAAACTTGTCTTATGGCTAAATCCAGCATGGGTTGGTTATGGCATCGCCGACTCGCCCATGTTGGTATGAGGAACCTCCATAAACTTCTTAAAGGCAAACACATCCTTGGATTAACCAATGTTGTCTTTGAGAAAGACAGGGTGTGTAGCGCATGTCAAGCCGGGAAGCAAGTTGGAGCTACTCATCCCGCGAAGAACGTGATGACCACCTCGAGGCCATTGGAGATGCTTCACATGGATCTATTCGGCCCAATTGCCTACATAAGCATCGGAGGAAACAAGTATGGGTTAGTTATTGTTGATGATTTTTCGCGCTTTACTTGGGTATTTTTCTTGCATGATAAAAGCGAAGCTCAAGGAAGCTTGAAGAAATTCATGAGAAGGGCTCAAAATGAGTTTGAGGTGAAGATCAAAAGAATTCGGAGTGACAACGGCACCGAATTCAAGAATACTGGGGTTGAGGAGTTTCTCGATGAAGAGGGCATCAAGCATGAGTTCTCGACTCCCTATTCTCCTCAACAAAATGGGGTAGCCGAGAGGAAGAATCGGACCCTCATCGAGATGGCGCGCACGATGCTTGACGAGTACAAGGTCTCCGACATATTCTGGGCGGAGGCCATCAACACTGCATGCCATAGTACCAACCGTCTGTTTCTCCACAAGATTTTGAAGAAGACAGCGTACGAGCTCCTCACCGGCAAGAAGCCAAATGTGTCCTACTTCCGAGTCTTTGGGAGTAAATGCTACATTCTCAACAAGAAAGCTAAGTCATCTAAATTTGCTCCTAAAGTAGATGAAGGTTTCTTGCTTTGATATGGATCAAATGCCTTTGCATACCGAGTTTTCAACAACAACACCGGTGTGGTTGAAATTTTGCGTGATGTGACGTTTGATGAAACTAACGGTTCTCAAGTAGAACAAGTTGATCGTGTTGTAATTGACAGGGAAGAACCCCCGTGCGAAGTAATCAAGAAATTGGCAATTGGAGAAGTAAGACCGCTTGAGCAAGACGAAATTCCAAGCACTTCAACTCAAGACGTTCATGATGCGACGATGGACGCTCTGGATGTTGCTCCCTCTTCCTCAATTCGAGCTCAAGACGGCTCGAATGCCACTCAAGATGATGAGGATCCAATCCAAAGAATTAATGCAACTGCATTCTCATCCAAGAGTGCATCAAAGCGTGCAACGAGATCATCCCGCCGACAACATCCTTGGAGACATTAACAAGGAGTATCTACTCGATCTCGTGTTGCAAATTTTTTGAATTTTACTCCTTTGTTTCTTCTCTTGAACCGCTTAAGGTAGAAGAAGCACTCCAAGATCCGGATTGGGTGATGGCCATGCAAGAAGAGTTAAACAATTTAATCGAAACTAAGTGTGGAAGCTTGTCGAAAGGCCCAAACAAAATGTTATTGGAACCAAATGGGTATTTCGAACAAGCAAGACGAGAACGGAATAGTGACGAGAAACAAAGCCCGGTTAGTTGCTCAAGGCTTCACGCAAATCGAAGGTTTGGATTTCGATGAAACATATGCCCCGTAGCTAGGCTTGAATCTATTAGAATATTACTTGCCTTTGCTACTCACCATGATTTTAAGTTGTATCAAATGGACGTGAAAAGCGCCTTCTTAAATGGACCACTTTCCTAAATGGTCTACGTTGAGCAACCACCCGGCTCAAGACCAACCATCCGCATTCACGCCTACTTCCTACACAAGGCTCTTTACGGACTCAAGCAAGCACCAAGAGCGTGGTTCGAGTGCCTTCGCGATTTTCTCCTCGGTCAAGGTTTTATAGTCGGAAAGGCCGACCCCACACTCTTTACTAAACATATTGATAATGATTTATTTGTATGTCAAATATATGTTGATGACATTATCTTCGGATCTACTAATGAACACTTGTGCAAGGAATTTAGCAGGATTATGACTAAGAGATTTGAGATGTCCATGATGGGCGAGTTGAAGTTCTTCCTCGGCTTTCAAGTCAAGCAACTTAAGGAAGGAACCTTCATATGCCAAACAAAGTACATCAAGGACATGCTCAAGAAGTTCGGTTTGGAGAACGCCAAGCCAATCAAGACGCCAATGCAAGCCAACGGGCATCTAGACCTCGACAAAGAAGGTAAACCGGTTGTCCAAAAGGTATATCGCTCGATGATCGGTTCTCTACTTTATCTTTGTGCATCTAGGCCCGATATTATGCTTAGTGTGTACATGTGTGGAAGATTTCAAGCCGCTTCCTAAAGAGTGCCACTTGGTGGTCAGAAGAGAATCTTGAGATATTTAGTGCACACTCCTCATTTTGGGCTTTGGTATCCAAAAGGTTCATCATTTGAGTTAGTTGGCTATTCCGATGCGGATTATGCCGGATGTAAAGTGGATAGGAAAAGTACTTCGGGGACATGTCAATTCTTAGGTAGATCTCTTGTCTCTTGGTCCTCTAAAAAACAAAATTCGTGAGTCTCTATCCACGTACCGGTTTAATATATAGCCACCGGGAGTTGTTGTGCCCAATTGCTTTGGATGAGACAAACTCTAAGTGATTATGGCCTAACCTATAACCATGTGCCACTTTTGTGTGACAATGAGAGTGCCATAAAAATTGCCAACAATCCCGTCCAACATTCCCGTACAAAGCATATCGATATCCGTCATCACTTCCTAAGAGACCACTCCACCAAAGGCGATATCGATATCCAACATGTGAGCTCAAATGACCAATTAGCCGATATATTTACCAAGCCACTTGATGAGAAGAGATTTCGTGAGTTGAGGAGTGGGCTAAATATTCTAGGCTCTCGCAATTTGGCTTGAAACGTGCTCACTTTGATTGGTGATTGCAAAAAGTCTTTTGAATCTTATTTGCTTTATTTCTCTTATCTTACTGTGTTTATTGGTTTTTGATCTTGGATCCTCGCCAATCATCCCGTGATCATGGTTTGAATCTGTTGCATGGCGTCGATCACTTGATGACTTGACTCATTAGGTCCTCTCATCTATTTCTCGCTTGAGTCATTCCCGCTTTTGTTTTCATGCCATCCTCGAGAAAAACAGTTGGATCGTCCGAAATTCCATTGATCGTCTGAAGGGGTCTCGGCCTTTAAGCCCCGCCCGAGTCCCTTCTTCCTCTTTTCCTTCTTTTCACTTCCCATCTCAGTTTCTCTCTCCTCCAAACCACCCCTCCTCTTGGATCTCGCATTTTGGCCAAAGATTTTGCGGTTTGGGGGCGCCAAGACCTTCCCCAAGGGCTAGGGTCTCCTCTCCATCAAGCTTGTGCCCTAGTTTTGCCTTGGGAACCGGTTTCCTCATCTCAAAAGGTTGGTTTGGTTCCTCTCCGAATGTCGATCTTTTCCTTGTTTTCTTTGAGAATCCTTGGACTCTAGATCGCTCTAGACCTTGCTAGGATGATCCTCCGTGATTAGCTCTTAGTTTTGTTGAATTATCATCTAGATTGAGGAATTTAGGGTTTATGATCATCACCTCGGAATGTCCGGGTTTCCATTCGGAATGTCCGAAGTCTTTCGGACTATCCGAATGAAAACTTCGGACTATCCGAAGAAATATTCGGACTATCCGAAGATAGTTTCGGACTATCCGAAGATTGTGATCTCATTTGAACTCTTTATTGCTCATCTAGGTTATAATTAGAGTCTAATCTCATATCTACCCTTGTATATCTTTAGGATGGATCCCTCTCAAGGTGGCAACCCTCGCTCTAGCCACGGACATAGATGCGGCTCGCTCAAAGAAGGCTAGGCATGATCTTCCGCCGGTGGCTCCTCGTGCTCTGTTGATTCCTCAAGATTCCTCCGAATCTCCTCTTGCTCACCACCGAAGACGTAAGCGCCAAGCCATTCGCAAGAGAAAGAAGTGAAAGGACCGATATGTCGCCTAGAGGGGGTGAATAGCGAATTAAAATTTGCAATTAAATAAAATCACCCGAGGGTCAAGTCCGGATCGTCTGAAGTTAATTGTCCCGGATAGTCCGGAGTTAATGTCCTGAGTGTGGGACAAGTGACCTCGAAATGAGAATTTTAAATCCTTGCAAATTTTCAACAATCTAGTGAATACAAATGTTCTAAATGGTCTCGTGTACCTTAGAAAATATAGATCTAGAGCCAACCACTAAGATGAAGCAGATCGGGCACCAAAAGATCCAAGAACTACAAACCCTAGCTCAAGCAAATGAAGAACACAAAGACAACGATTTTACCGGGTTCGATTCTTGAAGGAATCCTACGTCTCGCTGAGGAGGCACAAAGTTCGGGTCCCTCTTGACCCCTTTCCTCCGGTGTTGCACGAAGCACTCGGGTCTTCACTTCTTGCCCCTTTCCTTTCGGAGGCGAGGCTTGCCTTCACAAATGACTGAGGCTCTCCACACGAAGGATTGGAGGCTCCCGGTGACTCCTTGCCGTCTAGGAGCCCTTCAAACTCCAAGAGTAATGAACACGCCGCTAAATCGACTTGGAGGATGAAACTTGTGCTCAAGAATCAAACAAGCAAGCTCAAAGCACTTGAATCCCCTTCTTTCTCCCCAAAAATGCAAATCAAATCGAAGATTTAAGTGGGAGAAAGAAGCTAGGGCTTGAGAGAGTGTGAGAGAGAGCTTTAGACTTGAATGCTGCAATGAATGAAGTTGGCAACGGTTAGATTTGGAGTGAGGGTTTAAATAGCTCACCCAAAATCTAACCGATTCTGTATTCTCAAGCAAAGTCCGGACTATCCGGACATTTAGTCCGGAGTGTCCGGACTTAACTCTATTTTCCAACGAGAGGTGAGCCCGAGAGTCCGGACAATAACCCTGATACTCTTAACAATATCTCTCGAGTGTCCGGACAAAATGTCCGGATACTCCGGACTTATCAGAGAGAACCAACCGAGGACCCCAGCCCAGAGTGTCCGGACTAAATGTCCGGATACTCCGGACTGACCCCTTCGGCCAGGAGTATCCTTTTAAAGGAAATGTAATGTTTTAACAAAACTTTTGAGATGCAATTTTCATCCTATGAGCACAAGCATATCCTGGAAGCGATTTTCCGTCGTATCCCCCTTTATAGTACGGCCATCCTTAGACTCAAAGAAATAAAAGAGTTATAACTAAAGTCTTGATGCTGCCTTTTCAAATTTTAAATATGGTGGGGACCTCCAATCACCTTTCCAACGATGATATCTTCTTGATCACTGCATAGAATCTTACTTGCACCGTTAGCATACGAAATTGTGTTGCCATAAATCACCAAAACTCAATGAGGGGCCTAGATGCACTTTCAAGAAGTCAACTCTTAAGAGTGCTCCATGTCAGGGTGGTGGTGAACAAGGAGATGAGGGTCAGGGAGGCAGTGGTGCTGAGGATCCTAGGGCTGCCATGCCTAGGTTGAGGGCTGAGAAGTGTGCTGCGCAGCGCAGGGCTAGAGAGCTGATTGGCCCTTTGGAGATTCACCCCGCTCGCCGTGCTACTCCAATGGGTGTGACTCCTAAGAAGAAGGTGGATTATTGTATTGGGCAAGGGAGAGGCAAAGAAGTCCGCCAAAGACAGAGTCGATCATTGTTGTATTTGCAAGAAGACTATGTGGATAAGCGGTTCGAATCACTTCCAACAGATTTCTACGACTCGTGATTGCCGAGAAGAAGAACCCAAAGGGCATTGATGCAAGATATTGATCGGGATTACATGACACAAAGAGGAGGACATCAGATTCAATGAAGTGATTGCACTGTGGCGCCTGTCCTGAGAGAGATTATGTCCTTCAAATGCAAATGGAACAATGAAGTTGTGGCACAGTTCTATGGGACCTTGTATGTTGACAAAGATGCTGAGAGCACCATGTGGTTCATGGTGGATGGGCTGTACTATGCGGTGACCAAGGCTCAATTTGCTGACTGCATTGGTTTTTCCACTGATGGCTGGGACAATCTGGACAAGCTTCATGTTTTTGACTCCTCCAGCATCAATGATTTGACTCCTCTGATGATGACTCTCGTAACTTCAAGTGGGCACCACAAAAGGTTTGAAGCCTTTCTATGCTATTCGCATAAGTTGTCGAGGAAGACCTTGTGGCCCAAGGAGGAGACGCCACCAACATCGGTTCCTACTCTAGGAACCCGCTTTTGAGGATTGGCGAGGTTCTAGGCCGCTTGATGTATTTGATTTTATTTGGCAAGAGATCGGCCTCAACTCCTCAAATTTCACAAGCAGAGCTGCGGATTCGCTCCATACGTGATGTGTATGGTTGAGAGCATCTCAGATTGTGGTTTGCTAAAGATGTGGAGCATGTGCCGCATCAGTATTAGGTGATCAAGGCTCCACCTCCTCCAGCTCAGCCAGCCCCTCCTTGGCGCCCACTACTGTGTCAGTGCAACTTCAATGAGGCCCTCGGCAGTGATCCTTCTTCCCAAGCGGCTCCATAAAGAACATGCTTCGGCTATCTTTTGTCTTGGGATCAAGAACCACAAGAAGATCAAGAAGATGAATGAGAAGATCACCGACACTCGCCGCGGCTCAATGTCATCAAGGAAAGCTCAACTTGTCGTGTTCCTCCGAGGAGTCCGAGTCGAGTCCGATTCTGCGATCGTTGATTCGGCGACCAGCAGCCTCTTCGACCTTCCCGCCACTTCGGCGCCTACTGGTGACGATGAGGGCGACTCTCAGTACGTGCCGGCTTAGGAGAACGACAGCAGCGACGATGATGATGGCAGCGAGGAGTGACCTCTTTGGTGTCTTGATGCCAAAGGGGGAGTGAGGGTCTTTCATTAGATTTGTTTATTTCTCGCTTTGATTGTGGTTGTTTGCTTTTGTGCTTGTCTATTGATAGTTGAACCTGTGTTGCTTACTCTTGTTTGCTTGTTGGATGTTGAAATTATTAGCTTAAATCATTTGTGTGATATCAAGTCATGGTTATTTATGCAATTTATCTTGCTATATATCATATGGTACTCTCTCGAAAGCAGAAATTTAGGGGGAGCTCTCGCAAAATTTTCCCGTAAATATGTGCATTTGACATTCCACCCAAATTATTTCAATGCACACATTTAGGGGGAGCTTCTCCGTGTATTTGGTTTTCCAAATACTCTCTCATTTCAATTTTATCTAAATCTAATCGTGTTGTCATCAATTCACCAAAAAGGGGGAGATTGAAAGTGCATCTAGGCCCCTTAATGATTTTGGTGATTAATGACAACAAGATTAAGTGACTAATGAGCTTTATGAGTATTATGGACAAATGAATACGCTCATGGGAAAGTCGCCAGGAAAGAGGTCCTCAAATTCGAGAAGAAAAGGAGCGGTTAAACTCAACGTTTGTATATGGTTTTTAAATTTTATTTGAGTTTAAGGATTGCCGCATTATTAAGAGGATTTGGCAAGAAATAGTTTTAGAATGATCCAATGTGCTCAAGGATGAATCCTAGTCTAAATATGGGTCTATGTGTAAAGTCTTGGGGCAAAAGTTCAAATTGGTTCGAGTATTCAAACAAGCGTTCGGAATGTCCGAACCGCCCCCTGCTGCTCGTAAAATTTGGTTCGGAATGTCCGAAACTTGGTTCGGAGTATCCGAGCTAACCCTCTCTGTTGGTCGAAGTCTTTTTGGTTTGGAATGTCCGAACACAGGTTCAGAGTATCCGAGTGGACCCCCTTAGTTAGGGTTAGGTCTTTTTGGTTCGGATTTGTCAAGTGTCGTTCGATTGTCCAACAAGACGCTCCGCTGTCTAATCTCATTTGGTTCGGACTATCCGAACATGGGTTCAGATCGTCCAACAGCCTCGTCAAGTGAAAATCTGGCTAGTTTTGGGAGGCTTTAAATACCTCCCCCACTCCCACCTACCAAAGGACGAGTGCATTCAATACTTTTTCAAGAGCTCTCTCACTCTCTCAAGCCTAAGTGTTTCCTCCTCCCTCAAATCTTTGATTCTTGAATCTTTAGAGGGAGGTCAAGTGGAGAGATTGATAGATCTAGTGATTGTGGTTCATCTTGAGCACATGGTTCATCCTCAAGCAGATTTCTTGCAAGATTCTTTACTCTTGGAGGTTGAGGACTCCTAGACGGCTAGGAGTCACCGGTGAGCCCCCAATCTTCGTGTGGGACGCCGCCGGAAGTTTGTGAAGGTTGAATCCACCTCCGCAAGGAAAGGATTCAAAGAGTTAACGGGTGAGTGCTTGGTGCAACACCTAGAGGACAAGGGTTGAAAGAGACCCCGGCTTTGTGCCGCCTCAATGGAGACGTAGGATCCCCTCAAGGATCCGAACTTCGGGAAAAATCGGTTTGTTTCCTTGGCTCTTGAATTTCTCACTTACTCACATTGTGCTTAGTTAAATCTTTGGGGATTCAAGGGTTTAATAGATTCTTGGAGTAGATCTTGGTGAAATTTCACTACCTGCTAGTATTCTTAGTCTAGATACATCATTTGAACCTAGATTCATACTCTAGATTTGCTAGATCCATTTTCTAGGGTTCTTGTGCTCGAACCTGTTCGGAATATCCGAAATTAGGTTCGGACTATCCGAACCACTCGGATAGTCCGAAGTTAATTTCGGAGTATCCGAAGTTTAAATTTCCGTTGCGATTTAAAATTTATAAACGCCTATTCACCCCCCTCTAGGCGACATCTCGGTCCTTTCAGTTTGTTTTGTGTTGCTTCGGTCTTGTGGCTGTTGGCTTGGGAGTATGTTTGTTGGTGTGTCATGGATGGTCTTGAGTAATGTTAAATTCGCGAAATATTGTTGAGGTCATGTTTTGTCGGTATTGTAATGCTGAGTTGTTTGGGTTAATGACTTGCTGTTTTGACTATGTCTTGGAGAGGAGGAAAGGGTTGTCTGGGGTATAAATAGCCTGGGCAGTTGTGTGTGAAAGGGCGAACTGAATATGAAATGAAAAACTGAGTTTATATCCTTTTGTCGTATCTTATTTTGCTTTCTCGGTTCTCTGTTCTTTGTTCTAGAGAATCAACCTCACGTCCCGACCAGTCGGAGGCCACGGGGTATAACATGGTGTCTTGTGGTCGCTATGCTGTGTATATATGTCGCTATTGAGATATGGAGATTAAAAATCAGATTATTAGTACTTCAACTTAGATGTGGAAAGAGGTAAATACATGAGATAAGCAAATATGAATGAGTGACAACTTTCAGAATCGAATATGATTACTCTGCACATACTTACTGTCTTTGATTGGTTTATTTCAAGAGAAAAAATAGTCATTTTCAAAGTGAGATGTGAAGTAGAATATGTGAAAACATGTATGCCCCTGGGACGTAATCACAATCTATCCTTTATTCCAGCATTGAGGCTGGTCGATGAAGATAAGGACTCGGTAAAATTTCTTTGAATAAATAATAATGAATCATTCTTATTCCACACTAATATATTTTTCAAAAATGAAATAAGGTTATAAATCACGACTAGAATGTTAATAGTCTATTACACAAAAAAGCGATGGGCTCGCAACGGTTCATAACGCAACGCCAAGCCGTCACCTCGTGGCCCATCGCCACATTAGGTGCCTCTGCTGAGAAGGTCCTGTCTGAGTGACCAGACTGTCCTCAAGTTCCAAAAGCATTCTCTGTAGCAGAGCATACGATCACTTCGGAGAAGGCCACGAGGTGACTGCTTGGTTGATAAGGAACCGATCGCTTGCTTCTTGCGGGTGTAATATACTATTAACATTCTAGTCGTGGATTTATAACCTTATTTCATTTTTTGAAAATCATATTAGTGTGGAATAAGAATGATTCATTATCAATTGTCAATTGTATATGTATCATGTGAAATGTGTAAGTATATGTGAATTGTCAATTGTATATGTACCATGTGAAATGTGTAAGTCTATGTGAAATGTACAAGTATATGTGAATTGTCAATTGTATATGTACCATGTGAAATGTGTAAGTCTATGTGAAATGTACAAGTATATGTGAATTGTCAATTGTATATTACCA
The DNA here is from genome assembly GCA_036346375.1 of Guadua angustifolia. NCBI lineage: Eukaryota > Viridiplantae > Streptophyta > Magnoliopsida > Poales > Poaceae > Guadua > Guadua angustifolia. The sequence goes on along the minus strand of CM070506.1, from coordinate 17,786,491 downwards.
TGTGAAATGTGTAAGTATATGTGAAATGTACAAGTATATGTGAATTGTCAATTGTATATGTATCATGTGAAATGTGTAAGTCTATGTGAAATGTGATCTCATCAGGCACAAACCTGTTCCTGTTGATCTTGAACTATGCTTTCAAACTCGAATTGTTCTCAACAACCTTGTCTTCATATATAATCTAAGCCTCGAGATGTGCTCTACTCTAGATGGCGACACCAAGACGTGGTGACCCGGCTTTCGATGAGGCGGAAAATCTGATATTCGAGACCATTGCGCTGGGTAGCATCTTAGCCAATGAGGCCGTTAACACTGATGCGAAAAATCACGATGGTGCTGCTGACGCTGTCGATGAGGCCGTTAACACTAGTACCGAGGTATACTCTCACCCATTACGAATAGGTTTCACCCGTAAACATGTTAATTATTCTAAAATCATTCATATTATATGTGTTTGTGTATCCAGCCTGGTACCTCATCGGCCACCCAGTCCGGAATGAACCGAGGACCTAACAAGAAGCCTTCGACAAAGTACGTGATAACCGAACTCGGCAACGACGGGAGTCTGCTAGCCCCGGAATCAGCAATTGGGCCTTTCAACAACGCTTGCGGCTACCACGTGAGGGATCACGTCCCAATCAGCATCCAGAAAAGGGCTGAAGTCCCTGCAGCTACCAAGGCGCTCGGAATGATATAAAGGAAAATTTCACTTTTCCGTAAGGGTACGAACGAAGGCCAAGGGATGGGCTTTGAAGAAGATGGCAACTTCCTTTCAAGAATGGAAGTCGCCCTCACCCGCAAGTACATCGACAAAGGAGAAAGGCGGACTTCAATAAATTTCCTAAGTTTGCCGATCATTGGGATGCTTTCGAGAGTACAAGCATTCGGATGCGTGGGTGCCGCGAGAGAGAAAAACAAGGTGAATGCACGAAGAAGAAATACCACCACCATCTCGGGACCGATGGTTACATCAAGGCCGCAAAGAAATGGGACAAGCGGGAAGATGAACTTGGCAAAGACGATATTATACCAAATCGAGAATTGGGAGCCCGCATGCGCAATTGGTTATTGGCTCACGGGGCAGACTTGTCGATGACTCGGTAGCTTGGTGATGGCACCGATACCCAAGAAGTTGGCGAAAGGATTGCGAAGCCATCGAAGCGCACTCGGTCCAGATCCTTGGTGACGGACAGGGAGAATGACGAGCTAACATATGCCCTTCAAAACCCTGAGCACCCGGGACGGACACGAGGTTTCAGGAAGGTGCTATGGAGGCACGGCTTTGCCAAAGACTCAAGCACTTACAAGAGTCGGGACAGAAGCAAGAGGAGAGATCAGGGTAGAGTGAGCCGATTGGAGGAAGAGCTTAGAGCTACGAAGGCTTCCATCGATGTCACAGTCACGCAAAAGTGTCCAAGCAATGAGCCGCCTTCAGGAGCACTACGTTCGACCAATGTTCAGCGGCGCCGAATCCGTGATCATCGACCGCGCAAAAGTGTGCAGCTTGGCGTCAGTGTGGGCCTCAGAGAGCACGACCCGACGCCCGTCATCCCGTGGACAAGATCAAGGTTCGCCGCGGTCGAAGCTACACATTGATATGCGTAACCTCTTCTTCAAGGTGGCTTACGGCATGGCTTATCCGGTGGAGGCGGACGGACATTCCATCGCAACCAGATACCCTCCGGATACTCCAAGGTCACGGTGGAAGAGGTGGTGGGGGGCTTCGAAGATCTCATTCTCGATATTCCTGGGGACGACGAGGTGACCAACCTTGGACAGGTCCTCCATGGCACATTCATCCTATGGTGCAAAAAGTACATCATATTTCCAGATGGTGTGGAGGTTATATCTCCAAGAAGAGAGGCCCGCATTGAGCCAGCTCCAGAGCAAGCACGCCTCCTCCACATCGACAACCCACGATTCCTCCGGCGTCAGACGCAATGCTTCCCGGTGGTCGAGCCACGCCTCCTTCACCTCCCGCTCCACAAAGAAGCTCGACCACGCCACCGCCACCGCCACCGCCTGAAAGTAAGAAGCACCAAACATCTCCAATACCACGCCCAAAGATCTCCCGAGGAAGAAGCTCGATGTCGGAAGGAGGATCCCAGACTAGCACCTCCTCCCACGAAATCGGCATCCGCAGCCTAGAGAATGTCAAAGCAACCGCCAAAGAGGCCATATGATCGATCATGAGGAGCTAGCTGCATCCGTAAAGACGGAAGTGGCTGTGCAGCTTGCGCCAAAGAAGCCGAGCCCAAGCTTAAAATAGATAAAAAAGCGTGAAGCACTTTCAATATGAGAACGGCGCCATTACTTTGTGATGAGCGACTACAAAAGGACAATAAGAAAGGCTACGATGCAAAATACACGGGCTCCTTCAAGGGAAAGAAGAAGAAAGTGGAAGATCAGCAGAGGCCGAGGAGTTGAGGAAAATGGCATTCTGAAGGAGGCGGACTCAAATCATTAGACCAGATCTTCCAATGGCACCAACCAAATGGAAGTATGAGTTGGGCAAACCGCTAATTGATCCAAATGATATAAAAGATCTCCCAAGCAAGATGTGTCAAATGCATGAATGGTACATGGAAAGGGCATCTAAAGGAGAGCAAATGTTCCTCCTCCGCTTCCAAGATGAGTATTTCTTCCAAGGAACAACACGTAACTATGGCTGGAATTGATGACTTGTACCATGTGTACCAAGGAGACGAGGTCAACGTGTCTTTCATGTCCTCGCCGGTGTCTGTAAGTGTCGATCTACTAAGTTTACCGCTTGCTTCCTCCCGCACCACAAAATTGAAAATCTAATTAACTTAGTTATCCTTCTTATGTAGAATGGAGATACAACGATGTACAAGATCGGGCAAAGCAGAATGTTGGCTTCATCGACCCAGAGATTGTCAACGAGAAAATCTGGTCATACGACAAGCAAAAACCGCTACTTGAGGGATACCTTTTGCATGCATTGTTGAAACAACACTACAAACCGTACATACTTCTGCCCTTCAACTTCAAGTACGTGTTCTCACAAACCTCTTGTTCTTGTATTTCTTAAGCCATTGATAATACGAGTAGCTACTTACGCATATGTTGCAATATACGAATAGGTTTCACTGGATCCTTCTAGTCATCGAGCTTGACAATAGCAGGATTATAGTTCATGACTCAAGAAGGAATTCAGTCCAAAAATACCAATGGTTCATTGACGTCCTTAACAGGACATTTGCAAAGTTCAAGAAGAAGCAAACAGGAGAATTCCTGAAAGAATTCGAAGTCATAGTAAGCACTCAGGTACGTACGTACTACAAAAACTATTATTAATATACATGCGCCATAACAGTTCTTCATCTGATATTCTGAAATTTCTCCCCGTGAAGGTTAAACGCCAGACGGCTGGAAACAACTTATGCGGCTACTACGTGTTCCACTATATTCAAAGTTTTATCCATGGCGATGAGCTGGAACATTATGCCGAGGTTCGTATCTGCATGTCAATTTGTTAGCTACAACTTACATTTTAATTAATTGCATGTGATCGGATATTTATATACTTCCCGCTTAATTAATTGTCAGCCCAACATCGATGAGCACGTTAACGTGCTCCCGCCTCACCGGGTACGCGCACTTCAAGAACAACTCATCGGCTTCCTTGTCAACGAGGTTGTATCTCCAAATGGCGAGTTCCACGTAAGGTTTCCTGCGTTGGACACCGCTGACCTGATGACGACATCCACGTCGACCAAGGACATAAAGAGTGACACATGCAAGAAATGAGTTCGATAATCATTTTTTTCATCATTCAAACTTGTAAACGTCGGTTGCGTGTATGTACTTGTCCATTTTTTACACTATTAAGTTCGTTTTTTTCTGTACTGAGCTAGCTTGTGAACATGTGTACGAGTATGCATATGTAATATATATTTAATTGCGCAAAAAACTCCTCCACTCATATTTAATTTTATGGTCAAAAACGATATACAAAAACACCGGAAGAACATATTCTATAATATCATATAATCGAAAACTCTCTCCACAAGCGGTTGGTGACTCCAACCGCTTCTGGAGTGCTGCTCTCCACAAGCGGTTGGTAAGACTAACCGCTTCTGGATATCCTTCTCCACAAGCGGTTTGTAACACGAACCGCCAGGAGTCCCGACGTGGCAGCTCCATCGCCCTCCTGAACACCTTCCCAACCGCTTCGGTGCCACAAAGACAGCAGTTGAAAGAATCGCTTGTGATACCCGACGGGTATCACACGCGGTTGCTTAGAAGCGGTTACAAAACCGCTTGTAAAGGGAGTTACGAACCGTTTGTGGTAGCTGGTTCTGTAGTAGTGCGACGATTACGACATTTTGCTACAGCTCCAATTATCTTTTCATCAGTAACACAACTTGACGATGACACAAACCGCATTAGAGCTTACATATGAGAGAATTTAGATACATCTGTAAGAACTCTCATGCGCACACACATCTAGAACGATGGACACAACTCCTCAACACCCCGAACTCATCTTTGATAGACTTAACTTTAGACAACGAACGCATCTTCTCAACATGCCGGAGTTAATTTTAACGGACTCAAACTTAAGATGGCACATACGCACATGACTCAGCACTACTAACTCAACTAATTAACAGACTCGACCATGCATGAACTCAACTACATGCACTTACACAATATCTCTGATTATGGTCTCTGTTCTTGCTTGTCGTACGCATGTCATCGAGGGAGTTGCTAGTTGCTACTGCCGAACAATTTTTTCTTGCTGCAGCCATTGCCGGAATTATGGTCTCTTGAGTACTTTTCACGAACAAAGGAAAATCGACCATCAGCCGTGCCGTGCCCGTGGATGCACCCGGAAGGCGCCGCCAAACGGCCAAACCACCGTCGAACTAGCGACAGAGCTGTCCTGCGTCGATCGCAATCCACCGACCGCACGCCAGGCCCGAAGCACAGCTGCGTGCCCTTGAACAGCGTCGATCGAAGAGACGCCACCGTCGACTTTCGTCCACGTGACGACGTCGCGCCCACAGCAACCGCGCATCGCGTCGACACCACCTGACGCGCGCGCTCGCAGCCACGAACACATGCCGCCTGCGCCACACCAGACGCAAGTGCACGCTCCTCGCGCATCGCGTAGTCGCCGCTCCCGTCGAGTTGCATTGGAATTGTCGCTTGGATCCGCCGCGTAGCAGCTTGAAGCTCTGTCACCGCCCGACGCCGCTCCCAGCATGGGTAGTTCTTGGCCTTTTTGGTGCCGCCCGGTCTTGTCACAACACCGCGTCGCTCCATGACGATAGCCCATCCTGAGGCGTAGCAGTGATGGTCTCCTCTAAGACAAGCGCAACACTAAGATTAGAAGTTCGCTCTAATAATAACTGCTGAAACAGAACACTAAAAAACTTTAGGATAATTTTCTCTTTTATTTCTAGCTCTGTTCGCTTACAAAATCGAGGCTTACCTCTCAATTTACACCTAAAACTACAACCCACACAAACGGAATAGAATTCTACTTCCTTATCCTAATCAGACTTCTTATTCTAAATTTTTTTAATACAAACTACTCAAACTAAAACTTTCCTATTACAAGATTATTTCTATCGCAATGGAGCACTCGGCGTAGGCATGGGCGAAGCGGCAATAAGAAAGAACGAAGCACAAGGCTCGAGCTCGGCCGACAGAGCGTGGAGCGGGCATTTGGAGGCGCCGAAGAGCAGTAATAAGAGGGATGGCCCCGAATGACTGTGGTAATGTGAGCTGCGCGTGAAAAGACAGCAGCACTAGTTGCTTCGGCTGGCTTCAGTTAGCTTGTTGCATGGTGCTAGTATAGAGTTTGTTGAGTTTCGTTGGTTTCTTTGAGTTGGTTGTTACTTAGCAATCATGTCATATTTTGTGAAAATTTTTTATGCATGTCGGTAAGATAAATTTTGTTATTCAGTAAAAATTTCAGGTTAAAATTCTCTGTAGAAAAATTTATAAAATTCTAATAAGACTGCTGAATTAAAAATCTGTTTTCTGGTTTCTATTTCTATTAGATAACAATTAAGGTTTTTTTATATGAGACTTTGTCTGTGAAATACTAAAGGTTATTGGAAGTTCTGATAAAAATTTCAGGTGGTTATCAATTAAATTTATTTTTATAAAATTCTGACAATGCTACTATTTCTTTTAAAACAATTTTGCTTTTGATTTTATAAATGCAATAAGTTTGATTATTTATTTTGAAATTTTTAGAGGCTACTTATGACTATGATATTTTCCTATAAAAATTTCAAATCATGATCTTTTATATTGAATTTATGAAAATTCTCACTTTGATAAAATTGTATTTAATTTACTTATGTCTTTGATTTCTTTTTAACTTTAATTGAGTTCACATGACTTTGATAGTTTTTAATATGACTTGAAAATGATTTAGGATTTATATAACTTTTTTCAGAGTTATTATGATCACTTATCTTTGTGGTGTTTGGTTGTATCATGTGAGTAAAGTGTATAACCTCTGCAGAGTGTAAATCTATTCGGATAATCGTGCTTGTGGTATTGAGCATAGCTCAGGAATTACAGTCAAGGGTTAGATTTATTAAATGAAAACTTGGTTGGGATGGCAGGTTACCATTGGGAGTTGGAAACTTAACTTAGGATTAGAAACTTAGTTTACTTGAGAAATATTGAATCTATCTATTATTGTTATTTGTTATATTGTATTTACAATCTACTTACCATATTCATTTACAAATGCTACTTTACTACAAAATAATCATGTTAGCCATTTCTTTGGAATAAGCTAGCCTTGCATATAGTTATATAGAATTGCATTTGTGCACGGCTTGTTGAGTGCTTTAAGTACTCACTATTACCAACAACCACAATCAACAGTTACCATTGGGAGTTGGAAACTTAACTTAGGATTAGAAACTTAGTTTACTTGAGAAATATTGAATCTATCTATTATTGTTATTTGTTATATTGTATTTACAATCTACTTACCATATTCATTTACAAATGCTACTTTACTACAAAATAATCATGTTAGCCATTTCTTTGGAATAAGCTAGCCTTGCATATAGTTATATAGAATTGCATTTGTGCACAGCTTGTTGAGTGCTTTAAGTACTCACTATTACCAACAACCACAATCAACAGTTGAGGAGTCTACCCCAGTGTTAGAGGAGTAATATCAGGAGTACACGAGTGTTTAGAGTCTAAGCCTTGTCAGTTGCCCGTGGTAAACTGATGGGTTATCTACGTCTTTTATTTCCCTCTGCATTGTCTTAGTTTACTATTCTATATCTAGTTTTGCGTGGCTTAATAATATAAGTTGGTCGTAAGATCATATAATTAGTTATAGTCAATAAATAGAGTCTTTATATTGTTATCGCTCTGTATGATTACGATATTTACCAATGTTAAGCTTGTGTGCATTAGTATGATCCTGGACTAGTGCGATATACACTGACAGTCCAAATTGGTAAATTCAAGTCCTGACATATTCTCTCTTGTAATCTGATTTGATCAATGAAGTGGTGCATTGCCGATTATTGATCACCTTCGATTATGCCAATCAGATTTGATTTTCTTCAATCTTATTGTGCATCACCTTTTTCAGAAAAATTTTACCTTTATCATCTGGTTAGCCATTATCGGCTAATTAAACTTACCATTATAATAGATTTGATCGGCTTTCTGGCTATTCAGATCTAAGCCGATTGTTTCTATAGATCAGCTTTAAGCAAATTTTTGGTTTATCTTACCGATTACAGGATCAAATCGGTTGAGATGCCTTGATCAATTGAATTATGTGTTCGTCCAGTGTGTTGTGACCGATAGACCCCTCTTCATGTTTTTTGGTGTCAACAGATAGTAATTACTCAAAAGATGTCTGATCCTGTCCAACAATCAGCTTGGATTATTTGCAGACACATCAATGATAAATCCTAAGAGGCTATGATGATAGGTAAAAGAGCTGGTTTTCAGTCACATTACGATTTTCTATCTTATGAAATCTCCCCTTTCCAATTTAGTTCTTTTAATTTTTTTTATATCACTGGGTGTTTCGCTAGTGTGGACCAAGACCTACCTTATCAGCCTCACAATGCCTGATTACAAAACCCTACCAAGCGGCATAGACAATTCGGAAACTCTTATTAACGATATGCTCTTCTCACCGAGAAGATAGGTCAATAACAATGTTTAGGGGGCTATTGTAAGTATCTATGTCCCTAATTTCAGATATTGAAGTGTTTTAGTGATTAATGATGTTTGTTTATTAAGACTAACCATGTTTTAAGGTTTTAAAATGTGTTAGTGCTTGAAATTGATATATTAAGTGTTCTTAGTATTCATGGATCTCCAAAAGGTATAATTGACGGCAAAAGATAAGGATTAAGGATCTTGTGATAAGAAATAGTTCGAAGAGTTCTGAGTTTGGATCATTTTCACGATGGATTTCCGCTTCCACTACTCATGTTCCGTATCGAACGTTAGCATGATACAATAATGCCTTATCTTGGTTTGATCATCACTTGTGTCATAATGCAAGTAAATCTGGGCATATTCCATCATCTACGATGCTTGCATCTACTGAAAGAACATGTTTTCAGTTTTCATGTTCTCCATTGTGAAGTTTTCTTAAATCTTCAAGTGACTAACTTATAAAAACTGATGGCACTTCAAAGATCAAAAAACTCTTATTCAAAGTGGCATAAACGTAAAGCAAAGATTGAGTGGTACACACGCAAATTGCAAGAATAAAAAAGGATAGATCCACTGAAAATTCCTTTCTTTGTTCTCAGTGCATAGTTTCATTTTCCAATTTCCAAGAGTGCCACATCAGCTTTTGTCTAGGTAACTGTGTATCTCAGGTTTCATCTAGATGAGACTCTCTCACCTCCTATGAAACTCTCTCTATCTCTCTCTTCATAATTACCTTGCCATGTCACCAAACATGATGATGTGTCATGTCATTTAATGAGAATGAAACTCCCACTGGGAATGGCCTTAGAGCATTCGCAATGGTGCCTAATCAGCTATCTATAAGAAGTCCATATCAGCATCTATCTTATGTGGCAAGCAATTAAATGAAAAGAGAGAGCGCTGCTATCTATAGACCTGTAGATTGTCTATTAATTAAATGAAGAAAAAGAGAGAGCACTCTATTAATTAAAAATAGCTATAGACATCTATATAGATTCACCATTGCAAGGGTTTACTATAGCAGAGTATATAGATGACATGAATCTTACTATAGAGAGCAATTATCTTTAACCATTGCGGATACCCTTAGCAGCTGTAATCAATTCAATAATGTTTTTCTTTTTACACTATTAATGTTTATAACAACTAGGTAAAACATGGCTAGCTAAACAAACATCAAATATCGAGGATGTCATTTAATTCATGGCTATGCAATCTTGAATTCGGACATCAGTCTCTTTTACTTGCCCTAACAAAGCTAGCTTCTTTATCCATCTCCTATCCATATTATCTAAAGTAAACACTAAACCCAGTTTGTACAATAGTTATGCTTGTACAATAGCTATCTCTAAAGGTTGGCTCTAGATGTTGTGTATTAACTATCTCTTCTATCTTGTACATAACTAATCTATCCATGCTCCTATGCAATGCTTACTACTAAATAAGAGCCAGCTCTCTTCTCTTTTCTATTTTCTCACTCTTCTACGTAGGACAAAACTGACATAGATATGTTAAGAGCAAACTGAGATGCCCTTATTGTACATGCCCTAATTTTTGTTGCTCATGTTCCAACTAACTTAATTTCCCAGCACGGGTAGATACTACAATAAATATACTTTTATTTGAACTTTGTATTTGCTTATGATTGAATATAGGGTGATATTTCCTATACAATTATAACAATTCTAATATATATCTGATTAATTATTCCGTTATAATTTGAATCCACAAAAATATGCCGTGTAGATCTTCCCTTTCTCTCCTATTAATTAAGAAATTCTAGCCTCTCAAATTGACCGTGATGGCTTCATTTTTGTTGTTGTTTTATTTATATAATAATAGGTGGTTCAAACTTCCAAAAACAAAATAAAACGTAATGTCTGGCATGCTACAGAGGCCGAGAGGTATGGCCGTCTAGCTGCTGGAGTCCAAGCAAGAACAGGAGCCGGGCAAGGTGCCAGAACAGGAGCTGGCATTGCAGATGAAAGTCCGACCAGGAGTCTGCCAAATATCCAAAGCGGTGTGCAGTCGACGTTGATCACACGAGGGAGGCAAAGACGATTCCTCTTCTAACACTCCCTCTAGTCTGAACGTGGGAGCGCCGGCGGCAGGGGCGAGCACGCTGAAACTGTCACGAAATTCTCGAAACAACAGTGAATGTAGTCCTTCCGTACTGAATATATCGGCTTAATAAGCAGTGGATGCATGGTGTGCATGTGACACCCGAACATCACGAAGAGCAACTTTTTCAGGAACAAAATGTATGTCAAGCTCGATATGTTTAGTTCGACAATGCTGCATGGGATTGGAAGACAAGTAGACATGCAGCACTCACATTGTCACAATAAACGATTGTCGCATTGTCAATTGGCCGACTTAACCCCAGGAGTAATTGATGAAGACAACAAGATTCGGCAACTGCATTTGCGAGAACCTGATATTCGGTCTCTGTGCTAGATCGAGACACCGTCATTTGTCTCTTAAGAGGACCCTGAGATAAGATTGTCCCAAGAAACAAGCAATTACCCGATGCAGATCACCTAATCTGGAGTCTGGACACCCAACCCAATCAGTGTCATCAGAATAAGCAATTGACTTATGGGCCGACTTTGAGTAGAGCTGAAAACCAAGGTCCAACGTGCCCTTGATGTACCCAAGAATTCTTTTTGACAAGGTGACAGTGCGGTTCTCAATGATCATGCATGAATAGACAAGCCTGCTGAAAAGTACAAGAAATATCTGGCCTTGTAATCATCAGTACAGTCCCCCCACTATGCTTTTGGAGCGTGTAGGATCAGCAATCGGTGCACCTTGATCTGCTGAAAACTTAGACATTGTATCAACTGGAGTGGCGATAGGATGTCAAGATTCCATGCCTGACCTTGATAACAAATCCAAAGCATACTGTCGTTAAGAAAGATGAAGCCATGTAGCTAGGGATGAAAACGGATAAGATAGTTGCCTATCGATTCGGATAATTTTCAGATACAGATTCTGTCAGATTGGATATTTGTCAAATAGTATCGGATCGGATGCGGATACGGATTTTTTTGTTGGATACGAATACAGATTCGATAACTCACTGTTTGTTGGATACAGATACGGATTCAGATAATCCGGATAGTGATGGGTCAGATATCCGGATATGCATATGTGCTGGCCCAAGCTACTCTTTTAACCCAAAAAAGCTTCTTAATTTCAAAATTATTCTAATTTAATTAATCCATAAATCAAGTTTTAATTATTAAAATTGGCAAATCAACTCCAAAAATTACGAACTTTTTTAGAAAGTTTCAAACACAATCTAATATTTAAAAATTATTTTCAAGATTTCATCATATTTTAAATTTTCTCAAAATTCAAACACCGCCGTTTTAATGGGAAAATATTTTAAATAAGTAGCTAAAATGCATAAAAACTCATAAATACATAATTTATTATTTGAAACATAATTCAACAAAGAATATAAATATTGGGTCATTACATGTAAGTGTTATATACTTTTTCTAGAGATATGGTATCTAAGTATTATTAAACTTTTAGTGTGTTATGCCTTCATGTCAGGCTTTGATCTATGTGTATGATGAATTAATCGTATGTGTGTGATAAACTAAGTCTTATATAATTTTGTTTGCAATATGGTATCTAACTATTGTGTAAGTGAATGAAAATACTTATATTTGTTTAATTTTCAATAAATATTTTGATCAAATCAACTAGTTATGTATTTTTGTTAATTTTTTATGTACAATCTAAGAGGTTATCATGTTCCGATAAATATTCAAAATCGTATCCGACTCGATTCGTATTTGATCCGTATATGTATTCAACATTATCCATATTTGTATTCGTATTCGAACTATCTGTATCCGTATGCCTAACCTAGTGTTTGCACCAAATTTTGGAAAGTACGAAGCAAATCAATAGATCCATGGGAGTTTGAATGATGCACGGAGAATATTTGGGAACGGGAGATTGTTTAGGAAACCTTAGCCGACTCGGACTCTGTTGTCGTGATGAAATAGGACTCGGATCGGCTGATAGGTATATAAGGCGAACCCAGGCCGTTCGAAGAGGGCACACACAGCAAAAAATCACATCTGTCAGTTTTATTTTTTCTTGAGCCTTTCAGTTTTGTAATACTTTCATCTGTAAGTCGATTCCGATCAATAAAAGTTGCGCATCGCCGATTGTTGGTCGCCTTCGATTCCACCTCAGGTCTGATTTGTTCTGTTTTATCGCGCATCGCCTCTTAGAGGTAATCTGCCTTTATCCTCTGATTAGCCTTGATCGGCTGATTTGTTTACTTTTTGATCGGCCTTTGGCTGATTTGAAAATAGCCGATTATTCTCTGATATCGGCTCAGAGTGAATTTCACGACTTTTCCCTTATCGATTGTAGGGTCAAATCGATTGGCACGCTTGAACCCAACGTTTGTCTGATGTGTTGCAATCAGAAACTCTACTTCAAGTTTTTAGCGTCAACACACTTTTGGCACGCCCAGTGGGACATAATCGAAAAGATGACTGCAGGCAAATCTGTCGCACCAGCCGACGTTAATGCTGACGCAATAATCGTCCCCACTTTGGACGATCTGACTCTGGAACAGCACAAGGAGATTGAAGATCGGAAAGCTTCTCTGGAAGAATTGATGCTGGGTTGTTATCAAAAAAACCCGACGAGGGGTCACGCAGAAGATGGCACTTCCAACATTGAATCCCCTTGGCGAGGCTGGCGTCTCGACCAACCCGTTAAGCCGATATCTATCGGCTCAAGCCGAGTTGTCTGTTATGATTGAGCAATCTGTGCATCATGCATTAATCAATCAGTCATCGGCCTTAGTTACAACCTTAAAGCCGATGATAGAAAATAGCGTAAAAACAATTGCACAAGAGTTGGCAGCGTCTGGAGGATTGCTAGATCCATTGGAGCCACTCCCAACGTACCCTGTATACTCTGTGGCACAAAACGCCAACACGATAAAAGTGTCGGCTCCAACACCCTCACTAGTGCCGACTCAACCCACCGTGTTGGCGCTGGGAAATTCTCGCCCGAGTGTGGTTACTCATTACCATGCATATATCGACGACGCGGGTTAGATACAACTAACCTACTCTATCGCCAGAACCACCACGCCCCCCGGCTCCTCAGCCGATTGAATCTGATAGAGGTCATAAATCCCAAGGACCAACCCAAGTAAGAAATCCGATTCCACATAGGATAGTTTCATACGCAGAGCATTTCGTTCCTTTGCCCGAGTTTCCGACTATAAAAGCCGATGGGTGTGAATCATGGCCCCGTCAGTATCCGTCGGTAAGGACAAGCCGACCGGCCGAGTTTGCACTCGGGGGCGCAGGATGCCATTCATCATGATTGGCACAATCCTAGCGCTGCATCGGCCAATAACATTAATTGGGCTAATCAGATCTCTGTAGTCTTGAGAGCAGTGTTCGAAAATTCGGTACTTGGCGGCGATATTGCGGCCGATATTGCAGTTGGCGGCTATAAACGCAATGAATTCAGCCCTTGGCGGCCTGTTTGGCGGCTAGACCGAAATTGCGGGCCTTGGCGGTCCTTGGCGGGTCTTGGCGGTCCTTGGCGGCTGGCACAAAACTATGAGAGAGACCATTTTGATCTATTATTTACATGACTTGATGACCATGATTGAAAGATTCACGTCATCACCCTCAAAATAAGGTACACTAAGTCACTAACATAGTACTTACTACTTAGTTTATTACTAGATTAATTGAGTAGTATTTGTTCAAGTATTTTAGTTTAATATTCTACTTTAATATTTGATGTCTTGCAATTTGCAAATAACTAGAAAAGAAAACTAAAACTTTTTATTCATAATAAAATCAATAATATATATGAATTATATTAATTCTTGGTCGCCGAGGGCCAAAACGCCGAGACCCGCAATTGCGCCGCAAATACGGCCATGGCGTTTGACGGTGCCTAACCGCAACGAATCCGCCGAGCGAACTCTTGAACACTGCTTGAGAGATCAGTTCGGTTTACAGCCTAAAGGGAAGACAATCGGCTATAGAAAGCCATACTTGGATTATATTGACCGCATGCCATACCCGCATAATTTCAGAGTTTCTGATTTCGCAAAAAATTTTGGGAGATGATTCCGTCACTACGCTCGAGCATGTCGGACGGTTCATTGCCCAGTGTGGCAATGCGGCCTAGTCCGATGGGTTGAAAATTAGGTTATTTCCTTTGTCTTTGTCAGGAACTGCTTTTACTTGGTTCACCAATCTCCCTCCAAATTCGGTCCACTTTTGGAACGATTTAGAGAGCCGATTCCATGAATACTTCTTCTCTGGCAGCCTAGAGCTTAGGATATCAGATTTGAGTTCTGTCCGGCAGAAGTTCGGTGAATTGGTTTCTGATTATATCAGATGGTTTAGGGAAGTGCGAAATCGATGCTTCAGTGTTACATTGCCTGATAACCAACTAGCCGATTTAGCATTTCAAGGGTTGATCCCATCATCGAAAAGAAAATTTTGTCAAGGTGAGTTTGCCGACCTAGGCCATCTGCTTCATCGTGTATCGGCACAGGAGGGTCGATATTTAGATAAAGAGTTTAAAGATAAATTTAGATTAAACAGGAATGGCAGGGATAAGGCCAAAGTAAACATGGTCGATTACAGTTCAAGTGAAACTTCTGGAAATGAAGCAGATATAAATATAGGCGAGTGGATAAAGGGCTCTAAGAAACCTCTCATCTGTTCATGGCTTAAGCCGACGAAGAATAAGTCGGAGGTTAAGTACGCTTTTGATGTATCCAAATGCGATCGCATATTTGATTTGCTATTACAAGAAAAATTAATACGACTGCCAGAAGGACATGTCATACCATCAGCCGACGAGATCAAAAAACGACGATATTGTAAGTGGCATCACTCTTTTTCTCACAACACTAACAACTGCAATATTTTTCGGCAGCAGATATAGTCGGCCATTGAAGACGGTCGGCTCAAGTTCACAGAGGAGCCGGCCATGGAAGTGGATGTCAATCCTTTTCCGATAAACATGGTCTAGTGCTCGCGCAAAGGGAAGGAGCCTGTGGATGAGGAACCTAAGACGACTCGGCGAGTCGATGTGCAGTCCAGTTCAAACGGTGAAACACTGAAGATAACGATCGGCTCACTCCAGATAGAGGCTGATCAGGATGGTAAAAATTTAAGGACGATTAAACCAAAAGGGGAATTACAGGTTGGACGCTGGTATAAAGCCGAGCGGTTTTTGCCTCGAAAATCAGCATTTAGGCCTAAGCCAACTTTTTCACAGCTACTTGAAAAATATGAAAGAATAAGCCGTCGACAAAAGCAGCGACCTCACTGGCCAGATAACTTGTATTGGCCGGACAACATTGAGAAGGCTCACCAGAGATGTCCCTTTTGGCAATTTTGTCGAGAAAGGGTTGTAGCATTGCATTCTCCAAGGTCATGTCCAATGGAACATTATCCCTAGAGAGATTGGCCAAGGAAGTCAGTGGGGGAATGACTATTTGGATCGGTGCAAGATTGGCTGGGGTTAGGGCACAGAAAGCCAATTAAAGAAAGGTTATCCATGACGAACCAGGCCAGGGGTGTAGAGCCTACAAAGAATAAGAATCTAGCTGGTAAAGTTCGTAAGCTGATTGAGCCTAAACCAAGATGGTGTCCAACAGGACTCAGCCGATCTCAACACAGGCGGCTTCAGCTCCTGAGGACATAGGAAATGAGGGAAGCTGAAGAAGAAAAACAAAGAGATCAAACGTTCAACGAGTTGTGGCCTGTAAAATATGTCAAACAGGAGTGGAAGAAAAAGGAGCAAGTCGATGAGGAGACGGATTCCTCAGACGACTTGTTATCACCAATGATCCGTGATGACACCCCTCCCATGGACATCAACATGGTCTTTGCTCTACCGACCGAGTTCAGAATCAAAACTGAATCGGTCAAAGACACGTTTGCCCAACTCTGTCTTGGTGCACAGGATGCTGTGTTTGAAAAGACGTGGGATGCTCATCGACACTTAAAGCCGTTGTATTTGAAAAGGCATATAAACGGCAAGCTGATATCCAGGATGTTAGTGGATGGAGCAGCCACTGTGAATCTAATGCCATTCACTACCTGCAAAAAGTTGGGCAAGACCGACGAAGACTTGACCAAAACGAACATGATTTTAAATGACTTCACAGGAGATCCCACTGAAGCAAAAGGAGTGATGGTTACAGAATTAATCGTGCAAGAAAGAAAACTTTGCCGATCGCATTTTTGTGATTGAAGCAAAGGGAATTACAACAGACTTCTTGGCGAGACCGGATACATGCCAATTGTTGTATACCTTCAACCATGCATCACCGTCAGACAAAGGAACGGGATGAGGTTGAAGTCGCCCAACGATACATCACCATATAGCAATGGCTAGTTCCGATACCTAATTGGCTGCATGAAGAAGCCAAATGCATATCGGGTAAGACTTTAGACGATTTCGACTTTATATGCATTGGTAAGTCAGGTTTAATGCCGATCAGTGTCAGGCCAGGCACGTTTGATCGGACAAACGAAGTCTTGAGGAGATGGGGCTAGAAATAGTCCAAATTCTATAGAACAAGGTACAAAGCTATCGGCAGATAAACTCTTGTGAAGCAATTGAAGATTTTCAGGAGGAAAAATTGGGTCAAGATTTCACTTCTGCCGATATGCTTGAGGAAGTCGATATAGGAGAAGGCGACAGAAAAAGGTCAACTTTTGTAAGTGCAAAGCTAGATGTAGAATACAAAGCCAAGTTGGTTGAAATATTTAGAAACTATAGGGATTGTTTCGCTTGGGAGTATTACGAGATGCCCGGGTTAAGCCGACAACTAGCTGAACATCGATTGCCCAGAAAACTAGGATATCGGCCATTTAAGCAATGTCCTCGACGTTTCAATCCAAAACTGTACAATGTCCTTAAAGAAGAAATTGAGAGGTTATTGGAGGCCAAGTTTATAAGGCCTTGCCGATATGCTGAATGGGTGTCCAACATTGTTCCTGTCATGAAAAAGAATGATAAGCTTCAGGTATGTGTAGATTTAAGAGATTTGAATAAAGCTACACCAAAAGATGAATACCTCATGCCTATAGCCGATATGCTCATCGACGCAGCATCAGGTAACAAGATTATTAGCTTTCTCGACGGGAATGCTGGATACAACCAGATATTTATGGCAGAAGCTGATGTCACCAAAACCGCCTTCAGATGCCCTGGTGCTTTGGGGTTGTATGAATGGGCTGTAATGACATTCGGCTTGAAAAATGTAGGTGCTACTTATCAACGTGCGATGAATTTGATTTTTCATGATCTAATCGGTCACATTGTTGAAATATACATTGATGATGTAGTGGTAAAATCTAAGGATGATTAGCAATATTTAACCGATTTGGAAAGGGTATTTCAAAATACAAGGGCTCATGGGCTGAAGATGAATCCCTTAAAGTGCGCGTTTGGCATATCGACTGGCCAGTTCCTCGGGTTTATGGTTCACCAGAGGGGAATCGAAGTCAACCAAGCAAGGGTCAAGGCCATAGTTAATACGAAACCGCCAACGTGTAAAAATGAATTGCAAAAACTGATCGGCAAAATTAATTACTTACAACGATTTATTTCAAATCTGTCCGGTCGAATTCAAGCTTTTACCCCATTGTTGAAGTTAAAAGACCATCAAGATTTCGTATGGGGAGCCGATCAACAAAAAGCTTTTGAGGATATCAAGCAGTATTTAGTGTCACCACCAGTTTTGGCTACGCCAAATAAAGGGATCCCATTCAAATTGTACGTATCAGCTGAAAACAAAGCTATTGGGGCAGTTTTGGCTCAGGAGGTTGATGGCAAAGAGCGAGTAATATTTTATTTAAGCCGACGACTCTTGGAAGCTGAGATCAGGTACCCCTTAGTGGAAAAATTATGCTTGTCATTGTATTTTGCTTGTACTAAGTTGAGGCATTATATATTGGCATCAACTTGCATAATAGTATGTAGGACCGATATCATTAAATATATGTTGTCTGCACCAATCTTAAGAGGACGACTTGGTAAATGAGTTTATGCCCTAACTGAGTTTGACCTACAGTATGAAACGGCTAAGGCTGTCAAGGGACAGATGATAGCCGATTTTATCACAGGACATGACACTATGGCAGGGTTGGTCGACGTGGTTCCCTAGCAATTATATTTCGATGGATTGGTTTGCCAGGAAGGTGGTGGGATAGGTGTTGTGCTAATTTCACTGAAAAGGCATAGCATTGAATTTGCATATCGGCTTAACAGCCGATGCTCTAATAATCAGGCAGAATATGAGGCGTTGCTCAGGGGGCTTCAACTGTTAGAGTGTATTGGAGTGAGTGACGTGGAAGCTTATGGTGACTCATTGTTGGTTGTCCAACAGGTTAAAGGGGAATTTCAGTACAATGACGAAGTACTGTCAAAGTACTTGAAACATTGCCTTAATGCTATCAGCACATTTACTTCATTTTCTATCAGACATGTGCCCAGGGAGATGAACGACAAAGCCAATATGCTGGCACAAGCAGCATCGGGCAATAAAGAGTACAGCCGATACGAATTGCTTGACTCGGTTGATAAAACGGTGTTGTGTGTTGATACTGCCGATTGGAGAACGAAGATAAAGGCATACTTGATGAACCCGTCCAGGCCTACTGACCGCAAAATTCGGCAAGAGGCATTGAAGTATGTGGTATTAAGTGATGAACTATACTATCGGATGATGGAAGGTTTACTTTTAAGATGCTTGGGTGATGAAGAAGCAAGAGTGGCTATGGGTGCGGTTCATGAAGGGATTTGTGGTTCACATCAGTCGGCTTACAAAATGAAGTGGATACTGAGAAGAACGGGATATTTTTCGCCGACGATGTAAGAAGATTGCTTTAAATACTATAGAGGATGTCAGAACTGTCAAAAAATTGGAAATGTGCAACTCACGCCAGCATCGGTTTTACACCCGATCATCAAGCCATGGCCGTTCAGAGGATGGGGGATAGATGTAATCGGCCAGATAGTTCCGGCATCAAGCAAAGGCCATAAGTTTATTTTGGCAGCCACAGATTATTTCTCAAAATGGGTTGAAGCCGTCCCCCTTAAGAAGGTCACGAGTGTAGAAGCTATCGACTTTGTCAATGAGCATATAATTTATCGGTTTGGTATTCCACAGACTATTACAACCGACCAGGGGACAATATTCATGTCTAATGAATTTCGAAGCTTTGCAGGAAGTCTGGGCATTAAGTTGCTTAATTCATCACCATATTATACCCAGGCCAACGGACAAGCTGAGTCGTCCAACAAAACGTTGATCAAACTAATCAAGAGGAAAATCAATGAAAAGCTAAGGAATTGGCACGCCACGTTATCAGAATCATTATGGGCATATCGGCTAGTTTTTCACGGATCGACTAAGCTATCACTATATCAGTTGGTTTATGGCCAAGAAGCCGTTTTGCTCGTAGAGGTGAATATTGACTCAATACGAGTGGCTAAGCAAAATAATCTGTCGGCTGATGAATATAAAGACCTAATGCTTTGTAATCTAGACGACTTAGCGGAATTAAGATTGATTACATAGGATTGGCTGCAAAAGAATAAGGAGAGGGTTGCAAGAGCTTATAACAAGAAAGTCGTGCCAAAATCATTTGGCGAAGCTGATTTGGTCTGGAAAACCATATTACCGATTGGATCCAAAGATAACCGATTTGGTAAGTGATCGCCAACATGGGAAGGACCTTATAAAATTAATCAGCTTGTTGATGGGAATCCGTATATACTTGAGACTCTCGAAGGGTTTGTACTACCAAAGGCAATCAACGGCAAATATTTGAAAAAATACTACCCCAGTGTGTGGGTGGGAGCATAATTCATAAAGGCTTCAGAACAGCCGATAAAGCACATGTTAAAATTAATCGGTTAAACAGCCGATTAGAAGAAGATTAAACAAAAGTTACTAAGTTTCACCCGGAGTTACATCAGAAGCACAACAGACAAATTACAACAAACAGATGAATTATAGACTGGACCCAGGAATTCTAGCACCTAAACCCGATAATGCTTCGGCAGCCTTGGCCAACGTCTGTGTGATGCCATAGACAAGGTTTTCGTTATCTTTGGCATTGCCATGCACTGGGATGATCTTGGCCGATTGATCCTTGACCTTTGCAACAGCCTGGCCGACATCGTTTTTGTGGCTTTTTAAAGACGAAGCTGTTGCATTCATGGTTGCAAGATTGTCGGCCAGCTGCTGGTTCACTTTGGCCAACTCTTCCTCAAGCTGTTTTTTAGCCAATTCTAGCTTTTGGATAGAAACTTTGGCGGCTATAAGTGATGCTACGGCTTCATCATATTTCTTCTTCTTGGCTTTAGCTTCGGCAACCAGCTTATCCAAGAGACGTTGGTCGGCTTCCTGGGCTTGTCGCCGGGCTATTCTGGCGTTAGCAGCATCGACCTCCGCCTTCTTCTCGTCTAGGTGGCACACATTCAGAAGCGCGCTCATGGCTTCGGCCGGCAGATCGGCTTCAACAGCGGCCATCACGTCACGGATTGGTTGGGAATTGGCAAGAATGGCGACCTCCGGTTGAGTTATCTCGGAGAACAGCCGATTTAGCCTTTCCTGCATGTTGGGCGCTGATTTGACTACCGAAGCAGACGCTTCCATAGATATGTCGATAATCTTGCTGATGTCTTCTGAGTAGTTGTCTGTCGCGACCACCTCAGGATCAACTAGCTCGTCCAAGGTAAAGCCAAGTAAATCGGACAAATCTGCTGGCAAAGCCTCAGATGGCGGAAGAGTCGATTGGGCCGGTGACGGAGGAGCCAGAGATTGAGTTGCTGGTGAAACCGTTGGTTGGGCTAAAGTCCCTTGGAGGTTGGCCAAAATACCAGCCAATTGGACTGATGACATCGGCTGCATAGAAACAAATAAATTAGAGTTGGGAATGCAAATTCAAGAAGGGAAGCACAACACCAAGGTTACCTCAGCAAAAGCCGATGCATGGGGCGAACTCTCATCTCTTTGTTCTTTGCGCTTCAGATTCTTTTTGGTGGGTATCTTGGTAGACTTGGGTTTCTCTGAAATCGGACAGCGAGGTCAGCAACAAGGAATGTAAGAGGTATTCATCAGTTAAGAAAATACTTACTCGGCAGCCGTTCCTTCTCAATGTCCGATAGTGATGGACTTTGCACTAGGAGGTTGCTGGAAGTGTAACCAGTCAGGCCGGTCGATTGGTGTGGCCTTTTCCCTTTCGACCCACTCTTTGATGGGCCTGCAGTAGCCTTCTTGCCGGTTGCAGTATCCTACAAGAAGAGCAAGATGATTAGCCACTATAGATTGAGAGGCAGTTAAAATCAGGTAAAAGGATTCTCCGGAAAGCCGATACCTCTACGGCTACTGACGAATTCGTATAACTTGAGGAACTATCCTCACTTGAGTTGCTGTTGCTGCTGGAGGAGACTACTGTCGGCTTGTGAAAATCAGGTAAATTTTTTTCTATAATGGCCGATGGGGTACGATCCAGATAAAGGGCCTCTGACACAGACGACCACCAAGTAAAGAACTAACCAGCTCGATGAGAATTCAGAAAGAAATGTGGCAGGTTAGTGACTTGAAGTTCGTCAGCTATCTCTAGAACTATCTCGGCTCCTGTTACATTTCTCACCCTAGCTCTAGGCTGAAGCCGATCAAGAAGCGGCAAGCAAGGAATCACTTGGCCAAAACCCAGTTGGCAGGCATAAACCGACGGATGGTAAAACTCATACGAAGGCTGAAAAGTTCTGTTTCTAGAATTCAAGCCGACGTGAAGAATACAAGGAGAAATAAAAATCCGATAGAATTCCAAAGTCGATACCGACATTGACGAACTGTCAGCATCCAAGTGAAGAAAAGAAGGCCATTGAAAATCGACCACATTACTATAGGAGAAAAAGTCTTGCTGACCAAAGACTGTACTGTCCAAATTCAAGAAAAAGGATAAGTACTTCTTCAGACTGTCGGGAGTGATTTTGGTATCACCGCTTGAACACATTATGAACCTCTCCCCGTGAGATCGGCTAGCTCTATATTGCAAAATGGTATTCTCAGGGTAGTCTTCGCGGGAGAAAGCTGAATCTTCCAATGGCTCGGAGATGAGTGAGCGACTAAAAATGCTATACAGCCACAACTGGATAAACCATAACGAACCCCCAACATTGCCGACAACGAACTTGGCAAAACCGGAGAAAAGCCGACTTCTAATGACGTGCATCATCTGATAGACAGCTCCCAAAAGCATTTTGCCAAGGGCAAGCCGACGGCCCTCCACTAGTTGCTCCACCACCAGCTGATAGACTTGTGTTGGCCTGAGGGATGCGGCGTAAAAGAGGAATCTCTCCAACCAAAGGTTCAGAAAAGCCGCGTGTTTTCATCCGATACCAACCCGTTCACCTTGTTGTTATGCTGGATATACTTTGCCCATCCCTCGCCCTTAGATCGGATTAATCTGTATTTCGGTTTACCACTAAA
This sequence comes from Guadua angustifolia, assembly GCA_036346375.1. Lineage (NCBI taxonomy): Eukaryota > Viridiplantae > Streptophyta > Magnoliopsida > Poales > Poaceae > Guadua > Guadua angustifolia. The sequence goes on along the minus strand of CM070506.1, from coordinate 17,763,747 downwards.
GGCCAATATCTGATCTCCATCAGGCCTAACGTAGCATAGTTCAGCTATGTCCAAGAGAGTTGGGCCGATTGGACCAGAGCGGAAAAGAAAAGCATTAAAAGTATCTGACCAAAAGTAGCATGCCGTAGCCACCAAGGGCTCATTGGCTTCTGGGTTGGCTAAGCATAGAGGGAGACATTCGGCTATGCCCATTCTCTCCCACTCCGATTTCTTCTGGGCCGATACTCAGATATACCAACTTTTCCAACCTTTTAGTGCTGTCGGCCAAGCCCTAAAACTTTTGCCCCACTCTTCTACATTGTAACCTTTAGCTGACAGGGGAAGCCTCGGGACTTCTTCGTTAATTATCGTATCGGCATCTAGATTTCCTACCGGTCCTAGGTAATATTGATCATTACTTTCTGGGATCTGAATGAGTACCTTGGAGGAATCCATTCAGCCGACTTGGGAGTTGAAAGCCTGGTTGCAAAAGCAAAGAAAGCTGATTGCAGGTGATTAGAGAGCTTGAGAGCGTGAAAATGACCGTGGGGGTCCCGCATATTTATAGCACGGTGAAAAGTTAAAGCGGTGGGAAAGGATTTTGAAGCGACATGTGTAGTTAAAACGCACTGGATTTTTACGGCGCAATTAATGCAGCGGTTATTGGAGCAATTCTTCAAGCCGATAAACAAAGAAGCCGATAAAATTTTTGAAAGACAACAAGTTGTCTTCCAAAAATGGGGGGCATATGTTTGCACCAAATTTTGGAAAGTATGAAGCAAATCAGCAGATCCACGGGAGTTTGAATGATGCACGGAGAATATTTGGGAACGGGAGATTGTTTAGGAAACCTTAGCCGACTCAGACTCTATTGTCGTGATGAAATAGAACTCGGATCGGCTGATGGGTATATAAGGCGAACCCAGACCGTTCGAAGAGGGCACACACAGCAAAAAATCACATCTGCCAGTTTTATTTTTTCTTTAGCCTTTCAGTTTTGTAATACTTTCATCTGTAAGTCAATTCCGATCAATAAAAGTTGCGCATCGCCGATTGTTGGTCGCCTTCGATTCCACCTCAGGTCTGATTTGTTCTGTTTTGTCGCGCATCGCCTTCTCAGAGCTAATTTGTCTTTATCCTCTGATTAGCCTTGATTGGCTGATCTTTTTACATTTTGATCGGCCTTTGGCTGATTTGAATTTAGCCGATTATTCTCTGATATCGGCTTAGAGTGAATTTCACGACTTTTCCCTTATCGATTGCAGGGTCAAATCGATTAGCACGCTTGAACCCGGCGTTCGTCCGGTGTGTTGCGTTCAGAAATCCTACTTCAAGTTTTTGACATCAACACCTAGAAAAAGTATAAAAACAAATATAATAGAACTATTATACACCTGTATCCGATCCGTTTCAGCCCTACCTATAGCAGCCCGAGACAATGAAGTCCAGAGGAAGCGATGAAGAGCGCGAAAATCCTTCATGGCGCAACTCCATGACGATGCCACGCATCAGAGCGGTAGTAGACGTAGTACAGGAGGATGCATGCCAAAGCCGTGCCACACCGTATCAAAAACAAATAAAGTGGAGCCGACTTGGGACATTGAAAACCAATAGTGCGAACAAACCCTGCAAATCGTTGATATTATGCACAGACTGCTTTAAACCGTAGAGAGTTTTGGAAATTAAGCCGATACACATGATGAGGATGTGCTTCATCAAGAAATCTGGGTGGAATAGTGAGAGACTATGTGGTGGACTATCTATATTTGTGATGAGTAATTGATTGTGTTTAAGCTTGTGGTATTTAGATTTGAGTTTGATATGAGTTTGCTTTGTCATGAACAATTTAGTTTGAGTGGTCTTGGCTTCTCTATGGTGGTCGTAGCCTTTGAAGTAGTCATTCCTTAGAAAGGTTGTTCCCTAAAGTGGTCGTGACCTCTAAGAGAGTGGTCGTGACCAATTGAGGAGTGGTCGTGCAATAGGAGTGGTTCTGACTTTTATTGGAGTGGTCCTGACTTTTATGGGAGTAGTCTTAAGTAGTCAAGACCTCTGTATGAGTGGTCGTGACCGCTTGGGGGTGGTCTATAGCTCTGTATGAATAGTCTTAAGTGATCTAAGGCTCTGTATGAGTGGTCCTAAGTGGCCTAGGCCTCTGTATAAGTGGTTGTGACCTTTTAGTGAGTTGTCTAGATCTCTGTATGAGTGGTTGTAACCTCTTGGTGACTTGACTAGACCTCTGTATGAATGATCTTAAGTAGTCATGATCTCTGTATCAATAGTCTTGAGTGATCTAGACCTATCTAAAGTAGTCATGGACTATTTGATTTAAGATAGGATCTTTTGATGTTTGACCAGTTAATGATACATGTCAGGTTTCTTATGCATGTCATTGTGAGATTAATGATGCATGTTTTTTTGGAACAATGCTATGTGATGGTTTACTTTTCTGTGTTGGTTGCAGAACTTCAGTGCTAGGTTATGGTAAGGTGGAGGAGACTGGAACTAGTTAGGAGAGCTGAGGTCCAGAACGGTCAAGAGACGCTGAAAATGACTAAGGCTGAGAAGTGGTTGCGAGCCAGGAAGATAAGGAGCTGGAGTGTGAAGCATTGGTTATGAGCATAACAGACATTGGCAAGGTGGACCGAGACTAGATTCAAAGAGGAGTTGAGGTCCAGAATAGTCAAAGAAGCCAAAACCATCATAGTGGAGCAGATGATTGAGATGTTAACTTGAACCCTACTCAAATGAAAGAGGATCGTTGAATCAAGGGTTTGCTAGTGGAGTAGAGTCTAAGTTAGTACTAAAGGGTATAGTTAAAACTTGTGGTGTTGTTGGATTTCAAGTTAGCCCTATGTATGAGAGGGGGAGTAAATCTGAACACTTGATAAGGTTTCTTGAGGATCAAGAAGTTCATTTAAAAGTGGAGATTACTTCTAGTGTGTTATAAATAAAGTGGTAGAAGGATGGATTCACCACCAACTCTTAGTGAACTAAGTCTGAGAGAAGTCTCAGAGAAGGGTTCTTTGGTTTCTTTGTGCTCTATTGAGTTTTGCCCACCTAGAAATGTTGTTTTGTAACTATCTTTTTTCTAAACAATGCAAGATTCAAGCTCATATATGTTCTGAAGTTTAATTCTGTTCTTACATTTTTACTTAGTTCTTTCTTTCAACTTGAGCTATGCTTCACCTCCTTGTACCTATTGTGTTTTACTGGATCTAGGATGCATAAGTGGTTGAGGAACACATATAGAATATATTTCAACCCAACAAGATCCATTAAAATGTCTTTTGTTTAAGTGTTGGTTTCCTTTTTTTTGAGTCTTTGAATCTCTCTGGTTTCTTTCTTTCTTGATCTTTTTTTTTATAATGGAAGATTTTATTGATTTCAAGAGCATTACATCAAGATGATACAAAGCCTTGAAAAGTACTTCCGGCCTCTGCTTAACATGAAGCACACAGCCAAACACAAAGAAAAAACGAACACACCCACTCTAGTGACTATCAATCCAAGACTAGACCACCACCCATGAGCCCGGCATAGAAATCCATGACCACCAGCGCTAAGTACCGCGAGCCTCCACCAAAGTAGGTCGCAGCCCACCTTTTGCAAAGACAAACCCAAGTATGGAGCCAATGGATAATAGTAAAATAACTCGCAAAGGAGACGAATTTGTTTTCTTTTGAAACACTTTATCATTCTTGCTTAACCAAATAGACCAACACAAAGTTGCAGCACCAAGAAGAACGAGATTTCTAATGTTTTTGTGAAAACTACGAATCCAGCTTCCAAACATATGAGCAACGCTTGTTGGACTAGATATACCAAAAGCCAAATAAATTAAGATCCAAACTGTATGCGCAAAACGACAATCAAAGAACAAATGCTTAATTGTTTCAGGTTCGTAACAAAAACAACATGTTCTGCTTCCTTGCCAATTACGCTTTGCAAGATTGTCTTTCGTTAGAATCACAACTCTCCTAAGATACCACAAAAACACCTTAATTTTTAGTGGAGCTTTAAGTTTCCATAATTGTTTATTTAGATTTGGCACACCACATTTAATCAAGGCCTGATAATGAGATTTCACCGTAAATTGACCATTTTGGCATAGATTCCAGCGGAACTCGTCATCCATCTGAGTTAAATTAATGTTTTCAATACGTGAAAGTACTTTAGTCCAAGCCACTAACTTTGGTCCAATCAATGACCTTCGCCAAGAGATGTTTGGTTGATCATTTCTGAAGACCTCAAAGAATGGTTATAAACTTCCTTCTAACAATACTATATAATCCCTGATATTGAACTTTAAGCTGCAAATTTCCAAGCCATCTATCTCCTGAATCTCACCGTGATCCATTATTGATCTTGAAGGAACCAAAACGAAGAAACTCATTCTTTACCTTCATCAAACCGACCGTAAATGAGAATCACCGATCTCCACTCACTTTGAACTAATGGCTTAGAACCTAAGTATTTGTTCCTAAGCAATCTGTTGCTAGGTACCCTCGGTTGTTAAAAGTTTAAACAACCATTTACTTAACAGGCAATATTCTTAATATTCAGATCATGAATTCCTGCACCTCCTTGATCCTTTGGTTGACAAAGTATGTTCCACCTAGCAAGGCGATATTTCGCTTGGTTTCATCCCTTGCCAATAAAACCGGAACGAAAATAATCAAGTCTCTTAAGAACTCCTTTCGAAACCAAAAAAAGGACATCATATACATTGGCAGGCTGCTTAACACTGAATTAATCAATGTCAGTCTACCTTCCACCGAAAGATGTTTACCCTTCCAACTACTAAGCCTCTTTTCAAAACGGTCTTCGATAACTTTCCAATCTGAATTTCGTAATTGCCTATAGTGAATAGGAATTCCTAAATACTTCAGAGGAAGGCTCCCATGCTTACAACCAAACAGTTCAATGTATTGCTGTAAAGAGTGGTGAGCATCCCCAAAGCAGTATAACTCACTTTTATGAAAATTAATTCTGAGTCCTGAAATTTGCTCAAATGCACAAAGCAAAAGTTTCATGTTTCGTGCTTTCTCTAGGTCATTTTCCATAAAAAGGATTGTATCATCTGCATATTGTAGAATCGATAAACCACCTTCAAGCAAATGAGGAACAACCCCACCCACTTGCCCCTGGTCCTTAGCCCTGTTAATAAGGATCAACAACATATCCGCAACAATATTAAACAGGAGGGACGACAAAGGATCCCCCTGACGGAGTCCTTTCCTCGTTTGGAAATATAGCCCAATCTCCCCATTAACATTAACCGCCACACTGCCTCCCAAAATGAAAGACTTAACCTAAGAAATCCATTTGGGTGAGAATCCCTTCATTCGTAAGGCTTGTAACAGAAATGGCCGCTTAACTTTATCATAGGCTTTCTCAAAATCAATCTTAAAAATAACTCCACTAAGATTTTTCTTATGCAACTCATGCAATGTTTCATGCGTAATGACGACGCCTCCGTGATGTTTCGCCCTCGCATGAAAGCTGCTTTGAGATGGGTGACAACTTTATCCGCAACCAAGTTCATCCTATTTGTGGCAACTTTTGTGAAGATTTTGAAGCTCACATTGAGGAGACAAATTGGCTCAGTATTGTCAGTATTATATTAGCCTCTTGAACCTTCTAGATAAGGGTTATTACACCAAAGTTCGACTAAAAGAGGTAAATCCCAAAGATGTAGTTCTTGAAACATTAAGAATAGATCCCTTTAATAACATCCCAGAATTTTGATAAAATTCAACGGGAAGCCATCTGACCCGGTGCCTTATTATGCTCCATCTGAAAAATAGCATCTTTAACTTCGCTCTCAGTGAAATGCGCAATTAAAAGATCATTTTCAGCGTGTGATACCTTCACAATATCATGATAATCATCCTCATCTAGACTCATCAGACTCTCCAAAGACTCCCCAAAGAGTTCTTTGTAGAACTTAGTTATATAATTTTTTAAATTAGCCTGTCCTTCAATTTTCCCGTCATCCTTGTCTAGGGAATAAATCCTTTTCTTCCTATTTTTACCGTTGGCAATCAACTAAAAGTATCTAGTATTATTATCCCCTAAGAGGACATCTTTCACTTTAGCCTGCTGATAATATTTTATTTCTTCCTCCCTAAGAAGACCGGCTAAATTATCCCGAGCCTGAGCTAGATGTTCTCGCTCGATCTCGGTCAAAACCCTATCCTCAGCCGCGATGTCCAACTCATAAATAATCGACTGGAATTCAGATTTCTTTTGGTTGTAAACACCATTAGTATGAGAAGCCCATCCACGGAGAAACCTTCGAAGCGCCCCCAATTTGTGGTTCCAACGTTGGACTGAATTATTTCCTTTGACCGGTCTATTCCAGATTTCTACCACTTTGTCATAGAAATCCTCTCGGGAAAACCAAGCCAACTCAAATCTGAATGGTTTATGAATACCCAAAAAAGCTGGTGCTCCAGTGTCAATAATTAAAGGAATATGGTCCGAAATACCCCGTTCAAGGGCTTGAACAGAAACCAAGGAATTTAAACTCCACCGGAGAGACATGAGAACCCGATCTAATTTCTCATAAGTAACGGAAGGTAAAGAATTTGCCCATGTGATTGACGACCCAAGGAGCTCGATCTCCCTTAAATCAAGGCTATCAATGACAAAGATTAAATAAAAAGGGCCAACAAGACACCGAATCTATCATTATTCTTTTCTTTTCTACTAATAATATTGAAATCCTCCAATAAGAGTTGGAAGAAAATTATTTTGGCATGATCTTACAAGTTCAGCCAGAAATGCTGATTTAAAGTCATCCTGGGCTGGACCGTACACAGCCATTAAAACCCATTTGAAATTATCCGACTTATTGCTTAGATGGAATTTGATCAAAAATTCCCCTTCCACAATCAAGGATAAATCAAAGGATGATGCATTAATTCCTAGGAGAATTCCACCTGACCTCCCTCTGGGAGGTAAACAATGCCAAACGAAATCCACACCTCCTGATAATCGTGCGAGATTCGATTTTGACATATCCTGCTTACCTGTTTCCATTATAGCTATAAAATCAAGATTTTTTTCTTTCACAGTGTCCACGATATAACGAACCTTCGCTAAATCAGAAAGACCTCTGCTATTCCAAAAAAACCCTTCATAATGAACTATTTTTATGTTTATTAAGACCTTTCCGAATCTTACGTGACTTCCGTTTGGAGGCCATTAGATCATATAAACTCATGTCTAGATCCTCCGTCTCAAAGTCAGCCTCCGACACATCTGTGATCAAGTGCGCGAGTAAGTCATCGCAACGCTACGCCGCTTGGCTATCACTTGACTCAACAGGCTTAACCATATAATCTTTAGTTGCTGTTTGCGTATGTGCCTTCTGGCTAGTCTGATTCAATTTCACTCTATCTAATTCTACCCTTTTGAGAGCTTTAAGAGATAGGTTTATTCCTGTGCAACTCTTTTTCATTCTAAATCCTAAGTTAGATAAATTTTTTGTGCAAGCATAATCAGACATTGCCGCAATAGATAAAGAGGAATTAGCATCAGAAAGCATACCAGGCACTTGAGGGGACGATTTTGACGACGAAAAAGACATCTCCCCTTTTGGGGAAACCATCATCTTATCGCTCCGATCCAAATCCAAGTTTCGAGCAACAGCACGACGCATCGCTTTATTAAGCACACTATCATCTGTGAAAGAATTGCCCTCCGCATCAAAGATATTACACCTTTGGCTACGACGAAGGCCTTCAACAGATTCAAAATAAACGGAATTCTTACCACCGAATGTATACCGAGTGTTGAAATTGGGTCCGATCACATGATGAGCCAATGCCGACCTTTGTAGCCAAACACCCACCCCGACTACCAGAGGTGAAGAGCGATCGAAGTCGGACCATGCAAAGAACTCACCCTTCAGTCCGAACCAAATAAATTTTCCACCACGATTCACCTACCGAGACCGATCGAAGACAACCCCCATCATAAGCATAGCGATTCACAGACTAAAGTAGAACTGCAGGCTTTAATGATCCGACAAAACTCAACCACAAGGAAATCAGAGCGATTCACAGATCGAAGTTGAATTGCAGGCTTTGGCTGATCCGACAAAATCTCTACCGCAGTGCTTTTTGGAGAATCCAAAATACCGACAGCACCACCAGCGAAAACCGGCGATAATCCACTTTCACAAGAACCAACAGATCGCCCGATGTCCAGCACAGCCACAGACTGCACCTGATCCGACAAAATTGCTACCTCGTTGCATGTTGGGGAATCCAAAACATTGACAGCACCATCAGAAAACTGCAGCCGCCCCGACGATAGTCCACCCTCACAAGAAACAAAACGACCTGAAGATGCAGCTACATCCTGACTAGCCCCAGTCGCCACCTTAACAGCACCCAACTGATCAGATAACACATCCCTAGCACAGCTGGAAACCCTCTGACTTTGATCCTATGTTACCAAGGATGAATGATTGATAGATGAATCTTTTGGAGATCATATCTCAATCATTTAAGCAAGTTTTAATAAGATTTCCAAAGAACCAAATCATGGCTTGAAAAGAAAATATATGTGCAGATCTCATCTTGCACGGTTGAGGGGTGTTTCTTTATGTTCTTACTTGCTGTGATATGTGGGAAATCATATAAAATCATCTTGATCATCAAATCCTCATGAGCAAACTCAGGTTTAAGTTTGTGAGGTTATCCCTATCTTAGGTGTATGTAACCTTCCTTCAAACTAAAAAAGATTGAAAATTTGACATCACTCTTTACGATTGAAGGTTAGAATAGGTTCCTGACATCTATAGAAAGGTGCATACAAAGTTTTGTGGAATTTGAATCAACCGATTAAAAGTTATCTTGTTTCTTGTTTTTAAAATCATGCTACCGAGAGCACAAATTTTTTTCCAATGTTGGCCTAACTGAGTTTTTTTGTTGTCTCTTTTAGTAGCTTGAATTTTTTATACACAATTTTGTTTTGCTCCTATTCAACCCCACTAGTTGTTATTTTCGGTCCTTCAAATATTTTTTTAGTACACTGCTTCGGCAAGATGTCACGAAGAAAAGTATTCTTCACGTTGAGTTGGTAGATAGGCCAAGACTGTCCAATAGCACGATTAAGAACAAATCAAATCGTTGCGGGCTCATTGCGGGCATTGCCACCGGACTAAGAGTATGGTCATAACCGATGCCCGGCTATTGATTAAAACCACACACCACGCTACCCCACCCATCAAGCTTTATACCTTGAGAGAGCGCCATCAGGATTTTATTTATGTCGAAATATCCACATGTGTAAAATACCCAGTGGATGGATGAGGCACTAGATCCCAAGTATGATTCTGAAGGAGCGCCTGATATTCCTTTCGCCAATTCAGATCCTTTAGAGCGAACTTATAAGTCTGGCAATGGAGAGATTGACGAAGAAATTGCAGATAGGTCGAGGCGCCGATCTTCAAGAGATACAGGGAAACGTCCGGTACGGAGAGCACGTCATGTAACGAGGGGCGTCTCCCGAAGCAGCGGCAACAAGCAACATCAGATGAAGCAGCATGCGTATCACTATATCAGTGTGTGGCAGCAGCACACCAGCCTTGTGGGAGGGACGCAGCAACGTTCGGCAGGGGCGCAGCAGTGGGCAAGAGCGGCACAGCAGCGTACGGCAGCGGCGCAGCAGCCACATTAGTTGGTGCGACAGACACAGAGGTGATGACAGGAGATGAAGTGGTCACACCTGGGTCAAGAAAATCCAGCGTTACGCCTAACGGAGCCCGAAACTAAACGATTCCAATGCTAAACACGACAATCCATTCTTCAATGCGGCGTGGCAGGGATAACTCCAGCTGAGGAAGCCAAAAAATCTACTGAGCTCAGACACTTGACAGCTACAGGACACAGGGGAGCAATATATTGAGCTCAGATACCT